>CM073475.1:13520000-14720000 GCA_037074535.1 Gleditsia sinensis | reverse complement strand
TATCACAAAGCACCTCATCCTTGTAGTTACCATTAAAGAAATATACCCGAGCCTGATTTGTCACCCATATATCTCTTTTGTCATTCAACCCTCTTAACCTATATGGCTTATGATGTTTCAATGTGGGTAGACCCAATTTATCAACCATCAAGGTACTCGCTATATTTGTGCAACTCCCACTATCAATAATCAAGGTACATACCTTATTATTCACGTGGCACCTAGTCTGAAAGATGTGCTCATGCTCTTCATCATTAACATCATCATTAAGCTGCATATTAAGAGCACGTCAAGTAACTAATACTTCTCTATTCACTAGCTCATTAACCTCTATATTACTACAATCCTCCAATGGTGGCATCTCACCATCACTAGAATGTACAATCTCCATACGTCCTCTTTCTTCTTCACCAAAGCCAAACTGTTTGGTAGGCTTAGGTTTAGATAGTAAATCAAGATTATCCAACTTCTTATGCATCAACTTAAGCTACACTTGAACCGATTTCATGTAGAATTTAAAATCAATTTTAGGTTGATCTATTTCACTACTTATGTTTGTTTCACAAACCTTATGAGAACCATCGTAATGTTCAAGTGATCCATTTCAAATTCCAAGTGGACCAATTACTAGAGCTCGAGCTAAAAGGATTAAAGAAACTTTTAATGAACTAATTCAAGACACTTTAACTAAGAAAATGACTTAAGAAGCTGAGCTGAAAACTAGTGAGGGCATACTAAACATTTATCTAGGTTGAATATGGGATTATATAGAGCTTTTGGGGCTAAAGTAGAATTAAATGAAGAGCTAGGTCCATAGAGCACATAATAGTTGACTCATTGGGCCTTAAATATGCTGATTTAGTATCTCATAATGTACATGAGCGAAATTTTAGACTTTATAGACTCCTTAGTCAAATCTGCCCATGTGCATTAATTGCATTTTTTTTTAAACTTCAAAATTTTAAGCTTAAGAGGCTCTTTAGTCAATCCATTACATGTGCATTAGTTGCTTTTATCAATTTTGGTTTTCTTGTCTAGAAATCAGACTTTCCTATATATTGTAACCTTTTATTATTGTAAGGCACTTTTATCATTGAATTCAAATCATATTTTTCTGGAAATACCAAATTGGAGAGAAGGGTTCTTCTCTAGGGTTCTTCATAGAACTAACAAACTTATCAAGGCTTGATCAACCTTGTGGTGTCTTCAATATTGGGGGTCTTTGTTCTCTCTTGTTCAAGGGTTCTTAGTAGATTAACCAGACCTGTTTGGGCTTTCTTTGGGTGTATATATCATTGTATTTTTTGTGGGTTCTACGGTATAGATCATTTTAGGTTCGCATTGTTGTGTTTGGCTGCAAGTTCTACGATCTTCCCTTTTGGGTTCGCACTATCTTGGGATAAGAGTACGACTCCCTATCAGATCATATCTTTTGCTTTTGAATTTTTCATCTTTTGATTGTATTTCCTGTTCTTTCTTGTGTTTGCTCATCTTTGTGTGTCTTTGTTCATCACCTACCTTTTGAATTGTCGTTCATCACGTTTTCCTTTGAGTTTTTCAGCGATTCATATGTCCTTTTCATAGTTCAAAATCTCATCTTTCTGATCGTTTGGAATCGCTTCAATATGAAATTTCTACCATTAATTATAGTCATTTTTATCCAGACGTGTTTTCCTCGATTTCCCAGATTGATTAGCTTATTTGAGTTTCTTTGTGTGATTTTCATGATCTTATTCCTATTTCTGCCAAAAAAACAAGAGGAGGAAAAAAAGGAATAAAAAAAATAAAAAAAGGAACAAAAGAAAGGAGGATTCTACTAAAATTTTGTTAGGATTTGTTTTATTTTGATTTTTGCTTCAGAATTCTTGATATCGAATTCCAGAAAAAAAAAAAATTTCTCCCTTGATCTAGATTTGTTTTCTTATCCCCAAGTTTCTAACTAACTCTACAAGTTTTGGTAATTCCTTGTGTTGGTTAGTTACCTTAAAGAACCTATTAAGAGAACTAATAGAGGAAAAAGGCAAGAGTGACACATATTGAGAAAAATCCTATAAGGAGTGAAACACGAGTGTAAAGTGACATTCCTTCAGTGCAAACACATAAGGAAATATGTGAGGATCTTTTATTTTCACAAACCAATTTTTCTTACAGCTAAGAGAAAAAAAATTCTAACAAGGAGGAGTCAACAGCGGTGGAAACTCACCAAACATAGAGCTTGTCATGAAAGCCATGCAACAACAGTTTGAGCGCTTTAATGTGGTGTTTGGAGATATAAGGGATAGGCTGGATAGGAAAGACACTAGGATCACCAATTTACAAAGGAGGAAACCTAATAAGAGTCTTAATCCTAGAAGAGTTGTTCGGCCTGAAGATGAGTTTGAAGATGAAGTACGGAGTAAGGATGATGATGGTTATGAATCTGAAGTTGGTGTAAGAAGAAATAGGCATACAAAAGTTAGACTAGAAATGCTGCATCATGGGAGAAACATTCCTAGAGAAGGAAGGTAGGTAGATGGAGACCTAGGAAGTATTAAAATAAAAATACCATCTTTCCAAGGTAGAAATGATCCTGAAGCTTACTTGGAGTGGGAAAAAAAGGTTGAGATGACTTTTGAGTGTCATAATTATTCTAAAGTGAAAAAGGTGAAGTTGGTTGTGGTAGAGTTCATAGATTATGCAATTATTTAGTGGGATAAGCTGGGTTTAAATAGGAGGAGAAATGGTGAGTAGCCCATAGAAACTTGGGCAGAAATGAAGGCTGTAATGAGGAGGAGATTTGTACCTAGCCATTACTACAGAGACCTCTACCAGAAATTGTAGAATCTTACACAAGGATCCAAGAGTGTGGAGGAGAATTTCAAAGAAATGGAGGTTGTTATGATAAGGGCTAATGTCAAGGAGGATAGGGAGGTATAATGGCTCGTTTTTTGAATGGGTTGAATAAAGACATAGCCAACGTAGTAGAATTGTAGCATTATGTGGAGTTAGAGGATATGTTACATGTGGAAATTAAGGTGGAAAAATAACTCAAGCACAAATGTGCCTTAAGATTTGATTCAAGCTCTAATTCTCCAATGAAACAGAGTTAGAAGAAGGAAGAAAAAGATGTTCGAAAAGAGATTTATTCAACTAAGGACAAAGGTAAATCTGAACCTCAAACTTCTAGATATAGATATACAAAATGTTTTAAGTGTTTAGGCACAGGTCATATAGCTTCATAATGCCCCAACAAAAGAGTCATGATTACGAGGGATAATGAAGTGGTGACTGAAAGTGAGAGTGATGATTCCATACTTTCACTTGAAGATACTAGTGATAATGGGCTTGAGTATGCAGTGGAAGGAGAAGCACTTGTCACTAGGCATGCCTTGAATGCTTAGGCTAAGGAAGATGATGTGGAGCAACAAAGGGAAAATATTTTTCACACTTGCTGTCTTATCAACAATAAGGTATGCAACATGATTATTGATGGGGGGTGTAACATCCTTAATTTCGTTTCTTTTATTGATAAAGGTACATAAAAAATTTAATTAAGGAAATAAAATTTATTAGACAATATTTTAGATATCTAAGGAAATATAATCCTTAGAAATTCTTCACTTTAGGTATATGCATAGAAAATGTTTCTAACATTAAGAGAACAAATAAAGAAGGAAAATCTAATAGGAAAGAAATTAGAAATAACATACTAAAGAGATGCAAAATTCTTGGATAAGGAAGATAAATTTTTAGAAACAAGTAAAGGTCTTAAAATTTCAAAGAACATTGAATTAGGGTAATTTTTCCTAATTCAAGAACTATAGTTACTAAGTTTAAAATCTTTACCCATACATTGGGCTTTTACCTATGGACACTTCATATAGAGTTTTTCCACTTCACATAAGTTTCTAGCAAGCCCATTGGATAACCTAAACAAGAAATTAAACATAGACTTGGACTAGGATATAGTAATTTCACAAATAGCCCAAAAATTATGAAAATGTGACCAAGCCCACCAAGAAAGGAAGAATTTTATCCAAAGCAAAGAAAATGGGTAGGACAAGCCCATAATGGGTAGGAATAAGCCCAAATCCAAGAGGAAAACTAAAATAAAATAAATTAGATGATGATATAATAATAAGAATAAAGATTAGGTTACATGGCATTAAGACAAAAAAATTTAGCAAGTGGTGTGATTCTACATTCATCACTTAAGCAAGTGGCATGATAATACAAGGCTTTAGGACAAAAACATCTATATCCTACACTCATAATTTTAGCAAGTGGTATGATAATACATGGTATTAGGACAAAACATTCATAGCCCACACAAATAATATCAACCAAATAATGAAGATTCAAGGGCTAGAAATTTGCCACCTAAAAAGGCAAACCTATCATACTTGTTTAAGACAAAAGAAAATGGAAATGAATCCCTAAATCAAAGGGACCTTGTCCCATATCTTAAGAACATATTATCATAATTTTCAAAATACAAATCTCCTTTTCCTATGCATATCTTGACTAAGGAAGAGGAAGACAAGAACATAAGTTGTTTGTTTTCCAAAAATTCAACAAAGTGTATCCTAATTGTGATAAGGTAGACCCATGATCATGAAAGGTGAATTATTTGGTGGTCTATATAAGAAAACCCACCCTTACAACATTAGAATTTCGTCTAAGTGAGGGAGAGAAAAAAATAGAAGCAAGTTAGAGTGAGGAAAGGAGAGGAAGAAATGAAGAAAGAGGAAGGAGAAGTCTAAAAGACTAAGTGCTCCAAGTAAGTTTAACAATATTTCTTTTTGAAGAAAAATTTTGAAACTTATAATATTTGTATGAGATTTTGATCTTAGAACTTTTATGATTGGTCATGATGTTGCTATATCATGTTACATATTGATCTTGCATGTGATGTATGTTTGAATACTTAGGTTGGTGTAGATAGTTCTGCATGGTTATGGCTATGGGTGGTAGAATTTTATGCTTCGGTATTTTAATTTCTGGGAACAATCTATAAGGAATTAAAATAAATGGTTAACTTAAGAATTAAAGATATGTATGTCATGGATTTTTAGCCACTGGAAGCATTCAATTTGGAGTCCATATGAGGGAGATATGAGCCGATTAGTAGACAAAGGTCAGAAAATGAATCATCAGGGAAGAATATGTTAGGATAGCTTCGGTAATTTAATTTCTGGGAATTATTGGTAGGGAATTAAAATAAATGGTTAACATAAGAATTAAAGATATGTATGTCATGGATTTTTAGCCACTGGAATCATTCAATTTGGAGTCCATATGTGGGAGATATGAGCCGATTAGTAGACAAAGGTCAGAAAATGAATCATCAGGGAAGAATATGTTAGGATAGCTTCGGTAATTTAATTTCTGGGAATTATTGGTAGGGAATTAAAATAAATGGTTGACATAAGAATTAAAGATATGTATGTCATGGATTTTTAGCCACTGGAATCATTCAATTTGGAGTCCATATGAGGGAGATATGAGCCGATTAGTAGACAAAGGTCAGAAAATGAATCATCAGGGAAGAATATGTTAGGATAGCTTCGGTAATTTAATTTCTGGGAATTATTGGTAGGGAATTAAAATAAATGGTTAACATAAGAATTAAAGATATGTATGTCATGGATTTTTAGCCACTGGAAGCATTCAATTTGGAGTCCATATGAGGGAGATATGAGCCGATTAGTAGACAAAGGTCAGAAAATGGGTCATCAGGGAAAAATATGTTAGGATAGCTTCGGTATTTTAATTTCTGAGAAGTATCTGTAAGGAATTAAAATAAATTATTAACATAAGAATTAAAGATAAATGTGTCATGGATTTTGAGGCACTGGAATCATTCAATTTGAAGTCCATTTGAGATAGATATAAGCTGATTAGTAAGCAGAGGTCAGAAAATGTTTATTCAGAAAATGTTATTAAAGCTTTAATTTTTGAATTTCTGGAAAATATTCTGTAGGGAGTTAAAATCGTACGCCAAGATAACAATTATAGATATAGGGCTCATGGATTTTTACCAACTGGAATAACTCAATTTGGAGTTCAAATTTGGGAGATATGGTCTAATTAGTCAGTAAAGGTCAGAACTTACACGAGAAGAAATAATCTGTACATTTAGGGAGTAATATCACCTTGATTTCTTAATATTTCGCTACAATGTTCAACATAATAGTTTTAGATAATTGTTTTATCTTGAAATTGACACTAAGATCACCTACATCAGAGTTAAATTGAGGGAGTTATGCTCTGATTAGTAAGAGAAGGTTAGATAGGATGAAAACCTGCATCAAGAAAATAAAGAAATAAAATTAGTATTTTAAAAAGAAGATGAATCTTAACAAATGACTAGTATAGCCATAGCCATTGCCATTGCATGAACTTACTACCATTTTAAGTGTGTAATTTTTAACATGGAATTTACCCTAGTACTCATATAAATTTACAAGAAGTTTTGAAAGTGCCGGTTTTATTTGAAAAATCTTAGTATGCTCCGTGGTTGCAGTATTTTCACATCAGAAAAGAATTATTCTAGTTACTGGAAAACAAAATTGTGATTTGTGAAAAGTGCATGTCTAAGGAAAGCTCTGGCAAGGAAAGACATGGTACTTAAGCGTGTCCATTAGTGACCCACCTCTCTTTCCTGGGAACTTTTCTGGTGCACTGTTTACAGACTACAATTACTATCCAGTTACCAAGGTATTAGTATGGAATTTTGACATAGAAATGTTTTATAAAGTGATATTTTAAATGGTTATGTTCATGGCATGATTACCAATGATTTATGGTAATAGTTATATTTTGATGAACATACTTGTTATTGAAAGCATATTTTTGGCTATCATTGTGAAAAGAAAAGAAATGAGCACGGTCACATGGCAATCCGTGTGGTGCACCAGTAGGGGACGCCCTACCAACGGTTATGATCATGTTAATAAGAAAAGAAAGAGAAAGTGTGCCATGTCGGACGGAGCGAGATAAGCCCATACTGAAAAGTAGAGAATACTCACCCTGACCGGGGTAGCTTGAAGTAAGAATAAGTGGATAGCCATCATATGAAATTCGAAAAATAGTTATTCATGCCATACATGTCATAACTGTATAATTTTCATGTGCATGATAAAGTGCATTCATGTGACCTAAAGATATTTTCTGTAGTTTATACAGCTGAACATGACGTGATGAACTATATTGATGGTAAATTATGATTTATTGTTGAACTTACTGGGATTTAATTCTCACTATATTTCCATATCATGTTCAGAAGAATAAATATGCAGATATTCTCTATGACACTTATTATCTCTGTACGTTGGATCGAGGTGCCCTACCTTGGGCAACTTCCAGTTATTTCTGATGTAACTGTTGTAGATGTAACTGAGATTCCGGTGGACGTGCCACCCGAACCAGTGTCCCCGGAAGTAGTCGATATAGATGATTAGAACTAATATGTATCTTTGTACAAATGTTTGTAAAATAATGGTGTGTAGTTTGTAAAATAATAGTGTGTATGGAAACTCAGTATTGTATAAATTAAATAAATGTTATATTGAGTTAAGTTGTAACGAGGTAATAACTTCATGGTATTTTAAAAAAAAAAAAAATTTACATAAATGGAGTTGTTACATAATTGGTATCAGAGCAGGTTGATCCTAGATGGCCAGTAGTTGGATGGTTATCTGAATCGATCTTATAGTGTCTTGAGTATGTTGTGGTTGTGCTGTGTAGGGGATCAGTGATTCATATAGGTAAGAAATTACTAGTGTTTCCTATCTATATGCCGAGGTGGTGTTATGACTGCTATTAAATATTTTTGAACTAACTATTGGGCTTGATCACCTCAATAGCAGCATAACTTTGTTTTGTACCATAGTAGGAAATGGCACCACCAAGGAGGAATCCAGCAACCAATGCAGAGGAAACCCTGCACAACCTGGCCACGGCAATTCGAGACCAAGTTATGACCACCAACCAAATTTTACAACATCTCCAGAATGCTAATAACACAAATGTTGAGATTGGTCCTAACAACCGGACGGCTGAAAAAGATAATGGCATATCCGAGTTCTTGAGGACTAGACCACCTTGTTTCCAAGGTGGTTATGACCCAACGATAGCCGAAAGGTGGATTAGGGAATTAGAGAAAATCTTTGAAGTGATGGGCTGTACTGAAGAGCAGCAAATCATTTTTGCTGCATATATGTTAAAGGATGAAGCAGAATACTGGTGGCGTGGAGCTAGAGAACTTTTAGCTCATCAGGGAAGACAGATCACCTGGCAAGTGTTCAAGGAAATTTTTTTTGAAAAGTACTTTCCAAGTACTGTACGGGCAGAGAAAGAGATCGAATTTCTCCAACTCAGGCAAGGAAGCATGACCGTGGACCAGTATATCGCAAGGTTCGAGGAGCTGTCTAAGTTCTCCTCTTATCTGCGATATAACCCAGATGAAGCATGGAAGGCGGTTAAGTTTGAAGCGGGACTAAACTCGGAGTTAAAGAATGCTGTTATAGCTATGGAGATCAGGGAGTTTGTACCTCTGATAAATAAATGCAGACTCCTGGAAAAGAGTTTAAGGGCAGTGGAGGACGAGAAGCAAAGGCGAAACCTATGGAAAAGGAAGAAAAATTTTCCCAACCCTAGAAAGAACGTGAGAAGAAGTGGATATGGAGCTGGTAAGAGGCCATTGATTGCGGGTCCTAGGCCTTTTCAACAAGACCTCGCCTCAGTCAAGTGCGCTAAATGCGGACGCATGCATGGTAACTGGCCATGCTACATGGGACAAGATGTCTGCTTCAATTGCGGACAGAAGGGACATTTTGCGAAAAATTGCCCACAGAATGTAGGAAAGCAGCCAGAACAGAGGCCTCAGGTGAAAGGAAGGGTTTTCACCCTGAGCGGCCAAGAGGTAGCTCAATCTTCTGAAATGATTCAAGGTACATGCTATATTTATGGATTTGCTCTTATGGTGTTATTTGACTCTGGTGCTAGTCATTCATTTATACCAGAAGAATGTATTAGGAAGTTTCAGTTCCCTATTTCTGAAACTCCCTATGAGCTATCTGTAGTAACCCCTACAGGGGAACGGGTATTAACTTCCTCTATATGTAAGAACTGTCAAGTCACCATTCAGGAGAAAACTTTTTCTGTAGACCTCGTCATTTTACCTTTAAGAGGTATTGAGGTCATTCTAGGGTTAGACTGGATGTCTAGGAATCGAGTCTTGTTGAATTATTGTAACAAGACCGTTGAATTTCTACCTTCTACTCCGAAAGAGGAGGTCCAGTTATTGATGTTAAATGCCAATCAAGTTAATAGGGAGTTGAAGAATGGAGTACTTGGATACATTCTCTTGTATTTATCAAACCTAGAAGTCGAATCGAAGCTTGATGAAATTCCAATAGCCAACGAGTTTCCTAAGGTGTTTCCATCAGATATTCCAGGCTTACCTCCCAAGAGAGAGATAGAGTTCTCTATTGATCTCCTACCTGGGACAGGGCCTATCTCTATTGCACCATATCGAATGGCCTCGAAGGAACTACAAGAACTAAAGAAGCAGTTGGAGGAACTATTAGACAAGCAATTCATTAGACCGAGTGTATCACCTTGGGGAGCTCCTGTATTGTTTGTTAAGAAGAAAGACGGGAGTTTGAGACTATGCATAGATTACAGACAGCTGAATAAGGTGACTATCAAAAATAAGTACCCTCTCCCTAGGATAGATGACTTATTGGATCAATTAAAGGGTGCCTCCATCTTTTCTAAAATTGACTTGCGGTCAGGATATCATTAGATTAGGATTAAGGAGGAGGACGTACCAAAAACTGCCTTCAGGACTAGGTATGGGCACTATGAGTTTCTCGTAATGCCCTTTGGGTTGACTAATGCACCTGCAATTTTCATGGATTACATGAATCACATTTTTCGACCCTACCTAGATCAATTTGTTGTAGTGTTCATTGATGACATCTTGATATATTCTAAGAGTGAGAAAGAACATGAACAACATCTCCGAATCGTGTTGCAAGTGCTGAAAGAGAAAAAGTTATATGCTAAATTGGAGAAGTGTGAATTTTGGCTGTCAGAGGTGAAGTTTCTCGGACATGTCATCTCTAATAGAGGGGTAGCCGTAGATCCTAGCAAGACGGAAGCAGTGATTAAGTGGGAGACACCAAAGACGGTTACGGAAATCAGAAGTTTCCTTGGTTTGGCAGGATACTACAGGAGATTTATACAAAACTTCTCTCGTATAGCCTTGCCATTGACTAAATTGACCAGGAAGGGAAGTCCTTTCAAATGGACTAATCAATGTGATGCTAGTTTTCAGGAGCTGAAGACAAGACTGACCACTCCTCCTGTTTTAATTATTCCAGACCCCACAGGATATTTTGAAGTGTATAGTGACGCTTCAAAGAAAGGGCTAGGATGTGTGCTGATGCAAGATAAGAGAGTAGTTGCTTACGCCTCTAGGCAACTGAGACCTCACGAAGGAAACTATCCAACCCATGATCTTGAATTAGCGGCAGTAGTGTTTGCCTTAAAGATTTGGCGACACTATTTGTACGGGGCAACCTTTGAAGTATATTGTGATCATAAGAGTCTTAAATACCTCTTTGATCAGAAGGAGTTAAATATGAGGCAACGAAGATGGGTAGAATTCCTCAATGACTACAAGTTTGAGATAAAGTATCATCCCGGAAAGGCGAATGTTGTAGCAGATGCCTTGAGTCGAAAATCTCTGCATATGGGTCAGATGATGGTGTATGAGATGCAGATGCTAGAGGAGTTTCGAAATTTGAAGCTAGCCCCTACTCTTACTCCAAAGAATCTAGTCATTAATGGTTTAAGTATAGGGTCTGACCTTAGAGCCCAGATCAAAGAAGCTCAAGCTCACGATCAATACTTACAAGATCATAAAGACCAAGGTAATTTTTCTGTAATGGAAGATGGAGCAATCATGTATCAGGGAAGGATTTGTGTCCCTCAAGAACAAGAGTTGAGGACTAAGATACTGCAGGAAGCGCATCAAAGTAAATACACAATCCATCCTGGATGCACTAAAATGTACCAGGATTTAAAAAGGATGTATTGGTGGCCAGGGATGAAAAATGACATTGCTGAGTTTGTGGCGAAATGTCTCATTTGTCAAAAGGTGAAGGTGGAGCACCAAAAGCCAGCGGGATTTCTACAACCTCTTGAGATCCCTAAATGGAAATGGGATAGTATTTCGATGGAATTTGTTGTAGGTTTACCTAAGACCTCAATGGGACATGACTCTATCTGGGTAATAGTTGACAGATTAACCAAATCTGCTCACTTTTTGCCCATAAAAATTAACTTTTCACTAGATAAATTGGCCCAATTGTACGTTCAGGAAGTAGTTAGACTCCATGGGATTCCCTTAAATATTGTTTCTGATAGAGATCTGAGGTTCACGTCGAGGTTTTGGAAGGCGTTGCAAGAAGCTTTTGGTACTCAGTTGCGGTTCAGTACTGCCTACCATCCTCAAACTGACGGGCAGACAGAACGAACCATTCAAACCCTAGAAGATATGTTGAGGGCCTGTGTGATAGAACAAGGTAAAGGATGGGATAAGTACCTACCTTTAGTAGAGTTTGCTTATAATAATAGCTATCACTCTAGCATTAAGATGGCCCCCTATGAAGCTTTATACGGTAGAAAGTGCCGATCTCCACTATGTTGGTTCGAGGTAGGAGAAAAGAACTTGTTAGGTCCTGATCTAGTTCAACAAACCACTGAACAAATCAGGATGATACGAAACAAAATACTTACAGCTCAGAGTCGGCAAAAGAGTTACTACGATAAGAGACATAGACCTCTAGAGTTTGAGGAAGGAGACCATGTATTTCTGAAACTTTCCCCGACTACTGGAGTTGGTAGGTCTCTCAAAACAAGAAAGCTAAGTCCGCGATTTTTAGGACCCTACCAAATTCTAAAGAAAGTTGGGACATCAGCATATCAAGTTGCTCTCCCACCTAATTTGTCCAAGCTGCATAATGTTTTCCACGTATCACAGCTACGGAAGTATCTTTCAGATTCATCACATATAATACTGGATGAACCAATCCAAATAAAGGAGAACATGACATACCAGCTAGTACCTGCATCCATATTGGACACTGACGTGAAGCAACTAAGAAATAAAACCATTCCCCTAGTTAAGGTGTTATGGGAAGGTTTGACTCCGGAAGAAGCAACTTGGGAGCTGGAAGAAGTCATGAGGAAGAAATATCTGCAATTGTTCTTATAAGGTAATTTCTGAAATTTTGAGGACAAAATTTCTTTTAGGGGGAGAGAAATGTAACATCCTTAATTTCGTTTCTTTTATTGATAAAGGTACATAAAAAATTTAATTAAGGAAATAAAATTTATTAGACAATATTTTAGATATCTAAGGAAATATAATCCTTAGAAATTCTTCACTTTAGGTATATGCATAGAAAATGTTTCTAACATTAAGAGAACAAATAAAGAAGGAAAATCTAATAGGAAAGAAATTAGAAATAACATACTAAAGAGATGCAAAATTCTTGGATAAGGAAGATAAATTTTTAGAAACAAGTAAAGGTCTTAAAATTTCAAAGAACATTGAATTAGGGTAATTTTTCCTAATTCAAGAACTATAGTTACTAAGTTTAAAATCTTTACCCATACATTGGACTTTTACCTATGGACACTTCATATAGAGTTTTTCCACTTCACATAAGTTTCTAGCAAGCCCATTGGATAACCTAAACAAGAAATTAAACATAGACTTGGACTAGGATATAGTAATTTCACAAATAGCCCAAAAATTATGAAAATGTGACCAAGCCCACCAAGAAAGGAAGAATTTTATCCAAAGCAAAGAAAATGGGTAGGACAAGCCCATAATGGGTAGGAATAAGCCCAAATCCAAGAGGAAAACTAAAATAAAATAAATTAGATGATGATATAATAATAAGAATAAAGATTAGGTTACATGGCATTAAGACAAAAAAATTTAGCAAGTGGTGTGATTCTACATTCATCACTTAAGCAAGTGGCATGATAATACAAGGCTTTAGGACAAAAACATCTATATCCTACACTCATAATTTTAGCAAGTGGTATGATAATACATGGTATTAGGACAAAACATTCATAGCCCACACAAATAATATCAACCAAATAATGAAGATTCAAGGGCTAGAAATTTGCCACCTAAAAAGGCAAACCTATCATACTTGTTTAAGACAAAAGAAAATGGAAATGAATCCCTAAATCAAAGGGACCTTGTCCCATATCTTAAGAACATATTATCATAATTTTCAAAATACAAATCTCCTTTTCCTATGCATATCTTGACTAAGGAAGAGGAAGACAAGAACATAAGTTGTTTGTTTTCCAAAAATTCAACAAAGTGTATCCTAATTGTGATAAGGTAGACCCATGATCATGAAAGGTGAATTATTTGGTGGTCTATATAAGAAAACCCACCCTTACAACATTAGAATTTCGTCTAAGTGAGGGAGAGAAAAAAATAGAAGCAAGTTAGAGTGAGGAAAGGAGAGGAAGAAAGGAAGAAAGAGGAAGGAGAAGTCTAAAAGACTAAGTGCTCCAAGTAAGTTTAACAATATTTCTTTTTGAAGAAAACTTTTGAAACTTATAATATTTGTATGAGATTTTGATCTTAGAACTTTTATGATTGGTCATGATGTTGCTATATCATGTTACATATTGATCTTGCATGTGATGTATGTTTGAATACTTAGGTTGGTGTAGATAGTTCTGCATGGTTATGGCTATGGGTGGTAGAATTTTAAGCTTCGGTATTTTAATTTCTGGGAACAATCTATAAGGAATTAAAATAAATGGTTAACTTAAGAATTAAAGATATGTATGTCATGGATGTTTAGCCACTGGAATCATTCAATTTGGAGTCCATATGAGGGAGATATGAGCCGATTAGTAGACAAAGGTCAGAAAATGAATCATCAGGGAAGAATATGTTAGGATAGCTTCGGTAATTTAATTTCTGGGAATTATTGGTATGGAATTAAAATAAATGGTTAACATAATAATTAAAGATATGTATGTCATGGAGTTTTAACCACTGGAATCATTCAATTTGGAGTCCATATGAGGGAGATATGAGCCGATTAGTAGACAAAGGTCAGAAAATGAATCATCAGGGAAGAATATGTTAGGATAGCTTCGGTAATTTAATTTCTGGGAATTATTGGTAGGTAATTAAAATAAATGGTTAACATAAGAATTAAAGATATGTATGTCATGGATTTTTAGCCACTGGAAGCATTCAATTTGGAGTCCATATGAGGGAGATATGAGCCGATTAGTAGACAAAGGTCAGAAAATGGGTCATCAGGGAAAAATATGTTAGGATAGCTTCGGTATTTTAATTTCTGAGAAGTATCTGTAAAGAATTAAAATAAATTATTAACATAAGAATTAAAGATAAATGTGTCATGGATTTTTAGGCACTGGAATCATTCAATTTGAAGTCCATTTGAGATAGATATAAGCTGATTAGTAAGCAGAGGTCAGAAAATGTTTATTCAGAAAATGTTATTAAAGCTTTAGTTTTTGAATTTCTGGAAAATATTCTGTAGGGAGTTAAAATCGTACGCCAAGATAACAATTATAGATATAGGGCTCATGGATTTTTACCAACTGGAATAACTGAATTTGGAGTTCAAATTTGGGAGATATGGTCTAATTAGTCAGTAAAGGTCAGAACTTACACGAGAAGAAATAATCTGTACATTTAGGGAGTAATATCACCTTGATTTCTTAATATTTCGCTACAATGTTCAACATAATAGTTTTAGATAATTGTTTTATCTTGAAATTGACACTAAGATCACCTACATCAGAGTTAAATTGAGGGAGTTATGCTCTGATTAGTAAGAGAAGGTTAGATAGGATGAAAACCTGCATCAAGAAAATAAAGAAATAAAATTAGTATTTTAAAAAGAAGATGAATCTTAACAAATGACTAGTATAGCCATAGCCATTGCCATTGCATGAACTTACTACCATTTTAAGTGTGTAATTTTTAACATGGAATTTACCCTAGTACTCATATAAATTTACAAGAAGTTTTGAAAGTGCCGGTTTTATTTGAAAAATCTTAGTATGCTCCGTGGTTGCAGTATTTTCACATCAGAAAAGAATTATTCTAGTTACTGGAAAACAAAATTGTGATTTGTGAAAAGTGCATGTCTAAGGAAAGCTCTGGCAAGGAAAGACATGGTACTTAAGCGTGTCCATTAGTGACCCACCTCTCTTTCCTGGGAACTTTTCTGGTGCACTGTTTACAGACTACAATTACTATCCAGTTACCAAGGTATTAGTATGGAATTTTGACATAGAAATGTTTTATAAAGTGATATTTTAAATGGTTATGTTCATGGCATGATTACCAATGATTTATGGTAATAGTTATATTTTGATGAACATACTTGTTATTGAAAGCATATTTTTGGCTATCATTGTGAAAAGAAAAGAAATGAGCACGGTCACATGGCAATCCGTGTGGTGCACCAGTAGGGGACGCCCTACCAACGGTTATGATCATGTTAATAAGAAAAGAAAGAGAAAGTGTGCCATGTCGGACGGAGCGAGATAAGCCCATACCGAAAAGTAGAGAATACTCACCCTGACCGGGGTAGCTTGAAGTAAGAATAAGTGGATAGCCATCATATGAAATTCGAAAAATAGTTATTCATGCCATACATGTCATAACTGTATAATTTTCATGTGCATGATAAAGTGCATTCATGTGACCTAAAGATATTTTCTGTAGTTTATACAGCTGAGCATGACGTGATGAACTATATTGATGGTAAATTATGATTTATTGTTGAACTTACTGGGATTTAATTCTCACTATATTTCCATATCATGTTCAGAAGAATAAATATGCAGATATTCTCTATGACACTTATTATCTCTGTACGTTGGATCGAGGTGCCCTACCTTGGGCAACTTCCAGTTATTTCTGATGTAACTGTTGTAGATGTAACTGAGATTCCGGTGGACGTGCCACCCGAACCAGTGTCCCCGGAAGTAGTCGATATAGATGATTAGAACTAATATGTATCTTTGTACAAATGTTTGTAAAATAATGGTGTGTAGTTTGTAAAATAATAGTGTGTATGGAAACTCAGTATTGTATAAATTAAATAAATGTTATATTGAGTTAAGTTGTAACGAGGTAATAACTTCATGGTATTTTAAAAAAAAAAAAATTTACATAAATGGAGTTGTTACAGGGGGAGTTACACTAATGGTTCTAGCACTACACTAGTTGAGAAATTAGATTTGCCAATCATTCCACACCCTAGACCAAACAAGCTTCAGTGGTTAGATGATTGTGGAGAAATCAAGGTTAATAAGCAAGTTTTGGCTTCATTCTCAATTAAAAATTATAGTGATAATGTGCTATGTGATGTTGTTCCTATGCATGTTGATCATATATTTCTTGGGAGGTCATGGGAGTTTGATTGTAGGGATGTCAAGGATGGATTTACAAATAGATACTCATTTGTTAAGAATGATCGAACAATTACTCTTGCTCTATTAACACCTAAGTAAGTGTATGAAGATCAAATTAAGATGAAAAAGGACAATGATTCGAAAAATGAGAAAAAAGAGAGTTCAAAAAAAGAAAAGAGAATGAAGAGAAAGGAAAATGCAAGAGTAAGCTTTTATGCCAAGGAGAGCGAAGTGAGGGGTGCTTTTCTAACTAGACAACCTTTGCTCGTACTTATATATAAGGAGGGTTTTTTAAACACTAATGATCTTAACTCTTCGTTTCCTAGTGTTGTTTGATCTTTGTTGCAGGAATTCCAAGATGTGCTGTCAGAAGAAATTCCTCCAGGGCTACCACTTATTAGAGGAGTTGAGCATCAAATTGACTTCATTTCGAGAGCAACAATTCCTAATTGCCCAGCCTATAGGATAAATCCAAAAGAAGCAAAGGAGCTTCAAAGACAAGTTGAAGAGCTTATGGCAAAGGGCTATGTGAGAGAAAGTTTGAGTCCTTGTGCAGTTCTAGTTCTTCTAGTGCCAAAGAAAGATGGATTATGGAGGATGTACATTTGATTGGAGAGTCGTAAACAACATAACGGTAAAATATCGCCATTCCATCCCTAGATCGGATAATATGCTTAACGAATTGCATGGGTCTAGTATTTTTTCTAAAATTGATTTAAAATATGGGTACCATCAAATTAGGATGAGGGAAGGTGATGAGTGGAAAATTGCTTTCAAAATAAAGCATAGACTGTATGAACGATTAGTTATGCCATTTGGACTAACTAATGCACCTAGCACTTTCATGAGATTAATGAATCATGTTTTGCGTGCATGCATTGGAAAATTTGTTGTGGTTTATTTTGATGATATTCAGATTTATAGCAAAGGTTTAAATGAATATTTGAATCATCTGTGTTGTGTGCTTGATGTGTTGAGACATGAAAGATTGTACGCTAATCTATAAAAGTGTAGTTTTTGCATGGACAAAGTTGTGTTTCTTGGTTTTGTCATAAGTGCACAGGGAATAGAAGTTGATGAAGAAAAGGTCAAGGCTATCAAGGAGTGGCCAACATCTAGATCAATCACTGAGGTAAGAAGTTTTCATAGTTTAGCTAGTTTTTATCGTCGTTTTGTGAAAGATTTTAGCACACTTACTGCACCACTCACTGAAGTGGTAAAGAAATCTATTGGATTTAAGTGGGAAAAAGCATAAGATAATGCATTCAATGTTTTACAGGAAAGCTTATGTTCTGTTCTGCACCTATTTTAACTTATGGAGATCAAGGTGCTATCAAACCTATTCCCAAGATCCTTTGCAAGGGATAAGCGGTCCAATGACTAGGAGCAAAGCAAATCGGGCCAATGAAGCTTTATTGGGCTTGATCTTGGATGTACAGGCTAAAGAGAAAGTTATTGGGCCAAGTTAAGACATCAAGTGGGTCACACTTTGCAGCCTTGAGGATGGCATTAAATAGATCATGTTGGACCTTGAAGACAACTAGCCAAAATCTGCATGTCTAAAGATGTATTATGGGCTTTATGTTATATGTTTTCTTTTAGATATTATTAGTATTTTGGGCCCATTCTTTATTGCCAAGTATTAGTTTAATTATGGGCTAATTTTTATTAGTTTAGTTGGGCCAAATAACTAGTTTGTTTGGGCCATATTCTTTTCAAAGTCCAATTAGGAGTTTTAAGGTTTTCTACTAGGTTTAGGATTGTTTGACTATATAAGGGTCCTTTATGTTCATGTAATGCATAGTTTATGATGATTAATAAAGATTGAGTTTTCTCCTAAAGTGAGAGCTTCCTTTGGTTTTTGGGCAAAGAACTGAATCTGACATTATTGAGACAACTCGTGGCAATCAAACATCCATTGAATTTTTAAGATGATCCTTGCTTCTGCCAAACACTCTATTTCTTGGTTTAAGGAAACACATCATTTGGTGGAGTTTACTAACTATGCTAGTATTTGGAGGGATCAATTAGCAATTAATAGGCAGAGAAGTGGTGAGAGATTTATTCGGTCAAGGGAAGAGATGAATGTTATGATGAGAAAACGGTTTGTTCCTAGCAATTACTATATAGACTTGTTCAAAAAATTACAAAATCTGCATCAAGGATCTATAAGTGTAGAGGATTACAACAATGAGATAGAGATGGCCATGATGAAAGCTAATATTGAGGAGGATAGGGAGGCTACAATGGCAAGGTTTATAGGCAGTTTGAGGAAAGAAATTACAAATGTCGTGGATATGCACCATTATGTAGAGATGGAAGATTTATTGCATAAAGCCATTAAAGTTGAGAAGCAGTTAAAGGTTAAAATATCTTCTAAATTTGGCTCCATTCCTAAAACTCCATGGAAGCTGAATTGGCAAGACAACCATAAGGCTGCTACTAGGCTGAAAGAAGAGGGCAAGTGGACAAATTCAATTACAGCCCCTAATCCCAAGGCCAAAGATGATACTTCTACTTCCTTTAGAGCACGAGATACAAAATGTTTTAGATGTCACGGGTTGGGGCATATTGCATCGCAGTGTCCTAACAAGAGAGCCACTATTCTTCTTGATGATGGAGGTATGGAGAGTGTGTAACATCCCTAATTTCTTTTTATGTATTCAAAGTAACATCCCTAATTTTGTTTCTTTTATTAATAAAGATACATAAATATTTAATTAAGGAAATAAAATTTATTAGACAATTTTTAGATATCTAAGGAAATATAATCCTTAAAAATTCTTCACTTTACGTGTATGCATAGAAATGTTCTAACATTAATGGAATAGGTAAAGAGAGAAAACCTAAGAGGAAAAATTAGAAATAAATATACAAAAGAAAGGTGAAATTCTTGGGTAAGGAAGATAAATTTTTGTGAAGTAAGTAAAGGTATTAAAATTTCAAGAAGATTGGATTAGGGTAATTTTTCCTAATTTAAGAGTTAAAGTTACTAAGTTTAGTATCTCCACCCATAAATTGGGCTTTCACCTCTGGACACTTCATATAGAGTTTTTCTACTTCACATGAATTTTTAGCAAGCCAATAGGATAGCCCAAGGAAGAAATAAAACATAGACTTGGACTAGGATATAGAAATTGGACCGGTTGCCCAAAAATCATGAAAATGTGACTAAGCCCATTATAAAAGGTAGAATTTTAACCAAAGTAAAGAAAATCGGCAAGAATGAGCCCAAACCCAGGAGGAAAAATAAAAATAAAATAAAGTGATGAAATAATAGTGTAATCAAGATTAGGTAACATGGCATTAAGACAAAAATTTAGTAAGTGGTGTGATATCCTAAATTCATAATTTTAGCAAGTGATATGATAATACATGGCATTAGGACAAAACATCTATATTCTACACTCATAATTTTAGCAAGTGGGTAATAATACATAGCATTATGACAAAACATCCTTATCCTACACAAATAATTTTAGCTAAGCAAGGAAGATTCAAGGGTTGGAAATTTGCCACCTAAAAAGGCAAACCTATCATAATTGATTAAGACAAAAGAAAAAGGAAATGAATCCCAAAATCAAAGGGACCTTGCCACTTATCTTAAGAACATATTATCATAATTTTCAAAATACAAATCTCCTTTCCTATGCATATATTGACTAAGGAAGAGGAAGACAAGAACATGAGTAGTTTGTTTTCCAAAAATTCAACCAAGTGCATCCTAATTGTGATAAGGTAGATCCATGATTATGAAAGGTGAATTATTTGATAGTCTATATAAGAAAAACCCACCCTTACAACATTATAATTTTCGTCCAAGTGAGCGAGAGGAAAAATAAAAGCAAGGTAGAGTGAGGAAAAGAGCGGAAGAAAGGAAGAAAGAGGAAGGAGAAGTCTAGAAAACTAAGTGCTCAAGCTAAGTTTAACAATATTTCTTTTTGAAGAAAACATTTGAAACTTGAAATATTTATATGAGATTTTCATCTTATAACTTTGATGATTGGTCATGGATTTTGCTTTATCATGTTACATATTAAGTACGTTTGAATACTTAGGCTGGTGTAGGTAGTTCTGCATAGGTATGGCTATGGGTGGCAAAAATTTGAAGCTTCTATTTTTACAATTCTAGGAAGAATCGGTAAGGAATTAAAACAAATGGTAAGCAAGCAAAATGTAGATCTATGTCTCATGGATTTTTAGCCACTAGAATCACTTAATTTGGAGTTCATATGAGTAGATATGGTCCGATTAGTAAGCAGTGGTCAGAAAATGGTTAATCAGGGAAGAATATGTTAGGATAGCTTCTGTGTTTTAATTGTTGGGAACATTATATAGAGAATTAAAAGCAATGGTTAACATAAGAATTATCGATACAAGTGTCATGGATTTGTAACCACTGGAATCACTCAATTTGGAGTCCGCATGAGGGAGATATGGTCTAATTAGTATACAGTGGTCATAAATTGGTTAATCAGGGAAGAATATTTTAGGATAGCTTATGTGTTTTAATTTATGGGAACATTATATAGGATATTAAAAGAAATGATTAACATAAAAATTATTTCTATATGTGTCACGGACTTTTAGCCACGGGAATCACTTAATTTGGAATTCTTATGTGGGAGATATGGATAGATTACTAGGTAGAGGACAGAACCTACCCGAGAAGAAATAACCTGTACATTGTGGGAGTAATATCACCTTTATTTCTTAATATTTCGCTAAACTGTTCAAGATAATAGTTTTAGATAATTGATTCATATTTAAATTGACACCAAGATCACCTACATTGGAGTTAAATTGAGGGAGTTATGCTCTGATTAGTAAGAAAATGTAAGATAGGATGAAAACCTGCACAAGAAAATAAAGAAATAAAATTAATATTTAAAAAAGAAGAAGAAACTTATAAATGACTAGTATATGCCATAGCCATTGTCATTGTATGAACTTCTTACCATCTTAAGTGTGAAATTTTGACATGGAAATATTTTATAAAGTGATATTTGAAATGGTTATGTTCATGGCATGATTACCAATGATTTTTGGTAATAATTATATTTTGATGAACATACTTGTTATTGAAAGCATATTTTTGGCTATTATTGTGAAAAGAAAAGAAATGAGCACGGTCACATGGCAATCTGTGTGGTGCACTAGTAGGGGATGCCCTACCAATGGTTATGATCATGTTAATGAGAAAAGAAAGAGAAAGTGGGCAATTCATATAAATATTACAAGTTTCAAATATTTTCTTCAAAAAGAAATATTGTTAAACTTACATTGAGCACTTAGTCCTCTAGACTTCTCCTTCCTCTTTCTTCCTTTCTTCCTCTCCTTTCCTCACTCTACCTTGCTTCTATTTTTCGTCTCTCTCACTTGGACGAAAAATCTAATGTTATAGGGGTGGGTTTTGCTTAAAGAGACCACCAAATAATTCACCTTTCATGATCATGGGTCTACCTTATCACAATTAGGATACACTTGGTTGAAGTTTTGGAAAACAAACAACTCATGTTCTTGTCTTCCTTTTTCTTAGTCAAAATATGCATAGAAAAGGAGATTTGTATTTTGAAAATTATGATAATATGTTCTTAAGATAAGGGACAAGGTCCCTTTGATTTAGGGATTCATTTCCTTTTTATTTTGTCTTAATCAATTATGATAAGTTTGCCTTTTTAGGTGGCAAATTTCTTGCCCTTGAATCTCCATTATTTGGTTGAAATTATTTGTGTGGGATAGGAATGTTTTGTCCTAATGTCATGTATTATCATACCACTTGCTAAAATTATGAGTGTAGGATATAGATGTTTTGTCCTAAATCCTTGTATTATCATACTACTTGCTAAAATGTTGAGTGTAGGATATAGATGTTTTGTCCTAAATCCTTGTATTATCATACCACTTGCTAAATTTTTGTCTTCAATCCATGTAACCTGATCTTTATTATATTATCACATGATTTATTTTATTTTATTTTTCCTCTTGGATTTGAGCTTATTCCTACCCATTTTCTTTGCTTTGGATAAAATTCTACCTTTCTTGGAGGGCTTGGACACATTTTCATAATTTTTGGGCTATCGGTCCAATTTCTATATCCTAGTCCAAGTTTATGTTTTATTTCTTGTTTAGGTTATCCAATGGGCTTGCTAGAAATTTATGTGAAGTGGAAAAACTCTATAAGAAGTGTCCATAGGTGAAAGCCTAATGTACGGTTGAATATGTTAAACTTAATAATTCTTGTCCTTGAATTAGGAAAAATTACCCTAATCCAATGTTTTCTTGAAATTTTAAGACATTTACTTGTTTTCAAAAATTTATCTTCCTTACCCAAGAATTTCACCTTTCTTTAGTATATTATTTTTAATTTTTTTCCTCTTAGGTTTTCTCTCTTTACCTATTCCATTAATGTTAGAACATTTCTATGCATATATGTAAGGTGAAGAATTTCTAAGGATTATATTTCCTTAGATATCTAAAAATTGTCTAATAAATTTTATTTCATTAATTAAATATTCATGTACCTTAAAAAGAAACGAAATTAGAGATGTTACTTTGAATAGTTTTGTACTTTTATTTATTCATGAAACGAAATTAGGGATGTTATAGTGCACGTGGATCGAGTTACTTTAGGATAGGTAGATCCCAGAAACAAATAAAATGTTTGTAGTCGAGTTGGCTAAGATTCCGGTGAAGTTGCAACCACCCGCATCTGTATCTCCAGAATTGGTCAACCAGAATAAATAAGATGTAGATATTTATGTGTTTGATATGTTGTACGTACGTTTTGATTAATGACATGTATGTGAACTCTTTATTGTATAATAATAAATAAATAAAAAAAAAGTTGTTACATAATTGGTATCAGAGCAGGTCGATCCTAGATGGCTAGTGGGTGGATGGTTATTTGAATCGATCTTATAGTGTCTTGAGTATGTTATGGTTGTGCTGTGTAGAGGATCAGTGATTTCATATAGATAAGAAATTACTAGTGTTTCCAATCTATATGCCGAGGTGGTGTTATGATTGCTGTTAAATATTTTTTAACTAACTATTGGGTTTGATCACCTCAATAGCAGCATAACTTTGTTTTTGCCATAGTAGGAAATGGCACCACCAAGGAGGAATCCGGCAAACAATGCAGAGGAAACCCTACACAACCTGACCACTGCAATTCGAGACCAAGTCATGACCACTAACCAAATTCTACAATACCTCCAGAATGCTAATAACTCAAATGGTGAGAATGGTGCTAACAACCGAATGGCTAGAAATGATAACGGCATATCCGAGTTCCTCAGGACTAGGCCACCTTGTTTTCAAGGCGGCTTTGACCCGATTGTCGCTGAAAGATGGATAAGGGAGTTAGAGAAAATCTTTGAAGTGATAGTTTGTACTGAGGAGCAGTAAGTAATCTTCGCTGCATATATGCTAAAAGATGAAGCAAAATACTGGTGGCATGGAGCTAGAGAACTTTTAGCTCACCAGGGAGGGCATATCACTTGGTAGGTGTTCAAAGAAACCTTTTTGGAAAAGTACTTTCCAAGTACTGTGTGGGCAGAGAAGGAGATCGAATTTCTCCAACTCAGGCAAGGCAGGATGACCGTAGACCAGTACATCGCAAGATTTGAGGAGTTGTCTAAGTTCTCCTCTTATATGCGATTTAACCCAAATGAAGCATGGAAGAACCCAGAGATAAAGAATATTGTTGTAGCTATGGAGATTAGGGAGTTTGTACCTCTGATAAATAAATACAGACTCCTGGAGAAGAGTTTGAGGGCAGTGGAGGATGAGAAACAAAGACAGAACTTTTGGAAAAGGAAGAACTGGCCACAAAATTCTGACAGAAATGTCAGAGGAAAAGGACAGCATACTGGCAAAAGGCCAATGACTGTGAGTCCTCGACCCTTCCAATAAGACCTCACCCCAGTCAAGTGCACTAAGTGCAGACGCATGCATGGTAACTGACCATGCTACATGGGACTAGATGTTTGTTTTAAAAATGAACAGAAGGGCCATTTTGCAAGGAGTTGTCCACAAAATATGGGGAACCAGCTAGAACAGAGGCCTCAAGTGAAAGGAAGGGTTTTCACCCTAAGCGGCCAAAAGACAGCTCAATTTTCTGAAATGATTCAAGGTACATGCTATATCTTTATATTTGCTCTTATGTTGTTGTTTGACTCTGGTGCTAGTCAATCATTTATATTGGAAGAATGTATTAGAAAGTTTTAGTTTCCTATTTCTGAAACTCCCTATGAGCTATCTGTAGTAACCCCCACAGGGTAAAGGGTATTAACTTCCTCTGTATGTAAGCTTGTCACGACCCTAATTTTAGGGCACGTGAAATCCATATACTATACACATATATTTTCCATAAATGTACATAATGCCATTCTTAATCATATAAATCAATACATATAAGTTCCCATACACATATACAATATACAGTTTATGTCTATAAACACCAGAGTAACAGTAGAAGCAAGGATCCTGCCTGTGACGTTCAGAGCAACTCTAGAGTACAAATATTTGCAAGTATAAAACATTGAGAGCCTAGAAAAAATGTAGGCTCACCACTGGAGTACGACCTCTAGTCGATCACTTGGTTGCTTGACCAAACTCTATGTCTTTATCTGAAAAATAAATCCACATCGTGTAGTGAGTTTTACAACTCAGTGAACAGATAACACCCCCTATAACCTCTTAGGTCAACATATGGATGTACTTTTCATTTCAAAGTTTCTCATATTGAAAAGTTACATTCAGGAGTACATTCATATGGGACCCGCATTTCAAAACATCTTAGTTCAAATCACATACAAATATCTGTAACCACATATGATACAAATTGATCTTAAATCTAATTTGATATGCAGTAAAAATCAATTCTTTTATATAATGCTCAAGTATGTTACAACTTTCAATATACTCAATAGATAAACATGGAATGTGAGTTCATCACCATTCTGCCTCCTCACATTACCATAGTCACAATCACAATAGGTAATCAGGAAATGTGAGTTCATCACCCTACTGCCTCCTCACATTACCACTGACTACAACTTCAATAGATCAATAGGGAATGTGAGTTCATCACCCTTCTGCCTCTTCACATTACCACTGTCATCATCACAATAGGTAATTAGGGAATGTGAGTTCATCACCCTACTGCCACCTCACATTACCACTAATACCACCTTCACAATACCGTCTCAAGCCATATAATCTCGTCATTTCTCATCAGTACATATATATATTTATATGAATATATAAACTTGTATAAAAGTGCATATCCATCATATGCAATGCATCATTATCAAACAATTCGCCATACAATCATATTCGGCAACTTACCACTTTACATATAATTCAAAACAGGGCTTTCAGTCTTAGTACAAAATCTTTTATTATAAATTTTCCAATAAGAGAAATCATATAATCATGCCCATATTCGAGGCAAATATAACACTGTAAAATTAATGCCACATGCATATCATATTTTCTTTGCCATGTAATGCGAAATGCATTTAGAATTAACGTATTCAAAGCATTTCAAAATCTATTTCAAAACTCATACTCTATATACCGAGAGGGTAACTTCCCTTTCTTTCCAAATCTCATTACCTCTTTCATTGGTGAGTCATTAAAGAATATATGATCACCAACTGAAAATTCCTAGTGCTCAACATTCATAGTCCTTGTAAACTTTTGACTTGTATTGAGTTTCCAGTATTCTTTTTCTAATCAATTTCACTTTATCAATGACATCTTATAATAAATATAACTCGACTGAGTCATTTAACAGAACATTTGTAACACCTCTTACATAAGGTTTAAATCTTCTAATATCATTTTATTATAGACAAATTCTGCTAAGAAATCTCCTACCAATCTCAAAAATATATGCTTGAAGCATGCTCTCCAAGCTAGCATCATCAATTTAGATAAGTTATATTTTATCTATTGCATGTTATTTCAAATTAGATTTCCAAAGTTTAACTTTTCTCAATTCACTCACATATTAAGAAACCTATGATGTTCATGTAAAACTTCAAATGATGCCATTGTATATTGGCATGATAATTACTGCTATGAGCAAGTTCAACTAAGGACAATTAATTTCTCCAAACTTTCACCACAATAATATAAAGATACTTAAAGCATAACTTCTAATGTATAAACACATCATTTAAATTTAGTATCAGTTATACTATAATATAATAAATATCCTTAAACTTCCTAAATAACTCTCTTGAGATAATATATTCAATTTGTACTTGCCAACATACCCGCCAATGAAAAAAAATTTCACTTGTATCTTCTTTTTACCATTATACTAGTACCATTTTGTTTTTATCTCAGTATATCCTTATTACCTTGGGTAATCCATATTCACAATCTATGACTTCTTCTGAAATCTCCTTTCTCAACAATTATCCATACGTGAATTTCCAATCTCAACATAATTTACATTCCAAATACTAGACTCAGTTTAGCATGGTATAAATCTTTAACATAAATATCTTAATCACTTACATTATTCTCAGAGATGATTCTCAAAATATTCTCCATGTTTCCAAATTAAAAATTTCGAGATTAGCTTAAATCTTACTTTCTATACTTTACTCCTCAAAAACTTCAACACCGTTAATTCCTTTGATTACATTCGTCAAAGCACCATTACATCATCATCCATCTATCCTTTTCAAAATCTCTATTACTTTAATCTACTAATCAAAATCTTGCATTTAATGCCAAATATTAATGTAGGGCAATGCAGCAGAAAATGCGAAACACGTAAATAGGAAGTCAGAAGTTTGGACAAAACATTGACAGAAAATTAAAATCGGTGGCCGTAATTCTTGAAAATCTGTAAACAAAATCTAGCTGCTATTTCGACAAAAATTGGTGGCCGCAATCGGTGGCCGCAAATTTTGAATATATGTGCCAAAATTTAATTCAAAGATATTGTTATTCGGCGAAAGCATATCATATGGAAAAGAAATATTTCTGAGCATATAAAGTCTGTGAATAACAAGAGCACATAGTTAACTGGTAGGATGCAGTTGGTTGTTTCAAAATATATATAATCAATCAACTGTAAATAACCAGTCCAAATTAAAATTTCTCAAAATAGCTAGTCGACTTATAAACTAATAGTCGACTGGTAAAAACATTGAGAAAACAAAATAAACCATTTGATTGTTCCTCTTCAACAATTAATTGGTTTGCATTGTCACTCTTTTTCTTTTTCTTCTTTTTTTTTACAATGACGGCTATCACCTACAACCTTTCAAGACATCAATGCTTCATCAAAGACAACAAAAAAAAGACATATTTCTGGTGATATCTTATCTTATGCTCTTTATGTGCTTAATATGAGTCATAGTCATAACTACTGTACATATACATGCTTGCCGTTTTTTTTATTTTTAATTTAGCTGATATCCACCAATCACTCACATAGCTGTTCTAATAATATCCGGCCTATTCGCATAGCTATTATAAATATGCCCTTCTATGAGTTCTACATTAGTATCTTTATTTTCATACTTAGAGTTAAGGTGATAGAAATTATGGAAGGAACCGCATTCTGTCAGTTTCGAAATATCTGTGTCTTTTGTGGTTCCAGTCCTAGAAAAGATGGGGAATATGTGAAAGCAGCACAAAACCTGGGTATGGTGCTAGCCAGAAGAAAAATTCATCTAGTCTATGGTGGAGGTAACTGTGGGTTAATGGGGTGTGTGGCTACAGCTGCACATGTAGGAGGATGCCAAGTTCTATGTATTATTCCTACAGCTCTAGCTGCATCCAGCAACATAAGGAAAACAATTGGGGAAGAATATAGAGTAGCTTCCATGCATGAACGCATGGCTAGAATGATGAGCAATGTTGATGCCTTCATTGCCTTACCAGGGGGTTTTGGTACTTTAGAAGAAAATTTTCAAATAGTCTCTTGGGCACAACTAAATATGCATCACAAACCGATAGGTTTGTTAAATGTTAATCACTTCTTTGATGGTTTGTTATCTTTCCTTGATCATGCTGTGGAGCAAAAGTTTATCCCACACTCAGCACGACGAATTCTCATCTTAGCTTCAGATGCTGAGGAGTTTATTGATGCTTTACAAGCATATGTTCATGTATCTGATCCAATCACAGCTCAAATAGAATGGACAACAGACCATAGCAGAAAGCGTAAATTGGACTTGGATCTTCATCTGTAACTGTAGCAAGATGTGGACATTGCTGTACCACTTTTACTTTCTTAGGGTTATCTTATATACTATCTTGCTAGCCACATACCTTAAGAAAGTACTATTACTAAGTCAAAATTCATATTTTGAGAATTTAGCATATAGCTGATACTCCCTTGGAGTTTGTAATACTATCTTTAAATATTACTTATGATCCTCTGCACTCTTGAAATATTCTAGTATATTATCAATAATTATAATAACAAATTAATCCTGGGATGGCTTCAATACTCTTCTTTTTTTTATCAAGTCCATGAATGCAACTGGACATTTGTCAGACTAAATGACATCACCAAGAACTCATAATACCATAACGAGTCCTAAAAGAAATTTTTTGAATATCCTCTTCCCTTATCTTCAATTGATGAGATCCAGATATCAAATCAATTCAAATTGTTTTTTAAATGTTGAGCACCTTGTAGCTGGTCAAACATATCATCTATATGAGGTAATGAGTATTTATTCCACATTGTCACTTTATTCAATTGTCTATAATCTATGTATAGTCATAGTGATCCATCTTTATTTTTCACAGATAGAACTGAAGCACTCCAAGCAATAGTACTAGGGTATATAAATCCCTAGTCTAAAAAGTGTCACAACTGATCCTCCAATTCTTTGAGTTTAGTCGATGCCATTCTATATAGAGGTATAGACACTGGTTGGTTTCCAGGAAGTAAATCAATACCAAATTATATTTTACGTTTCGAGGTAATCCTGGCAATTCTTTAAGAATTACATCAGAAATTTTTTTTTTAACCACTAGAACTTAATTTACACTGATATACTTTATATCAACATCTCTCATCATTGTCAAATATTTTTGACACCTTTCTATAATCACTTATGGGATGTTAAAGCAGAGACTAGATTACTGGGTATCTCACTATAATCCCCTTGTATCAAGAAAGAAAATTCCCCAAGAATATTGAATTTAATCACCATATAATGACATTTCAAAATGACATGACATAATGCCAACAAATTCATTTTCAATATCACATCACAGTCTACCATATCTAGATAACCAGTACAACGGATGTCACATTCAGAAACCATCATATTTGGTATCTATCTCAATTCTTTAAATTCTTTAAATTCTTTAAGACGCATATCTCTTTTACTTTCAAGCTGTAATTGATCCATAGATACCCGTTAAGATGTCACAATATTAAATCTATCTTATACTATAAACTTTAACAACTTGGAATAGAAAGGAATTTGAAACCCTATAGAATCCCTCAGCAGCACCTGAAGTATAAATATGTCCGGCTCATATCGATACTAAAGGTCCTACTAAAGAATCCTTTGCTCTGATTGTCACAGGGAAACCTAATGCTCTGATACCAACTTTTCACGACCCTAATTTTAGGGCACGTGAAATCCATATACTATACACATATATTTTCCATAAATGTACATAATGCCATTCTTAATCATATAAATCAATACATATAAGTTCCCATACACATATACAATATACAGTTTATGTCTATAAACACCAGAGTAACAGTAGAAGCAAGGATCCTGCCTGTGACGTTCAGAGCAACTCTAGAGTACAAATATTTGCAAGTATAAAACATTGAGAGCCTAGAAACAATGTAGGCTCACCACTGGAGTACGACCTCTAGTCGATCACTTGGTTGCTTGACCAAACTCTATGTCTTTATCTGAAAAATAAATCCACATCGTGTAGTGAGTTTTACAACTCAGTGAACAGATAACACCCCCTATAACCTCTTAGGTCAACATATGGATGTACTTTTCATTTCAAAGTTTCTCATATTGAAAAGTTACATTCAGGAGTACATTCATATGGGACCCGCATTTCAAAACATCTTAGTTCAAATCACATACAAATATCTGTAATCACATATGATACAAATTGATCTTAAATCTAATTTGATATGCAGTAAAAATCAATTCTTTTATATAATGCTCAAGTATGTTACAACTTTCAATATACTCAATAGATAAACATGGAATGTGAGTTCATCACCCTTCTGCCTCCTCACATTACCATAGTCACAATCACAATAGGTAATCAGGAAATGTGAGTTCATCACCCTACTGCCTCCTCACATTACCACTGACTACAACTTCAATAGATCAATAGGGAATGTGAGTTCATCACCCTTCTGCCTCTTCACATTACCACTGTCATCATCACAATAGGTAATTAGGGAATGTGAGTTCATCACCCTACTGCCACCTCACATTACCACTAATACCACCTTCACAATACCGTCTCAAGCCATATAATCTCGTCATTTCTCATCAGTACATATATATATTTATATGAATATATAAACATGTATAAAAGTGCATATCCATCATATGCAATGCATCATTATCAAACAATTCGCCATACAATCATATTCGGCAACTTACCACTTTACATATAATTCAAAACAGAGCTTTCAGTCTTAGTACAAAATCTTTTATTATAAATTTTCCAATAAGAGAAATCATATAATCATGCCCATATTCGAGGCAAATATAACACTGTAAAATTAATGCCACATGCATATCATATTTTCTTTGCCATGTAATGCGAAATGCATTTAGAATTAACGTATTCAAAGCATTTCAAAATCTATTTCAAAACTCATACTCTTCTTGAACTTTTCATTGATAAATGAGTATGATTACAAGGGCTCCGAATTGGACAGCCCTAAAATGTATTTTTCTAGTCTGAATTTGACCAAATAAGCTTCAAAAACGTGTCCGGAGGGTCCAAAAACCTAAAATGAGCTCGGTACTGTTCACCGTCGGAAACACTATTCATCGCCACTATTTATCGCCGGAATCACTATTCACCGCCACTATTTATGCCAAAAATTACTATTCACCGCCACATAAAAGGTTACCAAATGACTGAAAAAATTACATATTCTAATGTTTATCAAGCTTCTGAACCCATCTACGGTGTCATATTTCTAATTAGAAGTCTCTAAGTAAGGTTTTTCAGAACTTACCTTTTACTGAGATTTTCTATTTCAGATCTACGGCGATTCAACGGTTGATTTGAAAAACTGATCGGCCAAAATTGAAGTACTCTTCGTCGTAAATCTAATAACACTTTCAGTTTTGGTATCGGAAGCCCATAAACACTCCAAATCGAAAGATGAAATTGGATATCATTATTCACTCACTATTCACTACTGTGCATTTCTTCGATTTTTTTTTCCTTTCTCAATTCCTCTCCCAGCCTTCCGTTTAAACATTCTGCTGTCTTTTTTTTTAAATATAATAATAATTAAATAATTAATAATAAGATTTTATTTTATAAAAATTCATATAAATTCTGTTTTTCATCATAAAATATGCCAAAAATTTCTAAAAATTTCCTTTCTCCTAAACTTTTAGTTAAACTCTTAAATCATGATTTTTCTTGGTAAAAATCATATTAAAACAAATTTCAAAACAAATATCTGTATTCATATTAAAAGAAAGAATATTTCTAAAAATACCATAAAAGTTCAATAGAGGCTAGTATAATTATTTTAAGCAACACAATACTTCTTTTACTTAAAAGTCCACTTACTTTTAACAAATCATAATCATTTCTACATAAATAAAAATATATTTGCTTATAGCGCGCCAAAACATAAATTCTCATATTTCTTTTGTAATTCTTTAATCCATGTAATAAATATTCATATTTTCTACGGTTCTTATCTCTATTGTTAAAATTCTCTCTTTTATTCTAAATTTCCTTTAATTGGAATTTTCGTTAAATTTTACGATTATTACATAAGGATTGTCAAGTCAACATCTAAGAGAAAATGTTTCCTGTAGACCTCGTCTATTTACCTTTAAGATGTATTGAGGTCATTCTTGGGTTAGACTGGATGTCTAAAAATTGGGTCTTGTTGAATTGTTGTAATAAGACCGTTAAATTTCTACCTCCTACTCCAAAAGAGGAGGTGTAGTTATTAATGCTTAATGCCAATCAAGTTAATAGGGAGTTGAAGAATGGAGTACTTGGATACATTATCTTGTATTTATCAAACCTAGAAGTCAAATCAAAGCTTGATGAAATCCCAATAGCCAACAAGTTTCCTGAAGTATTTCCATCAGATATTCCAGGCTTACCTACCAAGAGAGAGATAAAATTCTCTATTGATCTCTTACTTGGGACAGGGCCTATCTCTATTGCACCTTATAGAATGGCCTCGAAGGAACTACAAGAACTTAAGAAATAGTTGGAGGAACTGTTAGACAAGCAATTTGTTAGACCAAGTGTATCACCTTAGGGAGCTCCTGTATTGTTTGTTAAGAAGAAAAACGGAAGCCTTAGACTATACATAGACTATAGACAACTAAATAAGGTGACTATCGAAAACAAGTATCCTCTCCCTAGGATATATGACTTATTGGATCAACTGAAGGGAGCCTCTATCTTTTCTAAGAATGACTTGAGGTCGGGATATAATCAGATTAGGATCAAGGAGGAGAATGTACCAAAAACTGCCTTCAGGACTAGGTATGGGCACTATCAGTTTCTTGTAATGCCTTTCGGGTTGACAAATGCACTTGTAATTTTCATGGATTACATGAATCGCATTTTTTGACCCTACCTAGATCAATTTGTGGTAGTGTTCATTGATGACATCTTGATATATTCTAAGAGTGAGAAAGAACATGAACAACATCTCTGAATCATGCTGCAAGTGCTAAAAGAGAAAAAGTTGTATGCCAAATTGGAGAAGTGTGAATTTTGGCTGTCAGAGGTAAAGTTTCTCGGACATGTCATCTGTAATAGAGTGTTAGCCATAGATCCTAGCAAGACAAAAACAGTGATTCAATGGGAGAGATCAAAGACGGTTATAGAAATCAGAAGTTTCCTGGGTTTGACAGGATACTACAGGAGGTTTATACAAAACGTCTCTCGTATAGCCTTGCCATTAACTAAATTGACCAGGAAGGGAAGTCCTTTCAAATGGACTGATCAATATGAAGCTAGTTTCTAGGAGCTTAAGACAAGACTGACCACTACTCTTGTTTTAATTATTCCAGACCCTACAGGATATTTTGAAGTGTATAGTGACACTTCAAAGAAAGGGCTAGAATGTATGCTGATGCAAGATAAGAGAGTTGTTGCTTACGCCTCTAGGCAACTGAGACTTCACGAAAGAAACTATCCAACCCATGATCTTGAATTGGCGACATTGGTGTTTGCCTTAAAGATTTGGCGACACTATTTGTACAGGGCAACCTTTAAAGTATATTGTGATCATAAGAGTCTTAAATACCTCTTTGATCAGAAGGAGTTAAATATGAGGGAACGAAGATGGATAGAATTCCTCAATGACTACAAGTTTGAGATAAAGTATAATCCAGGAAAGACGAATGTCGTAGCAAATGCCTTGAGTCAAAAATCTTTACACATGGGTTAGATGATGGTGTATGAGATGTAGATGCTAGAGAAGTTTCAAAATTTGAAGCTAGCCACTACTCTTACTCCAAAGAAGCTAATCATCCATGGGTTAAGTATAGAGTGTGACCTTAGAGCTCAGATTAAAGAGGCTCAAGGCCTCAACCAATACTTACAGAATCATAATGATCAGGATGATTTTTTTGTTTCGGAAGATGGAGTATTCATGTACCAAGGAAGGGTCTGTGTTCCTCAAGACTGAGAGTTGAAGACTAAGATCCTACAGGAAGCGCATCAGAGTAAATACTCAGTCCATCCTAGATCCACTAAAATGTACCAGGACTTAAAGATGATGTATTGGTGGCCAGGGATGAAAAAAGACATTGTTGAGTTTATGGTGAAATGTTTAATTTGTCAGAAGGTGAAGGTAGAGCATCAAAAGCCAACGGGATTTTTACAACCTCTTGAGATCCCTAAATGGAAATAGGATAGTATTTCAATGGACTTTGTCATGGGCTTACCTAAGACTTCAATTGGACATGACTCTATCTGGGTAATAGTTGACATATTAACCAAATTTGGTCACTTTTTGCCCATGAAGATTAAAACTATTCACTAGACAAATTAGCCCAGTTGTACGCCCAAGAAATAGTTAGACTACATGGGATTCCCTTAAATATCATTTCAGATAAAGATTCGAGGTTTACGTCAAGGATTTAGAAGGTGTTGTAGGAAGCTTTTGGAATCCAGTTGCAGTTCAGTATTGCCTACCTTCCTCAGACTGATAGGCAGACAGAACGAACCATTCAAATCCTAGAAGATATGTTGAGGGTTTGTGTGATAGAGCAAGGTAAAGGATGGGATAAATACCTACCTTTAGTGGAGTTTGCTTATAATAATAGCTATCACTCTAGTATTAAAATGGCCCCCTATGAAGCTTTATACGGTAGAAAGTGCTGATCTCCACTATGTTGGTTTGAGGTAGGAGAAAAGAACCTGTAGGGTCCTGATCTAGTTCAACAAACCACTAAACAAATCAGGATTATACAAGACAAAATGCTCACTGCTCAGAGTCGGCAAAAGAGTTACTATGAAAAAAGACATAGACCTCTGGAGTTTGAAGAAGGGGACCATGTATTTCTAAAACTTTCCCCGACCACTGGAGTTGGTAGGTCTCTCAAGACCAAAAGGCTAAATCTGCGATTTTTAGGACCCTACCAAATTCTGAAGAAAGTAGGGACGTCAGCATATCAAGTTTCTTTCCCACCTAATTTGTCCAACTTGCATAATGTTTTCCACATATCGCAGCTCTGAAAGTATCTTCCAGACTCCACACATGTGATACGAGATGAACTAATCCAAATAAAGGAGAACATAACATACCAGCTAATACCAGCATCTATATTGAACACTGACACAAAGCAATTACGGAACAAAACTATTCCCCTCGTTAAGGTATTATGTGAAGGTTTGACTCCGGAAGAAGTAACTTGGGAGCTAGAAGAAGTCATGTGGAAGAAATATCCAAAATTATTCTTAGGTAATTTCTGAAATTTTGAGGACAAAATTTCTTTTAGGGGGAGAGAAATGTAATATCCCTAATTTCGTTTCATGTATTCAAAGTAACATCCCTAATTTCGTTTCTTTTATTGATAAAGGTACATAAATATTTAATTAAGAAAATAAAATTTATTAGACAATTTTTAGATATCTAAGGAAATATAATCCTTAGAAATTCTTCACCTTACGTGTATCCATAGAAATGTTCTAACATTAATGGAATAGGTAAAGAGAGAAAACCTAAGGGAAAATTAGAAATAAATATACTAAAGAAAGGTGAAATTCTTGGGTAAGGAAGATAAATTTTTGGGAAGTAAGTAAAGATATTAAAATTTCAAAAAGATTGAATTAGGGTAATTTTTCCTAATTTAAGAGTTACAGTTACTAAGTTTAGTATCTCCATCCATAAATTGGGCTTTCACTTATGGACACTTCATATAGAGTTTTTCTACTTCACATGAACTTTTAGCAAGCCAATAGAATAGCCCAAGGAAGCAATAAAATATAGACTTGGACTAGGATATAGAAATTGGACTGGTAGCCCAAAAATCATGAAAATGTGACTAAGCCCATTATGAAAGGTAGAATTTTAACCAAAGTAAAGAAAATGGGCAAGAATGAGCCTAAACCCAAGAGGAAAAATAAAAATAAAAATAAAATAAAGTGATGAAATAATGGTGTAATCAAGTTTAGGTGACATGGCGTTAAGACAAAAATTTAGCAAGTGGTGTTATATCCTACATTCATAATTTTAGCAAGTGGTATGATAATACATGGCATTAGGACAAAACATCTATATCCTACACTCATAATTTTAGCAAGTGGATAATAATACATAGCATTATGACAAAACATCCTTATCCTACACAAATAATTTTAGCTAAGCAAGGAAGATTCAAGGGTTGGAAATTTGCCACCTAAAAAGGCAAACCTATCATAATTGATTAAGACAAAAGAAAAAGGAAATGAATCCCAAAATCAAAGGGACCTTGCCACTTATCTTAAGAACATATTATCATAATTTTCAAAATATAAATCTCCTTTTCCTATGCATATCTTGACTAAGGAAGAGGAAGACAAGAACATGAGTTTTTTTTTTTTGAAAATTCAACCAAGTGCATCCTAATTGTGATAAGGAAGACCCATGATTATGAAAGGTGAATTATTTGATAGTATATATAAGCAAAACCCATCCTTATAACATTAGAATTTTTGTCCAAGTGAGGGAGAGGAAAAATAGAAGCAAGGTAGAGTGAGGAAAGGAGAGGAAGAAAGGAAGAAAGAGGAAGGAGAAGTTTAGAGGACTAAGTGCTCAAGGTAAGTTTAACAATATTTCTTTTTGAAGAAAACATTTGAAACTTGTAATATTTATATGAGACTTTGATCTTAGAACTTTTATGATTGGTCATGGATGTTGTTTTATCATGTTACATATTATTTATGTTTGAATGCTTAGGCTGGTGTAGATAGTTCTGCATAGATATGGCTATGGGTGGCAAAAATTTTAAGCTTCTATTTTTACAATTGTGGGAAGAATTGGTAAGGAATTAAAACAAATGGTTAACATGAAAAATGTAGATCTATGTCTCACAGATTTTTCCACTATAATCACTCAATTTGGAGTTCATATGAGGTAGATAGGGTTCGATTACTAAGCAGTAGTCAGAAAATGGTTAACCAAGGAAGAATATGTTAGGATAGCTTCTGTGTTTTAATTTCTGGGAACATTCTGTAGGGAATTAAAATAAATTGTTAAGATAAGAAGTATAGAGACATGTGTCACGGATCTTTAGCCACTGGAATCACTCAATTTGGAGTCCGTATGAGGCATATATGGTCCAATTGGTATACAGTGGTCAGAAATTGGTTAATCACGTAAGAATATTTTTAGATAGCTTCAGTGTTTTAATTTTTGGGAACATACTGTAGGGAATTAAAATAAATTATTAACATAAATATTATTTTTATATGTGTCACAAATTGTTAACCACTAGAATCACTTAATTTAGAGTTCTTATGAGGGAGATATGGATAGATTAGTAAGCAGAGGTCAAAACCTACCCGAGAAGAAATAACATGTACTTTGAGGGAGTAATATCACCTTGATTTCTTAATATTTCACTAAACTATTCAACATAATAGTTTTAGATAATTGTTTTATCTTTAAAGGGACACCAAGTTCACCTACATTGGAGTTAAATTAATGGAGTTATGCTCTGATTAGTAAGAGAAGGTCAGATAAGATGCAAACCTGCATCAAGAAAATAAAGAAATAAAATTAATATTTAAAAAAGAAGAAGAATCTTATAAATGACTAGTATATACCATAGCCATTGCCATTGTATGAACTTCTTACCATCTTAAGTGTGAAATTTTGACATGGAAATATTTTATAAAGTGATATTTGAAATGGTTATGTTCATGGCATGATTACCAATGATTTTTGGTAATAATTATATTTTGATGAACATACTTGTTATTGAAAGCATATTTTTGGCTATTATTGTGAAATAAAAGAAATGAGCACGGTCACATGGCAATCCGTGTGGTGCACCAGTAAGGGACGCCCTACCAACGGTTATGATCATGTTAATGAGAAAAGAAAGAGAAAGTGGGCCATGTCGGACAGAACGAGAAAAGCCCGTACCGGAGAGTAGAAAATACTCGACCTAACTGGGGTAGCTTGATATGAGAATAAATTGATAGTCATCATATGATAGTTAATCCTGTCATACATGTCATTATTGTACGATTTTCATGTGCATAGATAAAGTGCATTCATGTGACCAAAGATATTTGTTGTAGTTTATACAGATGAACATGACTTGATGAGCTATATTGATGATGATTTATTGTTGAACTTACTAGGATTTAATTCTCACTATATTTCCATGTCTTGTTTAAAAAATTAGTTATGCATATTTTTCTATGGCTCTAGCTTTTACTGCACGTGGATCGAGTTACTCTAGGATGGGCATATCCCAGAAACAAATAAAATGTTTGTGGTCAAGTTGGCTCAGATCCCGATGAAGGTGCAACCAGCCGCACCTGTATGTCCGAAATTGTTCAACCAAAATAAATAAGATGTATATATTTATGTGTTTTATATGTTATACGTACATTTTGATTAATGACGTGTATGTGAACTCTTTATTATATCATAATAATAAATAAATAATTAAAAAAGTTGTTACAGAGTGAGCATTCTAGTGAAGATGAGATGCCACCATTGGAGGATTGCAGTGATATGGATATTGGTGAACCAGTGCATGGAGAAGTATTGGTTACTCGACGTGCTCTTAATATGTAGCCTAATGATGATGTTGATGATGAACAACATAAGTACATTTTCCAGACTAGGTGTCACGTGAATAACAAGGTATGTAGCTTGATTATTGATAGTGGGAGTTACACTAATGTAGCTAGTGCCTTGATGGTTGATAAATTGAGTTTACCAAAATTGAAACATTCTAAGCCATATAGGTTAAGATGGTTGAATGATAAAGGAGATATATAGGTGACAAATCAGGTTCAAATATATTTCTCTATTGGTAACTATAAAGATGAGGTGCTTTGTGATATAGTACCAATGCATGCTGGACACTTATTGTTGGGACGTCCATGGCAATTTGAAAGAAGGGTCAATTATGATGGCTACAAGAATCGATATACATTGACCATGTATAATCGAACTTTTATTCTAACACCCATAAAGCCAATGGAGGCTTTTGCTGATCAAGTGAAGATTACAAAAGAGTGTAAGTTGAGAGAAACACAAGAAAAAGAGAAGAAAGAGAGTAAGGCCAAAATTGAGAGTGAGAAAAAATAGAAAGAGGTTGAGACTTGTGAGCAGAAAAATAAAGAGAGTTGTGAACCAGAGAAAGAGAAAAATAAAAGAATGAGTGCTTTTGTACTAAAAAGTGAGGCAAAGTTGGTGTGCAAACCAAACCTCCTTGTGCTTATGTACAAGGATATTTATTTTACTAACACTCCTAACCTTTCTTTGCCTAATATGGTTGTGTCTTTGTTACTAGAATTCACTGATGATTTTCCTGAGTAGATTCCATATAGACTACCACCTTTGAGAAGCATTGAGCACCAGATAGACTTTGTCCTTAGATCATCCATCCCTAATCAACTTGCCTATAGAGCAAATCCTGAGGAGACAAAGGAAATTCAGAGGCAAGAAGACGAGTTAGCTCAAAAGGGATTCGTGAGGGAGAGTCTTAGATGACATGCTTGATGAGTTATATGGTTCTAATGTTTTTACTAAAATTGATTTAAAGAATGGATACTATCAAATTCGTATGAAAGAGGGAGATGAGTGGAAAACTTATTTTAAGAATAATTATAGTTTATATAAGTGGTTAGTGATGCCCTTTGGGTTGACCAATACACCCAGTACGTTTATGAGATTAATGAACCGTGTCTTACGTGCTTTCATTGGAAAATTTGTGGTAGTTTACTTTGATGATATTTTATTATATAGTCAAACTTTTGATGAACATGTATTGCATTTGCGTGCTATTCTTGATGTGCTTAAGGTGCATAAACTGTATGCTAAAATGAAAAAGTGCACATTCTATTATAATTATGTGGTGTTCCTTGGTTTTATTATTAATTCTCATGGAATTAGTGTGGATGAGGACAAGGTTAAGGCAATCTGAGATTGCCCTACACCTAGGAATGCTAATGATGTTAGGGGTTTCCATGGTTTAGCAAGTTTCTATAGGCGGTTTTGTAAAGAATTTCAGTACTATTGCTGCACCCCTAAATGAATCTATTAAAAAGAATGTTGTCTTTAAATGGGATGATATTCATGAAAATTCATTTAAAACTTTAAAAAAACTTCTGACTAATGCACCCTTGTTGTCATTACCTAACTTTGATAAAGCTTTCAAAATTGAATGTGATGCTTCTGGAGTTGGTATCGCTGCTGTTTTGATGCAGGATTCTAAACCAGTTGCATACATCAGTGAGAAGGTAAATGGGGCAGCACTGAACTAACCTACTTATGATAAGGAGTTATATGCATTGGTGAGGACTTCGCAAACTTAGCAACACTATCTATGGCCAAGGGAGTTCATTATCCAATCAGATCATGAGAGCTTGAAATTCTTGAAGTCCCAAGGTAAGTTGAATAAAAGGCATGCTAAGTGGTTAGAATTCATTGAGACATTTCCTTATGTGATTAAATATAAAAATGGAAAGGGAAATGTAGTAGCTGATGCATTGTCTAGAAGATATGTGCTATTGACATTCTTGCATGTTAAGTTGCTTAGTTTTGAATACATTAAAGACTTGTATGTTAATAATGTTGATTTTGGATCTACGTGGAATTCTTGTGATAACTGTGCTATTGATGGTTTCTATAGACATGAAGGTTACTTGTTTAAAAAGAATAAACTTTGTGTGCCTATGTGTTCTATGCGTAACTTGTTAATTAAGGAGAGTCATGGTGGAGGTTTAATAAGACATTTTGGAGTCATTAAAACCTTAGAAATTATGCATGAACATTTTTATTGGCCTCGCATGAAACATGATGTCATTTCGTTTTGTGCTAAGTGTGTGGCATGTAAACAAGCTAAGTCTAAGGTTATGCCATATAGTCTTTATACTCCATTACCTGTACCTACACCACCTTCGCATGATATTTCTATGGATTTTGTGATAGGGTTATTGAGGTCTCAAAATGGTAAAGATAATATTTTTGTGGTTGTTGATAGGTTAAGCAAATGGGTCATTTCATTGCATGTGCTAAAACCAATGATGCAACACACATAGCTAATCTATTCTTTAAAGAAGTAGTGTGTTTGCATGGGTGGCCTAGAACACTAGTAAGTGATAGAGAAGTTAAGTTCTTAAGTCATTTTTAGCATACTTTATGCGAAATATTAGGGACTAAACTTCTATTTTTTACTGCTGCACACCCTCAAAAAGAGGTAGTTAATTGGACACTTACTACACTTTTACGTGCTATTATGTCTAAAAACTTGAAACATTAGGAAAGAGCTTTGCCACATGTTGAGTTTGCTTATAATAGATCTGTGCATTCTACTACTGCTTATAGTCCTTTTGAGATTGTCTATGGCTTTAATCTTCTAACACCTTTGGATATTCTACCTTTGTCTACTAATGGGTTTGTTAACTTGGATGGTAAGAACAAGGATGAATATGTAAAGGATTTACATGCTAAGGTTCGAGCTAACATTGAGAGGATGAATAAGCAATATGCAACGCATGCAACTAGAGTTGAACTAAAATTGTATTTAAACCTGGTGATTGGGTTTGGGTACATATGCGCAAAGAGCGGTTCCCGGCTCAAAGGAAGTATAAGTTGCATCCTAGGGGAGATGGATCTTTTCAAGTCTTGGAGCAAATCAATGACAATGCCTACAAGATTGATTTACCTAGTGAGTATGGCAATATTAGTGCTACATTCAATGTTGCTGACTTGTCTTTATTTGATGTAGGTGATACCTTTGATTCGAGGATGAATCCTTTTGGGGAGGGAGGGAATGATGGAGATCAAAGTGCTCTCAAACCTGTTCCAAACTGTTCCTAAGATCCTTTGCAAGGGATAGGCAATCTAATGACTAGAAGCAAAGCAAAGTGGGCCAAAAAAACTTTATTGGGCTTGATCTTGGATGTGCAAGCTAAAGAGGAAGTTATTGGGCCAAGTCAAGACATCAAGTGGGTCACACTTTGCAGCCTTGAGGATGGCATTAAATAGAGTTTGTTGGATCTTAAAGACAACTAGCCCAAATCTGCTTGTCTAAAGATGTATTATGGGCTTTATGTTATATATTTTCTTTTAGATATTATTAGTATTTTGGGCCCATTCTTTATGGACAAATATTATTTTAATTATTGGCTAATTTTTATTAGTTTAGTTGGGCCAAATAACTAGTGTTGTTTGGGCCATATTCTTTTCAAAGTCCAATTAGGAGTTTTAGGGTTTTCTACTAAGTTTAGGATTGTTTGACTATATAAGGGTCCTTTATGTTCATGTAATGCAGAGATTTTTGATGATTAATAAAGATTGTGTTTTCTCCGAAAGTGAGAGCTTCCCTTGGTGCTTGGGCAAAGAATTGAATCCGATATTATCAAAGCAACTCATGGCGATCAAAATCCATTGAATTTTCAAGACGATCCTTGCTTCTGCCAAACACTTTGTTTCTTGGTTTAAGGAAACACATCATTAACATTACCTAATTTTTCTATAACCTTTGAGATTGAGTGTGATGCACCTGGAGTTGGTATAGGAGTTGTTTTAATGCAAGAAAGGAGGCCAATTAACTAAATGGTGTTACCTTGAATTATCCAACTTATGACAAGGAGCTTTATGCACTTGTGAGAGCACTAGAGACATAGTAACACTACCTCTGGCCTAAAGAGTTTATCATTCACACAGATCATTTATCTTTGAAACATCTCAAAGGTCAAGGTAAGTTGAATAAGCATCATGCAAGGTGGATGAAATTCATTGATACATTTCCATATGTCATCAAATACAAACAAGGTAAAGAGAATGTGGTTGTAGATGCATTATCTAGGAGGTATGTTCTTCTTACTTCTCTGAATGGAAGATTGCTTGGGTTTGAGTATATCAATGATTTGTATGCAAATGATGATCAATTTGCTGAAGTGTTTCTTGCATGTGAAAAAAGTGCATTCGATAAGTTTTATAGAGTTGATGGTTTTCTATTTAAGGAGAATAAGTTATGTGTGCCTCAATGCTCTTTACGTGAATTGCTTGTGAGGGAAGCTCACAGTGGAGGCTTAATGGGACATTTTGGTGTAAGAAAGACTTTAGATGTATTGCATGAGCATTTATTTTCGCCTAGAATGAAACGTAATGTTAAACAAATTTTTGAAAGATGCATTACATGTAAGAAAGTTAAATCTTGAGTCTTACCACATGGTTTGTACACATCTTTACTGGTGCCTAGTGAACCTTGGGTGGACATCTCCATGGACTTTGTTTTGGGATTACCTAGGTCAAAGAGAGGTTCAGACTCAATATTTGTGGTCATTGACAGATTTTCCAAAATAGCACATTTCATTTCATGCAATAAAACTGATGATGCTACTCACATTGCTGGTTTATTTTTTAAGGAAATTGTGAGACTTCATGGTTTTCCTAAAATCATTATTTCAGATAGGGATACAAAATTCCTTAGTCACTTTTGGAAGGTTTTGTGGGGAAGGCTGGGTAATAAATTGTTGTTCTCTACGGCTTATCATCCACAAATAGATGGTCAAACTGAAGTTGTTAATAGAGTTTTAACTCAATTGCTTCGAACTGTCATTCAAAAGAATTTGAAAAATTTGAAAAATTGTTTGCCATTCATTAAATTTGCATATAATAAGAGTGTACATTCAACTACTGAATATTCTCCTTTTGAAATTGTTTATGATTTTAATCCGTTATCTCCTTTGGATTTAATCCCTTTGTCGATTGATGAAAGTGCTAGCCTCGATGGCCATAAGAAAGCTGAGCTGGTGAAGCAAATTCAGAAGAAAAATGAAAAATATACAAACAAGGCCAACAAAGGAAGAAGGTGTGTTACTTTTGTGCCTGGAGACTAGGTGTGGGTGCATATGAGGAAGAAAAGGTTTTTAGCCTAAAGGAAATCAAAGCTGGCTCCAAGAGGAGATGGACTATTCCAAGTTCTCGAGCGAATCAATGATAATGCATACAAAATTGATCTACCTGGTGAGTATAGTATTAGTGCCACTTTTAATATTGCTGAACTCTCCCCTTTTGATGCAGGTGAAGATTCGAGGACGAATCCTTTTGAGAAAAGAGGAGATGATGAGAACCATCATAATGATCAAGTTAGCTTGCAATGTTTAAGTGATCCATTTCAAATTCCAAGTGGACCAATTACTAAAGCTCAAGCTAAAAAGATGAAAGAAACTTTTAATTGTCTCATTCAAGACACCTTAGCTAAGTAAATGACTCAAGAACCTGAGCTAAAAACTTGTGAGGGCATACTAAACATTATCCAGGCTGAATATGGGATTATATAGAGCTTTTGGGGCCAAAGTACAATTGAATAAAGAGCCAAGTCCATAAAGCACACAATAGTTGATTCATTAGGCCTTAAATATACTGATTTAGTATCTCATAATGTACATGAATGAAATTTTAGACTTTATAGACTCCTTAGTCAAATATGTCCATGTATATTAATTGCATTTTTTTTCAAACTTTGAAATTTTAGGCTTAAGAGGCTCTTTAGTCAATCCATTCCATGTGCATTAGTTTCTTTTATCATTGCTGGTTTTCTTGACTAGAAATCAAACTTTACTATATATTGTAAACTTTCATTGTTGTAAGGCACTTTTGTCATCGAATTCAAATCATATTTTTCTGGAAATACCAGATTGAAGAAGAGGGTTATTCTCTAGGGTTCTTCATAGAACTAACAAACTTATCAAGGCTTGATCAACCTTGTGTTGTCTTTAATACTAGGGGTCTTTATTCTCTATTGTTCAAGGGTTCTTAGTAGATCAACCAAACCTGTTTGGGCTTTCTTGGGGTGTATATATCATTGCATTGCTTATGGGTTCTAAGGTATAGATCCTCTTAGGTTCACATTACTGTGTTTGGCTGTGGGTTCTACGATCTTCCCTTGTGGGTTTACACCAAAACCTCACTTGTTTGCACTTTATTTTACTCTCTTTTCCTTAATGCTCTTAAATAAGAACCTGATCAATAAGCTTATCAAAGGAAACAAGTGAATTAAGAATGATAAGAACAAACTTTCAAATGATGACAACCCTAGGAACTGAATTTTAAAAAATGAGGGATACTAAAATCAGTATGTTGTTTTTCAGCTTCTTCTTTTCTGAAGGAAATTCTCTGTTTTTTTAATGAACTTCTGCTCACTTTTTTGGTAACGAATTTCTATACTCTTTTTTATGATTTTTTTTGGAAGAAGAAACTGAATTGCACTAGCCACTAGGACTAGAACTCTCTTTTTTAGGAATGAGACTATAAGTAAAAAAAGAAAATTGACTAAAACTAGGACTCTCTTTTTTTGTTGGAAGGAATTAGAAGAACATTAACTAGAACTAGGACTCTAATTTGACCTAAAAAAAGGTAGAAGAAGAAGAATGACTCTAGAAAACAAATAGAAAAAGAAAATATAGGACACCAACCAAAATTTAAGGAGCTAAAGCTCTGATATCAAATGATGTGTTTCCTTAAGTCAAGAAACGAAGCATTTGGCGGAAGCAAGGATCGTCTTAAAAATTCAATGGAAGTTTGATTACCACGAGTTGCCTCGATAAGATCAGATTCAATTCTTAACCCTAAAGCAAGAGAAGCTCTCACTTTAGGAGAAAACTCATTCTTTATTAATCATGAAAATCTCTCCATTACATGAACATAAGGAACCCTTATATAGTCAAACAATTCTAAAACTAGTAGAAAACCCTAAAACTCCAAATTGGACTTTGAGAAGAATATGGCCCAAACAACACTAGATATTTGGCCCAACTAAACTAACAAAAATAAATCCATAATTAAACTAATATTTGGCCAGCATAAATGTAACAACTCTATTTTTTTTTACATAAATACATATATTAAAATCCCATGAAGTCATTACCTTTATTGAACTCATAATAACATTCAATTAATTTAACCAAGCATAATTAAGTTTTATACATCCTTAATTAACAACATCTGTACACAAATCACACACATATATGTCTACATCTTATTCATCCTTGTTGACCAGATTCTAGGTGCAGGTGGTTGCACCTTCACCGAAATCTTAGCCAACTTAACCACGAACACCTTATAAATTTTTGAGATCTGTCCAATATAGAGTAACTCGATCCAATGTACACTAAGAGCCAAAGTCAAAGAAAATCTATAAAACTAGCTTTCTGAGCATGATATGGAAATATGGTGAGAATTAAATCCCAGTTGGTTCAACAATAAATCACAATCATCATCAATATAGATCATCATGTCATGTTAATTTGTATAAGCTACAGCAATTACCTTAGGTCACATGAATGTGCTTTATCTATGCACATGAAAAACATATAGTAATGACATGAATGACCTGAATAACTATTTTCAGAATATCATATGATGACTATCAATTTTTTCTTATATCAAGCTACCCCGGTCAGGGTGAGTATTTTCTACTCTCTGGTACGGGTTTTTCTCGCTCTATCCGACATGGCACAATTTCCCTTTCTTTTCTCGTTATCATAATCATAACCATTGGTAGGGTGTCCTCTACTGGTGCACCACACGGATTGCCATGTGACCGTGCTTATTTCTTTTCTTTCCACATTAATAGCCAAAAATATGATTTCAATAACAAGTATGTTCATTATACTCACATGCCATAATGTTTCATAAAAAATGTTTCCATGTCAAAATTACACACTTAAGATGGTAAAGAGTTCATACAATGGCAATGACTATGGCATATACTAGTCAATTATAAGATTCTTCTTCTTCTTTAAATATTATTTTTATCTCTTCATTTTCTTTATGCATGGCCTCTAGTCACTTTTCTCCTACTTATATCATTTTCAACACATCTTCTCACAAATTTAATACAGCATTCTTCGTCAATTTGGTTTCTACTAATATCCAATAGTTAATTAGGTTCATTTAGAGTAGACAAAATGTTGAAAATAAGTTTTACCAACTTCCAAACCAGCCTAAACGTATCTTGTAACACGGCTTAGCCATTTACTATAAAATAGCCATGCTTTAGGCTTTGAAATTCCATTTCCAGCACAGAACACGGCATGGCAATGCCTTGAAACATGGTCATGCTTTATGTTGAGTTATTTCCTGATGCAGGTTTTCATCCTGTCTGACCTTCTCTCATTAATTGGAGCATAACTCTCTTATTTTAACTCCTATTTAGGTGCTATTGGTGTCAATTTAAAGACAAAACAATTATCTAAAACTATTATGTTGAATAATTTAGATAAATATTAAGGAATCTTAGTGATATTACTTCCTCAAATTACAGGTCATTTCTTCTCGGGTAGGTTCTAACCTCTACTTACTAATATGTCCATATCTCCCTCATACAAATTTCAAATTGCGTAATTCTAGTGGCTAAAATTCTGTGACACATATATCTATAATTTTTTATGTTAACTAGTTATTTTAATTCCCTACAGAATGTTCCCAAAAATTCAAACACAATAACTTTCCTAACATATTCTTTCCTGATTAACCATTTTCTGACCACTACTTACTAATCGAACCATGCTAATTCATATGGACTCCAAATTGAGTGATTGCAGTGGGTAAAAATCCGTGAGACATAGATCTACATGTTTTATGTTAACCATTCATTTTAGTTCCTTACCGATTCTTTCTAGAATTTTAAAAATAGAAGCATAAATTTTTTGTCACCCATAGCCATACCTATGCAGAACTATCTACACTAGCCTAAGTATTCAAACATACATCTGTTGGTGTTTGTGTAGTTCATACAAAGATGAATACAATGTCAGAACGCAAGTGCACGTATCGTGACCAAGTAATAAAGTGATGAGTGAGTATCGTCCCACGAGGAGTGAACTAAAACTGTTTAGAGACCTTTGTTGTATGAATGTTGTAGCAACGCTAAGTTGTTCACAAAATTGAAATAGACATGGGTCGGCTGATCTTTACTGTAACTAGACTGAAAAGTATTAGGGAATAGAAAGGAAACTAATTGGGGAGAACTGGGGTGCTCAGGGTTACTATGGACTTCAGCACTCAGATATGCCCTAGACTTTGCTGCAGCAAAGGTCCCTGGTGCCAAATCAGTTCTGAATGGAGGCTTCCCAGACTACCATTCCTCACAACTCCATGGTGCGGATGTCACGGCCCCAAATGATGGAACACATGACCGGCACGGCATAAGGGTTTCCCCCTAGCCGCAAGCCAAACACATAGCATGCACAGACATCCAGCACACAATCCAGAATACATAATAAATATAACTGGCCACATATGCCACATCCAATATCAGAAAATACTGTTTATATATATATATATCTCATGAATCCAACATCCTTGATTCAACTTGGCCCATGGCCTCATAATATTCATGTGATTCAACTTGGCCCAAGGCCTCATAATACCAACATTGTTGTAAACATAAAACCATTTTCCAAACAACACATCAAAATACGCAAGAAAACGAGGATCCTGCCTGTATGTTCATGGAGATACTCTAGACATAATTAAACTAAACAAACAGTACAAAAGAGCCTTGCCCAAACTGGGGCTCACCAACACTATCTTCAGCCTCCTACGAAGCGGTAGCTGGATCAAAGTCTCTTTGACTATCTGTGGGGAGGAAACAAAAGAGGGGTGAGATTACCACATCTCAGTGAATGAGTAAATCATACTATAACTGAAATAGGGCAAACCAAGCACGAGTGTTTCGCAATGGGTTTAATAATTGAAATCCAAATGTAAAGATAACAATAGAAACATTAAGCATTTAACCATAATTTATTGAAAGAATGCTAAACAGTTCAAATGTATATTCAAAAGATAAAACAGGATTAAATCAATAACCGTAAGCAAATCAATTATGCATGGTAAGTAATAAATGAACATATTTATGCAATAACAATGATGAATGAGCTTGTTTAGAAATATTTAATCTTTAAGAAAAATGCATCAGTTTATTGGAGGTCTTTCCTAACAGATCTATCATCTCCCCCAAGCACACAGCAAGGGTAGGGTAATCACTGTAGGCGTAGACATAAGTCCACCCTAAATCCCCCAAGCACACAGCAAGGGTATGGTAATCACTGTAGGCATAGACATAAGTCTACCCTAAATTTCCCAAGCACATAGCAATGGGTCCCCAAGCACATAGCAATGGGTATGGCAATCACTGTAGGCATAGACATAAGTCTACCCTAAATCCATGTGTCTTAGGCAGTCATATGCTCGTCACAGTATCCTAGGCCGAAGCCTTAACATGATCATGGTGCACCAGGGCTAGCACTACCTACGGCTAGCTAACAGTGATCTAAAAGGGTCCCTCCAATAGAAAAAATTTGAAATATGCTATTCAAAGAGTTTAAAGTAAAACATTTCAATAACTTTACAATAAAGCTATAATTCTCCATCTAGCTCTTTTTATGCATAAAATTCCGTTCTAAAATATATCTCATCCATGAATTCCCATGGAGACCTTTATAATCATAAACTTTCCCTTTTTAAACATAGATCGTCCGTAGACGTCACATAGATGGTCATCATGCATCAAATCATTTCATGGCTAACTTAGTTCATTTCTATGACTAAGTTCGCATTTATATAAATCTAGCTCAAATGGAGAATTATCAGCCTAGATGCTTGCCCTGCATACCTAGAGTTCAACTAGGATTTAAATTTATAATTTCTAACATGGTTAGAAAATATTGGTTTTCAAAGCAGTAAAACAATTTAGCATACATTCCAACTAGTTAAAATCATACGAGAGAGAGAGTTATAAACCGAATTCATAAAACATGCGCTATAGTATGAAAAACGCACTCACCGATAAAGGCTCCAGATTGGACAGCCCTAAAATCCTAGTTCCTAGTCTGAATTCGGTAAAACAGACCCCAAAATCGAGTCCGGAAGGTCCAAAAACCTTAAATGAGCTTGGGTATTGTTCACCGCCGAAAACACTATTCACCGCACTATTCATCGCTGGAAAATACTATTCACAGCCACTTTCATGCCGGAAATCACTATTCACCACCATATAAAAAGTTACCAAATGACCAAAAAAATTACATATCATAATGTTTATCAAGCTTATGAACTCTTCTACGGTGTCAGATTTCTAATTAGAAATTTCTAAGTAAAGTTTTTCAGACTTACCTTTTACTGAGATTTTTTACTTCAGATCTACAGCGATTCAATGGTTGATTTGAAAAAATGATCGGTCAAAACTGAAGTACTCTTCGTCCTGAATCCAATAACACTTTCAATTTTGATATCCGAAGCCCTTAAACACTCCAAATCGAAAGATAAAATTTGAGATTAATATTCACTCACTATGCATGCACTATTCCTCTCCGTTTTTTTTCCTTGAATCTGTTTTCTCCGCCTCGGTTTCGTTTATGCAGCTTTCCTTTTTATTTTTTTAATTTTTTATATAATAATAATAATTAAATAATTAATAATAATAAGATTTTCTTTTATAAAAATTCATATAAATTCCGTTTTACATCTAAAAATATCCCAAAAATTTCTAAAAATTTACATTCTCAATTACCTTTAGTTAAACTCTTAAATCATAATTTTTCTTAATAAAAATCGTAATAAAACAAATTTTAAAACAAATATCTTAATTCATATTAAAAGAAAGAATATTTCTAAAAATACCATAAAAATTCAATAGAGGCCGGTATAATTATTTTAAATAACACAATACTTCTTTTACTTAAAAGTCCACTTACTTTTAACAAATCATAATCATTTCTACATAAATAAAAATATATTTGCTTATAGCGCGCCAAAAACATAAATTCTCATATTTCTTTTGTAATTCCTTAATCCATGTAATAAATATTCATATTTTCTACGGTTCTTATTTCTATTGTCAAAATTCTCTCTTTTATTCTAAATTTCCTTTAATTGGAATTTTCGTTAAATTTTACGGTTATTACATTCTTCCCCCCTTAAAGAAATTCGGTCGCCGAATTTCATCACCATAGTTGCAAATAAATATTAATCTCATTGTTCAAATAAATATAGATATCTAGCACGTATATCCTCCTCTCTTTCCCAAGTAGTTTCCTCAAAAGAGTGATTTTTGCATATCACCTTTACTATAAATATCTCTTTTAACCGTAACTTCTTTACTTATCTGACCACTATTGCTACTGGTTATTCCTCATGGGTTAAATCTTTCTGTAACTGAATCTATGGACACTGTATAACATGTGTAGAATCCGGTAAATATTTCCGTAGTATAGACACATGAAAAACTGGATAAACATTATCTAATGCAAGTGGTAAAACCAAACAACAAGCCACTGAACCGATCCTATCAAAAATTTCAAATGCTTTTTTTTTATACCGAGGGTGTAACTTCCCTTTCTTTCCAAATCTCATTACCTCTTCTATGGGTGAGTCCTTCAAGAATATATATATATATAGTCACCAACTAATACTTTCTCGTGCTCAACATTCATAGTCCTTATAAACTTTTGACTTGTATTGAGTTTTCAGTATTCTTTTTCTAATCATTTTCACTTTATCAATGACATTTCATAATAAATCTAACTCAACTGAGTCATTTAACAGAACATTTGTAACACCTCTTACATAAGGTTTAAATCTTCTAATATCATTTTATTATAGACAAATTCTGCTAAGAAATCTCCTACCAATCTAAAAAAAAATATGCCTGTAGCATGCTCTCCAAACTAGCATCATCAATTTAATAATTCATATGCTATCTATTGCATGTTATTCCAAATTAGATTTCCAAAGTTTAACTTTTCTCAATTCACTCACATATTAAGAAACCTATGATGTTCATGTAAAACTTCAAATGATTGTCATTGTATATTGGCATGATAATTACTGCTATGAGCAAGTTCAACTAAGGACAATTAATTTCTCCAAACTTTCACCACAATAATATAAAGATACTTAAAGCATAACTTCTAATGTATAAACACATTATTTAAATTTAGTATCAGTCACTCTATTATCTAATAAAGATCCTTAGACTTCCTGAATAACTCTCTTGAGATAATATATTCTATTCATACTTGCCAACATACCCGCCAATGAAAAATTTTACTTGTATCTTCTTTTTACCATTATACTAGTACCATTTTTTTTTATCTTAGTATATCATTATTACCTCGGGTAATCCATATTTACAATCTATGGCTTCTTCTGAAATCTCTTTTCTCAACAATTATCCATACGTGAATTTCCAATCTCAACATAATTTACATTCTAGATATTAGTCTCAATTTAGCAAGGTATAAATCATTAACACAAATATCTTAATCACTTACATTATTCTCAGAGATGATTCTCAAAATATTCTCCATGTTTCCAAATTAAAAATTTCGAGATTAGCTTAAATCTTACTTTCCATACTTTACTCCTCAAAAACTTCAACACCGTTAACTCCTTTGATTACATTCGTCAAAGCACCATTACATCAGCATCCATCTATTCTTTTCAAATTCTCTATTAATTTAATCTACTAATCAGTTGAACACCATAATAACTGAATTCCAAAGATTAGAAATTATCTTTCCTTGCAATGAGGGAAAACAACCTTGCATTTAATGCCAACCATTAATGAGGGAGAATGCAGTGAAACAGACGAAAAGCACAATAGAGAATTATGCCAAAATAGAAAGTCAAAAATTTGGCAAACATTGAAAAGCATTAAAATCAGTGGCCGTAATTCTTGAAAATCTGTAAAAAAAAATCTAGCTACTATTTCGGCAAAAAACGGTGGTCGCAATCGGTGGCCGCAAATTTTGAATATATGTGCTAAAATTTAATTCAAAGATATTGTTATTCGGAAGAAGCATATCATATGGAAAAGAAATATTTCTGAGCCTATAAAGTCTGTGAATAACAAGAGCACATAGTTAACTGGTAGGATGCAATTGGTTGCTTCAAAATATATAATCAATTAACTGTAAATAACCAGTCCAAATTAAAATTTCTCAAAATAGCTAGTCGACTTATAAACCAATAGTCGACTGGTAAAAACATTGAGAAAACAAAATAAACCATTTGATTGTTCCTCTTCAACCATTAATTGGTTTGCATTTTCACTTTTCTTTTTCTTCTTTTTACAATGACGGCTATCACCTACAACCTTTCAAGACATCAATGCTTCATCAAAGACAACAAGAAAAAGACAGATTTCTGGTGATATCTTATCTTAGGCTCTTTATGTGCTTAATATGGGTCACAGTCATAACTACTGTACATATACATGCTTGCCGTCATTTTTAAAAATTTTTTTTCCTTTAATTTAGCTGATATCCACCAATCACTCACATAGTTGTTTTAATAATACCCGGCCATTTCGCATAACTATTATAAATATGCCCTTCTCTGAGTTCTATAAATGCTTACATTAGTATCTTTATCTTCATACTCAGAATTAAGGTGATAGAAATTATGGAGGGAACCGCATTCCATCAGTTTCGAAATATCTGTCTTTTGTGGTTCCAGCCCTGGAAAAGATGGGGAGTATGTTAAAGCAGCACAAAATCTAGGTATGGTACTGGCCAGAAGAAAAATTCATCTAGTCTATGGTGGAGGTAACTGTGGGTTAATGGGGTGTGTGGCTACATCTGCACATGTAGGAGGATGCCAAGTTCTAGGTATTATTCCTACAGCTCTAGCTGCATCCAGCAACATAGGGAAAACAATTGGGGAAGAATATAGAGTAGCTTCCATGCATGAACGCATGGCTAGAATGATGAGTAATGCTGACGCCTTCATTGCCTTACCAGGTGGTTTTGGTACTTTAGAGGAGATTTTCCAAATAGTCTCTTGGGCACAACTGAATCTGCATCACAAACCAATAGGTTTGTTAAATGTTAATCACTTATTTGATGGTTTGTTATCTTTCCTTGATCATGCTGTGGAACAAAGGTTTATCCCACACTCAACACGACGAATTCTCATCTTAGCTTCAGATGCTGAGGAGTTGATTGATGCTTTACAAGCATATGTTCATGTACCTGAACCAATCACAGCTCAAATAGAATGGACGGCAGACAACCGCAGGAAACGCAAATTGGATTTGGATCTGCATCTGTAACTGTAGCAAGATGTGGGCATTGCTATACCGCTTTTACTTTCTTAGGGTTATCTTGGATACCATCTTGCTAGCCACATACCTTAAAAAAGTACTATTACTAAGTCAAAATTCATATTTTGAGAACTTAGCATATAGCTGATACTCCCTTGGAGTTTGTAATACTATCTTTAAATATTGCTTATGATCCTCTGCACTCTTAAAATATTCTAGTATATTATCAATAAATATAATAACAACTTGATTTAGGGATGGCTTAATTACTTATTCATTAATTCTATGAATGTAGCTGGGGCATTTGTCAATCCAAATGACATAACTATAAACTCATAGTGTCCATGCCAAATCCTGAAAGAATTTTTTTTTTTTAATATCCACTTCTCTTATCCTTAATTGGTGATATCTAAATATCAAATCAAATTATTTTTTTTTTTTTAAAAATGTTGAGCACTTTCTAACTGATCAAATAGATCATCTATACAAGGTAATGAGTATTTATTCCACATTGTCACTTTATTCAATTGTCTATAATCTATGCATAATCTTAGTGATCTATCTTTCTTTTTCACCAATAGAACTGGAGCACTCTAAGTAAAAGTTCTAGAGCTTTTAAATCCCTTGTTTAACATGTCTTGTAACTATTTCTTTTTTAGTTCTTTAAGTTCAGTGGGTGCCATTCTATATGGAAATATAGACGCTGGCCAGGAAATAAATCAATACCAAATTCTATTTATTATTTTGGGGTAATCCTGGCAATTCTTCAGGAATTATATCAGAAAATTCTCTAATCACTGGAACTTGATTTACAGTGGTATACTTTATATCAGCATCTCTCACCACTGCCAACTATCTTTGGCACCTTTTTGTAATCACTTATGGACTGCTAAAGCAGAGATTAGGTTACTGGGTATCTCACTAAGATTTTCTTTGTATTAAGAGCAAAAATTCTCCAAGAATATTGAATTTAATCACCTTCTAGTGACATTTCAAAATGACATGACATAATGCCAACAAATTCATTCTCAATATCACATCATAATCTACCATATCTAGACAATAAGGTATAACAGATGTCACATTCAGAAACCATCATACCAGAGTGTGACCCTTTCCGTACCTTGGTGGTATAGGATTTGCCTAAACTCAGCATTCCGCTGAGGTTTGCCCTACTACCATTCAAGAGGACACGCGAAGAGACTCTGTATGGGTCTTTTCCCAAGCACATAGCAAGGGAAAGCAAATAACATCTCATATAACTGGCATCTCGCTATAAAACAGAGATAGCCCAACCGTCACTTAACCATGCCAACATAGCATACTATAAACTGACTTACTTAAACAAAAAGACAACCTCCTATCGAACCCCTTTAGCAGCACCGTGAGTATAAGCATGTCCGGATTCATACCCATACTCAAAGTCCTACCTAAAGGTCCATTACTCCATGAACACAGGGAAACCTAATGCTCTGATACCATATTTTCACGGCCCCAAATGATGGAACACATGACCGGCACAGCATAAGGGTTTCCCCCTAGCCGCAAGACTAACACATAGCATGCACAGACATCCAGCACACAATCTAGAATACATAATAAATATAACTGGCCACAAATGCCACATCCAATATCAGAAAATACTGTTTATATATATATATCTCATGAATCCAACATCCTTGATTCAACTTGGCCCATGGCCTCATAATATTCATGTGATTCAACTTGGCCCAAGGCCTCATAATACCAACATTGTTGTAAACATAAAACCATTTTCCAAACAACACATCAAAATACGCAAGAAAACGAGGATCCTGCCTGTATGTTCATGGAGATACTCTAGACATAACTAAACTAAAGAAACAGTAAAAAAGAGCTTTGCCCAAACTGGGGCTCACCAACACTATCTTCAGCCTCCTACGAAGCTGTAGCTGTAACAACTCCATTTATGTAATTTTTTTTTTTTAAATACCATGAAGTTATTACCTCGTTACAACTTAACTCAATATAACATTTATTTAATTTATACAATACTGAGTTTCCATACACACTATTATTTTACAAACTACAAACCATTATTTTACAAACATTTGTACAAAGATACATATTAGTTCTAATCATCTATATCGACTACTTCCGGGGACACTGGTTCGGGTGGCACGTCCACCGGAATCTCAGTTACATCTACGACAGTTACATCAGAAATAACTGGAAGTTGCCCAAGGTAGGGCACCTCGATCCAACGTACAGAGATAATAAGTGTCATAGAGAATATCTGCATATTTATTCTTCTGAACATGATATGGAAATATAGTGAGAATTAAATCCCAGTAAGTTCAACAATAAATCATAATTTACCATCAATATAGTTCATCACGTCATGTTCAGCTGTATAAACTACAGAAAATATCTTTAGGTCACATGAATGCACTTTATCATGCACATGAAAATTATACAGTTATGACATGTATGGCATGAATAACTATTTTTTCGAATTTCATATGATGGCTATCCACTTATTCTTACTTCAAGCTACCCCGGTCAGGGTGAGTATTCTCTACTTTTCGGTACGGGCTTATCTCGCTCCGTCCGACATGGCACACTTTCTCTTTCTTTTCTTATTAACATGATCATAACCGTTGGTAGGGCGTCCCCTACTGGTGCACCACACGGATTGCCATGTGACCGTGCTCATTTCTTTTCTTTTCACAATGATAGCCAAAAATATGCTTTCAATAACAAGTATGTTCATCAAAATATAACTATTACCATAAATCATTGGTAATCATGCCATGAACATAACCATTTAAAATATCACTTTATAAAACATTTCCATGTCAAAATTCCATACTAATACCTTAGTAACTGGATAGTAATTGTAGTCTGTAAACAGCGCACCAGAAAAGTTCCCAGGAAAGAGAGGTGGGTCACTAATGGACACGCTTAAGTACCATGTCTTTCCTTGCCAGAGCTTTCCTTAGACATGCACTTTTCACAAATCACAATTTTGTTTTCCAGTAACTAGAATAATTCTTTTCTGATGTGAAAATACTGCAACCACGGAGCATACTAAGATTTTTCAAATAAAAACCGGCACTTTCAAAACTTCTTGTAAATTTATATGAGTACTAGGGTAAATTCCATGTTAAAAATTACACACTTAAAATGGTAGTAAGTTCATGCAATGGCAATGGCTATGGCTATACTAGTCATTTATTAAGATTCATCTTCTTTTTTAAATACTAATTTTATTTCTTTATTTTCTTGATGCAGGTTTTCATCCTATCTAACCTTCTCTTACTAATCAGAGCATAACTCCCTCAATTTAACTCTGATGTAGGTGATCTTGGTGTCTATTTCAAGATAAAACAATTATCTAAAACTATTATGTTGAACATTGTAGCGAAAAATTAAGAAACAAAGGTGATATTACTCCATCAAAGTACATGATAGTTCCTCTCGGATAGGTTCTGACCTTTACTGACTAATTAGACCATATCTCCCAAATTGGAACTCCAAATTGCGTTATTCCAGTTGGTAAAAATCCATGAGCCATATATCTATAATTGTTATGTTGGCGCGCTATTTTAATTCCCTACAGAATATTCCCAGAAATTCAAAACCTAAAGCATTAATAACATACTCTTCCCTGAATAAACATTTTCTGACCTCTGCTTACTAATCGGATTATATCTACCTCATATGAACTCCAAATTGCATAATTCCAGTGGGTATATTTCCATGAGACATAGATATATAACTTTCATGTTAACCATTTATTTTAATTCCATAAAGAAAATTCCCAGAAATTAAAATACAAAAGCCGTCCTAACATAATCTTCCCTGATGAACCATTTTCTGACCTTGGCTTACTAATTGGACCATATCTACCACATGTGAACTCCAAATTGAATGATTCCAGTGGCTAAAAATCCATGACACACATATCTTTAATTCTTATGTTGACCATTTCTTTTAATTCCCTACCAATAATTCCCAGAAATTAAATTACCGAAGCTATCCTAACATATTCTTCCCTGATGATTCATTTTCTGACCTTTGACTACTAATCAGACCATAGCTACCTCATATGGACTCCAAATGGAATGATTCCAGTAGCTAAAAATCCATGACACATTTATCTTTAATTCTTATGTTAACCATTTATTTTAATTCCCTACCAATAATTCCCAGAAATTAAATTACCGAAGCTATCCTAACATATTCTTCCCTGATGATTCATTTTCTGACCTTTGACTACTAATCAGACCATATCTACCTCATATGGACTCCAAATGGAATGATTCCAGTGGCTAAAAATCCGGGACACATATATCTTTAATTCTTATGTTAACCATTTATTTTAATTCCTTATAGATTGTTCCCAGAAATTAAAATACCGAAACTTAAAATTCTGCCACCCATAGCCATAACCATGCAGAACTATCTACACCAACCTAAGTATTCAAACATACATCACATGCAAGATCAATATGTAACATGATATAGCAACATCATGACCAATCATAAAAGTTCTAAGATCAAAATCTCATATAAATATTATAAGTTTCAAAAGTTTTCTTCAAAAAGAAATATTGTTAAACTTACCTTTAGCTTTCTAAACTTCTCCTTCTTCTTCCTTCCTTTCTTCTTCTCTCTTCTCTCCTTTCCTCACTCTACCTTGCTTCTATTTCTCTCTCTTTCTCACTTGGACGAAATTAAAGTGTTGTAAGGGTGGGTTCTCTTATATAGACCACCAAATAATTCACCTTTCATGATCATGGATCTACCTTATCACAATTAAGATAAACTTTGTTGAATTTTTGGAAAACAAACAACTTATGTTCTTGTCTTCCTCTTCCTTAGTCAAGATATGCATAGGAAAAGGAGATTTGTATTTTGAAAATTATGATCATATGTTCTTAAGATAAGGGACAAGGTCCCTTTGATTTAGGGATTCATTTAATTTTTCTTTTGTCTTAATCAATTATGATAGGTTGCCTTTTTAAGTGGCAAATTTCTAGCCCTTCAATCTCCATTATTTGGTTGATATTATTTGTGTGGGCTATGAATGTTTTGTCCTAATACCATGTATTATCATACCACTTGCTAAAATTATGAGTGAAGGATATAGATGTTTTTGTCCTAAAGCCTTGTATTATCATGCCACTTGCCTAAATGATGAATGTAGAATCACACCACTTGCTAAATTTTTGTCTTAATGCCATGTAACCTAATCTTTATTCTTATTATTATATCATCATCTAATTTATTTTATTTTATTTTTCCTCTTGGATTTGGGCTTATTCTTACCCATTATGGGCTTGTCCTACCCATTTTCTTTGCTTTGGATAAAATTCTTCCTTTCTTGGTGGGCTTGGTCACATTTTCATAATTTTTGGGCTATTGGTGAAATTACTATATCCTAGTCCAAGTCTATGTTTAATTTCTTGTTTAGGTTATCCAATGGGCTTGCTAGAAACTTATGTGAAGTGGAAAAACTCTATATGAAGTGTCCATAGGTAAAAGCCCAATGTATGGGTAAAGATTTTAAACTTAGTAACTATAGTTCTTGAATTAGGAAAAATTACCCTAATTCAATGTTCTTTGAAATTTTAAGACCTTTACTTGTTTCTAAAAATTTATCTTCCTTATCCAAGAATTTTGCATCTCTTTAGTATGTTATTTCTAATTTCTTTCCTATTAGATTTTTCTTCTTTATTTGTTCTCTTAATGTTAGAAACATTTTCTATGCATATACATAAGGTGAAGAATTTCTAAGGATTATATTTCCTTAGATATCTAAAATATTGTCTAATAAATTTTATTTCCTTAATTAAATTTTTTATGTACCTTTATCAATAAAAGAAACGAAATTAAGGATGTTACATTTCTCTCTCCCTAAAAGAAATTTTGTCCTCAAAATTTCAGAAATTACCTTATAAGAACAATTGCGGATATTTCTTCCTCATGACTTCTTCCAGCTCCCAAGTTGCTTCTTCCGGAGTCAAACCTTCCCATAACACCTTAACTAGGGGAATGGTTTTATTTCTCAGTTGCTTCACGTCAGTGTCCAATATGGATGCAGGTACTAGCTGGTATGTCATGTTCTCCTTTATTTGGATTGGTTCATCCAGTATTATATGTGATGAATCTGAAAGATACTTCCGCAGCTGTGATACGTGGAAAACATTATGCAGGTTGGACAAATTAGGTGGGAGAGCAACTTGATATGCTGATGTCCCAACTTTCTTTAGAATTTGGTAGGGTCCTAAAAATCGCGGACTTAGCTTTCTTGTTTTGAGAGACCTACCAACTCCAGTAGTCGGAGAAAGTTTCAGAAATACATGGTCTCCTTCCTCAAACTCTAGAGGTCTATGTCTCTTATCGTAGTAACTCTTTTGCCGACTCTGAGCTGTAAGTATTTTGTTTCGTATCATTCTGATTTGTTCAGTGGTTTGTTGAACTAAATCAGGACCTAACAAGTTCTTTTCTCCTACCTCGAACCAACATAGTGGAGATCGGCACTTTCTACCGTATAAAGCTTCATAGGGGGCCATCTTAATGCTAGAGTGATAGCTATTATTATAAGCAAACTCTACTAAAGGTAGGTACTTATCCCATCCTTTACCTTGCTCTATCACACAGGCCCTCAACATATCTTCTAGGGTTTGAATGGTTCGTTCTGTCTGCCCGTCAGTTTGAGGATGGTAGGCAGTACTGAACCGCAATTGAGTACCAAAAGCTTCTTGCAATGCCTTCCAAAACCTCGACGTGAATCTCGGATCTCTATCAGAAACAATATTTAAGGGAATCCCATGGAGTCTAACTATTTCATGAACGTACAATTGGGCCAATTTATCTAGTGAAAAGTTTATTTTTATGGGCAAAAAGTGAGCAGATTTGGTTAATCTGTCAACTATTACCCAGATAGAGTCATGTCCCACTGAGGTCTTAGGTAAACCTACAACAAAGTCCATCGAAATACTATCCCATTTCCATTTAGGGATCTCAAGAGGTTGTAGAAATCCCGCTGGCTTTTGATGCTCCACCTTCACCTTTTGACAAATGAGACATTTCGCCACAAACTCAGCAATGTCATTTTTCATCCCTGGCCACCAATACATCCTTTTTAAATCTTGGTACATTTTAGTGCATCCAGGATGGATTGTGTATTTACTTTGATGCGCTTCCTGCAGTATCTTAGTCCTCAACTCTTGTTCTTGAGGGACACAAATCCTTCCCTGATACATGATTGCTCCATCTTCCATTACAGAAAAATTACCTTGGTCTTTATGATCTTGTAAGTATTGATCGTGAGCTTGAGCTTCTTTGATCTGGGCTCTAAGGTCAGACCCTATACTTAAACCATTAATGACTAGATTCTTTGGAGTAAGAGTAGTGGCTAGCTTCAAATTTCGAAACTCCTCTAGCATCTGCATCTCATACACCATCATCTGACCCATATGCAGAGATTTTCGACTCAAGGCATCTGCTACAACATTCGCCTTTCCGGGATGATACTTTATCTCAAACTTGTAGTCATTGAGGAATTCTACCCATCTTCGTTGCCTCATATTTAACTCCTTCTGATCAAAGAGGTATTTAAGACTCTTATGATCACAATATACTTCAAAGGTTGCCCCGTACAAATAGTGTCGCCAAATCTTTAAGGCAAACACTACTGCCGCTAATTCAAGATCATGGGTTGGATAGTTTCCTTCGTGGGGTCTTAGTTGTCTAGAGGCGTAAGCAACTACTCTCTTGTCTTGCATTAACACACACCCTAGCCCTTTCTTTGAAGCATCACTATACACTTCAAAATGTCCTGTGGGGTCTGGAATAATTAAAACAGGAGGAGTGGTCAGTCTTGTCTTCAGCTCCTGAAAACTAGCATCACATTGATCAGTCCATTTGAAAGGACTTCCCTTCCTGGTCAATTTAGTCAATGGCAAGGCTATACGAGAGAAGTTTTGTATAAATCTCCTGTAGTATCCTGCCAAACCAAGGAAACTTCTGATTTCCGTAACCGTCTTTGGTGTCTCCCACTTAATCACTGCTTCCGTCTTGCTAGGATCTACGGCTACCCCTCTATTAGAGATGACATGTCCGAGAAACTTCACCTCTGACAGCCAAAATTCACACTTCTCCAATTTAGCATATAACTTTTTCTCTTTCAGCACTTGCAGCACGATTCGGAGATGTTGTTCATGTTCTTTCTTACTCTTAGAATATATCAAGATGTCATCAATGAACACTACAACAAATTGATCTAGGTAGGGTCGAAAAATGCGATTCATGTAATCCATGAAAATTGCAGGTGCATTCGTTAACCCGAAGGGCATTACGAGAAACTCATAGTGCCCATACCTAGTCCTGAAGGCAGTTTTTGGTACGTCCTCCTCCTTAATCCTAATCTGATGATATCCTGACCGCAAGTCAATTTTAGAAAAGATGGAGGCTCCCTTTAATTGATCCAATAAGTCATCTATCCTAGGGAGAGGATACTTATTTTTGATAGTCACCTTATTCAGCTGTCTGTAATCTATGCATAGTCTCAAACTCCCGTCTTTCTTCTTAACAAACAATACAGGAGCTCCCCAAGGTGATACACTCGGTCTAATGAATTGCTTGTCTAATAGTTCCTCTAACTGCTTCTTTAGTTCTTGTAGTTCCTTCGAGGCCATTCGATATGGTGCAATAGAGATAGGCCCTGTCCCAGGTAGGAGATCAATAGAGAACTCTATCTCTCTCTTGGGAGGTAAGCCTGGAATATCTGATGGAAACACTTCAGGAAACTCGTTGGCTATTGGAATTTCATCAAGTTTCGATTCGACTTCTAGGTTTGATAAATACAAGAGAATGTATCCAAGTACTCCATTCTTCAACTCCCTATTAACTTGATTGGCATTTAACATCAATAACTGGACCTCCTCTTTCGGAGTAGAAGGTAGAAATTCAACGGTCTTGTTACAACAATTCAACAAGACTCGATTTCTAGACATCCAGTCTAACCCTAGAATGACCTCAATACCTCTTAAAGGTAAACTGACGAGGTCTACAGAAAAAGTTTTCTCCTGGATGGTGACTTGACAGTTCTTACATACAGAGGAAGTTAATACCCGTTCCCCTGTAGGGGTTACTACAGATAGCTCATAGGGAGTTTCAGAAATAGGGAACTGAAACTTCCTAATACATTCTTCTGATATAAATGAATGACTAGCACCAGAGTCAAATAACACCATAAGAGCAAATCCATAAATATAGCATGTACCTTGAATCATTTCAGAAGATTGAGCTGCCTCTTGGCCGCTCAGGGTGAAAACCCTTCCTTTCACCTGAGGCCTCTGTTCTGGCTGCTTTCCTACATTCTGTGGGCAGTTTTTCACAAAATGTCCCTTCTGTCCGCAATTGAAGCAGACATCTTGTCCCATGTAGCATGGCCGGTTACCATGCATGCGTCCGCATTTAGCGCACTTGACTGAGGCGAGGTCTTGTTGAAAAGGCCTAGGACCCGCAATCAATGGCCTCTTACCAGCTCCATATCCACTTCTTCTCACGTTCTTTCTAGGGTTGGGAAAATTTTTCTTCCTTTTCCATAGGTTTCGCCTTTGCTTCTCGTCCTCCACTGCCCTTAAACTCTTTTCCAGGAGTCTGCATTTATTTATCAGAGGTACAAACTCCCTGATCTCCATAGCTATAACAGCATTCTTTAACTCCGGGTTTAGTCCCGCTTCAAACTTAACCGCCTTCCATGCTTCATCTGGGTTATATCGCAGATAAGAGGAGAACTTAGACAGCTCCTCGAACCTTGCGATATACTGGTCCACGGTCATGCTTCCTTGCCTGAGTTGGAGAAATTCGATCTCTTTCTCTGCCCGTACAGTACTTGGAAAGTACTTTTCAAAGAAAATGTCCTTGAACACTTGCCAGGTGATCTGTCTTCCCTGATGAGCTAAAAGTTCTCTAGCTCCACGCCACCAGTATTCTGCTTCATCCTTTAACATATATGCAGCAAAAATGATTTGCTGCTCTTCAGTACAGCCCATCACTTCAAAGATTTTCTCTAATTCCCTAATCCACCTTTCGGCTACCGTTGGGTCATAACCACCTTGGAAACAAGGTGGTCTAGTCCTCAGGAACTCGGATATGCCATTATCTTTTCCAGCCGTCCGGTTGTTAGGACCAATCTCAACATTTGTGTTATTAGCATTCTGGAGATGTTGTAAAATTTGGTTGGTGGTCATAACTTGGTCTCGAATTGCCGTGGCCAGGTTGTGCAGGGTTTCCTCTGCATTGGTTGCTGGATTCCTCCTTGGTGGTGCCATTTCCTACTATGGTACAAAACAAAGTTATGCTGCTATTGAGGTGATCAAGCCCAATAGTTAGTTCAAAAATATTTAATAGCAGTCATAACACCACCTCGGCATATAGATAAGAAACACTAGTAATTTCTTAACTATATGAGTCACTGATCCCCTACACAGCACAACCACAACATACTCAAGACACTATAAGATCGATTCAGATAACCAACCACCCACTGGCCATCTAGGATCGACCTGCTCTGATACCAATTATGTAACAACTCCATTTATGTAATTTTTTTTTTTAAAATACCATGAAGTTATTACCTCGTTACAACTTAACTCAATATAACATTTATTTAATTTATACAATACTGAGTTTCCATACACACTATTATTTTACAAACTACAAACCATTATTTTACAAACATTTGTACAAAGATACATATTAGTTCTAATCATCTATATCGACTACTTCCGGGGACACTGGTTCGGGTGGCACGTCCACCGGAATCTCAGTTACATCTACGACAGTTACATCAGAAATAACTGGAAGTTGCCCAAGGTAGGGCACCTCGATCCAACGTACAGAGATAATAAGTGTCATAGAGAATATCTGCATATTTATTCTTCTGAACATGATATGGAAATATAGTGAGAATTAAATCCCAGTAAGTTCAACAATAAATCATAATTTACCATCAATATAGTTCATCACGTCATGTTCAGCTGTATAAACTACAGAAAATATCTTTAGGTCACATGAATGCACTTTATCATGCACATGAAAATTATACAGTTATGACATGTATGGCATGAATAACTATTTTTTCGAATTTCATATGATGGCTATCCACTTATTCTTACTTCAAGCTACCCCGGTCAGGGTGAGTATTCTCTACTTTTCGGTACGGGCTTATCTCGCTCCGTCCGACATGGCACACTTTCTCTTTCTTTTCTTATTAACATGATCATAACCGTTGGTAGGGCGTCCCCTACTGGTGCACCACACGGATTGCCATGTGACCGTGCTCATTTCTTTTCTTTTCACAATGATAGCCAAAAATATGCTTTCAATAACAAGTATGTTCATCAAAATATAACTATTACCATAAATCATTGGTAATCATGCCATGAACATAACCATTTAAAATATCACTTTATAAAACATTTCCATGTCAAAATTCCATACTAATACCTTAGTAACTGGATAGTAATTGTAGTCTGTAAACAGCGCACCAGAAAAGTTCCCAGGAAAGAGAGGTGGGTCACTAATGGACACGCTTAAGTACCATGTCTTTCCTTGCCAGAGCTTTCCTTAGACATGCACTTTTCACAAATCACAATTTTGTTTTCCAGTAACTAGAATAATTCTTTTCTGATGTGAAAATACTGCAACCACGGAGCATACTAAGATTTTTCAAATAAAAACCGGCACTTTCAAAACTTCTTGTAAATTTATATGAGTACTAGGGTAAATTCCATGTTAAAAATTACACACTTAAAATGGTAGTAAGTTCATGCAATGGCAATGGCTATGGCTATACTAGTCATTTATTAAGATTCATCTTCTTTTTTAAATACTAATTTTATTTCTTTATTTTCTTGATGCAGGTTTTCATCCTATCTAACCTTCTCTTACTAATCAGAGCATAACTCCCTCAATTTAACTCTGATGTAGGTGATCTTGGTGTCTATTTCAAGATAAAACAATTATCTAAAACTATTATGTTGAACATTGTAGCGAAAAATTAAGAAACAAAGGTGATATTACTCCATCAAAGTACATGATAGTTCCTCTCGGATAGGTTCTGACCTTTACTGACTAATTAGACCATATCTCCCAAATTGGAACTCCAAATTGCGTTATTCCAGTTGGTAAAAATCCATGAGCCATATATCTATAATTGTTATGTTGGCGCGCTATTTTAATTCCCTACAGAATATTCCCAGAAATTCAAAACCTAAAGCATTAATAACATACTCTTCCCTGAATAAACATTTTCTGACCTCTGCTTACTAATCGGATTATATCTACCTCATATGAACTCCAAATTGCATAATTCCAGTGGGTATATTTCCATGAGACATAGATATATAACTTTCATGTTAACCATTTATTTTAATTCCATAAAGAAAATTCCCAGAAATTAAAATACAAAAGCCGTCCTAACATAATCTTCCCTGATGAACCATTTTCTGACCTTGGCTTACTAATTGGACCATATCTACCACATGTGAACTCCAAATTGAATGATTCCAGTGGCTAAAAATCCATGACACACATATCTTTAATTCTTATGTTGACCATTTCTTTTAATTCCCTACCAATAATTCCCAGAAATTAAATTACCGAAGCTATCCTAACATATTCTTCCCTGATGATTCATTTTCTGACCTTTGACTACTAATCAGACCATAGCTACCTCATATGGACTCCAAATGGAATGATTCCAGTAGCTAAAAATCCATGACACATTTATCTTTAATTCTTATGTTAACCATTTATTTTAATTCCCTACCAATAATTCCCAGAAATTAAATTACCGAAGCTATCCTAACATATTCTTCCCTGATGATTCATTTTCTGACCTTTGACTACTAATCAGACCATATCTACCTCATATGGACTCCAAATGGAATGATTCCAGTGGCTAAAAATCCGGGACACATATATCTTTAATTCTTATGTTAACCATTTATTTTAATTCCTTATAGATTGTTCCCAGAAATTAAAATACCGAAACTTAAAATTCTGCCACCCATAGCCATAACCATGCAGAACTATCTACACCAACCTAAGTATTCAAACATACATCACATGCAAGATCAATATGTAACATGATATAGCAACATCATGACCAATCATAAAAGTTCTAAGATCAAAATCTCATATAAATATTATAAGTTTCAAAAGTTTTCTTCAAAAAGAAATATTGTTAAACTTACCTTTAGCTTTCTAAACTTCTCCTTCTTCTTCCTTCCTTTCTTCTTCTCTCTTCTCTCCTTTCCTCACTCTACCTTGCTTCTATTTCTCTCTCTTTCTCACTTGGACGAAATTAAAGTGTTGTAAGGGTGGGTTCTCTTATATAGACCACCAAATAATTCACCTTTCATGATCATGGATCTACCTTATCACAATTAAGATAAACTTTGTTGAATTTTTGGAAAACAAACAACTTATGTTCTTGTCTTCCTCTTCCTTAGTCAAGATATGCATAGGAAAAGGAGATTTGTATTTTGAAAATTATGATCATATGTTCTTAAGATAAGGGACAAGGTCCCTTTGATTTAGGGATTCATTTAATTTTTCTTTTGTCTTAATCAATTATGATAGGTTGCCTTTTTAAGTGGCAAATTTCTAGCCCTTCAATCTCCATTATTTGGTTGATATTATTTGTGTGGGCTATGAATGTTTTGTCCTAATACCATGTATTATCATACCACTTGCTAAAATTATGAGTGAAGGATATAGATGTTTTTGTCCTAAAGCCTTGTATTATCATGCCACTTGCCTAAATGATGAATGTAGAATCACACCACTTGCTAAATTTTTGTCTTAATGCCATGTAACCTAATCTTTATTCTTATTATTATATCATCATCTAATTTATTTTATTTTATTTTTCCTCTTGGATTTGGGCTTATTCTTACCCATTATGGGCTTGTCCTACCCATTTTCTTTGCTTTGGATAAAATTCTTCCTTTCTTGGTGGGCTTGGTCACATTTTCATAATTTTTGGGCTATTGGTGAAATTACTATATCCTAGTCCAAGTCTATGTTTAATTTCTTGTTTAGGTTATCCAATGGGCTTGCTAGAAACTTATGTGAAGTGGAAAAACTCTATATGAAGTGTCCATAGGTAAAAGCCCAATGTATGGGTAAAGATTTTAAACTTAGTAACTATAGTTCTTGAATTAGGAAAAATTACCCTAATTCAATGTTCTTTGAAATTTTAAGACCTTTACTTGTTTCTAAAAATTTATCTTCCTTATCCAAGAATTTTGCATCTCTTTAGTATGTTATTTCTAATTTCTTTCCTATTAGATTTTTCTTCTTTATTTGTTCTCTTAATGTTAGAAACATTTTCTATGCATATACATAAGGTGAAGAATTTCTAAGGATTATATTTCCTTAGATATCTAAAATATTGTCTAATAAATTTTATTTCCTTAATTAAATTTTTTATGTACCTTTATCAATAAAAGAAACGAAATTAAGGATGTTACAGTAGCTGGATCAAAGTCTCTTTGACTATCTGTGGGGAGGAAACAAAAGAGGGGTGAGATTACCACATCTCAGTGAATGAGTAAATCATACTATAACTGAAACAGGGCAAACCAAGCACGAGTGTTTCGCAATGGGTTTAATAATTGAAATCCAAATGTAAAGATAACAATAGAAACATTAAGCATTTAACCATAATTTATTGAAAGAATGCTAAACAGTTGAAATGTATATTCAAAAGATAAAATATCATTAAATCAATAACCGTAAGCAAATCAATTATGCATGGTAGGTAATAAATGAACATATTTATGCAATAACAATGATGAATGAGCTTGTTTAGAAATATTTAATCTTTAAGAAAAATGCATCAGTTTATTGGAAGTCTTTCCTAACAGATCTATCATCTCCCCCAAGCACACAGCAAGGGTAGGGTAATCACTGTAGGCGTAGACATAAGCCCACCCTAAATCCCCCAAGCACACAGCAAGGGTATGGTAATCACTGTAGGCATAGACATAAGTCTACCCTAAATTTCCCAAGCACATAGCAATGGGTCCCCAAGCACATAGCAATGGGTATGGCAATCACTGTAGGCATAGACATAAGTCTACCCTAAATTCTTGTGTCTTAGGCAGTCATATGCCCGTCACAGTATCCTAGGCCGAAACCTTAACATGATCATGGTGCACCAGGGCTACCACTACCTGCGGCTAGCTAACAGTGATATAAAAGGGTCCCTCCAATAGAAAACATTTGAAATATGCTATTCAAAGAGTTTAAAGTAAAACATTTCAATAACTTTACAATAAAGCTATAATTCTCCATCTAGCTCTTTTTATGCATAAAATTCCGTTCTAAAATATATCTCATCCATGAATTCCCATGGAGACCTTTATAATCATAAATTTTCCCTTTTTAAACATAGATCGTCCGTAGACGTCACATAGATGGTCATCATGCATCAAATCATTTCATGGCTAACTTAGTTCATTTCTATGACTAAGTTCGCATTTATATAAATCTAGCTCAAATGGAGAATTATCAGCCTAGATGCTTGCCCTGCATACCTAGAGTTCAACTAGGATTTAAATTTATAATTTCTAACATGGTTGGAACATATTGGTTTTCAAAACAGTAAAACAATTTAGCATACATTCCAACTAGTTAAAATCATACGAGAGAGAGAGTTATAAACCGAATTCATAAAACATGCGCTATAGTATGAAAAACGCACTCACCGATAAAGGCTCCAGATTGGACAGCCCTAAAATCCTAGTTCCTAGTCTGAATTCGGTAAAACAGACCCCAAAATCGAGTCCGGAAAGTCCAAAAACCTTAAATGAGCTTGGGTATTGTTCACCGCCGAAAACACTGTTCACCGCACTATTCATCGCCGGAAAACACTATTCACAGCCACTATTCATGCCGGAAATCACTATTCACCACCATATAAAAAGTTACCAAATGACCAAAAAAATTACATATCCTAATGTTTATCAAGCTTATGAACTCATCTACGGTGTCAGATTTCTAATTAGAAATTTCTAAGTAAAGTTTTTCAGACTTACCTTTTACCGAGATTTTCTACATCAGATCTACGGCGATTCAATGGTTGATTTGAAAAACTGATCGGTCAAAACTGAAGTACTCTTTGTCCTGAATCCAATAACACTTTCAATTTTGATATACGAAGCCCTTAAACACTCCAAATCGAAAGATAAAATTTGAGATTACTATTCACTCACTATGCATGCACTATTCCTCTCCGTTTTTTTTTCCTTGAATCTGTTTTCTCTGCCTCGGTTTCGTTTATGCAGCTTTCCTTTTTATTTTTTTTATTTTTTATATAATAATAATAATTAAATAATTAATAATAATAAGATTTTCTTTTATAAAAATTCATATAAATTCTGTTTTACATCTAAAAATGTCCCAAAAATTTCTAAAAATTTACATTCTCAATTACCTTTAGTTAAACTCTTAAATCATAATTTTTCTTAATAAAAATCGTAATAAAAAAAATTTTAAAACAAATATCTTAATTCTTATTAAAAGAAAGAATATTTCTAAAAATACCATAAAAATTCAATAGAGGCCGGTATAATTATTTTAAACAACACAATACTTTTTTTACTTAAAAGTCCACTTACTTTTAACAAATCATAATCATTTCTACATAAATAAAAATATATTTGCTTATAGTGCCCCAAAAACATAAATTCTCATATTTCTTTTGTAATTCTTTAATCCATGTAATAAATATTCATATTTTCTACGGTTCTTATCTCTATTGTCAAAATTCTCTTTTTTATTCTAAATTTCCTTTAATTGGAATTTTCGTTAAATTTTACGGTTATTACAGCGGACACACATTCCTGCTCAAGTCCTTACCTCTGAATTGCGCAAGCAATACATTATGGGACTAATGAGGTACCTGTATATCCCTACATGAGGTACCCCTTTACACTCAGCTTTTTTTGTCAGCCTCTATTACCCTCCCTGGTGAATGATGGCCTCGGTTTTCTTCCTCCAAACTTCCGTTATTAAGGAAAGAAAAACTACAGGATATACAGCTGAATGGTAACAAAACTACAGCAAAATGTATTGATAATAAAAATGTGCTTCGGTCCATTACAACCCTTGTGCAACCCCAGCTGGAAACTAGCCAAGCCTCATGGGTGCACTGGTTACAGAAACACCAGAAACACTGGTGTGCATTTTAAGAGATAAAAACTAAATTACAAAATGCAGTTCTTTCTTTTTGATAAAGCAGTAAAACAACAACAGAAAACAAAGTTCCCTTCTATACTAGCACACTATCATCGCGTGCTGCACCTTCCGGTGTTAGCAGCACTCTAGGCTATGGTGTTATTTTTTTTCTAGTTCTTTCCTCTTTCTTCCCTGGCAGTCTCCCTTCCATTGGCTACTTTTTGGCCTTTTATAGGCAACCCTTGTGGTCCCAGTAAAGCGCCTTGGATTGCTGCCATTCCTTCTGCTCTGCAGCAGGCGCCCTTTGTTGCACAGCTTTTTCCTTTCCACCTTCAGTAGTGGAAACGGTCCTGTACCAGCAGCCTGCGATATCCCTGCTGCTGTCTCCTGCTCACTGGTGGCTACTCCTGCTGCGCAGCTCTGCCACCTGCACCAAATCAAGCAGAATCATCATATTACAGGGGAGAGAGAAAACAACTTTCCCCACTATCACCCGGGGTTTTGCTATCATTGCTATACATGCTCACTGAAATGCTGCAGCAATGAGGTAGCTACGTTATGTCCAGAAAAATCATCCCATTCAATTAAATCAGAGGGTAAGTGCTTAAAACACCAGAAAAATTCAGTAAACAATCATGGGCAATGCATAGAAACTATAGTGAAATGCAGTTATCAACATCACATACAAGATTAATATGTAACATGATATAGCAACATCCATGACCAATCATCAAAGTTCTAAGATCAAAATCCCATATAAATGTTACAAATTTCAAAACTTTTCAAAAAGAAATATTGTTAAACCTACCTTAAGCACTTAGTCTTCTAGACTTCTCCTTCCTCTTTCTTCCTCTCTTCCTCTTTTTTCCTCACTCTACCTTGCTTATATTTTTCCTCTCCCTCACTTAGACAAAATTATAATGTTATAAGGGTGAGTTTTGCTTAAATAGACTATCAAATAATTCACCTTTCATGACCATGGGTCTACCTTATCATAATTAGGATGCACTTGGTTGATTTTTGGAAAACACACAACTCATGTTCTTGTCTTCCTCTTCCTTAGTCAAGATATGCATAGGAAAATGAGATTTGTATTTTTAAAATTATGATAATATGTTCTTAAGAGAAGGGACAAGGTCCCTTTGATTTAGGGATTCATTTCCTTTTTCTTTTGTCTTAATCAAGTATGATCAGTTTGCCTTTTAAGGTGGCAAATTTCCAACCCTTGAATCTTCCTTGCTTAGCTAAAGTTATTTGTGTAGGATAAGGATGTTTTGTCATAATGCTATGTATTATTACCCACTTGCTAAAATTATGAGTGTAGAATATAGATATTTTGTCCTAATGCCATATATTATTATTCCACTTGCTAAAATTATGAATGTAGGATATCACACCACTTGCTAAATTTTTGTCTTAATGCCATGTAACCTAATCTTTATTATTATTACACTATTATTTCATCACATGATTTATTTTATTTTATTTTTCCTCTTGGATTTGGGCTCATTCCTACCAATTTATTTTGCTGTGGATAAAGTTATACCTTTATTGGAGGGCTTGGTCACATTTTCATAATTTTTGGGCTACTAATCCAACTCCTATATCCTAGTCCAAGTCTATGTTATATTTCTTACTTAGGTTATCCAATGGGCTTGCAAGAAACTTATGTGAAGTGGAAAAACTCTATATGAAGTGTCCATAGGTGAAAGCTCAATTTATGGGTGGTGATGTTAAACTTAAAAATTTCTAACTCTTGAATTTAGGAAAAATTACCCTAATCCAATCTTCTTAAAATTTTAAGACCTTTACTTACTTCACAAAAATTTATCTTCCTTACTAAAGAATTTCGGCTATCTTTGGTATGTTATTTCTAATTTTTTCTATTAGCTTTTCTCTCTTTACTTGTTCCCTTAATATTAGAAACATTTTCCATGCATACACATAAGGTGAAGAATTTCTAAGGATTATATTTTCTTAATTAAATATTTATGTATATTTAAAGAAATAAAATTAGGGAATATTTTATGTACCTTTATTAATAAAAGAAACGAAATTAAGGATGTTACAATAAACAATAGGCCCAAATACTAATAATATCCAAAAGAAATCATATAACATAAAGCTCATAATACATCTTTAGTCTATACATATTTGGGCTAATTGTCTACAAGATCTAACAAGTTCTATTTAATGTCATCCTCAAGGCTGCAAAGTGTGACCCACTTAATGTCTTGTCTTGGCTTGGCCCAACAACTTTCTGTTTAGCCTGCACATCCAAGATCAAGCCTAATAAAGCTTCTTTGGCCCACTTTACCTTACTCATAGTCATTGGACCACCTATCCCTTTCAAAGAATCTGGGGAACGTTTTGGAATAGGTTTGACAACACCTTGGTCTCCATCATTCTTTCCAATAGGCAAGCCATAGGTTGTAAGTGGATCTTTAAACTCAACAAAAATTTTGCTGGGTTTATTCTTAAATATGAGGCTAGGTTAAGTGCCAAGGGTTTCCCTTAACAACTTGGTTTTGATTTATCAAAAGGGTTTAGCTTGAAAGTCAAGCCTATCACTATTCAAATTCTATTAACGTTAGCTCTCTTAAAAGGATGCATTATGAGGCAATTAGTTGTCATAAGTGCTTTTTTGAATGGAGTTCTAGATGATGAGGTAACCTATGAATTTTGAGGATTCTAACAAGAATTTGGTGTCTAACTTGCATAAGGCCTTGTATTGTCTCAAACAAGCTCTAGATCTTGGTTTGAGAAACTAGCTAGCACCAAATGTAGTTTGGTTTTCACCCCCGCCAAATGTGATCAATCCCTTTTTGTTAGATACACTTTTCACTAAGGTACCTTTATTTTATTTTATGTTGATGACATAATTGTGACAAGGAACTCCTTAGTTGAAATTTTAACTTTAATTACTTAAATAAATATAATTGTTGCCTTAAAGGACCTTGGGGAACAAAGCTACTTTCTTGGCATTTAGGTTACACCTACCTCTGGTGATGGTTTGCATTTATGCCAAAAAAAAAGTATGTTATTGATCTTCTATTAAAGGCATAGTTATAGCATAATAAACCTATTGAAACTCCTATGGTGTGTAGCTCAAAATTGTCATCTATAGGTAGTGAAGCAATGTAAAATCCATAAATTTATTAGTTTCTTATAAAAGGTTTGTAGTATGAGATAGTCACAAGGCCTAAACTTGCTTATAGTGTGAAAAAGGCTTATCAATTTAGCCATAATCTTTTTGAACATCACTAGAAGGCTATAAAACGGATCTTAAGGTCTTGAGTGGTACCTTAGACTATGGCCTATATCTCAAAAAAATCTCAGAACCTTGAGTTGTTGGCTTTTGCTGATGCAAATTGGGCAGCTGGTATTGATGATTGCAAATCAACAACAAGGACATGTGTTTATTTTGGTGGCAATTTAGTAGCGTCTATGAAATAAGCTATTGTTTCTAGATCAAGTACAAAGACAAAATATAAAAGTCTTGCTAATGGTTTTACTAGTTAACATGGATTCGCTCTCCCTTAATTGAATTACATATTCCTATTTCCAAACCTCCTCAAGTTTAACCTTAGCATAGTGTTATTACAGGTAATTCTATACACCATAACAAGACTAAACATATCGAGGCTTAATCTATACTTTGTTATAGAAAAGGTGAATAACAAATATGTTAAGGTGTTTTATATTCCTCCTAATAAGCAACAACTAATATTTTAACAAAGCTATTAGTTAGGACGTCATATTAAGGTCAAACTCAAGTTGTAAAGCCTTTTTGATAGAGATCAAGGTGCTATCACACCTATTTCAAACCCTTTCCAATATCCTTTGCAAGGGATAGGCGGTCTAATGACTAAGAACAAAGCAAAGTGGGCCAAAGAAGCTTGGATGTACAGGCTAAAGACGAAGTTATTAGGCCAAGTCAAGACATCAAGTGGATCACACTTTGCAGCCTTGAGGATGGCATTAAATAGAGCTTATTGGATCTTCAAAACAACTAGCCCAAATTTGCATGGACTAAAGATGTATTATGGGCTTTATGTTATTTTTTTTTATTGTTAGTATTTGGGCACATTCTTTATGTTGGCCAAATATTAGTTTAATTATGGTTTTTTTTTGTTAGTTTAGTTGGGCCAAATAACTAGTGTTGTTTAGGCCATATTCCTTTCAAAGTCGAATTAGCAGTTTTAGGGTTTTCTACTAGGTTTAGGATTGTTTGACTATATAAGGGTCCTTTATGTTCATGTAATGCAGAGATTTTCATAATTAATAAATATTGAGTTTTCTCCTAAAGTGAGAGCTTCTCTTATTTCTTGAGCAAAGAACTGAATCCGATCTTATCGAGGAAACTCGTGGCAATCAAACATCCATTGAATTGTCAAGACGATCCTTGCTTTCGCCAAACACTCCGTTTCTTGACTTAAGGAAACGTATCATTTGGTATCAGAGCTTTGGCTCCTTGAAATTTGGTTGGTGTCCTATCTTTTCGTTTCTATTTGTTTTCTAAAGTCTTTCTTCTTCTTCTACCTTTCTTTAGGTCAAATTAGAGTCTTAGTTCTAGTTAATGTTCTTATAATTCCTTCCAAAAAAAAAAGAGAGAGTCTTAGTTGCAGTCAATTTCCTTTTTCTACTTATAGTCTAATTTCTTAAAAAAAAAGAGTTCTAGTTTTCAAATAAAAGGATATTCAGATATCTAAACCATATTCAGCACGGTATGATCATTAAACAAATGTTATTATGCTCATTACACGATATTTTCACATTTTTCAGATAAAAATATAAAGTCTGATCCTGCAGATAGGTGATCAATTAGGTGACATATTCTTTGGGTGAGTCTACGTTGTTTTCAAGGCTCACAGTTTTGAATTATACTATGTTTGTAATCTAGAGTGTGCTCTGAACATCACAGGCAGGATCCTTGCTTTTGTTGTTACTTTGACATTTATAACTTGATCTGTATAATATATACATGAGAGAACCTATATGTATCTATTTCTATGACAAAGAATAGTGTTATGCATGTTATGAAAAATATCTAATTGTAAAAAAAATGTTTTTTTCACCTGCCTAAAAATTAGGGGCGTTACAAGTTGCTCCTAGTGCAATTTAGTTTCTTCTTTTAAAAATTAAAATTTTGGAAAAAAAAAAGAGAGTCCTTGTTCTAGTGCAATTTGGTTTCTTGTTAAAAAATGTAAAAAAGAGAGGAGAAATTCGCTCAAAAAAAAGTGAGCAAAAGTTCATTAAAAAACAAAGAATTTCGTCCAAAAAAAAGGAAGTCAAGAAAGAAAAATAGCATATTGATTTTATTATCTCTCATTTATTCAAATTCAGTTTCTAGGGATGTCATCATCTAAAATTTTATTCTTATCATTCTTAATTCACTTGTTTCCTTTGATAAGCTTGTTGATCAGGTTCTTGTTTAAGAACTTTAAGGGAAAGAGAGTAAATTGAGTGCAAACATGTGAGGTTTGTGAGACAAACATGAGCACTAAAATAAATCAACTTAAAATTGATCTTAAATTTCACATGAAGGTGGTTCAGGAACAATTTGAGGTGATACATATGAAGCTGGATAATCTTGAGTCACTATCCAAACCTAAGCCTTCCAAACAGTTTAGCTTTGGTAAGGAAGAAAGGGGACATATGGAGAGTGAGCATTCTAATGAGGATGAGATGCCACCAATGGAGCATTGTAGTAATATGGAGATTCATGAGCGAGTGAATAGAGAAGCGTTGGTTACTTGATGTGCTCTTAATATGCAGCCTAATGATGATATTGATGATGAATAGCTGAGCACATCTTCCAGACCAGGTGCCATGTGAATAACAAGGTATGTAGCTTGATTATTGATAGTGGAAGTTGCATTAATGTAGCTAGTACCTTGATGGTTGATAAATTGAGTTTACCTACATTAAAACATCCTAAGCCATATAGGCTAAGATGTTTGAATGATAGGGGAGATATATGGGTGACAAATCAGGTTCGAGTATCTTTCTCTATTGGTAACTACAAAGATGAGGTACTTTGTGATATAGTACCAATGCATGCTAGACACTTGTTGTTGGGATGTCCATGGTAATTTGCTAGAAAGGTCAACTGATGTGATCTTAATTAAGCATAATTTTAATACCTTTATGCTTACCTTTTGTTTGATTTAAGTAAAATATAACTATGAATTAGCTTAGTTTTGTGTTTTGTGTTGTAGGAACAAAGGAAGAAGAAAATGGAAGAAAAAGATAAGAAATTCATGGAAAAATGCTACATTGCAGCGATTCCATACCTTTCAGCACTGTTTTGAGCATATCTCCCTCTTATGTACTCCAATCAACGTGATTCAAGTGGCTGTGAAACTATAACACAATCCTCTACAACTTTTATGTTGAACACTTGGTCCAATTCGGGAGATTTCATAGCGTTACAGAGCTTGCAAATCAGAATCATAGTGCAGCAGGGTGAATTCTGACCTTTGGTCACTAATTTTATCATATCTCCTTCAATTTAGATCTGATTGAGGTGATTCCAGCGGCTGTGGAAAGAAGAGACATAGAGATACAACTTTCGTGTTCGACACTTTGGCAAATTCGGGAAATTTCTGGGCGCCGAGGCGCTTGCAAGGGAGCGCCGCGGCACTGAACAACCTAGCCAAGTTTCGCAGCATGTGAGCGCCGCGGCGCTCTACATGGGCGCCGCGGCGCCCCGTCCCTCATTCCCCGCAGCGCCGCGGCGCTCCACTTGAGTGCCGTGGTGCCCGCCGCTGCACCAGGTCGCTGAATTCGCGATTTTAAGGGTTTTTTGACTCCAATTGAAGTCCGATAGGTCGAAATTTGACCTAGAAACACTCCTACATCAATTAGGAGGAGTTAATCTATAAAAAGGGAGCAAAACAAGCAGAGAGGGGGGCCAATTTCTGGATCCAATTCATCACCGAATTCTTCATCTACATTCTTCAATTCTTCTTTTGTTTATCTTATGGCCCTGCGTGGCTAATTCTCTTTAGTTGGTTGAGGTGAGTTGAAACCTCAAGGGATTTTTATACATTGTGAGATGTGGATTTGATGTTTTTATTTCAATTTGCTTTGAATATTGATTGTTCATCTGTTTTTATTCTAAATGATTATTCATATGATTGCTAGGAGGCCTACTAGTATTTTGTCTGTTTTAATCTACCGCTGAATTGTGTTTTGAACAAAGTTTTCAATTATGCGGTTCGTGAGGCAAATAGGTTTGAGGGTTTTGGATTATAAATCATTGAACCTATGATGAATGATTAACTAAATTAAATATAACCGATGTGTTTATATTTGTTTAGCTCTATCAGTTTCTCTAGTTCTTCATGCGGTTAGCAAGTTATGTTTTACCGATGTACTAAAATATGGCTTGTTAATTAGGGTTTAATTAGTGCGATTGTCATTAATTTGCTAGGCTTAAGGAGAAACGGGGTTAAAACCCCAATGATAGATATTCATTTGCAGATTGATTATGATGTCGATGATCAATGTAATCCCTTGACGGTGGATACTAACCGAAACCAACGTCTTTATTATTAATCTCTTTCTCTTAATTATTTTCATTATTGTTTACTTTACTTAATTTGCGATTATCAATCCCCCCTTTTTAATCACATAAGGTAATTCCAGTCTCTGTGGGATCGACCCTTACTCCCACTACTACAGGTTAGTTTTGAGATAAGGTATTAATTTGGGTGCACCTGCGACAGTGCGCACCAAATTTTGGCGCCGTTACCGGGGAACTGTGTTAATTTACCTTTTGTGATTTTTTTTTTCTTTTTGTTCATAACTTTGAATATGGCAGCCAATTTTCAACAATTTGGCACTAGGCTGGGCTCTCCATTAAGATATGCTGGTGAGGTATGTAGTTCTTCCCTTGAAGAGCAACTTGCAAATTTAACTTCTCTTGTTCGTCAACGTGTAGAAAATATGCAAAGAGAGAAGTGCTATGGAAATTATTCAGCCATAGGGCATCCTCCTTTTGGGTACCCAACTTTCTATGATGAGTCATTTGAGCAGGTAAATATGGTTAATAGTTTCCATGAACCACAACAAGTGAGGTATGATTCCTATTCAAACATGTACAATCCTGGATGGAAGGATCATCTTAACTTCAGGTATGGGAATGCACAAAATAGTCCTGTAGAACAAAATTTTGCAAATTTTCAGCATACCCAACAGGCCTATTATTCTAGACAGTCTGCATATCAGGATTTTCAGGTAAGTAGTTCTTTAGAAGATATTGTTGAATCTCTTACACAAAATACTCATCAATTTCAACAAGAGGTAAGGGCCAGCATTCAAAACTTAACAAATCAGATTGGGCAATTAGCAACAACAGTCAGCAGGCTAGAGGCTCAAAATTCAGAAATTGAAAGTCTAGCCCCAACATCATTAATGCAAAAAGAGGAAAATTCTGCACTTAATAAAAAAGATGACTTGAAAGTTGACAATAATAAGCCTACTAATAAAGAGGCTATGGAATATACCCTGAATGCCAAATTCGAAGAGAATGTTATAGTGGGAGAGGAAGCACCAGAAGTGCAGCAAACAGGTAAGGATTTTTCTATGTTGTTATCAATCTCTAATAAGATGCCTGTACCTTCTATTTTGCAGTATTCTGACCTAGGCTTAAAGAGCCTCCCTAGCTATTTAAAGGGCATATACAGTGGAGAACCACCCGCAGTTATAACCTCAGATAAATATGCCCTACTCAAAGATAGAGGAAAGTTACCGCATGCTTTGGTAGAATCTCAAAAGGATGAAATTAAATTAGATGCCAAAAGCTACTCAAGACATCGGTTATTTCCAGGTAAGTTGAGTTCTCATTTAATTAAATCTTTGACTAATGCTAACTTTCCTCTTCATAATGCAGCTGAACCTCAGAATTCTGTACATTCAAAGGCAAGCCAATTCAAAGTTGACATCAAGGATCCTCCTTGAATGACATAAGGAGCCTTGAGTCGAGCCAACGTTGTTAAACAAAGGCGCTTATTGGGAGGCAACCCAACATAAAAAGAAAAAGAAAAGTGGGAATCAGAAATATTCATGGTCTAGTAATGCAACATGCGCATTCCACTCCAAACACATTCAGGGAAGTTCACTTAACTCATATTTTTTTTTTTCTATATCTTTCCCTAATTCTTATCTTTCTTTTACATTGAGGACAATATAAAGTTTGAGTGTGGGGGTGGAAGTTTATTTGTCTGAATCATTGTGACCCTATTATGAGCATCAATTTTCTGTTTTTCACTATTTATGCACTTTTATTGCGTTTAGCAAGTTGACTGATTGTGTGAGTTTTCAATTTATGTTTTGGGATGTTAGGCACAACCAATAGCCAATGATATGACTATCCAAATTTTTTTTAGCTCTTGAAAAATGTAGAAACTTCATGGTTGTATGCGATTTTATCCCTTTTGCAATTTATTACTTTTGACTTTAGAATCCTGAAATATTTTGCACAATAAATTTGGGCATTCGATTTATCTTTTACTTAGAAAAGGTTTATATAATTCAAAAATATGTAATGATCTCAACAGAATTCTAGAACTTATTTGAATGCTGCTTGAGGCGAAATCCTAGGTTAATACTATTATTTAGGAGATGATTTAGGCATTATTGGATAGATTGAGCCTTTCTAGCCTAACCTAAACAATGAAATATCCTTAGTTCCTCTATTTTGAGCTTAATGAACTTTTTCTTCTAAAAATCACAAATGAGCCGAAAGCCAAATTTTGTATGAATATCCTTATTTTTGATCCTATTCACTCACTCCATGATTATTTTTCTGAATACTTGTTTTGTAGAGCTTAAATTGACAAAAGGGTGGAAGGGTGGAGCAAGGAAAAGAAAAGAATTATGCAAAGAAAAAAAGAGAGAATTATGAAAAAGGAAGAAAAGAAAATTTCAAAGAGAATAAAAGCATAGGTTGTGGAAAAAAAAATACATTTTGAGAATCAAGGAAAATGATGGATCAAACTCAATTGAAGTAAGAAAATGAATGTGGGGGAAAGTCCTCCAAACTTGAAAAAGCTCAATAGATCATATTTAGTCATGTGGTGTTGGGTGATTGAGCCTACATTTGTATCCTTTATCCCACCTTATATCCTGGCCACATTACAAGCTAATTAAAGTCCTATTGATCCTAGAAGTAGTTTTGGCCTACATTAGTGGAGAGTGGCATGAAGAATAAGCATATGGAAATCCTAAACTACTTAGAGATCTTCAACCAAAATTTTGGGATATATAAACTCATCTGGGTAAAAGGAAATTTAATGGCTCAAAACACACACACACTTGGGATTCAAGAGGATAAAATAATGAATTACATTTGGGTTAATTTTGTGTATGATTATGATCTTTTGAAATTTTTCTCGAACATATTTTTATGATATGAGGCAGAAAGTTTGGTAAGCCTAACACTTACTACATATATTGATTTTTGTTTTTATCTTTAGGGATTATTTTGCTTGAGGACAAGCAAAAGGTTGAGTGTGGGGGTATTTGATGTGATCTTAATTAAGCATAGTTTTAATACCTTTATGCTTACCTTTTGTTTGATTTAAGTAAAATATAATTATGAATTAGCTTAGTTTTGTGTTTTGTGTTGTAGGAACAAAGGAAGAAGAAAATGGAAGAAAAAGATAAGAAATTCATGGAAAAATGCTACATTGCAGCGATTCCATACCTTTCAGCACTGTTTTGAGCATATCTCCCTCTTATGTACTCCAATCAAAGTGATTCAAGTGGCTGTGAAACGATAACACAATCCTCTACAACTTTTATGTTGAATACTTGGTCCAATTCGGGAGATTTCATAGCGTTACAGAGCTTGCAAATCAGAATCATAGTGCAGCAGGGTGAATTCTGACCTTTGGTCACTAATTTTATCATATCTCCTTCAATTTAGATTTGATTGAGGTGATTCCAGCGGCTATGGAAAGAAGAGACATAGAGCTACAACTTTCGTGTTTGACACTTTGGCAAATTCTGGACATTTCTGGGCGCCGAGGCGCTTGCAAGTGAGCGCCGTGGCGCTCCACTTGAGCGCCGTGGCGCCCGCCGCCGCACCAGGTCGCTGAATTCGCGATTTTAAGGGTTTTTTGACTCCAATTGAAGTCCGATAGGTCGAAATTTGACCTAGAAACACTCCTACATCAATTAGGAGGAGTTAATCTATAAAAAGGGAGCAAAACAAGCAGAGAGGGGGGCCAATTTCTGGATCCAATTCATCACCGAATTCTTCATCTACATTCTTCAATTCTTCTTTTGTTTATCTTATGGCCCTGCGTGGCTAATTCTCTTTAGTTGGTTGAGGTGAGTTGAAACCTCAAGGGATTTTTATACATTGTGAGATGTGGATTTGATGTTATGATTTCAATTTGATTTGAATATTGATTGTTCATCTGTTCTGATTCTTAATGATTACTCATATGATTGCTAGGAGGCCTACTAGTATTTTGTCTGTTTTAATCTACCGTTGAATTGTGTTTTGAACAAAGTTTTCAATCCTGCGATTCGTGAGGCAAATAGGTTTGAGGGTTTTGGATTATAAATCATTGAACCTATGATGAATGATTAACTAAATTAAATATAGCCGATGTGTTTATATTTGTTTAGCTCTGTCTGTTTCTGTAGTTCTTCATGCGGTTAGCAAGTTATGTTTTACCGATGTGCTAAAATATGGCTTGTTAATTAGGGTTTAATTAGTGCGATTGTCATTAATTTGCTAGGCTTAAGGAGAAACGGGGTTAAAACCCCAATGATAGATATTCATTTGCAGATTGATTATGATGTCGATGATCAATGTAATCCCTTGACGGTGGATACTAACCGAAACCAACGTCTTTATTATTAATCTCTTTCTCTTAATTATTTTTATTATTGTTTACTTTACTTAATTTGCTAGAAAGGTCAACTATGATGGCTACAATAATCGATACACATTAACCATGCATAATCGAACTTTTATGTTAACACCCCTAAAATCAGCTAAGGCTTTTGCTGATCAAGTGAGGATTGTAACATCCCTAATTTCGTTTCATGTATTAATAAAATTACAAAAGTATTCAAAGTAACATCCATAATTTCATTTCTTTTATTGATAAAGGAACATAAATATTTAATTAAGGAAATAAAATTTATTAGACAATTTTTAGATATCTCAGGAAATATAATCCTTAGAAATTCTCCACCTTATGTGTTTGTATAGAAATGTTCTAATATTAATGGAATAGGTAAAGAAAGAAAACCTAAGAGGAAATATTATAAATAAACATGCTAAAGAAAGGTGAAATTCTTAGGTAAGGAAGAAACATTTTTGTGAAGTAAGTAAAGGTCTTAAAATTTTAAGAAGATCGGATTAGGGTAAGTTTTCTTAATTTAAGAGCAAAAGTTACTAAGTTTAGTATCTCCACCCATAAATTGGGCTTTCACCTATGGACACTTCATATAGAGTTTTTCTACTTCACATAAATTTTTAGCAAGCCAATAGGATAGCCCATTGAAGAAATAAAACATAAACTTGGACTAGGATATAGAAATTGGACCGGTAGCCCAAAAATCATGAAAATGTGACCAAGCCCATTATGAAAGGTAGAATTTTAACCAAAGTAAAGAAAATGGGCAAGAATGTGCCCAAAACCAAGAGGAAAAATAAAAATAAAATTAAAGTGATGAAATAATGGTGTAATCAAGATTAGGTGACATGACATTAAGACAAAAATTTAGCAAGTGGTATGATAAAACAAGGCTTTAGGACAAAACATCTATATCCTACACTCATAATTTTAGCAAGTGGTATGATAATACATAGTATTAGGACAAAACATTTCTATCCCACACAAATAATTTCAACCAAATAATGGAGATTGAAGGGCTAGAAATTTGCCACTTAAAAAGGTAAACCTATCATAATTGATTAAGACAAAAGAAAAAGTAAATGAATCCCTAAATCAAAGGGACCTTGTCCCATATCTTAAGAACATATTATCATAATTTTCAAAATACAAATCTCCTTTTCCTATGCATATCTTGACTAAGGAAAATGAAGACAAGAACATAAGTTGTTTGTTTTCCAAAAATTCAACCAAGTGTAACCTAATTGTGATAAGGTAGACCCATGATCAAGAAAGGTGAATTATTTGGTGGTCTATATAAGAAAACCAACCCTTACAACATTAGAATTTCGTCCAAGTGAGGGAGAGGAAAAATAGAAGCAAGGTAGAGTGAGGAAAAGAGAGGAAGAAAGGAAGAAAGAGGAAGGAGAAGTCTAGGGGACTAAGTGCTCCAAGTAAGTTTAACAATATTTCTTTTTGAAGAAAAGTTTTGAAACTTGTAATATTTATATGGGATTTTGATCTTAGAACTTTGATGATTGGTCATGGATGTTGCTATATCATGTTACATATTATGTAAGTTTGAATACTTAGGTTGGTGTAGATAGTTCTGCATGGGTATGGCTATGGGTGGTAGAATTTTAAGTTTCTGTGTTTTAAGTTATAGGAACATTATAAAAGAAATTAAAATAAATGGTTAACATATGAATTATAGATATATGTGTCACGGATTTTTAGCCACTGGAATCATTCCATTTAGAGTTCATATGAGGTAGATATGTTTCGATTAGTAAACAAATGTCAGAAAATGGTTAATTAAGGAAGAATATGTTAGGATAGCTTCGGTGTTTTAATTTCTGGGAACCTTCTATAAGGAATTAAAATAAATGGTTAACATATGAATTATAGATATATGTGTCACGGATTTTTAGCCACTGGAATCATTCCATTTAGAGTTCATATGAGGTAGATATGTTCCGATTAGTAAACAAAGGTCAGAAAATGGTTAATTAGGGAAGAATATGTTAGGATAGCTTCGGTGTTTTAATTGCTGGGAACATTCTATAAGGAATTAAAATAAATGGTTAACATATGAATTATAGATATATGTGTCACGGATTTTTAGCCACTGTAATAATTCCATTTAGAGTTCATATGAGGAAGATATGTTCCGATTAGTAAACAAAGGTCAGAAAATAGTTAATAAGGGAAGAATATGTTAGGATAGCTTCGGTGTTTTAATTTCAGGGAACATTTTATAAGGAAGTAAAATAAAAGGATAACATATGAATTATAGATATATGTGTCACAGATTTTTAGCCACTGGAATCACTTAATTTGGAATTCGTAGGAGGGAGATAAGGACAAATTAGTAGGTAGAGGTCAGAACCTATCCGAGAAGAAATAACCTGTACATTGAGGGAGTAATATCACCTTGATTTCTTAATATTTCGCTACAATTTTCAACATAGTAGTTTTAGATAATTGTGTTATTTTGAAATTGACACCAAGATCACCTACATCGGAGTTAAATTGAGGGGGTTATGCTCTGATTAGTAAGAAAAGGTTAGATAGGATGAAAACTTGCATCAAGAAAATAAAGAAATAAAATTAATATTTAAAAAAGAAGATGAATCTTATAAATGAAAATAATAAATGACTAGTATAGCCATAGCCATTGCCATTGTATGAACTTCTTACCATCTTAAGTGTGAAATTTTGACATGAAAATATTTTATAAAGTGATATTTAAAATGGTTATATTCATGGCATGATTACCAATGATTTTTTGTAACAGTTATATTTTGATGAACATACTTGTTATTGAAAACATATTTTTGGCTATCATTGTGAAATGAAAAGAAATGAGCACGGTCACATGGAAATCCGTGTGGTGCACCAGTAGGGGACGCCCTACCAACGGTTACGATCATGTTAATGAGAAAAGAAAGAGAAAGTGGGCCATGTCGGACGGAGCGAGAAAAGCCCGTACTGGAGAGTAGAAAATACTCTCCTTGACCGGGGTAGCTTGATATGAGAATAAATTGATAGTCATCATATGATATTCTGAAAATAGTTAACCCTGTCATACATGTTATTATTGTACGATTCTCATGTGCATAGATATAGTGCATTCATGTGACCAAAGTTATTTGCTGTAGTTTATACAGCTGAACATGACGTGATGAGCTATATTGATGATGATTTATTGTTGAACTTACTGAGATTTAATTCTCACTATATTTCCATATCATGTTCAGAAAATTAGTTATGCAGATTTTTCTATGGCTCTGCCTTTTAGAGCATGTTGGATCGAGTACTTTATGTTGGGCAGATCCCAAAAGCAAATAAAATGTTTGTGGTCAAGTTGGCTTAGATCCTGGTGAAGGTGCAACCACCCGCACCTGTATCTCCGGAATTGGTCAACCAGAATAAATAAGATGTAGATTTTTATGTGTTTGATATGTTGTACGTATGTTTTGATTAATGACATGTATGTAAACTCTGTATTGTATAAATTAAATAAATGTTATTTTGAGTTAAGTTGCAACTAGGTAATAACTTCATGGTATTTTCAAAAAAAAAAGTTGTTACAAGGATTACAAAAGAGTGTAAGTTGAGAGAAACAAAAGAAAAATAGAAAAAAGTGAGTATGGCCAAAATTGAGAGTGAGAGAAAAGAGAGAGAGGTTGAGATATGTGAGTAAAAGAAGAAAGATAGTAAGGCCAAAATTGAGAATGAGAGAAAAGATAGAGAAGTTGAGATATGTGAGCAGAAAAAGAAAGAGATTATGATGAATGATAATTAAGTTTTCTCCTAAAGTGAGAGCTTCATTGGGTTCTTGGGTAAAGAACTGAATCCGATCTTATCGAGTCAACTCATGGTGACAAAACATCCATTGAATTTTCAAGATGATTCTTACTTTCGCAAATACTCCGTTTCTTGCCTTAAGGAAACACATCATTTGGTATTAGAGAAAGAGAAAAATAAAAGAGTGAGTGTTTTTGCATTAAAAAGTGAGGTGAATAGTGCTTTGGTATGCAAGCCAAATGTAACATCCCAGATTTTATTAAGTGGAAAATAATTCTCAATGGTGAAGGGAATGAAAGGGAATGGAATGGAACATTGATGAAACCTTAGAAAAATGATAAAGTGGCTAAATGGCAAAAGTGTACTTTTTAAAGAAAGAGAAGGCATGTGTTAAGGAGAGGCAACCTTCTAGAAGCTTGGAATTAAGATAATATTTTTCCCTTGATTTGGAAGAAAAATCGACTAAGGGGGGAGTGGGATGGCTTATTGGAGAAGCTTGGATTAAATAATCTTATCCTTGGCTTGGAGAAGAAGCCTTGACTTAGAGAAGTCTTGGCTTGGAGGAAAAGTAGGCCAAAAGATCAAGGGGAAAGAGAGGTAGCGGCGAAGGAAAAAAAGAAAAGAAAGAGAGGTCGAGAGAAAGAAAGGGTGGAAAAGAAGAGAGATAAAGAGGATAGAGAAAGGCAGCAAAGGTGAAGATCCAATAGAAAGGAAGAAGGAGAAGTGATCAAGAGAAGGAAATCCAAAGAAGGTTTGAGAATAGGAAAAATCCCTAGTTTTTGGTAGGTTTAACATTATTCATATTTTCATGGAATTTCATGTATATTGAATGATTTATAAGTGTTGCAAATATCCTCTTTTGATGATTCATGATGGATATTTGTGTTTATCCATGAAAAATGAGAGTTGGATTCCTAGATCATACATGTGTTTTCTGAAATTGGCTTGAAAAGGGTGAAAATCGATGGTCTAAATGGTTGTTTTTGTTGGTTATGTTTTGTATCGAATTTGGAAATATGTTCAAATGATGAGTTTTAGTACTGTTTCTTATCTTTCTAATGCCTTGGGAATCACCTTGATCGGTTTTAAAATGAAAGAGATATCCCCCGATGAGTGAAGAAAGGTCAGATTTAACGCACAGAATCCTGATGCTTTTTTCGTACACCATGGTCACCTATTTTTGTTTTGAATATGTTAAAGTTGTAAACACTAAAGTTGTAGATAACACTGAAATCACCTCAATCAAAGTTAAACTGAGCGAGTTATGGTACATTTAGTGAAGAAAGGTCTGGCTAGATAGAAATCTAGAGTGCAAAAAAACCCGAAGCACAACCATGCTTTGTGACATGGCCAGGCCGTGCTTTGGGCTGTTTTATGATTTTTTTTAGCACATTTTTCACAGCTTGAAGCACAGTCGTGCTTGGTGACACGGTCAGGCCGTGCTTCAGGCTAGAATTGCTCTGTTTTGCATTTTAAAGGCTTTAAATGAACTCTAATGGATTGATGATGTTAAGGGGAACTAAAATACAAATAAATACCTTTTTAATGATGCATTGTAGTGTGAATTCCATCCTTTTATTATGATAAATTAAATCACATATTGCATAATGATGAGATGTATGTTTAATGTATGGATAAAAATACATATTAATGAGACCTATGCAAGTGAATTTGTTATATATTGATGAGATATATGCAAAGGGAAATTGCATATGAGCTAGATGTGCAATATATGGATGAAATTCATGTTGATTTGATGCCTATGTTAGTATATCAATGCATGAGGATTACATGATATAAGGTATGCACCGTTGGTAAGTGTATTAATACATATTTGTTAAATGATGTGGTGATGATATTATGCATGATATTATTGATATGCTTGGTTAATGCATAATTCTATTGTGATGGTCATGATGATTAAAGAATATGATGTGTACATTTTTATATGATGATAAAGGGGTTATTACATATTGATTATATGAAAAGACAAAGTTGATTGTGGATGGCAAGAATGATGATAAAGGTGAGTTGTTTGATGTATACATGGTTATATCATGTTGATGTATATAGTTGAGATGTGGCTACAGACGATTAGTCACTGAGTGTAGAGATATGGCTATAGACGATTAGTCACTGAGTGTTGAGATATGGCTGCAGACGATCAGTCACCCTACATGAAAGCACTACAAAGATAGATATACAAGCATATTATTGAAGTATAAACTGGTTATTATACATGCCTGATATTGATGCATAACTTGTCTATTGAATATGAAAGCATGCTATACATTCTTGATACTTTATCATATACAAAGAAAATGTTTTCTGTAATTTATACAGCTGGACATAACACTGTGTTTTCCTCATTTACTATATGATGCTTTTAATATTAAACCTATTGGGAACCTCCGTTCTCATTATTGTTGGTGTTATGCTCAGATAAGAGCAAATGTTATGCTAATTGCTTCCATGCACTTGATCAAAGAAGATCCAATGGATGGCGATGCCTTGTACATATCCCGATGCCAGCAGCACCTCCTCCACCCTTTACACCCAGGGGAGATGTGCGGTATAGGGTTCATTGTTAAGTTGATGTAGTTATGTGACTAAGTATCGCTGATGTATAAATATTAATCTCTAACGTAGTTCGATTATTATGATAATGGAATATTAGCTGCTTATATAAATGTGTATGGCTTGCTGCATGAAATGCGTTATCGGTCGCTATATATAAAAAAAATCAGTCGTTACACCAAACCTCCTTGTACTTATGTACAATGATATTTATTTTACTAAAACTCATAACCTTTCTTTGCCTAGTATGGTTGTGCCTTTGATACAAGAATTCACAATATAGAAATATCTTACTTATGATAAGGAGTTATATGCATTTATGAGGACTTTGCAAACTTGGCAGCATTATCTATGGCCGAGAAAATTTATTATCCATTCAGATCATGAGAGTTTGAAATTCTTAAAGTCCCAAGGTAAGTTGCATAAGAGGCATGTTAAGTGGTTAGAATTCATTGAGACATTTCCTTATGTGATTAAGTATAAAACTGGAAAGAAAAATGTGGTAGCTGATGCATTGTCTAGGAGATATGCATTATTGACATCCTTGCATGCTAAGTTGCTTAGTTTTGAATACATTAAAGAGTTGTATGCTAATGATGTTGATTTTGGATCTACGTGGAATTCTTGTGATAAACGTGTTATTGATGGGTTCTATAGACATGACGGTTACTTGTTTAAAAAGAATAAACTTTGTGTGCCTATGTGTTCTATGCATGACTTGTTAATTAAGGAGAGTCATGATGAAGGTTTAATGGGACATTTTGGAGTTACTAAAATCTTAGAAATTTTGCATGAACATTTTTATTGGCCTCCTATGAAACATGATGTCATTTCATTTTGTGCTAATTCCGTGGCATGTAAACATGCTAAGTCTATCGTTATGACATATGGTCTTTATAATCCATTATCTATACCTACACAGCCTTGGCATGATATTTCTAAAAATTTTGTGATAGGGTTACTGAGGTCTCAAAGTGATAAAGATAGTGTTTTTGTGATTATTGATAGGTTTAGTAAAATGGCTCATTTCATTGCATGTGCTAAAACCAATTATGCAACACACATATATAATTTGTTCTTTAAAGAAGTAGTGTGTTTACATAAGTTACCTAGAACAAAAGTAAGTGATAGAGATGTTAAGTTCTTAAGTTATTTTTGGCATACTTTATGGGGTAGATTAGGGATTAAATTACTATTTTCTACTGTTGCACACCCTTAAACATATTGTCAAACTTAGGTAGTTAATATGACACTTACTACACTTTTACGTGCTATTATGTCTAAAAACTTGAAACATTGGGAAAGAGCTTTGCCACATGTTGAGTTTACTTACAATAAATCTGTGCATTCTACTACTACTTATAGTCCTTTCGAGATTATCTATGGCTTTAATCCTCTAACACCTTTGGATATTCTACCTTTGTTTACTAATGAGTTTGTTAACTTGGATGGTAAGAACAAGGCTGAATATGTAAAGGACTTGCATATTAAGGTTCGAGCTAACATTGAGAGGAAGAATAAGCAATATGCAATGCAAGCCTACAAGAGCCAAACTAAAATTATATTTGAACCTGGTGATTAGGTTTGGGTACATATGCACAAAGAGCGGTTCCCGGCTGAAAGGAAGTCTAAGTTGCATCCTAGGAGAGATGGACATTTTCAAGTCTTTGAGCGAATAAATGACAATGCCAAAAAGATTGATTTACCTAGTGAGTATGGAAATATTAGTGTTACATTCAATGTTGCTGACTTATCGTTATTTCATGTAGGTGATACCTTTGATTCGAAGACGAATCCTTTCGAGGAAGGAGGGAATTATGGAGATCAAGGTGCTATCAAACCTATTTCAAACTGTTCCCAAGATTCTTTGCAAGGGATAGGCAGTCCAATGACTAGGAGCAAAGTAAAGCGAGCCAAAGAATCTTTATTAGGTTGAATCTCGGATGTACAGGCTAAAGAGGAAGTTATTAGGCCAAGTCAAGACATCAAGTGGGTCACACTTTGCCACCTTGAGGATGACATTAAATAGAGCTTATTGGATCTTGAAAACAACTAGCCCAAATCTGCATAGATTAAAGATGTCTTATGGGCTTTATGTTATATGCTTTCTTTTGGATATTATTAGTATTTGGGACCATTCTTTATGCTGGCCAAATATTAGTTTAATTATGGGTTTTTTTGTTAGTTTAGTTGGGCCAAATAACTAATGTTGTTTAGGTCATATTCTTTTCAAAGTCCAATTAGGAGTTTTAGGGTTTTCTACTAAGTTTAAGATTGTTTGACTATATAAGGGTCCTTTATGTTCATGTAATGCAGAGATTTTGATGATTCATAAAGATTGAGTTTTCTCCTAAAGTGAGAGCTTCCCTTAGTTCTTGGGCAAAGAACTAAATCCGATCTTATCGAGGCAACTGGTGGCGATCTAACATCCATTGAATTTTTAAGACGATCCTTGCTTTCGCCAAACACTCTGTTTCTTGGCTTAAGGAAACATATCACTTTCTAACATGAGTTTTAGGCAGTTATGAGGAATAATAGCTAAAGAGTTAGCTATGTTGGTTTGTGTTGTGTTATTTGTATTGGTTAGAAAAATCTAACTACTTGTATATGTGGCATTGGTTCATTGGTTAGCTTGTCTGTATATCTAGTTGTATGCACTGTATTAAATATAATGATGGATTAATTTGCTTCTATTCATCTTTGCTAATTTACTTGCATCCTCTTTCTTTGTGCATTATGATATTCTATACATATTTTACAATTTGTTTTTCATATTTAGCACCAAGATAGTGCATTTAGGGATGCTTTAGCTTATCTTTCTTTTTTCTCCTTCCAAGCTTTTGTCTTCACCTATCTTCATTCACAACTTCATTGCAATTACCAACATAGTAATGCCAACACAAACACTAGCACCACAAAATCTCACCAACAACACTGCAAAACTAGAGCACTACGTTATAGTTACAAAGGTATTCACAAATAATCACCACCCTTTGTAGAAACATAGTTTAAATTTCAATTTTTATTGTGGAAGAAAAAAAAGTTAATCAAGTTAATAGTGTTCCATACATGGCTCATTATTAACTATGTGCATTCTCTCAGTGAAAATTTTTACTCCTTTCTTTGATACCCACCTCAACTATTGCTTCATTATTCTTTGCATTATCTAATAGTTTAGTGATCTCATCTTTTAGTGAAATTTATAAGGACCAATGGCTACTCTTTATTTCATTAATAAACTTGGAACCACTTTTTGTATTTTGCATTCCTTATTGATAGTTTTACTTTGAACAATGAAGTTATGACTTTGGCAGGGATCAACATGTTTAAATTAATTTGAAACAAAAGTCAACTTAAATGAACTAAACCTCTACATGTACATGTTGGGTTAGCTTAGATTTAATAGAATTTCTTAGCCAACCTGACCTAACCTAATCCTCTCAATATTCAACAATTTGCATTGAAATTTTCCCTTAACCTGGCTAATTCAACTCGTGCACAACCATACTCAAACATATTGGTAGCCTCAACTAATCTTTTGACACCTAAGTGAAGTCGATAGTAAATAGAGTCTTCTTCTGTCTCAAACCGAGTATATTAATTAATTCCTTTACAAAGTTAAGATGTGGGATTTGTAACCTATGAACACTCATCTATCAACATAATAGAAATTAACAACATATGGTAAAGGTGTACATAGGTTAGGTTAGAGTGGCTTCAGGAGATTTTCTAACCTAATTTACACATTATTATTCAATTTAGATCCAATCAAGTCTATAGAAAGAAACTAAACCAACCCTACCTATAATTCTATGGGTTAATTTAGGTTAGTTTGGGTGATCAGGTTATTAACTATTTCAAATCAATGATCTTTAGCAGTCTTTTAGTTTATATAAAACATTTAACTTAAGAGTTGCTTTAAAGATGGCCAAAAATACATCTTCAGGTACCTTTCTCATATTTTCTAGCATAAAGCCATTAACTATTCCAACCTATTGAATTTACCATGAGAGTGCATGTACTACAAACAAGTAATAAAGTTATGAATAAAGTATTAATCTCACAAGGAATTGTTAACAAATTTGTTAGTTACTAAAATTGTGACACCCTAATCTTACTCAAACAGACAAGTAAAACTAGTAGAAAAAATAAAAAATAAAAATAAATAACACAGCAATCAAAATCTAGTTAACTAATAGAGAATAGCATAGAATGAACAATATCCCTCAACACTTCACCTGAACCTCTTTCTCTCCACCTTAAATCACTAAAATGTGCCTAAGCTATTAACCATAGGACTAATTTATTTATCCCTTTTGATGTTCTTATAAAAATATGTCTCCTAACCAACCATTTTCATCTCTATGAGAATTAGATTAAAGAAGTATTTATTAAGATTAGACTCTCTCATGGTTACATATGACTTGTGAATATATTCATGTCTCACATCCAAATCAATTTATTTAATTAATTAGAGGCATTAAGTGCAAGAGTGATGTTCAATTAAATAAAAGTGAGAGAAGAAATCGAATTCAAACCATATGTCATGTTCAATTACAATCCTAGAAAATCTATTTAGTTCATCCTAACTACTAAAACCACAAGCCAAAGAAATTTCACCATCCTTAATATTACAAGAAAATTAAAGAAGAAAAAAACTAAAGGTGATGATCTAGTCTTCCAATTTCAATCTTCAAAAATCTCCTAGATTCTTGATTGCTCTATAGTTACTCTTACTTCAAAATAATCGTATTTCGATAGAAAAGTCCCTAGTATTTGCCTTTAAAAGGTTCTTTTATATTATTCTTAAAACCTTTATGAACAATCCAACATGAATTAGGAATTCTCACACTAGCACTGTAGCACTAGGCTCACAAGAATATAGCTTCTACAATTGCATTCTAGCACTAGGGTCCTTTTTTAGCAATGACTCTATCCAATTTTAACTTTGGCAAATTTTTGATGCCTTAGGGATTCATTTTAGCATGTACCTTCAAAACAAAATTCAACTAGAGTCAAACCAACTAAAATAAATTGAAAACATACTACAAACTAAGAATGTTGACTCTAACTCCAAGGTTTTAGCTAATGTTAATGCACAAAATGAGATAGAATAACTCTATTTCAAAGAGTTATTACAACCTCATTCTTTTCAAAGATTAATGAAAAATGGCCAAAGATAAAGAAAACTAGAAGACAAATAATCAAAGGCAACAAAGGTCAGTGATGGTTGGCTATAAGGGCTAAGAGGAAGAAGTCACAAGGTGAAGGAAGCAAGGAAAGGTTGGAGGTGAAAGGACCTTTGGGCTATGTAGCTTAGGTTAGAGTAGGTCATTATGGCATAAATTTGTTAAACCTATAACCCAACTCAATAACATTACATGAATCTAACCCACCTATAAAATTTGGTGCTAGTAAGGTTATTTTAATTGGGTTCACAAATTAATCCAATCTATTATGGATTAGGTTCACAAATTTTATCTAATGTATCTTTATCTCTCCAAATTTACTTTGTAAATGACTTCAGAGGATCCAAATCCAACCCATTGCAAACTCTTAGCACAAGAATGAGTTAGTGGAAAGTTAGCAATAGGTCTATTTTAGGGGCTCTTCAATGTGTGACAATGAAAAGACCTAAATTGACTTACAATGTCAACAATGTTTGCCAATATATACACAATGTCCTCTAATCTCACTAGAAGTTAAAATAATACTAAGATACTTGATGGTATTTTGAATTTTGGTTTTCACTTAAACAATCCACAAATTTTTGAATTGGTTAGATATTGTGCTACAAATTGGTGTAGTCATATTGATGATAGATGGTTAACCTTAAGATTTTATTTATATCTTGGCTCTAATTTGGTATCTTGGTAGTCAAAGAAACATCAAGTTATCTCTAAATCAACTACATAAGCATAGTATAAAGCTTAGCAACTACGTTAGATGAAATTACATGGTTGAAGTCTCTTTTAGGTGAACTGAAAGTACCAATAATTCATTGCAATAACCTTAGTACTATGACACTGTAAATTTAATATTACATTCAAGAACAAAATAGAGAGCATTAGACCTATACTAATGGTGGATACTATCGTAGGTACACCAAATATAATAAATATCGTACCTCAAAACTAACCTGTAGTAGTAGGAGTAAGGATTAATCCCACAAAGACTGGTATTACATTTTGTGAATAAAGGGGTTAAAAGTTGTAAGAAAATTATAAGTAAAAAGAGAATAATCGCAATAAAATAAAGAGTGATTAATAATGAGAGAGTTGGTTTCGGTCGATATCCACTATTAAGGAATTGCATTGATCATTAACAACATAATCAATCTTAATTTGAGTATATACTATTGAGATATTATCCATGTTTATCCTTAGGTTTAGTTAATTGATGGCGATAGCCTCAATGAACACTAATTAACAGTTAACTATTAGCACATCGGTAAAGTTTAACATATTAACTACATGAAGAATGAGAAAACTAGTAGAGCTAAACAAACATTGGCACATTGTCTATATTAATTTAGTTAATCATTCACCATATGTTTAGTAATTCATAATCCAAAATTATTAATCCTATTTGCCTCTTCAATCATAATAATGAAAACTTTGTTCAAAATATGATTCAGCAATAGATTAAGACAAACAATATACTAGTAAGCCTTCCTCGCAATTATATGAATAATCATGGAGAAGAAGAGCAGATGAATAATCAATACTCAATTAAAATCAAACTAATAAACTAATAAAAAATGCATAAAAAAGAAAATAAGAAGATGATTGAGAATTTGATAATTTGATCCTTGGATCATTTTATTTGATTTTCCTCTTATTTATAGGTTGGGAGAGTCCTAAATAAAGTATAATTGTTTTTAGGTTAGTTTTTGGGTTTTTGGGCTTCAAGTGGGGTCAAAATCCCTACAATTTGCGTTAGAATCCGTGGCAGTATAGATAGCTCCAGCAACAAGTTATGTAATGTCATGGCGTTGATTTGTAGGGGCCACTGTGCTTTTATTTTTCTAGAATTTGAAAAATTAGTCGAAATAAAATTTGTATCTCTTTCTCTTAAATTTACATAACCATTGGAATCATCTTAATCCAAATTAATATGAGAGAGATATACCCCAATTAATGACGAAAGTTCAGGATTCATCTTACTACACCGAGATTCTAAATTTTTAGCTCTATAATACTTTGAATTCTCCTAAATTTGGCAAAGTCTTCAACATAAAAGGTGTAGATTATTATCTTAGCTTTTTTGAAGCGCTTGAATCACTTCGATTAGAGTTCATATGTGGGAGAAATGATCTAATTAGTGCCAACATGTCTGGAATCACTACAATTCAGCATTTTTTTTCATAAATTTCTTATATTTTTCTCCTCTTTTCTTCTACCTTTGCTCCTACAACACAAAACATAAAACTAAGCTAATTCCTAATCATATTTTACTTAAATTAAATGAAAAATTAAGTTTAAAGGTGTTAAAATCATATTTAATTATTAACACGTCAAATACCCCCACACTCAACCTTTTACTTATCCTCAAGAAAAATAATCCCGAAAGAAAAAAACAATAAAGATATGTAGTAAGTGTTAGGCTTACCAATATTTTGCCTCATAACATAAAAATATACTCAAGAAAAATTTTGGAAGGTCATAACCATGCACAAAATTAATTCAAATGCAATCTATTATTTTATTCTCTTGAACTCTAAATGCGTGTTTGTGTTTTTAAGTTAATAAATTTCATTTACCCATAGGAGTTTATGTATCTCAAAATTTTGGGTGCAGATCTCTAATTAATTTAAGATTTTTATATGCTTATTTTTTATGCCACTCTCCACTAATATAGGCTAAAACTACCTTTAGGATCAATAGGACTTTATTTAGCTTGTAATGTAGTCAGGGTATAAGGTATGATAAAGGATACAAATTTAGGTTCAATCACTCAGCACCATATGATTAAATATGATCTCTTGAACTTTTTCAAGTTTGGGGAAATTTTCCCCCACACTCATTTTTTTTCTTCAATTAAATTCAATTCGTTTTTTTTCCTTAGTTATCTATTTCTTTTCTTTCTCCCACTGCATATGCTTTCATACTTTCTTTTGAATTTTTTTTCCTTTGGAACTTTCTTTTCTTTTCTTTGCTCCACCCTTCTACCCTTTGGTCAATAAAGTTCTACAAAATAAATATTCATAAAAATAATCATAGAGTGAGTGAATAGGGTCAAAAATAAGGATATTTATCACAAAATTTGGCTTTTCCCTATTTGGAAGATATAGAATAAAAATTCAATTAAGCTCAAATAAAGGAACTAAGGATATCTAATTACTTGAATTAGGCTTGAAAGACTCAATCTATCAAATAATACATAAATCATCTTATAATTAACAGTATTAGCTTAGGATTTTGCCTCAAGTAGCATTCAAATAAGTTTTAGAATTCTATTGAGATCATAAAATATTTTTGAGTTATATAAACCTTCTCTAAGTAAAAGACAAATTAAATGTCCAAAAATATTGTGAAAAAGTATTTCAAGATTCTAAAATAAAAAATAAATTACAAAATGGTTAAAATTGCACACAACCATGAATTTTTTACATTTTTGAAGAGCTAAAAAACTTTTAGGTAGTCATATAATTGGCTATTGGCTGTGCCTAACAACGCAAAACATAAATTAAAATACTCGCACAATCACTCAACTTGCTAAACATAATAAATGTACATTTATAATAAAAATCAAGAAATTGATGTTCAAAATAGAGTCATAATTATTCTGGCAAATATACTTCTACCTCAACACTCAAATTTTATATTATCCTTAATGTAAAATAAAGACAAAAATAAAGAGAGAGATATGAAGAGATTTAAGTTAAGTGAATTTTCTTGAATTTAATTGGGAGGATAAGAGTGTTGCATTACTAGAACCTGAATTTTTCTAATTTTAACCTTCTTTTTTTTCAATGAATATTTTGGGTTGTCTCCCAATAAAAGCCTTTGTATAATGTCTTTGACTCGACTCAAAGCTCCCTATGTCATTCACAGAGGATCCTTGATGTCCACTTCGAATTGGCATTCCTTTGGATTTGTAAAATTTTGAGGTTTAGCTATATCATAATGGGGGAATTCAATATTAATCAAATGTTTAATTAAATAAGAACTCAACTTGCCTGGGAATAACCAATGTCTTGAATAGCTTTTGGCATCCAATTTAATTTCATCTTTTTGAGTTGTTGCCATAGTAGGATGCAGCTTTCCTCTATCTTTGAGTATGACATATTTATTTGAGGTTATCACTGATGATGATTTTCCACTATATATGCCCTTTAATTGGCTAGGGAGGCTCTTTAAACTTATGTCTGGATATTGCAAAATAGAAGGTACATGTATCTTACTAGAAATTGATAACAAAATAGGATAATTCTTACTTGTTTACTGCAATTTTGGAGCTTCTTTTACTTCTGTAATTTTCTCTTGGAATTTGTAATTCAAGGTGGATTCCACATCTTCTTTCTTAGTAGGCTTACTAATGTCAACTTCTAAGTAATCTTTTTCATTAAATGCATAATTTTTATTTTTTTGCATTAATGGTGCTAGGGCTAAACTTTCAATTTTTAAATTTTTAGCCTCTAGCCCACTGATTGCTGTTGCTAGTTCGCCCATTTACTTTGTTAAGCTTTGAATGCTGGCCCTTATCTCTTATTGAAATTGTTGCCTCTCCTATTAAATTAACAAAATATTAGTCTTAACTTTAACCAAATCCTCTAATGACATACCTAAATTAGGATCTTGGGCTGATTGTTAGTTCAAGAGGTACAACTATTGATGTTGCTGGTAATAAAGGTAGTTTTGAACTTGATATACTTGTGGAGTTTCATAGTTAAGGTATGATTGATCCCTTCATCTAGGATTACACATGTTTGAATAGTAATCATTCCTCACTTGTGGTGGTCCAAGAAAGCTACTAACTATATTTACCTGCTCAAATGATTTTTTATGAAAGTTGGGTACCAAATAGAAGGATTCTCCATGGCTGAATGATTTATATAGCACTTCTCTCTTTGCATATTTTTTATACCTTGATGAACAAGAGAGGTTAAATTTGCAGGTTGCTGTTTAAGGGAAGAATCACTTACCTCACCAGCATGTCTTAATAAAGATCATAGCCTAGTGCCAAATTATTTAAAATTGGCTACCCTATTCATAGTTATAAACAAAAAGAAAAGAAAAGAAAAGAAAAATCACAATAACTAAATAGACATAGTCCCTGGCAATGGCACCAAAATTTGGTGAATACTATTGCGGGTACACCAAATATAATAAATATCTTACCTCAAAATTAACCTATAGTAGTGGGAGTAAGAGTCGATCCCATAGAGATTAGTATTAGCTTTTGTGAATAAAGGAGGGTTGAAAGCTATAAGAAAATTATTAAAATAAAAAGATAATAATCACAATAAAACAAAGAGTGATTAATAATGAGAGAGTTGGCTTCGGTCGATATCCACCATCAAGAAATTGCATTGATAATTAACAATATAATCAATTTTAATTTGAGTATATACCATTGAGATATTATCCTTATTTCTCCTTAGGTTTAGTCAGTTGATGACGATTGCCTTAGTGAACCCTAATTAACAGTTAACCTTTAGCATATCGGTAAAGTTTATCGATTAACCGCACAAAGAATAAGAGAACTAGTAGAGCTAAACAAACATAAACACATCAACTATATTTAATTTAGTTAATAATTCATCATAGGTTTAATAATTCATAATTCAAAATTATTAATCCTATTTTCCTCTTAAATCATAATAATAAAAGCTTTGTTTAAAATATGATTCAACAGTAGATTAAGACAAACAATATACCAGTAGGCCTTTCGAACAATCATATGAATAATCATGGAGAAGAAGAGCAGATAAATAATCAATACTCAATTAAAATTGAACTAATAAACTCAAATCCAAGTCTCACAATGTATAAAAGTTCCTTGAGGTTTCAATCTACCTTAACCAACAAAAAGAAAATTAGTCGCGCAGGGCCATAAGAGAATCTAAGAAAAGAAGAGAAGAAGATGATTGAGAATTTAATAATTGGATCCTTGTATTTTTTTTATTTGATTTTCCTCTTATTTATAAGTTGGGAGAGTCCTAAATGAAGTAGAATTGCTTCTAGGTTAGTTCTTGGGTTTTTGGGCTTCAATTGGGGTCAAAAAAACCCTAAAAGTTATGTTAGAATTCGCGGTGGTACGAACAGCTCCAGTAACAAGTTACGTAATGACGTGGTACTGATTTTTGGGCATTGTGGTACTTTTATTTTTCTAGAATTTACAAAAATAGTAAATACCTTTCTCTTTTTCTTTTCTTTACTCATTTTCTTTTCTTTACTCTCTTTCTTTTGTAATCCCACTTGATCAACATAGTAGTCTTTAACACTTTTGAACCATTGAGTAGAGCATTGCAACTTCTTAATTAAGTCTTTTTTGTTAATGACTTGGAATGAATCGGTTCCTTATAACTGCTTTCATATCCTCCCATGTCTCAATAGACCTTTCTCCATTTCGTCTCTTATTTAAAACCAATTGATCCCACCAAATAATAGCATAGTCAGTAAATTCCTAGTAAGCCAACGTTACTTTTTTCAACTCGGAATAATTATAACAATCAAACAGTAACTCCATCCTTCTCTCCCATTTTAGATAAGTTTCAGGGTCATTTTTGCCTTAAAATGATGGAACCTTCATCTTAGTACTACCAAAGTTATTATTTTTTCAATTCCTAACTTCTCTAAACCTCCCACCATATCTTCTATTGTTAATATTCAAATCCTTTTCATCTTTATCAAAACTATCTCTATAATACTCTTCATCTTTAACACTCTTTCTTGATTGAACTCTCCCCCTCCTATGTATATTAGGAGTGTTTTGTGACTCTTCCACACGTGCATTCTCTACTCGATCTAACCGTTCATGAACTTGCTCCATCTCTACTTTCAAAACTCTTCCCATCTCACTTACTAAACCTTCCATCATCAACTTTGGATCCACCATTCCCAACACACCTTCGGAAGTATTTTTGTCCTTGTTGTGTGATATGATTTTCCTGCAAAAACAATGTTAGACTACAAAAAAAATCTCACAACACTGACTCACGTGTTTCTCTCAAGATTAATGGAACTCACACACGTGTTTACTCAAATTTTGCTTTTACCCTCTTACAAATTCTCACTCTCTTACATTTTTCCTCTCTTAGTCTCCTCTTTCAGTTCTTTATTGAACTCAAACAAACTCAAATAAAAATCTTCTTGCAACAATCTAAACTCAACTAATAGAATAAAGGAAGAAGAAAAGAACATAATTTTAAGAAACAAGGGGAACAAAACAATAGAACTTTAGAAAAAATGAAACTAAAGACAAGATAAGCAATTGAATAAGAAAAATCACAACAAGAAGTAACTAAAATAGAAAGGAATCAATGACTAGAGGAAAGGAAATAGTTGAGATAGGAAAAATAACCAAAGTAAGAAAAACAAATGAAATAAAAGATCAAAGCAAGATAAAAAAATAATTGATACAATTAGAATTACTGGATCACTTTTTTTAAAAAGATTAGATTACAAAATCTATGTGAAAATTTTGAATTGCAACAATAATGGGTTCTAATTTTTTTTTAAATATTTTTTTTTTCAGATATACACTTGAATTAGGAACAGAAGAAATAAAACGAAAATTAGAAGATAAGAAGAATGAAGAACACATAAAAAAATGATACAAGATAGTAAGATGGAATAATAATAAGAAAACAAATAGGATAGATTAAACCTGATTTAGAATTTAAGCTCTAATACCACATGATATGAACCCACCTAACTCCACCTCAAAAGTTAGCTCGTAAAGGGAGAATTGTGAACCCATATATATAACATCTAAGACCTCCCTCACTAATCGATGTGAAACTTTGCCGATATTCACTCGATAATCACCCTCACAATTGCTCTGATACCATATGATATAAACCCGCTTAACTCGACCTCAAAAACTAGCTCGTAAGGGGAGGATTGCGTACCTATATATATAACACCCAAGACCTCCCTCACTAACCGATGTGAAACTTTTCCGATATTCACCCGATAATCATCCTCACCATTGCACGATTCACATCCTTCGCCCACTCTTTAGCTTGCACATCCTCATGCAAAGATGTACACGGACTATACCACGAGCTACCACCACAGCGTAGTTTTTTAGGACCTGCCTCAGTCAGCAATTTGGTCAACCCAACTGACCAGTCAAGGGTAAATTCTAATACTATATGATATGAACCCGCCTAACTCCACCTCAAAAGCTAGCTCGTAAGGGGAGGATTACGAATCCATATATATAACACCCAAGATCTCTCTCCCTAATTAATGTGAAACTTTGCCGATATTCACTTGATAATTACCCTCACCATTACATGGTTTACATCACATTCGTATGAACCATATGTAAGAATCCTAGAACTTATGAGGTATTGACACCTAGCAACCCTTCACTTGCTCTTATCACCCAAGCATAATTACCATGTTGCCCCTCCAATGGTTATAAACACCTTGCTAGTATTATATGTAACAACTCTTCGTAGAACCTGTTTAGCTTAGCTTCTTTTAAAAGAAGTTGCTTATTTTTTAAAAGTTTCTTTTTATTTTTACGTTTTCATCCTGTTTAGTCAATGAAAAAAATGCATCTAAATACTGGAATCATCTATTTTTTTGTTGAAATAAAGAAGTAGGAATTTGGAGCTTCACAATTTCAACAAGCGTAGAAGCAGAAAAATAATTTTATTATGGACAAAAATACCCTCACCTAAAATTAAAAATTACCAAACTATCCAACTTTATGTTTTTAAACTCCATCACATAAATTCATAACACGTTACTAACTAAGCCCTTTTTTAAAATTTAAAATAATTTATTATAAAAAAATGTATTTTTTTATTGATAAAAAGATTTTAATTAAAATTTTGATTATATATTTTAATATAAGTTTATAAATTTATTTTGTGTAAAAAAAGTTATAATGTTTGACAAAGAGTTATATGTCATAAGTTTTGATGATAACAAATGTGATGACAAATGTGTTGAAAATATATATGCTTATTTGACTAGTATGTGTTATGCAAAATTATATTATTTAATATGTAATATCTTATAATTAATCATGCCTTATACATTAACTATGAAATATACTTTCCTTGTAATATATATATATATATATATATATATATATATATATATATATCTTACATATCGGATGTATGTTTCTAGTCATTTTATATGCATGAGAAAATTGTTTACATTATATAATATTATTGAATCATATATATTGTTCTCTCGACTAACTACTTGGTCACAAGACTAAATAATTTTGTAGGTTGGTCTAAAGGAAGATGATTTAGTATTGCAATGAAAAATATGAAATATAACACCTGGAAAAACGTCTAAAAAACCTTCATATTGGAATCTACAAAGAAACAATACAATTGATCAAGACGCACAACGAAGATCATATCTATACGATTTTGCACATCTCGACAAATATAATATGTTCCATTATTTTAAGTGTTTATTCTATTCTAAGTAATCAAGAACTTATTATTCTTAACTCTTGGGTTCAAGAATTCCCATATAAGTTAGGCGACACAATAAAAGCTTTTTCTATTCTTTTATTAACTGATTTATGTATAGGATTCCATTCGACCATGGTTTGGAACTAATGATTGGTTCTGTCTATAAATATTTTGGATTTGTTCATAATGGTCAAATTATAATATCATGCTCAACTTAAAGAACGATGCTCCAAGAATTGAAGATATATAAGTTTGGTTGCATTAACAAAGAAGATGAAGGAAACTTTTCAAGTTAAGGAACCTCAAGACTTCAAAGTAAATCAATCCTTAGATATCCTAGACTTAGAATCATGTGTGAAAGAATTTAGAAACTCTTGACCTCAAAAATCAATCTCATAGCATATTTTAAATATCATATGAATGGAAAGATAATGAGATATAGATTTTCACTAAAATCTGTTTTTAACATTTGGTTACTCTTTTATCCATGTCTCCTAAACTACAAGGAATTTTGGATTCAAATTTATGGCATTGAAAACTAGACTCTAAGATATTTTTAATGATATATCATTCACTAAAAATGGAGTTAAATAGCATACATAATAAATAGGCAAAACATGATAGTAAGATACGGATGTTAACTAAACTCTGTTTTTTCCCTTTGGTCACTGCCTTATTCATATCTTGCAAAATAGAAATCCGTTGGAATTGAAGTTTACTACATTGAAAACTAGACTTTTAGATATTTTCAATAAAAGATAATTCACTCAAAATTGAGTTAAATATAAGGTGCAATAAATAGGCATTGCAAGCAGTAAGATATGGTTTTTAACTATGTTTTTTACCTTTGGTCACTGTTCTATCCATAACTTATACAATACAAATCATTTTGGACTGAAACCTATTGCATTGAAAACTAGAGTCAACAAATTTTGTATTGATAAGTCATGTGTCTAAATAGATTTAAAATAAAAAAGATATGACCATTTAAAATTGAGTATAGTTAGTTGTCGATGGAATAGTAGCACCAGCTGATTTGTTGCTTGACTTTTATTAAGCCAATCGATTGCCATAGTGTATCAGTTGATAGTCACTTTTCCTAATAGCAAAAACACATCAATCTAATGGCTATTTTCATATCTAATCACCCCCAATAGCTACATTGGAAAAAAATATTTAACTACAAGGGTTTGTTGAGGTGTTAAGCAAGAGATTACATCTTCCAAACATCTAAGAATGATTCTTGAGTTCATTTGATTATGTATCATTCTTAAGTTACTCTTTAATTGTATATTCACTCTTTGTGAGAGTTTATAGTGCTTCCAAACCTTTTACCTCCTCTTTGTTGATTGAGAAGTTCAAGGGAATGGCTCATTTAAATTTGGGACTCGAAAAATCTTTGGAAGGAGAGTGAAACTCTTAATACCAACTCTTTGAGTTGAGGATTTATAGTGACTAACAAGTGTCCATTTACAAACTTAATGATATAATGAAAATTTTCAAATTGCGACTTCAAGACTGGATATAGGCTTTAATGGTTGAAGCTAGGAGTTAGTCTATTCTTTTCTTAACTCTTTACATTTCAAGCTATTACATTTTGAAAACTGGTTTCGTGATTATTTCTATGACATATAACATTTTGCAATAAGTTATTTGTTATCATTATATAAATTTATTTAGATGATGCACCAAGTATTTTATGATACTTGAAATTATAGGGTTTCCTTGTATATCTTTTATCAGCAATGTTTTATTGAAATACCCAACTCACACTACAAGAAAACAGGCATTCAGTGGCGACTTTAGTTGTCACAGAAAGCCAAAAAGTTGTCATTGAAAAGAAGCAGTGGCGACTTTTGGTCGTCACTCACTCGTCGCGATAAACTCCATCGCAGAAAGTTTCAGTGACGACTTATTCAAGTCGTCACTAAAAACCCTTTTAGTGGCGACTAAAGTTGGCACTAAAAACCGCCAAAACGTCACTGAAAATGGTAAGTCGTCACTGAATGATCCCTTTTAAGTGACAACTATAGGCGTCACAGAAAGGGGTGATTTAGTGATGACCTATATAGTCGTCACTGAAAATATGTTTATGTGACGACTATAGTCATCACTTCAATGGCGATTTTTTCCAGTCGCCACTAAAGCCTACTATAGTTACAATTTTCACTTCAGAAGGCGTTTGTTGGTGTTTTTCAGTGGCGACTTTCATTAGTCTCCACTGAATAGGGAATTAGTGACGACTTAAGTCATCACTAAATCTCAACAGATTGGTTTTTAGTGACGACCTTTGGTCATCACTAAATCTTCTGTTCCAAATTTTTTTAAATATTTTTATTAACCATTTAAATAAAACATTGCTTTATAATTAAAATTTAGAACAAATAAAATATTGATTTATACATAATACAATGTCAACAAAATATCAAAACAATTAACTTGGTGGTTCTGTTGGAGTTGGTGTTGCATTATTTGTAGAACTTGGTGTAGCACTACTCATAAGTCCCGATGGAATTTGTCCTTGTTCATATCACAAAAATAAATTAATATATAACTTGATAAGTCTAACATAAAAAAATACATGTAGCATGAAGAAAATCATAAAAATATTAAAGATTACCAAATTTAACAAATTAAAATTAATATGACTAAACAGTGATGTTTCTTGAGAAAAATCACCACATTATTTTTTTTCTTTGGGAAAACATTATGAAATATATCTAAATCAAAGCTCAGTGCCCATGTTTCATGACTAAATATAAATGAGGAATCAAAACTTAGTCCTCTAAACATGAATAAATCAAAACGTCACTCTACCTAAAAATGCATTCTGCTCTTTTTTTGTTTCCATGAAAGTAGTCAAAATACACCCAACTAATAGAAAAACACAAAAAAAAAACAAGCAATAGGACATGAAATTTTTTTCATTATATTCATATTTGTGGTCAAATAGAAGAAAATACCAACTGTAGGCCATAGATGAATAAGTAAACAAAAACAAAAGTTGCCGCCGAGTGTGAAGACCTCATCATGTTGTGAGTTAATCAAGCAAGAACCATAAGCAAATACCCCTAAACAATCTGATAGTTATATGAAGCAAACAAATCAGAAAGATCAAACTTTAAGATGTATATAATATAAGTATTACAACTAGCATCTTATGTACCCTTCATGAGGTCTTAGAGGATTTTTTATCCTTTACATAAACTCCTAGTGCACATTTCTTTCATCATTTTTTCAACTTAATATACCAACTAGCAGCTGAAATTTCACCAAGCCAATGTCACTGATGTGAAGATATTTTCTAGAAAACAACCATATTTTCCCCATCTCCATAGAGTAACAATTAGGGTACCATACAGAATATTAATTTCAAAAATATTAGGTTGCAACATACCACCATAACAGCCATGTTAGCAAACATAAGAGCTCAAGGATGTATTGTTGCCTCCTTGGTAGATGCTGCAGCAGCCTCCAACAATGTCATCCTGTAGGGAGGGTTGCTGGACTTGGTTCCCAAATATAGTATAGAACGACAAATAGTAAAAAGGAAAAGATAGAGAGGTCCTTGACACAAAACATTAAAACCTGAAATTCCCTTTTATCTTATCCCTAAGTATATAAAATACTTGAAAATTCAAGATACCTGTGCACTAAATGTCTCTAAATTATTTTAGTCCTAATATATACTTATTTAACACAACCAGATGAATCAAATTGAAAGCTGATTGTAGCACCAAAATAACAAAATTTCAAAGTAATAAGTGAATAAGTTAAATAGAAACAATGATAAATAATGTTAAAAGTAAAAATCTCAAAATGTGAAAGGGAAGCAGAGTCAAGTGGCGTGTAGGACCTACTTGTCAACTCAAATGAGATATTCAAATCAGAATTAATAATGCCATGTTAGCATACATAATGATTATATTATGAAGCAAACAAAAAATTCCTTCACGCAGACAAAAATTCTGAAAGACAGAGAAACAACACTAATTCTAAACTTGGTGCAGCACTAATTCAAAAAAGAGAAATAAAGGCAAACAAAAATTGCACCATCGCCCTTGGTTGATTGTATGCCCACTGAAGAAAATCATCCACCCCTTTTATGTACCTTTGATCAGCCCTATTTCCAACTTTCAACCAACTCTTGTCCATTATATTTCCTACAATTTTGGTAGGAGTCAAAGTGAGTAATTGGAAAAGAAAAAAAAACAAGGTCTTTAGACAAAATAAAGTGTATATATAGTGCTTGATTGAAAGTGGATCGTGTTGGCAAATATACTAAAAATGGGAACATGTTGCCAAAACTATTAGAAAACGATAAATACAAAGAGGCGGTTAAGATCAGATTGCGAAAACTAGATCGTCTTGCCAAATGTGCTAGATATGTACTCACTGTATCAATGGTCTTGCATGCATAGATGATCCAACAAAGGAATGAATTCAAACTGTAGGCTCTTCTCTTATCCTCCATTAATGTTACTCATATCTCAAATCAATTTTTGAAAAACATTGAGCACCTTGTAACTGATCAAACAGATAATCTATACGAGGTAATGGACATTATGAGTCCTTGGTTATGTTATTTAGTTTGACAAATATCCTAGCTGCATTCATAGATTTAATGAATAGTAATTAGGTCATCCTTGGATCAACTTGTTATTATATTTATTGATAATATATTAGAGTATTTCAAAAGCTTAGAGAATTATAAGCAACATTCAAAGATAGTTTTACCAACTCTAAAGGAGTATGGTTGGTAAAGATGGTATCCAAGTTGGTATCAAAGCATTAGGTTTCCCTGTGGCTAACAGAGCAAAGAATTTTGTAGTAGGACTTTGAGTATGGGTATGTAACTGCAGACATATTTACACTCACGGTGCTGTTGTGGAATTCTATAGGGTGTCATCATTTTCTTCCTTCTAATTTTTTTCCTTAGATATGTGAGATTTAAACATCTATGCGTATGTCCTAGATGGTACATTTTGTGTGTGGACTACTAGTTCAACTTTTGAACTTGTTTTGATGAAAAGTGATAAAGAGAACCCTCTTGGGAAAGTAGCTGAAAATAAGAAAATTCTATCCGAACACAAAGGTAATGACTTGTTTAGATGTCAAGAAGGTTTGAATTGATTATTTGATTTGCTTATGTGAAATGAATAATATAATATTGATAGTGGGTTATGATGTGATCAAGATTGTTAACTCCAAGATAATAGTTTGTAATAAAGTGAGTGTTTTGGAAATATATATAAATTTTTTTTTCGGATGGATGAGTTGGAACCTATGTATATAAATAAATTTGGTAAGTTGTGGAGTGGATTGAATTTGAGAGCAGAGAATCTATGAAGATAATATTTTTAATGATATATTTTGTTGATATAAAGAATTGGAGGACAATTTGGTTTTCAATAATATTATGTATAAGCATTATGATAAAGAAAGATGGATCACTATGACTATGCATAAATTATAGACAGTTGAATAAAGTGACAGTGTGGAATAAATACCCATTACAAACTGAAGACAAAGTTCCAATAGAATAGTATAGCTATCATTTCTGAATTATGATATTGAAACCAAAGAAACCATATCTTGAAATTTTCCAGCATGTCTTATGTGGCAACTTTCAGTTTAGGCGTATGATCTAATCTTTTATGGCACATATATGGTTCATGCCCCATCAGTACTTATCAGAAAAGAATAAAAGAGTACCTTCCCCAAAGAAAATTCACTTGCTTTAATGCTAAAAGTTTAATTTCTACTTTGCATTTACTAGGGCAGAGGCTTTATTTAAAGCTCTAAAGCAAACTGTCAAACTCTATTATTGATTAGGAAGGTATAAAGAGATTGATGGAAGCCTATATATAGGAAGATGTTGACTTATATTAAGTTAGAAATGGCTTATATCTAACTGTAGAGATTATGGTTTAAAACAAATCTAAAACTCTGTAATCCTATCAAAGAGAAGATGGTATAGGTGACCACATGCATGAAAGGAACACAACTTTTGGTGGTTTATACAATACATATTCAAATTTACACAGAGATTAATAACGCAGCACCCCAAATAAAAACAAGCAGTAAAAACAGAGTAAGAATGTAGTTGTTCCAACCCACTTTGATATGTTCTAACTTTCCAAATGTTTATGCATCTCGAATTACTATATCTTTGTTTGTTTGTTAGACATAAACCAAATTTATAGAGCTTGAACATATAAATAGAGTTTGTTGAATTAGGTTGGGGTTGTAGTGGCTTTCCATCTATATAATAATATGATGCATACAATAATTATATAAGCATTGTTCATAAATATTGCTTAAATTATTTTTGGTCAAACATAGGACATATTGCATTTTCATCAATTATAAATACAAGCAAATGCTAAGTCATTTATATGAAAAATACAATAAAATGAGGAATAAATTCTACAATTAATTATGTGTGCATATACATATGTTCAGGAGAAATTCATTAATTTTATAGATGTTAACTTGTCCCTCATCATTATCACTACCTGTATGTGCAATGCTTAAAAGTTGAAGTATGGACATTAAAAACAATGTTAATGCTAACACTTGTACAAATCTTAATGATTTCTTGAAAGGTATAAAGCTACATTAGTTTCTAAGAGCTATACTTAAACTTATGGAGTGGATGCCATCATTGGAACCGAAATTAATAAAAAAGAAATGGAAGCTCTGGCTGGGGAGTTTGAAATAAAGGAGCTAGGGAGACTAAAATACTTCCTAGGTATTGAAGTGGCACTCTCAAGGCATGGCATTTTTATTTCTCAATGTAAGTATGTATTAACTCTTACATAAAGTCAATTTGGCTATAATAGAAAGTGATAAAGAAAAACATGAGTTTATATAGAGTAACTTTTCTTTTTCTTTCGTGTGCCTAACTTATAACTTAATATTTTAGGTTTTAGTCCAAGTGTGCATAGGCTAACTAGTCTAGGTAGCTGAGTGGAGTTCATGAAGGGCATTAAAATCTCTATGACATTTCCCTTTTCATTATAAATGTTACTACAATAAATTCAATCTCTGCAGGCTTTGTTCTTTTCTTTAGCAATAGTAACAAGGAAATTTTGTGATGATAAGTCAAAGTGTATATGCTAAAAAGAATTGAAATCTGTAAATCACCTTTTTATCTACTGTGAATTTGCTAGAGCCATCTGGTTTGAATCAAGTTTAGCCATCAATGTTACTTATATTCAGCCTAACTATGTGGCTTCCTGGATCGGTATATGGTTAATGCAGTTAGGAAATTGCAAGCAGATGGTGATAGAGGAGTTTCTCATTTTTTTAATCCTTTATCACATTTGGTTATCTTGTAATGAAACAGTCTTCGAAAGAAGCAATATAGTGCCTTCTAAAACATGAATGAGTATCAACAAAACAAGCAGTAAAAACAGCACAATAGACCAGGCCAACACTTGTGGAAATCAGAAATTTTAAAAATAGAAATTTTAATTACAAATATAATCCATACCTCTAATCTTGTGGGTCCAAAGTTTTCCAAAATCACAGATAATCTCCAAACCAAACTCCAGATTCAGCTGCTCCAGCAATAACAAAATCAATTCCAATTATACATTCAAAATAAAACAAAACCCAGTAAACAAAACCCAGTTATAAGATACAAAAAAGTAGGCAAATAAAAGTCACGAATTGCATTTTAAACCATTAATATCTAACCTCTGCCAAAATAAGATTGATTCACCAAGTGCATATGGTTCATAGACAAATCCAGGACTTGACATGCATACTTTAAATGTTCCCCTGCATTAACGATATGCCATCAAATTATTTAACTTCTCTGCAAATTAAAAGATCAACCACAGCTATCGTAGGTCAAATTCATCTATTCTATTCATTATTCATTAAGATACTATAATGAAAAAGTGATATAGCTAAAAAGAGAAGAATACGGCACAGGCTCTAGAATTCTTTCAATTGTAGCACTTAAGGTTGGGTCGGGCTAATCAATGGGGGCAAGTCTCTGAGGAAGGGTCTATGTCCACTGTTTACAAAACAAAGCATGAGTCCTCAGTTCTTTCGTGCGAATAAAAGAAGATAAAATGTTGATTTGAATGAAAGATAAGCTAGTGAAAGAGATGGAGTCTCAGAATAGCGTAGGTCTACTCAGGCTTTCCTGCTCATACAATTCATGAGTATGCATATCTTTCAATTCCAGGTAATGAAACACCATTCAAAGTTAGCCAATTTCGAACAAAGAGCAGAACCCCTAAATTGAACCCCTAATCCCCAAATTGAATCAAAACATACAGAAATTCGAAGACGAATTATATGGGAATGTGACATTACCTCAAACACTTCACAGTGGGTTCTCCGATGGTAGATGTACGTAGCTTCAATTTCTGCGATGCTGGAAACGAAATAACGGGTTTCGTGGTAGGTTCTCTCGCCAAGCACAATGACTAGACACGGTCCGAGAGCAGTTTCTTAGGGAGCTCCGAGAGAGAAAAAAGGAAGCAGAAGTGATTTTTCAACTAAGGTCCAAGAGCCAAAGAATGGGGGATGGAACCAATTTTCTGAGTGAGAGGGAACCAATTTTCTGAGTGAAAGGGAGTGAGTGTCTGATTTCTGAGTAAAAGCTTTGATAGCGCGGGAGAAGGAAGAAAAGGCCATGTATTTTTTACTTTCGGATTCAGTGACGACCAAGTCGCCACTGAATCACCAACCTATGCATTAGTGACGACCAGTGAAGGTCGTCACTGAAGGATGGACTTTCAGTGACGACTCCTCCACGTTGCCACTAAAAGTCGTCACTGAATCTACATTTTCTTGTAGTTTCAGCCCCTATTGGGTATTGGTTTTTATTTAATATATATATATATATATATATATTATTTTGATTTATATTTTAATTAAATAAAAAATTAAAATTAATATTTACAATTATTTTTCTATTTAAATAATATTGATTGCAAAATTATTTATAAATATATCATATTTAGTAATTTGACAGTAAAAAGATTTTTTTAAAAGATTGGCCAAAAACTAATAATATTATTAAAATTATTTATAGCTGATTATTCAAACACTAATTATATTTTCTTTATCATACCTTTTTTAAAATTTCATTTAAAAAAATTTGAAAATAAGGAAAAATTAAAAATATGGCCAAAAATACACTCAATATTAATACACCTTTGGTATATTATCATGCCTTTTTACTGACCTAGACATGGGAGTATCTTTAGAGGTACTCCCCAGGACGTCTTACCCACTAGCAGACGTTTGAAACTGAGGAGAACATTCCTCACATATATTTCTACAAAAAAACAATATGTATTACAATAACAAGAATTCATACTATAATTTCTTTTTTTTTTCTTTTTTCTTCCTTTTTTTTTGCAGTTACAGATATAATTTGCGGGGATATGAAAGGTAAATTTGTATGTATTCATCTTTTATATTCACATGGCCATGACATGTGTTAAACAACTTGAATTCCAAACAATTATAGAGGAACCATGTGATGGGTCTATAGTACCAGTATCCACAAATGAGGATCTCCTTAATCATTAAGATCAAAGTAATAGGTACCTGATAAAGGGGAATTTTGAGTGCTTATTGGTCATGTTTTGTCCCCTTATTCATAGTAACTTATGGATATTTTTATGCTTTTGGTTATACTTTGTTCTGGGCACTGTTGTGGTTCATTTTGTGATTGCAGGAGAGCAAAAGAAGCCAAGAAGCAAGGAAAAACGGTCATGGAAAGACCCTAAAAGACTTGGATCATGTTGAGGAGGAAGCAAGGAGGTTGCATGCCAAATTTGATGAAGAAAGGAGCACCATAGCACCCAACACGGCCTGGCCGTGTTAAGGAGGCCTACAACACGGCCTGGCCGTGTTGGTGGTATTTCCTGCAGCCTCTTTAGAATTCTAGCTCGAAGCACGGCCAGGCCATGTTCCAGGGCACGGCCGTGCTTCAGGGCTCGTAAAGGACGTCGTTTTTAGGGTTTCTAAGGCCTAAATACATGAGGGGACTTAGGGATTTGCAAGAGGGACAAGGAGAACCGAAGGGGAGACCAGAAAAAGACTTTTTAGCCGTAGGAAACACATCTAGATGAGGTTTTTACATAATTCTTTGGAGGATTTTGATGTTCTAGGATTGAATTTATTGCTTTTCAAGTTGTAATTGATCTAAGTACTTTTACAAACAGGTTCTATCTTTCTACTTCTACTTTTACTTGTTCTTCTACTACTTCTACCTCTTCTCCTACTTCTTAATTGTATTGAACTACTATGAATTATTCAATGAGTATGGTTTTAGTTCTTGATTTGACAATGTGTGAGTAGATTCCATCTAGGGTTACGGTAAACCCAATTTTGATACAATGATACTATGCTTTTAAATTGAATTAAGAAACCCTAATTGTAATTGGGATTAGATTGAATTGGATTAACTATTGTATGCTTTAATTAGTTGATGGAATGCCTGATCACCAAGCTATCACGTATTAGGTATTTAATTGATGAACTGAAAGGTGAAGATTAAAACCCGAATCCAATAGTTAATTAGGGTTATCTTAATCATGAAAGTAGTTTAAGATACCTTAGGCTTGAGTCAATTAGTGGGAACGAGAAAACCGACTAGTTGAACTCTATGGTTGGCATAAAACTTAATGAACCTAGGTTAAGCTAAGAACCACGAAAGTAGGTAATTTGATTAACCTAGGTACGACTAGTAATTCTTGAAAGAGATTGCTAGTTAATTAAGGCTAAACCATCCCCAACAATCTATACAATTGCAATTAGAGGTGAATATCAGTTGTTGAGTATCACAAGTGTGGTGAACCCTAACCCTAGGTCTAGTTTAATTGATTCTTTCAACTTGCTTAATTGTGATTCTTGGAAATCAAATTTCATCGATTTAGATAGTACTTTTTGTAAGAAGCTGGTAGTTGGCATTGTTCTCTGTGGACACGACCCGTACTTGCCGGACTAGTTACAGCTACGCCGTGCACTTGCGGTAATTGGTAAAATATATACACAACAAGTTTTTGGCGCCGTTGCCGAGGAACAAAGCCAATATTAGATATCTTATAAAATAGCTAGAATAGATCAAATTTTGTTTATTTTTCTTTTTAATTTTTCTGCATAATTTTCTTTTGCTGATTTTGCTTCTTTTCTTCCTTCCTAGGTGTGTATCTCTTTTATGCGAAGAGTGCGTGAAAGTGTTGCTGAATTTGACCCTGAAATCGAACGCACTTTGCGAAGGTTAAGAAGAAGACAGCAGGAAGGAAGTTTACCAGTTACAATGGGGGAAAGAGATAACCGGTCATTGAAGGACTTCACAACCCCAGACACACATGGCCTAAACCCCAGTATAGTCAGGCCGGTGGTTGAAGCCAATAATTTTGAGCTGAAGCCATCTCTTTTGCAGATGGTTCAGCAGAACCAGTTTGGAGGGTCGCCTACTGAAGACCCAAACCTCCACCTCTCCGTATTCCTAGAGTATTGTGACACCTTGAAGCTGAACGGTGTCTCATCAGATGCAATTAGATTAAGGTTATTCCCTTTCTCACTAAGGGATAAAGCACGTCCATGGCTTCACTCTCTACCATCAGAATCTATCACCACTTGGCAGCAGCTTTCTCAAGCTTTCTTGGCCAAGTATTTCCCACCGAGTAAGACGGCCCATCTGAGGAACCAGATTACTACATTTGCTCAAAAGGATGGAGAATCTTTATATGAGGCATGGGAGAGATTCAAGGAGCTCCTCAGGGTATGCTCACACCACGGGCTAGAAAAATGGTTAATAGTCCATACGTTCTACAATGGACTAGTATACAGCACCCAAATGTCTGTGGATGCTGCAGTTAGAGGAGCCATAATGAACAAAACTATTGATGAAGCCTATGAGTTGATTGAAGACATGGCTCAGAACCACTACTCATGGTCTAGTGAGAGGCAGACCAGAAAGCTGGCAGGTATGTATGAAGTTGATGCCTTTAATCATCTGACTTCTAAAGTTGATGCTTTATTTCAAAAATTGGATAAACTGAGCATCAATGCCATTGAATCATCTTCATCTTCTACATCTTGTGAGATCTGTGGAGGTATAGGCCATGCAGCTAATGAATGTCAGCTTGGGAGTTCTACAGTTCAGGACTGTGAGCAAGTCAATTTTGTGAACAATCAGAGGGGTAATCCCTACAGTAATACTTACAATCCTGGTTGGAGAAACCATCCTAACCTATCATACAAGCCTAATGTTGGTCAGCAGCCCCAAAATAATTTTAGGCAACCCCCAGGGTTCCAGAATCCAAGGCCATACAATCTTCCCCAACCGAAGTCAAATCTGGAGACTCTAATGGAGAATTTCATCTCCACACAGAGCAAGCAAAATAAGGAGTTTAGAGCTCAAAATCTCAACATGAATGAAGCAATTAAAGACCTGGCTTCTAAAGTGGATTCACTTGCTACTCATAATAAGATTTTAAAGACACAGATAGCGCAGCAAGCGAGCTCCTCAACCAGAAATTTTGGTAAGTTCTCTGGTCAACCTGAAAACCCTAGAGAACACTGTAAAGCCATTACCTTGAGGAGTGGGAAACAGTTGGGTGAACCAGTGGAAAGGGAGGATGATAAAGAAGTTGAAAATAAGGATGTGCCTGAGCCAATGAATGAAGAAAAAGAGCCAGTTAGTGGAAGGAAGGAACTAAATGAGCCTGAATATGTGGCTCATGAACCGTATAAGCCACCAGTTCCCTTCTCGCAAAGACTAGCCAAAGCTAAGCTGGAGAAACATTATGGAAAGTTTCTGGATGTGCTTAAAAAGTTGCACATCAACATTCCATTCTTGGAAGCAGTATCTCAGATGCCCTCATATGCCAAATTTCTAAAGGAAATCCTCTCTAATAAGAGGAAGATTGAAGAATATGCCACTATGGCATTGACTGAAGAGTGTAGTGCCCTGATTCAGAATAAACTACCTCCTAAACTCAAGGATCCTGGGAGCTTTTCAATACCTTGTTCCATTGGATATGTGCAGATCACTAAAGTCTTATGTGATTTAGGAGCAAGCGTGAGCCTCATGCCACTATCCATTTGCAAAAAGCTCCAGATGGGAGATCTAAAGCCTACCACTATTTCCTTACAGTTAGCAGACCGATCCGTTACTCACCCGGTAGGTATATTAGAGGATGTTCCTCTAAAGGTAGGTATGTTTTTCATACCTATTGACTTTGTGGTATTAGAGATGGAGGAAGATAGCCAAATCCCCATCATTTTAGGAAGACCTTTTCTAGCCACTACAGGTGCCATTATAAATGTTAAGGATGGGAAACTTTCCTTGAATGTAGGGGATGAAAAGATAGAATTTAATCTTAATGAAGCTATGAAATGTCCATCCTTAGGAGATACTTGTTGCATGATTTATATAATTGAACAAAATATTATTGATAATGCAATAAGCTTGTGCCCTACTGATCCACTTGAGCTTTGCCTTTTGGATAGTTCTGTTTCGTGTGCTGAACAGGTAGAAGCTGATGCCTACACTAGATTGCTTGATGAGAGTCCTAAAGTCAACTCAGAAGTGAAAACTGAAAAGCTGGACCAGGATCACCATAAAAAAATAGCAGACATAGAGGAAGGCAAAGCACCTAAGGTAGAACTAAAACCTCTTCCTTCTAACCTCAGGTATGAATTTTTGGACCCTAACTCTTCAAATCCAGTCATAGTGAATGCTAATCTGAATACTGAAGAAACCGATAAGTTACTTTATGTACTCAGGGAATTCAAAAAGGTTATTGGGTATACCATAGATGATATTAAAGGGATTAGTCCATCTATTTGTATGCATCGTATAATTGTTGATAATGATCATAAACCTTCCAGGGAACACCAGAGGAGACTCAATCTAAATATGAAAGAGGTAGTTAAGAAGGAGGTGCTTAAATTGCTTGATGTAGGTATTATCTATCCTATCTCGGATAGTGAATGGGTAAGTCCTGTCCATGTGGTTCCTAAAAAGGGAGGTATGACTGTTATTAAGAATGATAATAATGAATTAATCCCTACTAGAGCTGTTACGGGTTGGCGCATGTGTATTGATTATAGAAAACTAAATAAAGCCACCCATAAGGATCACTTCCCTTTACCTTTTATTGATCAGTTATTGGAAAGGTTGGCAAAACACTCACACTTCTGTTATCTGGATGGATACTCAGGATTCTTTCAGATCCCTACCCATCCAGACGACCAAGAGAAGACTACGTTCACATGTCCCTATGGCACCTTTGCATATAGAAGGATGCCATTCGGATTGTGTAACGCACCAGCCACTTTCCAGAGATGCATGATGGCTATTTTCTCTGATTTTATAGAGGAAATAATGGAAGTGTTTATGGATGACTTTTCAGTTTATGGTACCTCATTTGATGACTGTTTGAAAATTTTGACACAGGTACTTAAGAGATGTGAGGAAGTCAATCTGGTTTTGAATTGGGAGAAATGCCACTTTATGGTGAGAGAAGGAATAGTTCTGGGACACTTAGTGTCAAAAAGGGGGATAGAGGTGCATAAGGCAAAGATAGAGGCGATTCAGACTATGCCACCACCTTCGAGTGTTAAGGAAGTGAGAAGTTTTCTTGGGCATGCAGGATTCTACAGAAGATTCATCCAAGACTTCTCAAAAATCTCTAAACCTTTAACTAACTTACTTGTTAAAGATGTCTCGTTTGAATTTGATAATGACTGCTTGCGTTCTTTTTGCAGGTTAAAGGAGGCGCTCATATCTGCACCCATCATCCAACCTCCTGATTGGAGCCTTCCTTTTGAAATTATGTGCGATGCAAGTGACTATGCCGTGGGAGCTGTACTTGGGCAACGGAGAGACAAAAAGCCCTATGTCATCTATTATGCTAGCAAGACATTAGATGAAGCTCAAGTCAACTACTCCACCACTGAGAAGGAGCTCTTAGCAGTAGTGTTCGCAATTGATAAATTCAGACAATACCTGCTAGGATCAGAAGTCATAGTTTTCACAGATCATGCTGCCATCAGATACTTATTAAGTAAGAAGGATGCCAAACCAAGACTGATAAGATGGATCCTCTTACTTCAGGAGTTTGATCTTGTAATCAGAGACAAGAAAGGTACGGAGAATGTGGTTGCAGACCATCTTTCCAGACTTAGGCAAGATCTGATGAAAGATGATAAAGATAATTTGCCCATTGATGATTCCTTTCCAGATGACCAACTCCTAATGGTCACTAATGCTGATGCTCCTTGGTATGCGGACTTCGTGAATTTTCTTGCATGTAGAATACTCCCTGAGGGGTTGAGTTATCATCAGAAAAAGAAATTCTTCTCTGACGTAAAGGCATACCATTGGGATGATCCATGCTTATACAAGTGGTGTGCGGATGGCATATTCCGAAGGTGTATTCCGGAAGAAGAAGTTTATAGTGTGATATACCAATGCCATAGTTCACCTTGTGGAGGCCACACCAGTGTCTCTTAGACTGCAGCTAAAGTTCTTCAAGCTGGTTTCTATTGGCCCACGCTCTTCAAAGATGTGCACACTTTTGTAAATGCATGTGATCGGTGCCAAAGAGTTGGCAACATAACCCGAAGGAATGAAATGCCCCTAAACAGCATTTTAGAAGTTGAAATATTTTACTTTTGGGGCATTGACTTTATGGGTCCTTTTCCATCTTTATGTCGAAACAAATACATTCTAGTAGTTGTGGACTACGTTTCTAAATGGGTTGAAGCAGTAGCATCCCCCACCAATGATGCTAGAGTGGTTGTTAAACTCTTTAAGAAGATAATCTTCCCCAGATTTGGAGTACCCCGAGCTGTGATAAGCGATGGGGGTTCTCACTTCACTGAGCAATAGCTCCAAAACATTTTGAAGAAATATGGAGTCACTCATAAAATGGCCCCTAGCCTACCATCCCCAGACTAGTGGGCAAGTTGAGATATCAAATAAAGAGATCAAGGCCATATTGGAAAAGATCGTCTCAAAAACCAGAAAAGATTAGTCTCTCAAACTAGATGATGCACTATGGGCCTACAGGACTGCATATAAAACACCGATTGGAACCACACCCTTTTGGTTAATATATGGGAAACCCTGTCATTTGTCGGTGGAGCTTGAACATAAGGCATACTGGGCGGTCAAAAAAATCAATTTTGACCTATCAGCTGCTGGAAAGAGGAGATGCCTACAACTAAATGAGCTAGATGAGCTAAGACTTGATGCTTATGACAATGCCAAATTATACAAGGAAAGAACAAAAAGATGGCATGATAAGCACATCCTTAGGCGCCAATTTCAAGTGGGAATTTGGGTTTTGCTGTTTAATTCAAGGTTGAGACTCTTCCCAGGGAAACTTCGGTCTAGATGGTCTAGACCATTCCAAGTGACTAAAGTTTTCCCATATGGAGCAGTGGAGGTGTGGAGTGAGTCCACCGGATTTTTTAAGGTCAACGGGCAACGCCTCAAACATTTTGTGACGGGACATACAGTTAAAAAGGGAGCCACCCAAGCTCTCTTAGAGCCTTCCTCGATCCATTAAGAAGCAAGGGAGTCGAGCTAATGACTTTAAACAAGCGCTTTGTGGGAGGCAACCCACATTTTTGAATTATTTAGAACTTTTCTTTTCCTAACTTTGAGTTTTAGTTTTCATTAGCTATCATTTTAGGTTAAGTTTATTAACTACTTTCCTTTGATTTCTAGGTTTGTTTCGATGTTTCCAAAGTAGTTTGAAAGGGTTAGAAGCAAGGATCCTTAAAGAAGTTATAAAGAAGAAGCTAAATGTGGAGAATTGAGGGATTTCATTCAATCACTTGGGCTATACATGTTCCACAATGCGTTTATGAAGAAAAACACAAGAAAATGGAGAAAAAATGGGCATTCCCGCAGGCAACATGGGCAGGCCGTGTCCCATGACACGGCCGTGCCCGTGTAAAAAAAAAGGGGGTTCCCATACTAAAACCCACCAGGAACACGGGCACCCCGTGTAAAAAAAAAAGTGGGGAGGCTGCAGAGAAACCCGCCCGAAGCACGGCTAGGCCGTGCTTCGAGCATATCCCCCACTTAACCCAATTTTTTCCCCTCCCCACCCGTGCCCTAGACCGTGCCAACCCCCCTCTTTCTCCCGTGTTCCCCCTTCTCTTCTCCTTTCCCCTCCTTCACCGCATACCCACCACCAACCCTCCATCCATGTGCCTTTCTTCTTCATCCCCCTCCTCTTAATCGGCCACCAACCTTGTAACATCCCGTAATTTTTAAATATTTTCCTTAGAAATTCTTCACCTTACATATATGCATAGAAATGTTCTAATATTAATGGAATAGGTAAAGAAAGAAAACCTAAGAGGAAATATTAGAAATAAACATGTTAAAGAAAGGTGAAATTCTTAGGTAAAGAAAGATAAATTTTTGTGAAGTAAGTAAAGGTCTTAAAATTTCAAGAAGATCGGATTATGGTAATTTTTCTTAATTTAAGAGCAAAAGTTACTAAGTTTAGTATCTCCACCCGTAATTGGGCTTTAACCTATAGACACTTCATATAGAGTTTTTCTACTTCACATGAATTTTTAGCAAGCCAATAGGATAGCCCAAGGAAGAAATAAAACATAGACTTGGACTAGGATATAAAAATTGGACCGGTAGCCCAAAAATCATGAAAATGTGACCAAGCCCATTATGAAAGGAAGAATTTTAACCAAAGTAAGGAAAATGGGCAAGAATGAGCCCAAACCCAAGAGGAAAAATAAAAATAAAAATAAAATTAAAGTGATGAAATATTGGTGTAATCAAGATTAAGTGACATGGCATTAAGACAAAAATTTAGCAAGTGGTGTGATTCTACATTCATCATTTTGGCAAGTGGCATAATAATACAAGGCTTTAGGACAAAAACATCTATATCCTACATTCATAATTTTAGCAAGTGGGTAATAATACATAGCATTATGACAAAACATCATTATCCTACACAAATAATTTTAGTTAAGTAAGGAAAATTCAAGGGCTAGAAATTTGCCACTTAAAAAGGCAAATCTATCATACTTGATTAAGACAAAAGAAAAAGGAAATGAATCCCTAAATCAAAGGAATCTTGCCCCATATCTTGAGAACATATCATCATAATTTTCAAAATACAAATCTCCTTTTTCTATGCATATCTTGACTAAGGAAGAGGAAGACAAGAACATAAGTTGTTTGTTTTCCAAAAATTCAACAAAGTGTATCCTAATTGTGATAAGGTAGACCCATGATCATGAAAGGTAAATTATTTGGTGGTCTATATAAGAAAACCCACCCTTACAATATTAGAATTTCGTCCAAGTGAGGGAGAGCAAAAATAGAAGCAAGGTAGTGTGAGGAAAGGAGAGGAAGAAAGGAAGAAAGAGGAAGGAGAAGTCTAGGGGACTAAGTGCTCCAGGTAAGTTTAACAATATTTCTTTTTGAAGAAAACCTTTGAAACTCATAATATTTATATGAGATTTTGATCTTAGAACTTTGATGATTGGTCATGGATGTTGCTATATCATGTTGCATATTGATCTTGCATGTGATGTATGTTTGAATACTTAGGTTGGTGTAGATAGTTCTGCATGGGTATGGCTATGGTTGACAGAATTTTAAACTTCGGTATTTTAATTTTTGGGAACAATCTATAAGGAATTAAAATAAATGGTTAACATAAGAATTAAAGATATATGTGTCACGGATCTTTACCCACTGTAATCATTCCATTTGGAGTCCATATGAGGAAGCTATGGTCTGATTAGTAGTCAAAGGTCAGAAAATGAATCATCAGGGAAGAATATGTTAGGATAGCTTCGGTAATTTAATTTCTGGGAATTATTGGTAGGGAATTAAAATAAATGGTTAACATAAGAATTAAAGATATGTGTGTCATGGATTGTTAGCCACTGGAATCATTCAATTTAGAGTTCACATGTGGTATATATGGTCCGATTAGTAAGCCAAGGTCAGAAAATGGTTCATCAGGGAAGATTATGTTAGGACAGCTTTTGTATTTTAATTTCTGTGAATTATATGTATGGAATTAAAATAAATGGTTAACATGAAAGTTATATATCTATGTCTCATGGAAATATACCCACTGGAATTATGCAATTTGGAGTTCATATGTGGTAGATATGATCCGATTAGTAAGCAGAGGTCAGAAAATGTTTATTCAGGGAAGAGTATGTTATTAATGCTTTAGTTTTTGAATTTCTGGGAATATTCTGTAGGGAATTAAAATAGCGCGCCAACATAACAGTTATAGATATATGACTCATGGATTTTTACCAACTGGAATAACTCAATTTGGAGTTCCAATTTGGGAGATATGGTCTAATTAGTCAGTAAAGGTCAGAACCTATCCGAGAGGAACTATCCTGTACTTTGAGGGAGTAATATCACCTTCGTTTCTCAATTTTTCACTACAATGTTCAACATAATAGTTTTAGATAATTGTTTTATCTTGAAATGGACACCAAGATCACCTAAATCAGAGTTAAATTGAGGGAGTTATGCTCTGATTAGTAAGAGAAGGTTAGATAGGATGAAAACCTGCATCAAGAAAATAAAGAAATAAAATTAATATTTAAGAAAGAAGATGAATCTTATAAATAAAAATAATAAATAACTAGTATAGCCATAGCCATTGCCATTATATGAACTTCTTACCATCTTAAGTGTGAAATTTTGACATGGAAATATTTTATAAAGTGATATTTGAAATGGTTATGTTCATGGCATGATTACCAATGATTTTTGGTAATAGTTATATTTTGATGAATATACTTGTTATTGAAAGCATATTTTTGGCTATCATTGTGAAAAGAAAAGAAATGAGCACGGTCACATGGCAATCCGTGTGGTGCACCAATAGGGGACGCCCTACCAACGGAAGATCATGATAATGAGAAAAGAAAGAGAAAGTGGGCCATGTCGGACGGAGCGAGAAAAGCCCGTACCGGAGAGTAGAGGATACTCACCCTGACCGGGGTAGCTTGAAATGAGAATAAGTTGATGGCCATCATATGATATTTTGAAAATAGTTAATCCTGTCATACATATCATTACAGTATGATTCTTATGTGCATAGATATAATGCATTCATGTGACCAAAGATATTTTCTGTAGTTTATACAGCTGAACATGACGTGATGAGCTTTACTGATGATAATTTATTGTTGAACTTACTGGGATATAATTCTCACTATATTTCCATATCATGTTCAGAAAAATTATTTACGCAGCTTTTGTTTCTAAGGCTCTGGCTTTTAATGCACATTGGATCAAGTTACTTTATGTTGGGCAGATTTCAGAATCAAATAAGATGTTTGTGGTCGAGTTGGCTCAGATCCCGGTGAAGGTGCAACCACCCGCACCTGTATCTCCGGAATTGGTCAACCAAAATAAACAAGATGTAAATATCTATCTGTTTGATATGTTATACGTATGTTTTGATTAATGACATGTATGTGAACTCAATATTGTATAATAATAAAGGAAAAAAAAAAGGTTGTTACAAACCCCCCTCAAATTCCACACTCACCATTTCTTTGCCTCCACCCATTCCCCACAAACACCCACCCCACTTCCCCCTTCACCTCTCCACCGTAACCCAACCTTTCCACACCTAAATCGCTACCTAACCCATTCTCCCATTCCCCACACACACCCACTCGGTTCTCATTTGCCAATTACCACCAATATTCATCGTGCAACGCTTCCATCCAGGTAATTTTCATCCTTACAATTGCTTCAATTATCTGAATATGACTATTACTGTTTGCTGAAATTTCTGCCCATGGTTTAGTTAGCACTCAGCCAACTAATGACTGTTTCTCTTGGTCCATAATCTGCATTGGTTTTTTTTACTTTGTAATGTGAATACTGCCAATTCATGATTGTACTAGAGTGCCCTGTTTTGAGTAATTTGAGCATTGGACTAGTTTTGAATTTTTATCTGCACTTTACCCTCTTGCATTGGACCTCACTTGCACTAGTACTGATCAATTGGTGCCTTGACTAGCATTTAATTTAACCTTCGTGGAATTCCTGCTACAAATTTGAATGCATGTGTCCTTGAAATACTCAATTATCAATTGGGAAATACTTTAGTGTAGATAGCTAATACCAGCTGGTAATACTCAATTTCTGCCAGAACATGTGTGATTGAACATTCCTAGATTGAATTAGCATACTTGAAATAAGCTGGTACTACTGTTCCCACTCCCCATTTACCATTTGTTTTGCATCTCAAAATGGGTCCCAAAAGAGCCCGGAAAGGGTCATCTTCATCCCAATCCTCTTAACCACGTAGAGGACGCAACCTTACACCACCCCAACTCCCTCATCAAATAAATGAGTATGGTATTGAGTTCGTTGACGACAATCAACGAGCACGATACGATACTCTTGTTAAACCGGGCATGCTGAGTACCCGGTATATAAATGAGGACTGTTTGGAGCGGCTGGGTCTTTTAAACGACGTCCAATATTTGATTGACAGGATTGGGTGGAACCAATTTATATCCCTAAGATACCCCGCCTATCCTCGGCCCACCTTGGAGTTTTTTAGCTCCATTACCACGATCTTATATCGAGGCCCTAATGTCCATCAGGGCCAAGTAAAATTTAGACTTTTTGATCGTACTTTTAATCTTACATTGGCTGAATTTAATGCACTGTTTAGCCTACCTTCAGGAGGTACTAGACAAGTCCCCTCCAGCTTTCTCTCTAACCCATTTTGGACTTCCATTGCAATTGATGGGCAATACAGTGCATCGAGTTCAAAAGCCTCTTTCATTTGCAACCCCAATTTTAGGTATTTACAAAGGCTTATGGCCCATACTATTTTTGGTAGGGCCGAAAGTGATGGGGTAGCCAGTCAAAGAGAGCTTTATTTTCTACATTCGATGATTAATGGTACAAAGGTGGATACTGGAGCTTTCATGGCTCATCAGATGACCAGGATAAGTGGGGCAATGACTGGGAAAATTGTCATGGGTGGTTTGGTTACTACTATTGCTAGAGGATTATGATTTGAGGCTAATTTGCAGGGTATGCCACCAGTACTTGGTAATACCCGGATTGATATGGAAACCTGTTACCATATGAAATTGGTTGTTAAAAAAGATGACCAGTACTGGTTGTATCTCCGCGGTAATCCACTATTCCCCCTCCCCAATCCTACTAAAACTATAGTAACCAACAAAGAGAATTGGATCTATTCAATTGATAACGAGTTCCCCATGGAACCACTGCTAGCTCTTCCACCACCCCTCCCATTTTGCTGACACTGCAGGTCCATCTTCTGCTCCCTCAGAGGATATGAATTCCCTCTCATCACGGCTTAGCCGTATTAAAGATGAGCAACTGTCTCAGAGAGCTATCCTGCATGCCATGCAAGACTTCATTCAAAGCATGCAGGGTATGATGCAGGCATGGTACACTTGGCACCTAAGCCAACACCCACCCCCACCACCACAGGATGACTAGTGCTTTGTAAGTACCCTCTTCCCTCTACATCCTCTCTATCATACTTATGACACTGAGGCCACTGTCTGGTTTAAGCATGGGGGAGTGTACTTACGTATCTGTCATTGTTTGAGTTTATCTGCACTGGTCATTTTCTTTGTGTGTATATATTGTACATTCTGCATTTCTTCTGTCCTGCTGCAATACCACATAGTTATTATTCCCAGGATAGACTAATGTAGTATATGTTGATTCTAGCTCATGAATATGTGATGCACAATAGGATATGAAATATGTAGCTATTATTTTAGTCTCTCTCTTCTAGCACTAAACCTTTAATTTTTTGAAAAATATCTCTCTATTGAGCCATGAATTGTATGTTATTTTTGATTTTTACACTATGAGAGTGTGAAGGTAGGGAGAGGTGAAAAATGAGGGTATGTGAAACCCAAAAAGTTTTCACTCTGAGTACCTCCTTCAAGGCACCAAAAAGGCCTTAGTATGAGTACCTAGATGCCTTTACCCTATTGAGATGGAGCATAAAATACACTCATTGCATATTTCTAAAAAAATTGATGATGAATGGATGAAAATATATATATATATATATATATATATATATATATATATATATATGATGAAAAGTAAAAGAGTTTGAGTTTAAATAGAAATAAGGGTAAGGCAACATAGGGAGATCTAAGGGATAAGGTGGCCTACTTGAGTGTTTGAAAATCGCTCTAAAGCATACAACCTCTGGTCACAATAGGAGAAGATATTTAGTAGAGGAAATTTTTGGTTTGGTTTTAGAAGAATAGAGACTATTTTGATTACTGTTTATTCATATATCTATTGTGTGCACTTGGATTGAGTGAAAAGTTATCTATACTGCATTCATCTATCTTGTGGAATTTGATAGCATTTGTCCCCCTTCCTTCTGTTATGGCATGTCATTTTCTTGAGGACAAGCAAAGTTTTAAGCATGGAGGAATTTGATAAAGGGGAATTTTGAATGCTTATTGGTCATGTTTTGTCCCCTTATTCATAGTAACTTATGGATATTTTCATGCTTTTGGTTATACTTTGTTCTGGGCACTGTTGTGGTTCATTTTGTGATTGCAGGAGAGCAAAAGAAGCCAAGAAGCAAAGAAAAATGGTCATGGAAAGACCCTAAAAGACTTGGATCATGTTGAGGAGGAAGCAAGGAGGTTGCATGCCAAATTTAATGAAGAAAGGAGCACCATAGCACGCAACACGGCCTGACCATGTTAAGGAGGCCTGCAACACGGCCTGGCCGTGTTGGTGGTATTTCCTGCAGCCTCTTCAGAATTCCAGCCCGAAGCACGGCCAGGCCATGTTCCAGGGCACGCCCGTGCTTCAGGGCTCGTAAAGGACGTCGTTTTTAGGGTTTTTAAGGCCCAAATACATGAGGGGACTTAGGGATTCGCAAGAGGGACAAGGAGAACCGAAGGGGAGACCAGAAAAAGACTTTTTAGCCTTAGGAAACACATCTAGATGAGGTTTTTACATAATTCTTTGGAGGATTTTGATGTTCTAGGATTGAATTTATTGCTTTTCAAGTTGTAATTGATCTAAGTACTTCTACAAACAGGTTCTATCTTTCTACTTCTACTTTTACTTGTTCTTCTACTACTTCTACCTCTTCTCCTACTTCTTAATTGTATTGAACTACTATGAATTATTCAATGAGTATGGTTTTAGTTCTTGATTTGACAATGTGTGAGTAGATTCCATCTAGGGTTACGGTAAACCCAATTGTGATACAATGATACTATGCTTTTAAATTGAATTAAGAAACCCTAATTGTAATTGGGATTAGATTGAATTGGATTAACTATTGTATGCTTTAATTAGTTGATGGAATGCCTGATCACCAAGCTATCACGTATTAGGTATTTAATCGATGAACTGAAAGGTGAAGATTAAAACTCGAATCCAATAGTTAATTAGGGTTATCTTAATCACGAAAGTAGTTTAAGATACCTTAGGCTTGAGTCAATTAGTGGGAACGAGAAAACCGACTAGTTGAACTCTATGGTTGGCATAAAACTTAATGAACCTAGGTTAAGCTAAGAACCACAAAAGTAGGTAATTTGATTAACCTAGGTACGACTAGTAATTCTTGAAAGAGATTGCTAGTTAATTAAGGCTAAACCATCCCCAACAATCTATACAATTGCAATTAGAGGTGAATATCAGTTCTTGAGTATCACAAGTGTGGTGAACCCTAACCCTAGGCCTAGTTTAATTGATTCTTTCAACTTGCTTAATTGTGATTCTTGGAAATCAAATTTCATCGATTTAGATAGTACTTTTTGTAAGAAGCTGGTAGTTGGTATTGTTCTCTGTGGACACGACCCGTACTTGCCGGACTAGTTACAGCTACACCGTGCACTTGCGGTAATTAGTAAAATATATACACAACAGTACCTAGGGTTGGGGGAATTTGTGGGGAAGGTAGGTTTGTGAGAAGGGAAAGAGAGGCTGTGGGGCATATATCTACTTAAATAGTTGTAGAGCTCAGTGGTTGAAGCAACTAGGAATGAACTATCTACCATAAATCTGTAACATCACTTCTTGCCTAATAGTACCACCATTACGTTTGGTTCTTCTCTCAGTGATGGGGAGAGTAAGAGAGCGTCTTAGGACCACTATGACTGTACACGAAAGCAACCTTCACTGCACAGAATCATCTGATCAATAGTCCAAAGAAAAGGAATCATCTGATCACATGGAACAGAAGAAAAAAGCAGCTATATATTTCTTAGACAAAAAATTTATTTGATTCTTAAAAGAAAAAGCAGCTATATATATGGTAGTTGTAATTTTTTTTATTTTTTTTTAAGGTAATGATATGCTTAAAATTAATTATGTTTAAATGCAATCGTAAACTATCATTGTTAAATAATAAAATTTTATAAAAATATAGAGTATTGTTTTTACCAACATTGATATTATTAATTACTTCACATATAATCCTAATATCAATTGAATAATTTAAATATTACTTTTGTAAGAATACATAAAATAAAATAAAAAAGCAAAGATAGCATAAAGTAAATTTAATTCAGAAAAAGCAGTATATTAAGGCTTTAGAAATTTTGATTTTACCATAATTACTCCCTCTTGAATTACTAATCTTTTTAACCTAAAAATTTTATTTTTAATTGACAGTCGAGTTACCTTAATTTATCAATTAACATTTCTAAAGGGCTAATTATAGAAATATCTCTAGATATTAACACACTATATCTCTATGTAAATTTAAATATCTAAATATTTATTAAGTTTAATCGTACTTAGTTATAACTGCACAAACTATATAAGTATATATATACCTTACATGCAAGCCACGATTATTTACACCATGAACAAGACATACACATAACTTCTTGGTATTATTATAATTAACAAATTATCTAATTAATAGTCAATTAACTAGAAGTATTAAGAATAGTGTAGTAACTCAATTAAAAACAAAATTTTTTTGATTAAATTGATTGAATCATTCAAAGATTTATAATTAGACTATATCGTAGTGTCAGAGAACAAAATTAGTTCATTACTAGAAAAGAAAACATCTCAAAATAAAAATAAAGCATAGGTTCAAAAAAAAGAAATAAAAAAAGAAATTGGGAATGTAGTTGGAACTTTGATCTACGAACTAGATTGCCAAATCTTCCTTCTTCAAGTCAAAGATCTTTCTCACTTCATTCTACCTTTCAAGATACTCAATTTCACAACCCAAAGATCCTTTTAAGGTTGCAAAGGTTATCCAACGCCATTCAAACTCTCTTTTTTTTTTTTAAAAAAAAATGATTTGCCACACTGACGTTATGACGCCGAAGTCTTAGTCACAAGATTCTAATTCTCTTCGTTTTGGCGTCACGACGACAAAGAACTACTGTCGCAACATTGAGGTCTTGAGTTATGACTTTCTTTCACACTCTTTTTGGCATCGCGACGACAAGAATCTATTTTCACAGCACTAGAGTTTCTAGATTTCAATTTGAATTTGCATAATTACTAGCGTCACGATGACAAGATTCCACCGCCACAACTCTGATGTTTCTGTCCTACTTTTTTGTAATTCTTACTCTTTTTTCTTTTATTTCTCTAAATCTTCTCAATTCTTCAACTTCTTTTCACCTAAAAAAATAAACATGTAATCATACATAATTCTAAAATTTACTCAAAAACTAACAAAAATTTAAGTTAAATGTGTTTAATTTATGAGTATAAAATCATCTCATTAGATAATATGAGTATCTTATACTTTTTAAATATATGGTTAATTTGTTGTCGAAGTGTTGAGACTACTCTTTCAAATTCCTGACATCATAAATATTCTTACTTATCACTTAAACTATAAATTTGTGGGTAATTGTTTTATCTCTTTATAGTATATATAAGATTGATTTTGTTTCAATTTCATCACTTTTTTTCTCAAAAGAGTGTTGCTATCATTTTTGTACCACTAAAAAGAATGAATTAGATTGTAATCATATTTTTCGGATATTAAAACAATAAAAAAAATTAAATTTATGGTATATTAAATTGATAGCAACATCATCTTTGAATGGTTAAAAAAGAATTTTGGTCTCTTTAATACCTTCTGTCAATTGCTTCCTCAAAAATGATTTTAAATTAGTTGTGATAGCTTCTTTCTCTTTTTAAAATCTCGTAACAGTTTAGTTAAACACCATTTATATCAAAATTAATTAAGGCTTTAGCAGATTTATAAAGTATACGAAAGGATTATATCATTTATAATTTTTTATTACTCTCAGATATCTTTTTTTGTCCTGCTACCTTCTAAAAAAATAAAAGATGGAGACCTTTGTTCTGAAGAATCATCCCGCAGAGATTGCTCAACCTACATCAACTTAAATTCCTAAGATGAAACGTATTTCATATAATTAACTTCGATTTATTCCTTCTCATTGCTCATATTTCAAATCATCGAACTCCAATACATATGTAATAAAAAAAAATTGTATACAGGAACTCAAAAGTCAGGACACTAAATCATCATCATATCCTATATGTTCCACATTAGCCAATCCCTTAATATTGATAAAACGGGCTAAGAGCCGCGACCTGATTTGTTTACCTTGCAAATAATGTAGTCTTGAATTTCAATATATTGAATCCAATTAACTGCCGTGTTTTTTATCAGAACCATTTACCCAAATGTCAAGTCTTGGCCGGCCATGGATTGGCGCCATTTTTTACAAAAATATATTATATGTCTACATTATACATTAATTGTAGATAATAAATTTCATATTTATAAAATACTTTTTTAAAATACAAGAGATAAAATGTAATATATTCATTCTCGTCTGGCTATTGGAATCACATCCAGCAATGGTGGGATCAACTATATACAGACACACACACACACATAATTTTAAATAAAAATAAATTAAAAAAGTGATTAAATGTAATTTATTTATTAGTTTTAATTTTAATATTTTTTAATTTAAAAATAAAAATTTATAATTCTACAAGCTAGCCCTCTTTAGTCCATAAGCCTATTGGTCTAATTTTAAGTTTTAAAAATTGAGCTCATCAAATAAGGAGGCTAGTTCGAACTAGATCATTTAAGGCTAATCCGTGACAAGTCGCTATCCAAGCTGGTATATTTTTTAGAGTACAACCACTAAGACTCAATATAGTACTTTCAAGACTCTTCCAATTAATACAATATGGCACTTAACTTTGAAGGCTCTTTCAATTAATATGGCAAGTTCTTGGAATGTGGTTTTTTTATAACTTAAGTTGTACTAATTGGTTTTTTAAGTAAGAGCTATCAGAAGGAGCAACATGCAATGGAAAAAAGCTACCTTGTTGTCACAACCTGACACATCAGCGCCACGTAGGCACGATGTGGACATGATTTGGCGCCTAGTAAGCAGCTGTGTCATGGGAGCATCTAAAAGGTTCTAGAATGTTCTATAACATTCTAGATAATTCTGGTACATTCTGGAAGTCTCTAGAATCTAGTAGAAGTATCTAGAACATATTACAATACTCTAGAATATAATAGAATACTCTAGAATGTAGTAGAAACATCCTGTAGGTTCTAGAATACTCTAGAACCATGTAGAGACATCATGTAAATACAAGTAGGCCTAGAATACTCTAGAAGCTTAATGTGGACCGTTGGATCAAATTGATCCCAACCATTGATTCAAGGGGAGGTGGCTTATATAAACCACTCACCCCCACATTTGTAAACAATCCAAGAAGTTCTCATCAATAGAAGTTCTCTAACATTCTCCAAGTTCTCTTACTTCTCTCTTGCTCTCTTTAGTCACTTTGTCTTTAGGAGAGGTGTGTTGAGGAAGGCTGACTTAGTTAAGTATCAAGAGGAGCGTCTTAGCTAAGTGCCGCACGGTTCTTACTTGGGGGAAAAGAGTAAGTCCGTGACAAGTGGTATCAGAGCTCAGTTCGCAAAGGGCGTGAACGACTCTACCAGCATTATGTCGCACGTGACAGAGGAGCAAGCAGAATGCATAAGGGGAAGGGATGTTTCCATTCCCGCTGGTGGTGGCAAGAAGTCCCGTGGTGCAAGCAGGCCGAGGACTGAAGACTTTGTTTTCTTAGAGGAAAGGGTTACGCTGCTGGAGAACACCTTGGAGGCCATGGATATGCGCCTACAAAGGGGTGAGCATGACAAGGAGATCTTAAAGTCTCATGTATTGGGACAACTTGATCTCATAAAGGAGGACGTGTTCAATGCTCAAAAGGGTGAAGAGGAAAAGGCTGAGCGCCTTGATACCCTAGAGAGCAAGATAGAGATTGTCATAAGGCAACTTGATAGCCTTAAGGCATATATGGATGAAGTCAGGACGCGATCTAGCAGCTTTGCAGTTTCGAGTGGAGCATAGGAAACTCCAAGGATTGATCTTCAGAAGCCAAAGGAGTTCAAAGGCATGAGGGACGCCAAAGAAGTGGAAAACTTCCTCTGGCAGATGGAGAGATATTTTGAATGCATGAGCATTGAGGAGGAATATATAAAGGTACGCACTGCTTCCCTTTATCTCACTGATAATGCAACTCTATGGTGGAGAAGAAAGCACACAGACGTGGAGAAAGGTCTGTGTACCATCAGCACATGGGAAGAGTTTAAGAGAGAGTTGAAGAGGCAATTCTTCCCAGAAAATGTTGTCTATGAAGCCAAGAAAAAGCTAAGAGAACTCAAACACAGAACCACCATAAGTGACTATGTTAGGGAGTTCACATCTCTCACACTCCAAATCCCTAACTTAGCCATCGAAGATGCTCTCTTCTTCTTCGTAGACGGTTTCCAACCATAGGCCAAGCAGGAGTTACAGCGGAGAGGAGTCAAGGACATAGACGAAGCCAATGTCGTGGCAGAGTCACTCATTGAATACTATTGAGGTGAGTCTAAGACTAAACCCCCTTCTAAAAATAATTATAGCAAAGGTGGGGGAGACAAAGGGAAGGGTGTTACTAAAAAGGAGAAAAAGTACTCTTCAAAGAAAGAGTATGAAGAGAAGAAAAAGGCCTTCGTGCCAAGGACTGGATGCTTCGTATGTAAGGGTCCACATCAGATGAAAGATTGCCCCAAGCTAGGGACTCTAGCATCTAGTGCAGAGGAAAAGGAGTCCCAAGAGGTAGCCAATATGAGAACTCTCCAGTTGTTGAATGCCGCAAAGGCTGAGGAGCTTTCTCCGCACAAGGAGAGAAAGGGGCTAATGTTCGTGACCATCCATTTGAATGGGAAGCCTACCAAGACGATGGTAGATACTGGGGCTACCCATAACTTCATCACACCAAGGGAAGCCGAGAGACTTGGACTAAAGGTCTCTCAAAAGATGGGGTGGCTCAAGACTGTCAATGCTAGTGGTCACGCCATTGCTGGAGCAGCTTACGGGGTAGACATGACTATGGGTTCTTGGAAGGGAGCTGTGGATTTCTCTGTCGTGTGCATGGATGATTTCAAGATAATCCTAGGGATGGATTTCTTGAGACGGGTAAATGTCGTACCCATGCCATTCTGTGACTCTGTGTGCATCATGGAGAAGGGGTCTCCATGTATGGTTCCCACATTTTCCAAGCAGAAGGGAACTCAACAGATCTCTGCTATGCAGCTGAAAAAGGGACTTAAGAAAGGGGAAGTCACCTATTTGGCTACTCTAAAAGAAGAGTCCACAACAGAGAGAGGAGGATCTCTCATCCAGCATCAAGAAGGTCCAAGAAGAAAATAAGGATGTTATGCCCCCAAAGCTGCCGAAGCAACTTCCACCTAGGAGGAGGGTGGATCATAAAATCGACTTAGAGTCGGGAGCTAAAATACCTGCTATGGCACCTTACAGGATGGCATCTCCAGAGTTAGAGGAACTAAGAAGGCAACTCAAGGAACTCCTAGATGCTGGATATATTTGACCGTCGAAAGCACCTTTTGGGGCACCAGTGTTATTTCAGAAGAAGCACGATGGGTCGCTGAGGATGTGCATCGACTACCGGGCTCTAAACAAGGTAACTATCAAGAATAAATACCTTATTTCTTTGATAGCTGATCTATTTGATAGACTTGGGGGAGCTAAGTGGTTCACGAAGTTAGATTTGAGGTCGAGTTATCACTAAGTGAGGATTGCTGATGGTGATGAACTCAAAACCACTTGTGTCACACGATATGGGTCCTATGAATGTTTGGTGATGCCTTTTGGGCTAACAAATGCACCAGCCATTTTTTGTACTTTAATGAATAAGATTTTCCATCCATACCTTGATCGGTTCATGGTAGTATACTTGGATGATATTGTCATCTACAGCAACACCCTGGAGGAACATCTTGAACACCTCCAAATCGTATTCAAGGTATTGTGGGAAAATTCTTTATATGTGAAGAAGGAGAAGTGCTCTTTTGTGAAGAGTGAAGTACACTTCTTGGGGAACGTAATTAAGGAGGGGACCCTGATGATGGACCAAGCCAAGGTGAAAGCTATCTAGGAATGGGAGCCACCAAGCAAAGTCTCAGAGTTGAGATCTTTTCTCGGGTTGGCGAATTACTACAGGTAGTTTATCCAGGGCTATTCTGCCATAGCAGCACCTCTTACAAATCTTCTAAGGAAGGACCACATGTGGAAGTGGAATAAGCGGTGCCAACAAGCCTTTGAGGAGCTAAAGGCTGCAGTAATGAAGGAACCAGTACCAGCACTCTCAGACCACTCAAAATTGTTCGAGGTGCACATCGATGCCTCTGACTTTGCTATTGGAGGAGTTCATATGCAAGAGGGGCATCCTATAGCATATGAAAGCCGCAAGTTGAATGAAGCAGAGCGACGCTATACAGTGCAAGAGAAGGAGATGACAGCGGTGGTGCATTGCTTGAGGACCAAGCACCATTACCTGCTAGGGTCACACTTTGTTATCAAGACAGACAATGTGGCTACTAGTTATTTCCAGACTCAGAAGAAGTTGACACCAAACAGGCAAGGTGGCAAGACTTCTTAGCTGAGTTTGACTACACGATATAGTACAAGCTAAGGAAGGCAAACGTGGTAGCAGATGCACTGAGTAGAAAAGCTGAGTTGGCTGCCATCTCTCAAGTCTAGGGAGACATTATAAAGCTCATAAAGGAGGGAATGAGCCATGATCTCTTGGCAAAACAACTAGTGGAGCTTGTAAGAGAAGGCAAAACCAAGAGGTTCTGGTTGGAGGACGGCCTTCTTTACACCAAAGGGAGGAGACTCTATGTTCCAAAATAGAACAACCTGAGAAGGAGTCTCATTCGAGAGTGTCATGACACCAAGTGGGCTTGTCATTCAGGACAAAGAAGGACCTTGACACTATTGGATTCAGCATACTACTGGCCTCAAATGCGAGATGAAGTGGAGAGTTATGTGGAGACTTGTCTTGTATGCCAACAAGACAAGGTGGAAAACAGAGCTTCGAGTGGGTTGTTGGAGCTATTACCAACACCAGAGCAACCATGGGAAAGCATCTCAATGGACTTCATCTCTGCACTACCTAAGTCTGAGGGGTTTGGTTCTATCATGGTGTTGGTGAACAGATTCTCAAAGTATGCCACATTCATACCTGCCCCTACAGACTGCACAGCCGAGGAAGCTGCCCGTTTATTCTTCAAGAATGTGGTTAAGTATTGGGGATTGCCTAAGACCATCATCAGTGATAGGGATCCCCGCTTCACTGGCCGCTTATGGATGGAGCTATTCAAACTCTTGGGTTCAGAGCTACACTTTTCCACAAGCTTTCATCCCCAAACTGATGGACAGACTGAGAGGTTGAATGCTTTGTTGTAATGTTATCTAAGATATTTTGTGAGTGCGAACCAGAAGGACTGGACAAAGCTCTTGGACGTGGCACAATTTTCTTACAACCTTCAGAAGAGCGAGTCTACGGGGAAGAGTACTTTTGAAGTGGTGATTGGGCAACAGCCACTTACGCCTCACACTCTTACAAACTCTTATCAGGGGAGAAGCCCAGGAGCTTACCACATGGTGAAATCTTGGCAAGAGCAAGCCGATGTTGTATGCTCTTATCTGAATAAAGTGGCGAAGAGGATGAAGAAGTGGGCAGATAAAAGAGGCGGGACGTGAAATACTAGGTGGGAGACATGGTCGTGGTGAAGCTTCTCCCACAACAGTTCAAGACCTTCAAAAAGGTGCACAAAGGCCTAATTCGTAAGTACAAAGGCCCGTTTGAGGTTGTTGGAAAAATAGGAAAGGTTTCCTACAAGCTCAATCTTCCTCCAAGGATGAAGATACATCCGGTCTTCCATGCCAGTATGCTCAAACCCTACCATGAGGACAAGGAAGACCACGGAAGGAGTGACTCTTGGCAAGCGCCTCCCATTGTTATCAAGTCTTTTGATTGTGAAGTGGAGGAAGTCTTGGCCAGCCGAGTCCAGAGAAAGAGAGGGGTACCACCAAGTACCCAATATCTCATCAAATGGAAGGGATTTCCAGAGAGTGAGGCTAGCTGGGAAGAAGAAGAAGATCCTTGGCAGTTCTAAGACCACCTAAAGCGCTTTCACAAGATGAGCGCGATGAGGACGTCTGCCCTATAGGTGAGGGAGAGTGTCACAACCCGACACATCAGCGCCACGTAGGCACAACGTGGACATGATTTGGCGCCTAGTAAGTAGCTGTGTCATGGGAGTATCTAGAAGGGTCTAGAATGTTCTAGAACATTCTAGATAATTCTAGTACATTCTGGAAGTCTCTAGAATCTAGTAGAAGTATCTAGAACATATTAGAATACTCTAGAATATAATAGAATACTCTAGAATGTAGTAGAAACATCTTGTAGGGTCTATAATACTCTAGAACCATGTAGAGACATCATGTAAATACAAATAGGCCTAGAATACTCTAGAAGCTTAATGTGGACCGTTGGATCAAATTGATCCCAACCATTGATTCAAGGGGAGGTGGCTTATATAAACCACTCACTCCCTCATTTGTAAACAATCCAAGAAGTTCTCATCAATAGAAGTTCTCTAGCATTCTCCAAGTTCTCTTACTTCTCTCTTTCTCTCTTTAGTCACTTTGTCTTTGGGAGAGGTGTGTTGAGGAAGGCTGACTTAGTTAAGTATCAAGAGGAGCGTCTTAGCTAAGTGCCGCACGATTCTTACTAGGGGGAAAAGAGTAAGTCCGTGACATTGTGCCTCAAAGGATTTATGGCTATTAGAAAATTGAATGGATTGAAGATGAAGTTGTACCCTGAAACATGTGTAATTATATTGTTCTTAAGGTGATATTTGCCTCCATTATGTTTACTATAGGGAATATGGAAAATTACCTCTATGAGTTATCCTAAGCACCTAGAGATTAATAGACAACAACTTCTGAAATCTCTCCAGCAGAACAACTTAAAGTTTTAGTGAAGATAATGGAGAAAAAAATTGATATATTTTCATTCTTATTGTTCTATTTCCATACTCTTATTTATAATAAAAATCTTATCAGACACAACTTTTCAACAAAATTGTGACTTTTCTTGAAAAATTATGACTTCTCTGAAAAATTATGACTTTTCTGAAAAGTTGTACCTTTTCTAAAAAGTTATATCTTTTACAATTTAATTTTCAAATTGTTTTTCTCTAACAATCCCCCACTTAGTTTGAACATTGAACATCTTCTCTAACTCATTAGACTTAAGCATAGAGATATGTGTCTTTCAACTTGAACCTACTCTTAGTGTAAATATCTCAAAGTATTAATAAATTATTGGTTGCATGAAGCATTGAACCACTTATATTAATACCGAAAATATCACACACATAGTCTTACATAATTTCAAAGAGGTTCCCACAAAATATATTTAAGCACTCATATAGCCATGTGCTTCACCCTAGGCTTTTCACGAACATGTCCAAAAATCAACCCCAAATTCTTGCTAGGAGTGGCACTAGTCCTTATGTTCACATAGATAAATTTTCCTTAAGTCTTAATCTTATTAGACTTTCCTAAATCCATTAAGAGTTTTACTCACCCTAAATCTTTAATATATAATCATTATACCTAGAATGGCTAAATTTTCTCTAGTGCCACAACCACTTATCAGTAACTTATTTTTACCTATTAAACCTTTAAACTAGATTTTGTCTAGTTAAAGGTTGAATTTCCATTACTGATAACTCTATTTAATTGGTTTTAATCCCATTCCTTTTAAATCTCCTCACTATATCTTTAGTGAGTTCTTCTTAATATTTTACTAAGAATTACTAATGATTTATATACCAAAAAATATGTCTAAACAATGTTGTATGTTTCACTTATTTGATATAACTTCCTCACAATTTTCTTTGTGATATTCCTAACAATTTTATTTCTGAGTCCTCTTTACCCTCACAATTTTCTTTGTAAGTCCTTTTATCCTCACAATTTCTTTTATGAGTCCTCTTATAAACATATCAATTGTAACATCCCTAATTTTGTTTCTTTTATTGATAAAAGTACATAAATATTTAATTAAAGAAATAAAATTTATTAGACAATATTTTAGATATCTAAGGAAATATAATCTTTAGAAATTCTTCACCTTATGTATATGCATAGAAAATGTTTCTAACATTAAGAGAACAAATAAAAAGGGAAAACCTAATAGGAAAAACAATTAGAAATAACATACTAAAGAGATGCAAAATTCTTGGATAAGGAAGATAAATATTTAGAAACAAGTAAAGGTCATAAAATTTCAAGAACATTGGATTAGGGTAATTTTTCCTAATTCAAGAAATAGAGTTACTAAGTTTAAAATCTTTACCCATACATCGGGCTTTTACCTATAGACACTTCATATAGAGTTTTTCCACTTCACATAAGTTTCTAGCAAGCCCATTGGATAACCTAAGCAAGAAATAAAACATAGACTTGGACTAGGATATAGTAATTGGACCAATAGCCCAAAAATTATGAAAATGTGACCAAGCCCTCCAAGAAAGGTAGAATTTTATCCAAAGCAAAGAAAATTGGTAGGAATAAGCCCAAATCCAAGAGGAAAAATAAAATAAAATAAATTAGGTGATGATATAATAATGTAATAATAATAAAGATTAGGTTACATGGCATTAAGACAAAAATTTAGTAAGTGGTGTGATTCTACATTCATAATTTTGGCAAGTGGCATGATAATACAAGGCTTTAGGACAAAAATATCTATATCCTACACTCATAATTTTAGCAAGTGGTATGATAATACATGGCATTAGGACAAAACATTCCTATCCCACACAAATAATATCAACCAAATAATGGAGATTCAAGGGCTAGAAATTTGCCACCTAAAAAGGCAAACCTATCATACTTGTTTAAGACAAAAGAAAATGGAAATGAATCCCTAAATCAAAGGGACCTTGTCCCATATCTTAAAAACATATTATCATAATTTTCAAAATACAAATCTCCTTTTCCTATGCATATCTTGACTAAGGAAAAGGAAGACAAAAACATAAGTTGTTTGTTTTCCAAAAATTCAACCAAGTGTAATCTAATTGTGATAAGGTAGACCCATGATCATGAAAGGTGAATTATTTGGTGGTCTATATAAGAAAACCCACCCTTACAACATTATAATTTCGTCCAAGTAAGGGAGAGGAAAAAATAGAAGCAAGGTAGAGTGAGGAAAGGAGAGGAAGAAAGGAAGAAAGAGGAAGGAGAAGTCTTGGGGACTAAGTGCTCCAGGTAAGTTTAACAATATTTCTTTTTGAAGAAAACTTTTGAAACTTATAATATTTATATGAGATTTTGATCTTAGAACTTTGATGATTGGTCATGGATGTTGCTATATCATGTTACATATTGATCTTGCATGTGATGTATGTTTGAATACTTAGGTTGGTGTAGATAGTTCTGCATGGGTACAGCTATGGGTGGCAGAATTTTAAGCTTCGGTGTTTTAATTTCTGGGAACAATAAATAAGGAATTAAAATAAATGGTTAACATGTGAATTATAGATATATATGTCACGGATTTTTATCCACTGGAATCATTCAATTTATAGTTCAGATGAGGTAGATATGTTCCAATTAGTAAACAAAGGTCAGAAAATGGTTAATCAGGGAAGAATATGTTAGGATAGCTTCGGTGTTTTAATTTTTGAGAAAATTCTATAAGGAATTAAAATAAATGGTTAACATATGAATTATACATTTATGTGTTACGGATGTTAAGCCACTGGAATCACTTAATTTGGAATTCTTATGTGAGAGATATAGTCAGATTAGTAAGTAAAGGTTAGAACCTACCCGAGAAGAAATAATATTGAATTTAAGGGAGTAATAACACCAAGATTTATTACTATAGATACCAAGATCACCTCAATCGGAGTTAAAATGAGGGAGTTATGCTTTGATTAGTGAGCAAAGGTCACAGAACACGGCCAGGCCGTGTTCTGGGTGCTTCAAGCACGGGTTGGCCGTGTTCGGGGCTATTTTTGAGTATATTTGAAGTATTTTTAAAGTATGGCCGTGTCCTGGAACATGGCCAGACCGTATTGGAAGCTGGTGAAGCCTATTTCAACATTTTTCTACCCTAGATGAACCTCTTTAACTATAGGGTAATAGTAGAAATCAAATTGGAGAACAATGCTCTATAAATTAGTAAGAACATGTGTTGGAAATGATATAAATAAGAAGAAAATGACTAAAGGCCAAGCATAAAGAGAAGGTTAGATATGATGAAAACCTGCATCAAGAAAATAAAGAAATAAAATTAATATTTTAAAAAAAAGATGAATCTTATAAATGAAAATAATAAATGACTAGTATATGCCATAGCCATTGCCATTGTATGAACTTCTTACCATCTTAAGTGTGAAATTCTGACATGAAAATATTTTATAAAGTGATATTTGAAATGGTTATGTTCATGGCATGATTACCAATGATTTATGGTAATAGTTATATTTTGATGAACATACTTGTTATTGAAAGCATATTTTTGGCTATCATTGTGAAAAGAAAAGAAATGAGCACGGTCACATGGCAATCCGTGTGGTGCACCAGTAGGGGACGCCCTACCAACAGTTATGATCATGTTAATGAGAAAAGAAAGAGAAAGTGGGCCATATCGGACGGAGCGAGAAAAGCCCGTACCGGAGAGTAGAGGATACTCACCCTAACCGGGGTAGCTTGAAATGAGAATAAGTTGATGGCCATCATATGATATTCTAAAAATAGTTAATCTTATCATACATATCATTACTGTATGATTCTTATGTGCATAGATATAATGCATTCATGTGACCAAAGATATTTTCTGTAGTTTATACAGCTGAACATGACGTGATGAGCTATATTGATGATGATTTATTGTTGAACTTACTGAGATTTAATTCTCACTATATTTCCATATCATGTTCAAAAAATTAGTTATGTAGATTTTTCTATAGCTCTGGCTTTTAGTGCACGTTGGATCGAGTACTTTATGTTGGGTAGATTCTAGAAGCAAATAAAATGTTTGTGGTCAAGTTGGCTTAGATCCCGGTGAAGGTGCAACCACCTGCACCTGTATCTCCGGAATTGGTCAACCAGAATAAATAAGATGTAGATTTTTATGTGTTTGATATGTTGTACATATGTTTTGATTAATGACATGTATGTGAACTCTATATTGTATAAATTAAATAAATGTTATATTGAGTTAAGTTGTAACGAGGTAATAACTACATAGTATTTTTTAAAAAAATTGATACTTAAATGGAGTTGTTACATAATTGGTATCAGAGAAGGTCGATCCTAGATGGCCAGTGGATGGATGGTTATCTAAATCGATCTTATAGTGTCTTGAGTATGTTGTAGTTGTGCTATGTAGGGGATCAGTGATTCATATAGGTAAGAAATTACTAGTGTTTCCTATCTATATGACGAGGTGGTGTTATGACTGCTATTAAATATTTTTGAACTAACTATTGGGCTTGATCACCTCAATAGCAGCATAACTTTGTTTTTGCCATAGTAGGAAATGGCACCACCAAGGAGGAATCCAGCAACCAATGCAGAGGAAACCCTGCACAACCTTGCCACGGCAATTCGAGACCAAGTCATGACCACCAACCAAATTTTACAATATCTCCAGAATGCTAGTAACCCAAATGGTGAGAATGGTGCTAACAATCGGATGGTTGGAAAAGATAATGGCATATCCGAGTTCCAGAGGACTAGACCACCTTGTTTCCAAGGTGGCTATGACCCAACGGTAGCCGAAAGGTGGTTAAGGGAATTAGAGAAAATCTTCGAAGTGATGGGTTGTACTGAAGAGCAGCAAATTATTTTTGCTGCATATATGTTAAAGGATGAAGCAGAATACTGGTGGCGTGGAGCTAGAGAACTTTTAGCTCATCAGGGAAGACAGATCACCTAGCAAGTGTTCAAGGACATTTTTTTTGAAAAGTACTTTCCAAGTACTGTACGAGTAGAGAAAGAGATCAAATTTCTCCAACTCAGGCAAGGCAGCATGATCGTGGATAGTATATCACAAGGTTCGAGGAGCTGTCTAAGTTCTCCTCTTATCTGCGATATAACCCAAATGAAGCATGGAACGCGGTTAAGTTTGAAGTGGGACTGAACCCGGAGATAAAGAATGTTGTTATAGCTATGGAGATCAGGGAGTTTGTACCTCTGATAATTAAATGCAGACTCCTGGAAAAGAGTTTCAAGGGAGTGGAGGATGAAAAGCAAAGGCGAAACCTATGGAAAAGGAAGAAAAATTTTCCCAACCCTAATAAGAACGTGAGAAAAAGTGGATATGGAGCTGGTAAGAGGCCATTGACTGCGGGTCCCAGACCTTTCCAACAAGAATAAATAAGATGTAGATTTTTATGTGTTTGATATGTTGTACGTATGTTTTGATTAATGACATGTATGTGAACTCTGTATTGTATAAATTAAATAAATGTTATATTGAGTTAAGTTGTAACGAGGTAATAACTTCATGGTATTTTTTTTTAAAAAAAATTTGATACTTAAATGGAGTTGTTACATCTATCAAGTTATTTACTTAGTTTTAGATATTGAATAATTATGATTATAAAATCATATATCAATGATTATTTTTCAAGCTTAATATGACCGCATTTGTTTATGGTCTACAATATGCTAAACATATATAGCTTTATAATCATAGTGCAAAGAAATGATTGGCTTTGGTTGTGGTCACAACACCTCACCTTATGAATTCTTCAATCATTCTTCCTCTTTGGCTACTATTTTACAATAATCTAATTCATATTGTTTAATGGAATGAGTTACTTTGATTTTTACTAGTTATTCAACTAGTATAAAATTCTATCCTTCTAGTACTTTATGAAATAATTCCAATCCTAGTTTCATATTTCTTTCAATATATTCTAGGATTAACTAATATCTTTTAATAATCAGTACTTGACTATTTCATAGCTTATAAATTATAAAATATAATTTACTCAAGTACAACTTTAATCATGTAAGCACTACAAGATTTCCTGTAGGCATCAATACAATCAACCAAACAATTGATCAACCATAGTTTAATTTCTTATGTGTGAAATTTCCTGAGGGATCCTTATCTCTTTTAAAACCAAGTGTTGAAACTTGACAATCTATTAATAGATTCAAGGATAAAACCCCACTACTTTGTTCTTTAATTTCATATTTAAGATAATATTTACTTCACAAAAACTTCACATTAATCAAATTTGTTAACAAATTATCCATCCCACATATAAGCACAGAAACATCATCCTATTCATTATCATTCTTATTCTTATTTAATGAGACAAATAAATCAATAATTTTTTCATCTAATTAACTATTCAAAAATAGATTTCACTAGATTCCATCATGTTTGAAACAAATTTGCAATCATAAATTTACAAACAATATATATCATACTTTTAACAACATGAAATTTAATAACAAAATCTTTTACTAATATATCATGACATCATGTAATTTACAATTTGTGCCACTACCACATATTATTGTAAGAAATATATTATATAATATCCCTAATTTTGTTTCTTTTATTAATAAAGGTACATAAATATTTAATTAAGAAAATAAAACTTATTAAACAATTTTTAGATATCTAAGAAAATATAAGCCTTAGAAATTCGTCACCTTATGTGTATGCATAAAAAATATTTCTAACATTAAGGGAATAAGTAAAGAGAGAAAATCTAATAGGAAAAATTAGAAATAACATCCTAAAGAAAGATGAAATCCTTGGGTAAGGAGGATAAATTTTTAGAAGTAAGTAAAGGTCTAAAAAATTTAAGAAGATTGGATTAGGGTAATTTTTTATAATTAAGGAGTTAGAGTTCTTAAGTTTAACATCTCCATCCATACATTTGGGCCTTCACCTATGGACACTTGATATAGAGTTTTTCCACTTCATATGAGTTTTTAACAAGTCAAGTGGATAGCCAAAGCAAGAGATATAACCTAGACTTGGACTAAGATATAAAAGTTTGACCGATAGCCCAAAAATTATGAAAATGAGCCCAAATCCAAGGAGAAAAATAAGAATCTCGTGATGAAATAATAGTGTAATAATAATCAAGATTAGGTCACATGGCATTAGAACAAAACATCTATATCGTATACTCATAATTTTAGCAAGCTATGTAAGGAAATAGTAGGTAATAATAATACATGGTATTAAAACAAAACATCTATATCTTACACTTGTAATTTCAGCAAGCCATGTGATGATATAGTAGGTAATAATACATAGAATTAGGACAAAACATCCATATCTTACACAAATAATTTCAGCCAAGCAAGGGAAACTCAAGGGCTGAAAATTTGCCACTTAGAAAGGCAAACCTACCAAACTTGAGTGAGACAAAAGAAAAAGGAAATGAATCCCTAAATTAAAGGGATCTTATCCCTTGTCTTAAGAATATTTTATCATGATTTTCAAATACAAATCTCCTTTAGCTATGCATATCTTGACTAAGAAAGAGGAAAACAAGAATATGAGTTGTCTTTTGTCAAAAAGCAACCAAGTGCATCCTAATTGTGATAAGGTAGACCCATGATTATGAGAGATGAACCACTTGATAATTTATTTAAGTAAAAACCACCCTTATAATATTATAATTTTGTCTAAGTGAGGGAGAGAAAAAAATAGAAGTAAGGTAAAGTTAGGAAAGGTGAGAAAAAGAGGAAGGAAGAAGAAGGAGAAGTTTAGAGTATTAAGTATTCAAGGTAAGTTAGCTTAATCTCCACTTGAATCCATCTTTTTTCTTCATCTTTGGGGTTTAAAACTCACCCTCCCTCTCTTATTCAAGCTGCTGGAAAAGCTAAGGGAAGGGAGAAATCTTGCCATTTAGTTCAAGAGAAAATAAGAAAAAGAATTCACTAAGTGAGTTAGGGAAATCTTTAGGTAGGTTTAACAATATCTATTTTTGAAGAAAAGCTGTGAAATTTGTAACATTTAAATGAGATTTTGATCTTAAAACATTGATAAAAATTATAATATTTGATACTTTGATGATTAGCCATGGATGTTGTTATATCATGTTACATGTTGATCTTGCATATGATCGATGTTTTGAATACTTCGATTAGTGTGAAAAATTCTACATAGATATGGCTATGGATGGCAAGCTTTTAGGGTTTTTATAATGTTGTTATGTATATTTGAATGTGATGAAAAATTGATGGAATATGATTAGATTGATAAAATGAGTATGGCCTTAAATATTTAGAATAATACCATGAGACATTTCTGTTGGAAAACACCATTAATAATACATGATTTCATTTCTGTTTTCTTGAGAAGTAGATTATAGAATATGTTAAATTAAGTGTAAGGAATCTAATTAAAATGTTGAAATGAGTACTTTTATGACTAGATGTAGATTAGGAAGAAAATAGAAGAGAACATAATAAAAGGATGAATTAAAACCTTATAAAGGGTGTTTTTAGAAAACTGAATTTCGAAGTAACCAGGGAAACTTTTATTTTTGAAATTCTGAAAAGAATTAGTAAGCTTATGTGTTTGAATTTCTGGGAACAATTTGTAGAGAATTAAAAAAAATAGTTAACATAAAATATACATATATATATATATATATATATATATATATATATATATATATATATATATATATATATATATATATATATATATATATATATATATGACTCACAAATATTTAGCTATTGAAATAACTCAATTTAGAGTCCATATGAGGGAAATATGGTCAGATTAGTAAGTAGAGGTCAGAACATACCCGAAAAGAAATAACATTGAATTTGAGGGAGTAATAACACCAAGATTACTTATGATTTCACTAAAATTTTCATCATAAGAGTTTTAGAGGATTTTATTAGCTTTAAATGGACACCAAAATCACCTCAATTGAAGTTAAAATAAGGGAGTTATGATCTGATTAGTTAGAGATGAAAATAATATTTAAGAAAAAAGAATAATTTTATAAATAAAAATGATAAATGACTAGTGTATGCCCTAACCATTTCCATTGCATGAACTTCTTACCATCTTAAGTGTATAATTTTGACATGAAAATATATTATAAAGTGATATTTGAAAATGATTATGTTCATGACATGACAGTTGAATAAGATGACTATGAAAAATAAGTACCAATTTCCTAAAATAGATGACTTATTGGATTAACTAAAAAGAGCTTCCATCTTTTCTAATATTGACTTGAGGTCAAAATACCATCAGATTAGGATCAAGAAGGAGGATGTACCAAAAATAGCCTTCAGGATTAGGTATGAGTACTATGAGTTTCTCGTAATGTACCTGCAATTTGTATGGATTACATAAATCGCATTTTTTACCCTACCTAGATCAATTTGTGGTAGTGTTCATGTTGGTAAATTTGCAAAATAGATATGCAATGTCAGAATGCAAGTGCACGTGTCGTGACCAAGTAATAAAGTGATGAGTGACTATCGTCCCACGATGAGTGAACTAAACTATTATAGCGAGTTCTGTTGTGTGAAATGTTGTAGCAGAAATAAGATGGTTCTCAAGATAAAATAGAGGTAAATCAATTAAATGAAACTATAACTAAGATGAGGGGTACTAGGGTGTAGAAGAAATGATACTAGGTGATCTAGGGTTGCTCAGGGTTGCCATGAACTATAGCACTCATATTTGCTCTAGGGATTGCTGCAGCAATTGCTCTAAGTGCCAAGTTTAGTCTTGAATGGAGTCTTCCCAGACTTCCTTTCCTTGCAATTCTGAGGTTTAGACACGCATTCCTACATCAGTCCTCAACCCCGAATTGTGCATGAAGCTCCAATATTGGGGTAATGAGGAGGCATATATTCCTATATTGGCTTAACCCCATATATTCAACTATTTTCCCAGCCTCCATTCCCCTCCCAGGTGAATTTTGGCCTAAGTCTTCCTCCACTAAACTTCCGTTATTAGGGGAAATTAAAATATAAACACAGTTGAATGTTAAAACAATGCTGCAGCAAAATGTGTTGTTACTAAAAATGTGCTCAAGTTCATTACAACCCCTATGCAACCCTAGTTGGAAACTAGCCAAGCCTCATGGTTACACTGGTTACAGATATCCCAAAATCACTGGTATGCATCCCAAAAATACAAATGCAATTTCTTGATAAAAACAAGAAAAACACAACAGGGATCAATGAAAATCTGGAATTTCAAACTATCCCGTGCTCTAATGCTTCTATGTGGCCTGTGGCTGTTCTTCTTCCTCCCCTCTGGTCTATATCCCGTGGCTCTACTTTCTGCCCTTTTTATAATCAGGCCTTGTGGTCCTAATAAGTGGCCTGGCTTCTGCTGACATTCCCCCTGCTCTGCAGTCAGCGTCTCTGTGTCAGCTTTTTCTCTCCACTTTCAGTTGTGGAGGCCGTTCTACATACCCAACCAGCAGCTTGCAATGTCAGTTGGTTGCTGCTTTCTCCTGCTAGGTGGGTGCTGCACCTGCTACGTAGCTCTGCTCCTCTGCCACCTGCGCCATATCAACAGGATCAGTTCCTCATATTAAAAAGAGGCCAGCTCACTCAGTATCACTCGGGTTGCTGCCATAATTGCCACATATGCTTACTAAATTGCTACAGCAAACAAGGTGGATGATATTACATCTAAGGGAGTCATCCTATCCTATTAAATCCGGGAATAAGAGTGCTTAATACATCGAAACAGCACAGTAAACACACTCAAAAAGCTCATAAAAACTGTAATAAATTACAGCTATCAGTTCATTGATGACATTTTGATATACTCTAAGAGTGAGAAAGAACATGAACAACATATCTGAATCGTGCTGCAAGTGCTGAAAGAGAAAAAGTTGTATGCCAAATTGGAGAAGTGTGGATTTTGGCTGTCAGAGGTGAAGTTTCTCGAACATGTCATCTCTAATAGAAGGGTAGCCGTAGACCCTAGCAAGATGGAAGCAGTAATTCAGTGAAAGAGACCAAAGACGATTATAGAATTCAAAAGTTTTCTAGGTTTGGTAGGATACTACAGAAGGTTCATACAAGGCTTTTCTCGTATAGCCTTGCCATTGACTAAATTGATCAGGAAGCGAAGTCCCTTCAAATAGACTAATGAGTGTGAAGCTAGTTTCCAGGAGTTTAAGACAAGATTGATCACTTCTACTGTTTTAATTATTTCAAACCCCACTAGACATTTTAAAGTGTATAGTGACGCTTCAAAGAAAGGGTTGGGGTATGTGCTAATGCAAGACAAGATAGTAGTTACTTACACCTCTAGGCAACTGAGACCCTATGAAGAAAATTATCCAACCCATGATCTTGAATTGGCAACTGTAGTTTTTCCCTTAAAGATTTGGTGACATTATTTATACGGAGTAACATTTGAAGTATACTATGATCATAAGAGTTTTAAGTACCTTTTTATCAGAATAAGTTAAATATGAGACAACGAAGATGGGTAAAATTCCTCAATGACTACAAGTATGAGATAAAGTATCATCCAAGAAAGGAGAATGTTGTAGCTGATGCCTTGAGTCAAAAATCTTTACATATAGGTTAGATAATGGTGTATGAATTGCAGATGCTAGAGGAGTTTCAAAATTTGAAGCTGGACACTACTCTTACTACAAAGAAGCTAATCATCAATGGGTTGAGTATAAAGTATAACCTTAAAGCCCATATTAAAGAAACTCAACTTCTCGACCAATACCTACAAGATTACAAAGATCAAGATAATGTTTTTGTCTCGGAAGATGGAGTGATCATGTATCAAGGAAGGGTTTGTTTCCCTTAAGAACAAGAGTTAAGGACTAAGATCCTACAGGAAGCACATTAGATTAAGTACACAGTCCATTCTAGATCCATTAAATTAGGACTTAAAGAAGATGTATTGGTGGCCAGGGATGAAAAAGGACATTACTGAGTTTGTGGCGAAATGTTTAATTTGTCAGAAGGTGAAGGTAGAGCATCAAAAGCCCACAGGATTTCTACAACCTCTTGAGATCCCTAAATAGAAATGAGACAGTATTTCGATGGATTTTGTGGTAAGTTTACCTAAGACTTCAGTTGGACATGACTCTATCTGGGTAATGATAGACAGATTAACTAAATCTACTCACTTTCGGCCTATAAAGATTAACTATTCACTAGAAAACTTGGCTCAGTTGTATGTTTAGGAAATAGTTAGACTACATGGAATTTCTTTAAATATCGTTTCTGATAGAGATCCGAGATTCACGTCGAGGTTTTGAAAGGCATTGCAAAAAGCTTTTTGAACCTAGTTATGGTTCAGTACTGCCTACCATCGTCAGATTAACGAACAGACAAAATGGACTATTCAAACCCTAAAAGATATATTGAGGACCTGTTTAATAGAGTAAGGTAAAAGATGGGATAAGTACCTACCTTTAGTGGAGTTTACTTATAATAATAACTATTACTCTAGTATTAAGATGGCCCCATACGAAGTTTTATATGGCAAGAAGTGCCGATCTCCACTATGTTGGTTTGAGGTCAGAGAAAAGAACTTGCTTGATCCTGACATAGTTCAACAAACCAATGAGCAAATCAAAATGATAGGAGACAAAATGCTTACAGCTCATAGTCAGCAAAAGCATTACTATGATAAGATCCATAGACCTCTGAAGTTTGAGCAAGGAGACCATGTATTTGTTTTCTTGACTACTGGAGTTGATAGGTCTTTTAAGACCAAAAAGCTAAATCTGCAATTTTTGGAACCCTACCAAATTCTCAGGAAAGTGGGAACGTCAGCATATCTAGTTACCTTCCCACCTAATTTATCCAACCTGCATAATGTTTTCCATATATCACAGTTTCGGAAGTATCATCCAGATTCTTCATATGTAATACGAGATGAACCAATCCAAATAAAGGAGAACATGACATACCAGCTAGTACCAGCATCCATATTGGACACCGACGTGAAACAATTGAGGAATAAAACCATTCCCCTGGTCAAGGTGTTATGGGAAGGTTTAACTCTGGAAGAATCAACTTGAGAGCTAGAAGAAGTCATGAAGAAGAAATATTCGTAATTGTTCTTATTAGGTAATTTCTAAAATTTTGAGGACAAAATTTCTTTTAGGGGGAGAGAAATATAACATCCATAATTTCGTTTCTTTTATTAATAAAGGTACATAAATATTTAATTAAGGAAATAAAACTTATTAAACAATTTTTAGATATCTAAGGAAATATAAGCCTTATAAATTCTTTACCTCATGTTTATGCATAGAAAATATTTCTAACATTAAGGGAATAGGTAAAGAGATAAAACCTAATAGGCAAAATTAGAAATAACATTAAAGAGAGGCAAAATTCTTAGGTAAGGAAGATAAATTTTTGGAAGTAAGTAAAGGTCTTAAAAATTTAAGAAGATTGGGTTAGGGTAATTTTTCAAAATTCAAGAGTTAGAGTTTCTAAGTTTATCATCTCCACCTATACATTTGAGCCATCACCTATGGACACTTCATATAGTTTTTTTTACTTCACATGAGTTTTTAACAATCCACGTGGATAGCCCAAGCAAGAGATATAACATAGACTTGGACTTGGATATAAAAGTTGGACCGATAGTCCAAAAATCATGAAAATATGACCAAGGCTTCCATGAGAGGTATAATTTCAGCCAAAGCAAAGAAATGGGCAAGAATGAGCCCAAATCTAAGAGTAAAAATAAAAATCATGTGATGAAATAGTAGTGTAATAATAATCAAGATTAAGTCATACGACATTAGGACAAAACATCCCTATCCTACACAAATAATTTCAGCCAAGGAAGGCTCAAGGGCTGAAAATTTGTCAATTAGAAAGGCAAACCTACCATACTTGAGTGAGACAAAAGAGAAAGGAAATGAATCTCTTAATTAAAGGGACCTTGTCCCTTGTCTTAAGAATATTTTATCATGATTTTCAAATACAAATCACCTTTTGCTATGCATATCTTGACTAAAGAAGAAAATGACAAGAACATGAGTTGTCTTCCCTCAAAAAGCAACTAAGTACATCCTAATTGTGATAAAGTAGATCTATAATTATGAGAGGTGAACTACTTAATAATTTATTTAAGCAAAAACCACCCTTATAACATTATAATTTTGTCTAAGTGACGGAGAGAAAAAAATAAACACAAGGTAGAGTGAGGAAATAAGAGAAAGAGAGGAGAAGAGAGGAAGGAAAAAGAAAGAGAAGTATAGATGACTAAGTACTCAAGGTAAGTTAACTTAATCTTCACTTGAATCCATTTTTTCTCTTCATCCTTGGGGTTCAAAACTTACCATCCCTCTCTTATTCAAGCTGCTAAAACAAAGTTAAGGGAATAGAGGAATTTTGCCATTTCCTTTAAGAGGAAACAAGAAAAGAATTCTCTACGTGAACTAGAGAGATCTTAAGGTAGATTTAATAATATCTTCTTCTTTTTTTGAAGAAATGCTTTGAAATTTGTAACATTTATATGGAATTTTGATCTTAGAACTTTGATAAAATTTACAATATTTTCTACTTTAATGATTGGCCATGGATGTTGCTATATCATGTTACATGTTGATCTTGTATATGATTGATACTTTGAATACTTCGGTTGGTGTAGAAAGTTCTGCATAGGTATGGCTATAGGTGGAAAAATTTTGGAGTTTTTATACTACTGTTATGTATATTTGAATGTGGTAAAAAATTGATGGAATATGATTAGATTGATAAAATGAGTATGGATTTAAACACTTAAAAGAATACCATGAGACATTTCTGTTGGGAAACACCCTTAATAATACATGATTTAATTTCTATTTGTTTGAGAAATAGATTATGGAATATGTTAAATTAAGTTTAAGGAATCTAATTAAAATGTTGAAATGAGTAATCTTATGATTAGATGTAAATTAGGAAGAAAATGGAAGAGGATGTAATAAAAGGATGAATTAAAACCTTAGGAAGGGTTTGGTTAGAAAACTAGATTTTGGAGTAACCAGAGAAGCTTTTATTTTTGAAATTCTGGAAAGAATTGGTTAGCAATTAAAAGAAATGGTTCACATAAAAAATGTATATAGATGTCTCATAGATTTTTAGCCACTAGAATCACCCAATTTGGAATTTAAATGAGGGAGATATAGTCCGATTAGTAATCAGTAGTCAAAAAATGCTTAACCAGGGAAGAATCAGTTAGGTAAGCTTCTGTGTTTGAATTTTTGGAAAACATATGTAGGGAATTAAAAGTAATGGTTAACATAAAAATATATAGATATATGTCTCACAAATTTTTAGCCACTGGAATCATTCAATTTTGAATCCATATAAGGGAAATATGGACATATTAGTAAGCAATGATCAGAAACTAGTTAACCAAGGAATAATTTGTTAGGTAAGCTTATGTGTTTGAATTTTTTAGAACAATTTGTAGGGAATTAAATTTATATATATGACTCATGAATATTTAACCATTGAAATCACTCAATTTAGATTCTATAAGAGGGAGATATGGTCAAATTAGTAAGTAGAGGTCAGAACTTATCTAGAAAGAAATAACATTGAATTTGATGGAGTAATAATACCAAGATTCCTTACGATTTCACTAAAATCTTCATCATAAGGGTTTTAGAGGATTGTCTTAGCTTTAAATGGACACTAAGATCACCTTAATCAAAGTTAAAATAAGGGAGTTATGATCTGATTAGTTAGATATGAAAATAATATTTAAGAAAGAAGAAAAATTTTATAAATAAAAGTAATAAATGACTAGTGTATGCCCTAACCATTGCCATTGCATGAACTCCTTACCATCTTAAGTGTGTAATTTTGACATGAAAATATATTATAAAGTGATATTTGAAAATGATTATGTTCATGGCATGATTGCATTTTACAATGATTTTTGGTAATGATTATGCTTTGATTATAAATTATGACATATGAGTATAATACATACTTATTATTGAAATCATATTTTTGGCTATTAATGTGTAAAGAAAATAAAAGAAAAGAGATGAGCATGATCACATGGCAGTCCGTGTGGTGCACCATTAGGGGACGCCCTACTCACGTCTATGACTATGATAATAAGAAAAGAAAGAGAAAGTGTGCCATGTCAGACGAAACGAAAAAAGTCCATACTGGAGAGTAGAAAGTACTTACTTTGACCGGGGTAGCTTGATATGAGAATAAGTTGATAGCCATCACATGATATTATGAAAATAGTTATTCATCTATACATGTCATTACTGTACGATTTTCATGTGCATAGATATAGTACATTCATGTGACCTAAGATATTTACTGTAGTTTATACAAATGAATATGACATGATGACCTATATTGATAATAATTATGATTTATTGTTGAACCTACTGAAATTTAATTCTCACTATATTTTCATATCATATTCAGAAGACTAAATATGCAGATATTCTTTATGACCAGCTTTTAGCGTACGTTGGGTCGAGTTGGCTAAGATCTCGGTGAAGGTGCATCTACACGTACTCGTATCCCCAGAACTAATCAATATGGATGAATAAGATGTAGACATATATATATATATATATATGATTTTTGTACTGACACTTTTAATTAATGATGTGTATGTGAACCCAAAATTCTATCAGTGTTAATGGTATACCATAAACTTTAATTAACTTAGTTAATTTAATTGAATGATATTGTGAATTAAATAGTTAGAAGTAAAGAAGTAATGATTTCAAGGGATTTTACAAATATATATATATATATATATATATATATATATATATATATATATATATACATGTATATATATAAAAAAAAATTTGGAGTTGTTACATGTTTAATAGTTCCTTACATGTTATGACACTAGTAATTTTCATGTCATATATCCTTACTAATTAATTGAGTTCTAGTGACAATTTGAAATATCACAAACTTACGTGATGATCAACAATGCAAGTTTGTCATGAATTTCTTATCCTTATGTATGCATTGATATAAGCCTCAGAAGATTCATGAGCATTTTTATAAAATTTATATAATATTTCATGTGCAAACTATTACACTATATATTTTGAACTATTATAAAATTATACTATGTGCATATTTAATTTCTTATTTATTTAAGAAATAAATTTAATTATAAAACTATCTATATAAAACTGTCAAGTCAAATATGATATTAAAACTATTGATTTCAACATTATGTCAATAGTAATTTTTTTTGTTTTTATATATTTAAGAAGATCAAACATATGCATATGAAATTATAATCCTAAATAAATATGAAAAATTAACTAAATTATAAAATTTTAAAAAAATTGTAAACGAATCTCACGCAAATATCAACTATACATTATAGATATAGTTAAATATTCTCTTGCCAGTATTTGTTGATGGTTCACATGGTGAAAAGGTGCCATCCAATTGGGATAGGAGACATGATAGTCTTCCTTTATTTTAAAGCAATTTCAAATTAAACTACCAAAATGCGCCCCCATGACATGGAAAACTGTTATTCATGTATTTAAAATCACCAATTTATTTTTTTAGTATATATTGTCAATCATTTCTCTTGTCCAAAAATTTTAAGCAACCCTAAACCTATCAACTTCATGACTAGGATCATGACTCACCGTGCAAAGCATTCAAGCAAAATAGGACAAATTCAAGATAACCATAAATCTTAAATGAATTCAACAATATTCAAATTACTCAAATTAACACTTACTGAAAAATAATTCAAGGGTGTTTTATTATAATAGAGATCCAAGATTCATCACTATTAATCTCACAGATGTAATAGTTTTAAATTTAAAGAAAATTTTAAATTAAAGAAAATTTTGAATAAAAGAGAAGATTTTGAAAATAAAGATAAGAATCGTTGAAAATATGTTTATTTACTACATGGATTAAAGAATTACAAAGAAAATATGAGAATTTACGTTTCGGGGCCAAAATGCAATTTCTTAAAAGTTTTAGGGTCAAAATGCAAATAAGAAAAATTTCCAAGGACCTCCCTTTAAAATTGAATTTTTGCAGAAAGCTCTCCCAAGATATTTTAATGGCTTCAGACACTCAAAGGAGGAGAAAATCCAATTTTTTTCTCTCTCTCTCTCCTCAGAATTTTCTCTCCTCAAACCCTAAAATTTCTCTCTAAGATTCTACCGCTTTCGGACCTCGGATTTCGACACCACCACCACCAATAGACTCGGGACGAAGAGTTCTACAAATCCATCAAATTGGTTTCTGGAAAATTGGCCAGAGATTGGCCAAAAAATGAAAGGAAAAATAGCCTAAAAAGGTAATATCTGAAACTCCTAACTGTGGTTTTCAAACGCAAAAACTAACATTGTAGATCGATTTAAAAAGTGTTGAAACCTTAGGATATCACATTTTAGGACCATCCTCCCTTGCACGCGTCTCCACACATCGCTCCTTCCTCAGCGGGTGAAGCCCACACGCAACCTTCCTTGGTGGCGCGTGTAGCGCATGAATCTGGACCTTGTTGCATTGACTTGTGTTGACTAAGCTCTCAGAGGCCAAATTTTGTAAATCTAAATTCATTTGCAAGGTTTTCAGACCTTCCAGACTCAATTGTAGGGTCTATTTTGCCAAATTTGGACCGGAAACATGGATTTTGGGGTTGTACCCTAAGTTTGTGAGTAGATGATTCTTTCTATAACTTGCCATATACTCTTCTAGATCTTTAAATGTGTATTTGATTATGTTTATAAAATGCATTGAAATTATCTGAATTACTTACAAATTTGGAATATAGTTTGATAAGAGTATAGTTTTGAAAATAGATTTCTGAACTCATGGTATATCTGATTTCACATGTATTTCTCATTAAATGATAAAGTGAATATTTATGCACATGGAATTGATTTATAAAGCTATATGATTACCTCGAGAAAGGGCATGTATATGTGATAAACCCTGATTGGGTAATTTATGGCAAATGAGCTGTATTGAAACTGAGATTCTAAATTATTCTGAAAGTTCTATCTTGAATTATATGGAATATGTGTATATGATAATTTTGTGGAGGAATCTGATGTGATCTTAATTAAACATGATATTAATAACTTTAAACTTACTTTTTATTTGATTTCAGTAAAATATAATTAGGAATTAGCTTAGTTTTGTGTTTTGTGTTGTAGGAACAAAGGAAGAAGAAAAGAGAAGAAAAAGATAAGAAATTCATGGAAAATGCTACATTGTAGGGATTCCAGACCTTTCAGCACTATTTTGGGCATATCACCCACTTATGAACTCTAATCAAAGTGATTCAAGTGGCTGTGAAAAGCTAACACAATCATCTACAACTTTTATGTTGAACACTTAGTCAAATTCAGGATATTTCATAGCATTGCAGAGCTTGTAAATTAGAATCACAGTACAGCAAGATGAATTCTGACCTTTAATTTAGATTGGATTAAGTTGATTCTAGCGGCTATGGAAAGAAGAGACATAGCGCTACAACGTTTGTGTTTAGCACTTTGGCAAATTCTAAAATTTTCTGGGCGCTGCAGCACCAACTGCTGCACAAGGTCATAAATTCACAATTTTTAAGGTTTTTCAACTCCAATTAAAGCCCGATGGGCCGGGATTTGACCTAGAAACACTCCTACTTCGATTAGGAGGAGTTAATATATAAAAAAGGAGGAAAGTAAGCATAAAATTCATCCAATCATTCATCCAAGTTCTTAGTTACATTCTTCAATTCTTCTTTAGATTTTCTTATGGCCCTGCGTGGCTAGTTCTTTTTAGTTGGTTGAGATACCTCAAGGGATCTTCATGCATTGTGAGATGTAGACTTGATTTTATTATTTCAATTTGAATTGACTATTGATTATTCATCTCCTCTTCTTCTCAATGATTATTCATATGATTGCTAGGGTGGCCTACTAGTATATTGTATGTCTTAATCTACGGCTAAATTATGTTTTGAACAAAGTCTTCAATTCTGTGATTCATGAGACAAATAGGTTTGAGGATTTTTGGATTATAAATCATTGAACCTATGATGAATAATTAACTAAATTAGATATAACCGATGTGTTTATATTTGTTTAGCTCTATCAGTTTCTCTAGTTCTTCATGCGATTAATAAGTTATACTTTACCGATGTGCTAAAGGATTGCTTTTTAATTAGGGTTTAATTGGTGTGATTGTCATTAATTTACTAGACTTAAGGAGGAACAGGGTTAGAAACCCAATGATAGATATTCAATTACAGATTGATTATGTTGTCAATGATCAATGCAATATCTTGACGGTGGATATCAACCAAAACCAATGTCTTTATCATTAATCACTCTCTCTTATTTACTTTCATTATTGTTTACTTGGTTTTATTTACAATTATCAACCCCCCTTTCTTAATCACATAAGGTAATACCAGTCTCTGTGGGATCGACCCTTACTCCTACTACTACAAGTTAGTTTTGAGGTAAGGTATCAATTTGGGTGTACCTGCGACAGTACGCACCAAATTTTGGCGCCGTTGCCGGGGACTGTGTCTATTTACCTTTTGTGATTTTCTTTTCTTTTCTTTTTGTTCATAACTTTGAATATGGCAGCCAATTTTCAACAATTTGGCACTAGGCTGGGGTCTCCATTACGATAGGCTGGTGAGGTATATAGTTCTTACCTTGAATAACAACTTGCAAATTTAACTTCTCTTGTTCGTCAACGTGTAGAAAATATGCAAAGTGAGAAGTGCTATGTAAATCATTTAGCCATGGGGTATCCTTCTAATGGGTACCCAACTTTCTATGAAGAATCATTTGAGCAAGTAAATATGGTTAGTGGTTTCCCTGGGCCACCACAAGGGAGGTATAATTCCTATTCAAACATGTATAGTCTTGGATGGAAGGATCATCCCAACTTTAGGTATGGGAATGCACAAAATTGGCTTGGAGAACAAGATTTTACAAATTTTCAGCATAACCAACAGGTCTATTATCCTAGACAAGTTGCATATCAAGATTCTCAGGTAAGTAGTTCTTTAGAAGAAATTGTTAAATCTCTTGTACATAATACTCATCAATTTCAACAAGAGGTAAGGGCTATCATTCAAAGCTTAACAAATCAAATTGGACAACTTACAACACCAGTCAATCGATTAGAGGCTCAGAATTCAGAAATTGAAAGCATAGCTCCAGCATTATTAGTGCAAAAAGAGAAAAATTCTGCACTTAATGAAAAAGATGACTTGAAAGTTGACAATAGTAAGACTACTAATAGAGAGGCTATGGAATCTACCCTGGATACCAAATTTGAAGAGAATATTTCTGCAGGAGAGGAAGAACCAAAAGTACAGCAAACAGGAAAGGATCTTTCTATTTGGTTACCAATTTCTAATAAGATGCATGTACCTTCTATTTTGGATAATCCTGACATAGGCTTAAAGAGATTCCCTAGCCACTTAAAGGGATATACAATGGAGCACCACCCTCAGTGATAATCTTTAATAAATATGCCTTACTCAAAGATAGAGGAAAGCTGCCCACTGCTTTGGAAAAAACTCAAAAAGATCAAATTAAATTGGATGCCAAAAGTTACTCAAGACATCAGTTATTCCCAGGTAAGTTGAGTTCTCATTTAATTAAACCTTTGACTAATGCTGATTTTCCTCTTCATAATGTAGTTGAACCTCAAAATTCTACACATTCAAAGGCAAGCCAATTCAAAGTTGACATCAAGGATCCTCCTTGAATAACATGTGAAACTTTGAGTCGAGCCAACGACATTAAACACAGGTACTTATTGGGAAGCAACCCAACGTAAAAAAAGAAAGAAGTGGAAAGCAGAAAATTCAGGGTCCAGTAATGCAACACGCTCATTCTAACCCAAACAAATTCAGGGAAGTTCACTTAACTCATATGTTTTTCTATATCTTTCCCTAATTCTTATCTTTCTTTTACATTGAGGACAATGTAAAGTTTGAGTGTGGGGGTGGAAGTATATTTGTCTAAATAATTGTGACCCCATTTTGAGCATCAATTTTCTATTTTTTCACTATTAATGCACTTTTATTGCGTTTAGCAAGTTGAGTGATTGTGTGAGTGTTTCAATTTATGTCTTGGGATGTTAGGCATAACCAACAGCCAATGATATGACTGTCCAAATTTTTTTAGCTCTTGAAAAATATAGAAAATTCATGGTTATATGCAATTTTATCCCTTTTGCAATTTATTACTTTTGACTTTAGAATCCTAAAATATTTTTGCACAATAACTTTGGGCACTCAATTTTATCTTTTAATTAGAGAAGGTTTATATAATTCAAAAATATTTCATGATCTCAACAGGATTCTAGAACTTATTTGAATGCTGCTAGAGGCGAAATCCTAGGTTAATACTATTATTTAGGAGATGATTTAGGCATTATTGGATAGATTGAGCCTTTCTAGCCTAACCTAAGCAATGAAATATCCTTAGTTCCTCTATCTTGAGCTTAATGAATTTTTCCTTCTAAAAACCATAAATGAGCTTAAAGCTGAATTTTGTATGAATATCTTTATTTTTGATCCTATTCACTCACTCCATGATTATTTTTCTGAATACTTGTTTTGTAGAGCTTTATTAAAAAAAGGGTGGAAGGGTGGAGAAAGGAAAAGAAAAGAATTATGAAGAAAAAAAAAGAATTATGCAATGGAAATAGAAGAAAAAACTGAATGCTGTGAAAAAAAATTAGAGAATTGAGGAAAAAGGATAGATTAAATTCAATTGAAACAAGAAAATGAGTGTGGGGGAAAATCACCCCAAATTTAGGAAATCTCAAGAGATCAAATTTAATCATGTGGTGCTGGGTAATTGAGCCTAAATTTGTATCCTTTATTTTACCTTATACCCTAGCCACATTACAAGCTAAATAAAGTCATATTGATCCTAGAGGTAGTTTTGGCCTACATTAGTAGAGAGTGGCAGGAAAAATAAGCATATGGAAATCCTAAACTAATTAGAGATCTACAACAAAATTTTGGGATATATAAACTCATCCGAGTAAAAGGAAATTTATTGACCCAAGAACACACACTCACTAAGGATTCAAAAGAATAAGATAATGGATTGCATTTGTGTTAATGTTGTGCTTGATTATGACCTTCCAAAAATTTTCTAGAGAATATTTTAATGTTATGAGGCAAACGTTTGGTAATCCTAACACTCACGACATTATTGATTGTTGTTTTTTGTCTTTAGCGATTATTTTGCTTAAGGACAAGCAAAATGTTTAGTGTGGGGGTATTTGATGTGATCTTTATTGAACATGATATTAATACCTTTAAACTTAATTTTTATTTTATTTAAGTAAAATATAATTAGGAATTAGCTTAGTTTTCTGTTTTGTGTTGTAGGAACAAAGGAACAAGAAAAGAGAAGAAAAATATATGAAATTCATGGAAAAATGCTACATTGCAGGGATTCCAGACCTTTCAGCACTATTTTGAGCATATCTCCCTCTTATGAACTCCAATAAAAGTGATTCAAGTGGCTGTGAAAAGATAACACAATCATCTCTAACTTTTATGTTTAACACTTGGTCAAATTCGGGAAATTTCATAGCGTTACAGAGGTTACAAATCAGAATAATAGTGCAGCAAGATGAATTCTGACCATTGGTAACTAATTTTAGTATATCTCCTTCAATTTAGATTGGATTAAGGTTATTCCAGTGGATATGGAAAGAAACGACATAGAGCTACAACGTTTATGTTTGACACTTTGGAAAATTCTAAAATTTTCTAGGCGCCGCGGTGCCAGCCGCTGCACTGGATCGCAAATTCACGATTTTTAGGGTTTTTCAACTCCAATTGAAGCCCGATGGGCTGGGATTTGACCTAGAAACACTCCTACTTCAATTAGGAAGAGTTAATCTATAAAAAGGGAGGAAAACAAGCAGAAAATTCATTCAATCATTCATCCAAGTTCTTAGTTACATTCTTCAATTCTTCTTTAGATTTTCTTATGGCCATGCGGGCTAGTTCTTTTTAGTTGGTTGAGATACCTCAAGGGATCTTCATGCATTGTGAGATGTAGACTTGATTTTATTATTTCAATTTGAATTGAGTATTGATTATTCATCTACTCTTCTTCTCAATGATTATTCATATGATTGCTAGGGAGCACTACTAGTATATTGTATGTCTTAATCTACCGCTGAATTATGTTTTGAACAAAGTGTTCAATTTTGTGATTCATGAGGCAAATAGGTTTGAAGATTTTTGGATTATAAATCATTGAACCTATGATGAGTAATTAACTAAATTAGATATAACCGATGTGTTTATATTTGTTTAACTCTATTAGTTTCTCTAATTCTTCATGCGGTTAATAAGTTATACTTTACCGATGTGCTAAAGGATTGCTTGTTAATTAGGGTTTAATTGGTGCGATTGTCATTAATTTACTAGAATTAAGGAGGAACAGGGTTAGAAACCCAATGATAGATATTCAATTATAGATTGATTATATTGTCAATGATCAATGCAATCCCTCGACGGTGGATATCAACCGAAACCAATTTCTTTATCATTAATCACTCTCTCTTATTTACTTTCATTATTGTTTACTTGGTTTTATTTACAATTATAAACCCACCCTTTTCTCAATCACATAAGGTAATACCAGTGTTTGTGGGATCGACCCTTACTCTCACTACTACAAGTTAATTTTGAGGTAAAGTATCAATTTGGGTGTACCTGTGACAGTACACACCAGAATCATATTAGAAAAACTCTTTGCTAACAACAGGTGATGTTAGCTTGGGTACAACTTGATACCTCAGCTAGCAGGGGTGTTGCTAGACTCGTGTGAGGGCCAATACACGGGATATGATATGTGATGGAGAGCGAGATACCTCCTATCTTGGAAAGATGCGAGTTTTATGAGATGTGATTTTCCTTTCCTTGATTTGTGCTTGGGGAATTGTCCATATTAGAGTATCTTTACATGTCCTCTTGAATGGTAGTAGGGTAAACCTTGGCTGAGATGCTAAGTATAGACAAATCCTACACCAACAAAGTACATAAAGGATTGAACTCTGATATGGTGGTTCTAATATGTGATCCTCCTAATATTTTTATAAGAAATATTTTTAATGCATATCAATGTTTGATTAACAATCATATTGTATCATATATGATTACGGATATCTGAATGTGATTTGAACTGAAAATATTTGAAAATACGGGTCCCATATGGATGTACTTCTGAACTGTAATTTCCGATGTGATAAATTTTAATATATGATTACATCCATATGTTGATTTGAGAGGTCATAAGAGGTATTATCTGCTCACTAAGTTGTCAAACTTACTACACGATATTTTCATATTTTTCATATAAAAATACAGAGTTTTTTCATTTCCCATCAGATAGGTGATCGACTAGAAAAAATTTTCTCTGGTGAGCCTATTTTGTCTTTCGAGCTCATAGATTTTGATTTATATTGTACTTCTAGTCTAGAGTATGCTCTATATGCTACAGGTAGGATCCCTATTTCTGTTGTTACTTTGATGTTTATGGACTTGGTATGTATATGGTATATGTATAATAGAACCTATATGTATCTGTTTTCATGATAAAGGATTGGAATATTCATGTTTATGGAAAATATATGTTCATAGTATACATGTTTCATGTGCCCTAAAATTAGGGGTGTGACAAGTTGGTATCAGAGTATTAGGTTTCCCTGTGGTTATCAGAGTAAAGGATTCTTTAGTAATATCTTTAGTATGGGTATGAGCCGGACATATTTATACTTCTAGTGCTGCTGAGGGATTCTATAAAGTCTCAATTTCCTTTCTATTCCAATTTTGTTAAATTTTCTAGTATAAGATTGATTGAATATTATGGAATCTTAAGAAGTATCTATGAGTCAATTACTGCGTGAAAGTGAAAGGGATATGCGTACCAAAGAATTTAAAGAATTAAGAAAAATGCCAATTATGATCGTTTCTGAATATGATATCTGTTTTATCCAGTTGTTTAGATATGGTAGACTTTGATGTGATATTAGAAATGGATTGGTTGGCAACATGTCAGGCCATTTTAGAATGTCATCCTAAGATGATTAAATTCAATATTCCTGGAAAATCTTCTTTCTTGATACAAGGAGACCATAGTGAGGTACCCAAAAATCTAATCTCTGCTTTAACAGCTCATAAGCTATTACAATAAGAATGCCAAGGGTATTTAGCAGTGGTCAAAGATGTTGATATAAGTACCTCAATGTAGGGCAGGTTCCAGCTGTTAAAGAATTCCCTGATGTGTTTCTTGAGAAATTGCCAGGGTTACATTAGGAATGAGAAATTGAGTTTGGTATTGATTTATTTTCTAGAACCTAACCAATGTCTATATCCCCGTATAGAATGACACCAACTGAGCTCAAGAAATTGAAAACTAGTTACAAGACTTGTTAGACAAGGGATTTATACACCCTAGTATTTCTTCTTGGGGTGCTCCTATCCTATTTGTGAAAAAGAAAGATGAATCGTTACGGTTGTGTATTGATTACAGATAGTTGAACAAGGTGACAGTAAGTAATAAGTATCTATTACCTCGTATAGATGATTTATTTGACCAGTTACAGGGTAACCAATGTTTTTTAAAAATTGATTTGAGATCCGAGTATCATTAATTGAGGATAAAGAAGGAAGATATTCCAAAAATTAATTTTAGGACTCTATATGGACACTATGAGTTCTTAATAATGTTATTTGGTTTAACAAATGCTCCAACTGCATTCATGGATTTGAGGAATAGAGTATTTAAACCTTTTCTGGATCAATTTATTATTGTATTCATAGATGATATCCTAGTATATTCAAAGAGTTTGAAGGAGCATGAGCGGCATTTAAGAATAACTTTGCAAACCCTAAAAGAACATCATCTGTATGCCAAGTTTTCAAAATGTGAATTTTGGCTTAGTAGTGTTACCTTCTTAAGACTTGTGGTTACCAAAAATGATATTCAAGTTGATCCTAAAAGGTAGAAGCGGTGCAGCAATGGCCACGCCCTACGACAATTACAGAGATTTGTAGTTTTCTTGGTTTAGTAGGCTATTACTGCAGATTTTTTTAAAAAATTTCAAAAATAGCTACTCCTCTAACGAGGTTAACAAGGAAGAGAATAAAGTTTGACTGGTCAGATGAATGTGAAAAAAAATTCCAAAAACTCAAGGAATGTTTGACTACGGCGCCAATATTGGCTATTCCTTCAGGTACTGGGGGATACACGGTATACTGTGATGCATCGAGAATTGGATTAGGATGTGTGTTGATGCAAAATGGTCGAGTCATTGCATATACATCTAGACAGCTTAAACCACATGAGCAAAATTATCTGACTCATGACCTGAAAATGGCAGTAGTCGTTTTTGCTCTCACAATCTAGAGGCATTATTTGTATGGTGCGACATGCGAAATTTATACAGATCATAAAAGTCTCAAATATATTTTTCAACAAAAAGATCTTAACTTGAGACAAAGACGATGGATGTAATTACTTAAAGATTATGACTGCACAATACTATACCATCCAGGTAAGGCCAATGTAGTGGCTGATACATTAAGTAGAAAGTCTATGAGTAATTTAACTCATATTATAGTGGTAAAAAGGCCGTTAGTTAAAGAAATACTTAAGCTAGAAAGTAATGGGGTAGTAATGGAAGTAAAGGAGATGAAAAAGGCATAGAAAGAGGATTCCTATTTATACAAGAAAATTGAAAAGGTGAAAAATGGCGATGAAGTTGAATTTACTGTAGACCTTAAAGGAATTCTGATAGTGGGTAAGCAGCTGTGTGTACTTGATAAAGAAAAATTTAAGAAAGAAATTTTAGAGGAAGCCCATAGTATAACATCCTTAATTTCATTTCTTTTATTAATAAAGGTACATAAATATTTAATGTAACATCCCTAATTTTGTTTCACATGAATGCGCTTTATCTATGCACATGAAAATCATACAATAATGACATGGATGACATGAATAACTATTTTCAAAATATCATTGATGACTATAAATTTATTCTCATATCAAGCTACCCCGGTCAGGGTGAGTATTTTTTACTCTTCTGTACGGGCTTTTCTTGCTCCGTCCAACATGGCACATGGTGTGCACTGTCGCAAGTACACCCAAATTGATACCTTACCTCAAAACTAACCTGTAGTAGTGGGAGTAAGGGTCGATCCCACAGAGACTGGTATTACCTTATGTGATTGAAAAAGGGGGAAATTGATAATTGTAAATAAAATCAAGTAGACAATAATGAAAGTAATTAAGAGAAAGTAATTAATGATAAAGACGTTGGTTTCGGTTGATATCCACTGTCAAGGGATTACATTGATCATTGAAAACGTAATCAATCTATAATTGAATATCTATCATTGGGTTTCTAACCCTGTTCCTCCTTAAGTCTAGTAAATTAATGACAATCGCACTAATTAAACCCTAATTAACAAGCAATCCTTTAGGACATCGGTAAAACATAACTTGTTAACCGCATGAAGAACTAGAGAAACTGATAGAGCTAAACAAATATAAAGACATCGGTTATATCTAATTTAGTTAATTACTCATCATAGGTTCAATGATTTATAATCCAAAATCCTCAAACCTATTTGCCTCATGAATCGCAAAATTGAAGACTTTGTTCAAAACAGAATTCAGCGGTAGATTAAGACAGACAATATACTAGTAGGCCTCCTATCAATCATATGAATAATCATGAAGAAGAAGAACAGATGAATAATCAATACTCAATTCAAATTGAAACAATAAAATCAAATCCAAATCTCACAATGTATGAAAACCCCTTGAGGTTTTAATCTACCTCAACCAACTAAAGAGAACTAGCCACGCAGGGCCATAAGAAAATCTAAAGAAGAACTGAAGAACTTGGATGAAGGATTGGATGACTTCTCTGCTTGTTTTACTCCCTTTTTATAGATTAACTCCTCCTAATTGAAGTAGGAGTGTTTCTAGGTCAAATCCCAACCCATCGGGCTTCAATTGGAGTCAAGAAACCCTAAAAATCACGAATTCAGCGAACTGGTGCAGCGGCGGGCGCCGCGGCGCACTGGAAAGCTTCTGACGGGGCACTGTGGTGCCTAGGCTAGCTTTGGTGAACTCTAGATTCTGACGCGTGGGCACTGCGGTGCTCAGCATCGGGCGCCGCGGCGCCCGGTGCTTCTGGGAAACCAATGCCGCGGCACGCTAGGGAGTGTCGCGACCCTCTATACCTACAATGATGCAGCACCGCGGCACCCAGAAAACTCCAGATTTTGCCAAAGTTCTAAACACAAAAGTTGTACCCCTATGTCTATTCTTTCCATAGCCGTTAGAATCATCTTAATCCAATCTAAATTGAAGGGGATATGTTAAAATTAGTGACCAAAGGTCAGAATTCATCCTGCTGCACTATGATTCTGATGTTCGAGCTCTATAAAGCTATGAAATCTCCCGAATTTGATCAAGTGTTCAACATAAATGTTGTAGATGATTGTGTTATCTTTTCACAGCCACTTGAATCACTTTGAGTGGAGTTCATAAGAGGGAGATATGCTCAAATGATAAAAGGTCTAGAATCGCTGCAATGTAGCATTTTTCCATGAATTTCTTATCTTTTTCTTCTCCTTTCTTCTTCCTTTGTTCCTACAACACAAAACACAAAACTCAAAAGTATGCTAATTCCTAATTATATTTTACTTAAAGCAAACAGAAAGTAAGTTTAAAGGTATTAATATCATGCTTAATTAAGATCACATCAACACACTTTCTCTTTCTTTTCTCATTATCATAATCATAATCGTTGGTAGGGCGTCCCCTACTGGTGCACCACATAGATCGCCATGTGACCATGCTTATTTCTTTTCTTTTCACATTAATTGCCAAAAATATGAATTCAATAACAAGTATGTTATACTCACATGCCATAATGTTTCATCAAAATATTTCCATGTTAAAATTACACACTTAAGATGGTAAGGAGTTCATGTAATAGCAATGGCTATGGCATATACTAGTCATTTATAAGATTCTTCTTCTTTTTTAAATATATTTTTTGTCTTTTTATTTTCTTTATGTATGGCCTCTAATCACTTTTCTCCTACTTATATAATTTCCAACACATGTTCTCACAAATTTAATACAGCATTCTTAATCAATTTGGTTTCTACTAATATCCCATAATTAATTAGGTTCATTTAGAGTAGACAAAATGTTGAAAATAAGTTTTACCAACTTTCAAACTGGCCTAAATGTATCTTATAACATGGCTTGGCCATTTACTATAAAATAGCCATACTTTAGGCTTCAAAATGCCATTGCCAGCACAGAACACGGCCTGGCCCTGCCTTGAAACATGACCATGCTTTATGTTGAGTTATTCCCTGACACAAGTTTTCATCTTGTCTGACCATCTCTCACTAATTAGAACATAACTCTCTCATTTTAACTCAGATATAGGTACTCTTGGTGTCAATTTAAAGATAAAACCATTATCTAAAACTATTATGTTGAATAGTTTAGTTAAATATTAAGGAATATTGGTGATATTACTTCCTCAATTTACAGGTTATTTCTTCTCGGGTAGGTTCTAACCTCTACTTACTAATCTGTCAATATCTCCCTTATAAGAATTCCAAATTGCATGATTCCAGTGGATAAAATTCCGTACGACATATATCCATAATTTTTATGTTAACCAGTTATTTTAATTCCCTATAGAATGTTTCCAGAAATTCAAACACAGTAACTTTCTTAACAGATTCTTCAATGATTAACCATTTTCTGACCACTGCTTACTAATTGGACCATATCTAACTCATATGAACTCCAAATTAAGTGATTCCAATGGATAAAAATCCGTGAAACATAGATCTACATTTTTCATGTTAAGAATTTCTTTTAATTCCCTATATATTTATCCAAGAAATTCAAACACAAAAACATACCTAATGGATTCTTCCTTGGTTAACCATTTTCTAACCACTGCTTACTAATCGGACCATATTTACCTCATATGGACTATAAGGTGTTCGTGGTCAAGTTGGCTAAGATTCCGGTGAAGGAGCAATCACCCGCACCCGTAATCTCAGAACTGGTCAACAAGGATGAATAAGATGTAGACATATATGTGTGTGATTTGTGTACAGATGTTGTTAATTAATGATGTGTAAACCTTAATTATGTTTGGTTAAATTAATTGAATGTTATTATGAATTAAATAAAGGTAATGACTTCATGGGATTTTAATATATGTATTTATGTATAAAAAAATGGAGTTGTTACACATAGATCCATATATACTATTCATCTCAGAATAACTTAAATGTATAAAGATCTAAAAGAAATTTATTGGTGGGAAGGTATGAAGAAAGACATAGTTGATTATGTTTCTCGATGTTTAACTTGCCAGCAAGTAAAAGCAGAACATCAAAGGTCTGTAGGACTACATCAGCAAATAGAGATACCTGAATGGAAATAGGAAAGAATAACTATGGATTTTGTTACAAGGCTACCGCAAACACCAAAATGGTTTGATTCAATATGGTTGATCATTGATAGGTTAACTAAATCAGCACATTTCCTACCAGTGAAAACTACATATAATGTAGCTCAGTATGTAAGTTTATATTTGAATGAAATAGTGAGGCTTCATAAAGTGCTAATATCAATTATTTCTAATTAAGGACCACAGTTCACATCTCGTTTTTGGAGAGCTTTCCAAGAAGCTTTGGGCATAAAGTTAAATCTCAGTATTGCATTCCATCCCCAAACAGATGGACAGTTTGAGCGAACCATTCAAATATTGGAAAACATGCTTCGAGCTTGTGTTTTAGATTTTCAAGGTAGTTGGGAAAGATTTTTGCCTTTAGTTGAATTTTCTTATAACAATAGTTATCAATCCAATATACAAATAGATCCTTTTGAGGCATTATATGGTAGGCATTTTCGTTCTCCAATTGGATGGGTTGAGATGGGCAAAGCTAAGATTTTAGGGCCTGATATGGTACAGGATGCACTGGTAAAGTAAAAGTAATTAAGAAAATGTTATTAGCAGCTCATAGTAGACAGAAAGCATATGTTGATAATAGATGTCGACCATTGGAATTTGTCACAGGTGAACATGTTTTTCTGAAAATATTTCCTATGAAAGGAGTAGTGAGATTTGGGAAGAAAGGGAAGTTAAACCCCCGGTACATAGGACCATTTGAAATTCTTGATAGGATCGGCTCGATATCTTATCGTTTGGCTTTACCCCCTGAATTGGGTAATGTTCATCCAGTTTTTCATATGTCTATGCTACAGAAGTATTTATCAAATCCTACACATGTTATACAGTGTCCACAAATTCAGTTACGTAAAAATTTAACTTATGAGGAAAATACTTACAGTGAAAGTGATATGGAAAAATCACTCTTCCGAAGTGGCTACTTAGAAAAGAAAGGATGACATACGCGCCAGATATCCGCATTTGTTTGAACAATGAGGTTAGTATTTATCTGTAACTAGGGTGATGAAATTCGATGACCGAATTTCTTTAAGGGGGAAGAATGTAATAGCCTTAAATTTAAAGAAAATTCTAAATTTAAGAAAATTTTAAATAAAAGAGAGGATTTTGAAAATGGAGATAAGAACTATTGAAAATATGTTTATTTACTACATGGGTTAAATAATTACAAACAAAATATGAGAATTTACGTTTCGGGGCCAAAATGCAATTTCTTAAAAGTTTCGGAGTCAAAATGTAAATAAGGAAAATTTGGAAGGACCTCTCTCTAAAATTGAATGTTTACAAAAAGGTCCTCCAAGATATTTTAAGGGTCTTAGCCACTCAGAGGAGGAGAAAATCCAGATTTCCTCTCTCTCTCTCTCCTCAGAATTTTGTCTCCCGAAACCCTAAAACATCTCTCTAAGATTCTACTACTTCCAGACCTCAAATTTCGACACCACCACCACCAACGGACTCAGGACGAAGAGTTCTACAAATCCATCTAATTGGTTTCTGGAAAATTGCCTAAAAAATCCAAGACAAAATTGCCTAAAAATATAATCTCCGAAACTCCTATCTGTGGTTCTCAAACGCAAAAACTAATACCGTAGATTGATCCAAAAGGTGCTAAAACTTTAGGATCTCAAATTTTAGGCCATCCTCCCTTGAATGCGTCCCTATGCGCTGCTTTTCCCTCGGCGAGTGAAGCCCACGCGCAGCCTCCCCTAGTGCCGCGTGTAGCGCGTGAATCCAGACTCTGTTGTGTTGACTTGCGTTGATCGAGCTCACAGAGGACAAATTTTGTAAATTTGGAGTCATTGTCAAGGTTTTTGGACCTTCTAGACTCAATTTTAGGGTCTATTTTGCCATATTCGGACCGAAAACGTAGATTTTGGGGTTGTCCAACTTAGTACCCTAACTTTGTGAGTAGATGATTCTTTCTATGACTTGCCCTATACTCTTCTTGATCTTTAAACGTGTATTTGATTATATTTATAAGATATTTACACTTTTATATGTTTCTGAAATGCATTGAAATTATCTGAATTGCTTACAAATTTGGAATATAGTTTGAGAAGAGTATAGTTTTGAAAATGAATTTCTGAACTCATGGTATATCTGATTTCACATGTATTTCTTATTAAATGATAAAGTGCATATTTATGCATGTGACATTGATTTATAAAGCTATATGATTGCCTCGAGAAAGGGCATGTATATGTGATAAACCCTGATTGGGTAATTTATGGCAGATGAGTTGTATTGAGGATGAGATTCTGAATTATTCTTAAAGCTCTGCTTTGAATTATATGGAATATGTGCATATGATAATTTTGTGGAGGAATCCTATTAGAAATACTTTTTGCTAATAACAAGTGATGTTAGCCCTGGTGCATCTTGATATCTCAGCTAGCAGGGGTGGTGTTAGCCTCGTGTAAGGGCCAACACACGAGATATGATATGTGATGGAGAGCGGGATGCCTCCTATCTAGGTGAGATGCCAATTATATGTGATGTGATTTGTCTTCCCTTGCTTTGTGCTTGGGGAATTGACTATATTAGAGTCTCTTCGCATGTCCTCTTGAATGGTGGTAAGGCAAACCTTGACTGAAATGCTAAGTATAGGCAAATCCTACACCAACAAAGTATGGCAGGGATTGAACACTGATATGGTGGTTCTAATATGGGATCCTCCTAATATTTTTATAAGAAATATTTTTAATGCATATCAATGTTTGATTAACAATCATATTGTATCATATATGGTTACAAATATCTGAATGTGATTTGAACTGAGAATATTTGAAAATGCGGGTCCCACATAAATGTACTTCTAAACTGTAATTTCCGATGTGACAAATTTTAATACATGAGTACATCCATATGTTGATCTGAGAGGTAATAAGAGGTATTATCTGCTTACTGAATTGTCAAACTCACTATATGATATTTTCATATTTTTCAAATAAGAATACAGAGTTTTGTCATTCCCCATCAGATAGGTGATCGGCTAGACGGAATTTTCTCTAGTGAGCCTATTTTGTCTCTAGGCACTACCAGAAATATTCGGTTTAGAGACGGAAAAAATTCCGTCTCTAAAAACGTGGTCGCTGAATTTTAGAGACGGAATTTATATTCCATCTCTAATTATAAACAAAATATTTTGGTCTCTAAAATTAATACATCCGTCTCTGAATTTGGTTAGGAATTTCGTCTCTAGAGTTAGAGACGGATTATTCCGTCTCTGGAGTTAGAGATGGATTATTCCGTCTCTGATTCTAGAGACAAATTTTTCGTCTCATTTCAGAGACAGATTTTTCTGTCTCTGAAGTCAAAGACGGAACAAATTCCATCTCTAATTCCAGAAATATATTGAAATGTATTTTAAATAATCTCAAACCTATCAACCGGAAACCAATATCAGCCAACAGCCAAAAACCAAACGAATATCAAGCAGAAATATCAACATAAATTTTGAATAATCTCAAACCTAGTATCATCCAAAAACATATCAACATAAATTTTTAATAATCCCATACCTATTATCATATAAATAATTACATGACATGAAAATATTAGCAATCAAACACTTTTACATCATTAATACATAACACAAAGTCATAAATAACACAAAGTATCATGATCCATCAGCAGCATTACTATATTGCTCATTGTTATTATTCTCTTCTTTTCTAGGTGGAGACGAGGACATTCTTATACTACCATCTATCATGAGGCGCCGAAACATCCGATCCAATTCCTCAACCTTTTGCTTTAACATAAAATTTTCTTCTTCACTCTGTTGGAGCCGTGCAGATAAAGCTTCAATTTTTGCATTCATAACAGAAGAGGAACTTGCTAAGACTTCATCAGAAGCGAAAGACCTAGAAAAGGAACTTGCTGCCAAATAAACAACATTGTCTGAATGTTGGGTGGAGTGTTGGCTAGAACCCTCATCGCTCTGAGATTCGGACTGTCTCTCAGCTATTTTTGTTCGATATATTTTCTGAAAAAATAAAATTATTAAACAAAATGAATATTTGTAAAGAAATGAAAATAAAAGATTAATGACTAGATACAGCAATTCTTCCCTGCTGGTCGTTGAAACACCCTGATGGCTTCCCTTTGGGCCGAAGAAGCCGCTCATACAACTCAAAATATGTCGATTCTTTATTTATTTGCACCCTTTAAAATAATAAAAAAGTTAAGTAATATTGAAGTAAGAACTTAAATCACTATATATTTGACAGAAATTACACACCATTCTTTTGGCATGCTCTCGTGCAGATATAGACCCTCCACTATGTACATTAAGTCCTTCTTTGGAAAGTCTATTTTTTTTTTTGCTTTATCTTGCCAGCCTTCACTATCCCATTCAACCCTTAACTATTGTAGCTTCTCTGGTGGAATCCAAGCACCCTTGTCCTCACCACTACGCACCTTAAACAATGCATTTTTTAGGGATGTTGATCCCCTGCTGTCAAATGACCTTTTAATATTGTGCTCATCATTGTCCAACCACTTAAAATTTGCCTAAACAAAAAAAGTAAACAAATTAACATAACATTCACATATTTTTAAAAAAGATATCAATAAATATGATAGAAAATGTTACATATTACCTTGAACTCCTCGAACCACATTTTAATAGTATTGTTATTTACTTTTCCCCAACTGGACCAAGCACCTTCAAATTTTTTCTTGAAAATGGTTGTGATGAAACCTCTTGTTAAGATGTTAGGATAAAAGCTGAAAGTATAGATATCAATTTAAATAAATATATTGACAAAAAAAACACACATATTACTTACGTGTTCCCATATGCAAATCTAATCCAAATTTGACCATCTATGTCCCTTGTTCCCCACTGAATAGTTTGTGGTGTGAAAAGAACTGGCTCAACATTTGGATATGCAGATGGATTAGGAGATGGGGCACATATGGTATGTGTAGGTAGGGTAGGGGCAACTATACTAGAAAGATGAGGAGATGAGGCACTAGAATTCGCTGCTTGTGAATGAAAAGATGGGGTAGAAGTATGACAAGTCTGGGAAAAGGGAGATGAAGTAGGTGTATGTCAAGTGTGGATCTGGTCAAGCTAAGCTATGTTAGCAACAAGTGATGTGTCTGGCTATGTATATGGTAGAGATATAGCCCGTCCTCGTCCCCGTCCTCCACCTCTACCCCTTCCTCTACCTGTCATCTGTAGACAAAAAGATAATCATCTATTCCGATTAAATTTGATGACAATTTAATAATAAAAAATACAAATAATTACAAAAGACAATGATAACGAAACGCATAACCATACTACCATAGATTTATAACCTACTTCAAAAATACATAATATATTATCTACATAATACACTTAGTAAAATGAAGAAATCTAACAATACCTAAACATCTTCATCATTATCATTTTCTTCTTCTTCTTCATCTTCCCATTCTCCTTCTTCCTCAGTATCTTCTTCATCCACATCTTCTATTTCAATATCTATATCTGTATCTACTTCATGTAGGTTCAAAGAAGAACCATATACTTCATCCACAAGGCCTTCAATATCAACAAGACTCTACTCGAGATTGTCATTTGCAACTATTACAGGCGATTGCATTGATGACTCTTCTTGGTATGGAGCATCACTTTCAGGCATTTTAGTTTATGTTACGGTTTGTATTATGGTTCGTACCTTAGTTTTGATCACTACTAACCAATCACGTTGCCCTTCAAGATATTGTGTATAATATACTTATGTTGCTTGTTGTGCAAATATAAAAGGATCATAATTTTTATATCTCCTAGATGTTCTAACCTCAACAATCCCATAGTTATCTACCTTTTTTCCATGATTTAAGGTGGGATCAAACCAATCACATTTGAATAGAACTAACATCTTTATAGGCCATCCTGTATAGTGTACTTCAATAATGTCTGTTAAAACCCCATAATAATTATTTTCTATTGTTTCATCCGTACCACCTTGACAACATACACTAAAATTTGTTGTACCCATACCTTGGCCATGATCTTTTGTATTAAATTTATAACCATTTACATAATATGATGGCCATTTATTGGCTTTTCTTTGAGGACCCCATGCCAAACTCTTTAGAAGGACATCTTCGACATTATTATTTAACACCTAGTCATCAAACATTTAAGTCAGTCTCATATAAGAAGCAAAATGTTAGAAAATAAGGAATTAAGGAGAATTTGTACAATATACGTATTCTTTAAACCGAATAGGAAATATTGTGGAGATTTGTTTATCCACTTCCAAGTCACTCATCCCACATTCTTGTAACATATTAGTATATGTGCTACATTTAAAAAACATGTTAGAACAATTTATAGTGATATATATATATATATATATATATATAGATATATATATATATATATAACACTTAAATGAGCATTTTATACACTTACATTAAAAATGGGTCCACTTCAGGACAATTTAGAAGAACATATAAATGTGCAGTTTGCAAGTCCCTTTCTTCTAACATGAAGGATATGCATCTTCCAGTTGGATGGCCAGGATAATTAAAGATAGAAAGCGGTGGTTTAATTAAACAACCTTCACCTCCATCATCATTTCATGGTACTTGAGTCCTTCTACATGGAACATCAGGTGGATAATAGTAGGATGCAAATGTATAGGTCTCTTCTACCAAATAAGCTTCACAAATTGATCATTCAACTGCAGCTGTGTTCTTCACCTTGTCTTTTAGTGTGCGAATAAACCTAATACACTTAATTGATACATTTAGTACTATGAATACGATTCCATAATTTTTTTTAAAAAAGAAGGATACATAACTCTACCTTTGAAATGGATACATCCATCGATATTGCACTGGACCTCCAACCCTTGCTTCGTATGGCAAATGAATTGGAAGGTGTTCCATTGAGTCAAAAAAACTTACAGGAAAAATTTGTTCTAGTTTGCAAAGAATGACTGGAATGTTTTGCTCCATCATATGTAAAGTATCCTCTCGCAATAATGGCGAAGTCAATTCTTGAAAGAACTGACTAAATTCTGTGAGTGTGTTCCAAATAGGCTTTGTTAATACTTTAAATGCAATTGGGAGCAAGCATTGCATAAACACATGACAATCATGACTTTTCATACCAAACAACTTTGCTTCTCTCATGTCAATACACATTGATAATGTAGAGCCATATCCGTCTGGCAGTTTCAATTTTTTGACGTATTCACACATAGCTAATCTTTGTTGCTTAGTTTGATGTGAACCCCTAATATGAACCTCACCAAAAGTAGTGAGACCCAGAATCAATATGGGATCCAATTGAAAGGATCGTATTCTAATCAGATTTATAACAAAAATAAATTAAAATAAAATGACCTTGACCCGTTATCTATAAAGAGATAAGAACCAAAGGTATAAGAAATATTACAGACGCCACACTTAAGAAAGAGGAAGAAGATTGTAAGTGATAAGTCTTACTTGAACGCCACAAGATAAATGTTAATAAGTTCAGAAAAGTTCTTTAGAGAACCAAAGAGAAAATACTCTCAATAATATAAATGATAATCTGAATTGCTTATGAGCATACATGCCTATTTATAGGCCAATTACCTAAACAAACAAGGAAAAGTAATAGAAAACTACTATAGAGTAAGGAAACTTAGAAATAGGAAACTCCTACAGAGCTAGGAAAACCTCTTCTAGTCAAACAAGAAGAGCTAGGAAAACCTCTTCTAGTCAGACAAGGAAACCATCAAATACTAAACTTTCCTAGTCAAATAAAGTAAATAAATCAGAAAAAAAAACGTAGCCTAAATTGGGCCATAAAATAACTCATTGGTTTTGGGCCTATATTCAATCTTCAGGCTTGAATCTTCTTGTACTTTAGGTCCATATTTAAATTGGCTAGTCTTGACCCATATTTAAATGGGTTTTAATGACATGGACCAGTTTTGACTCTTCTTTTGTAGTAATGCAGGTATCTCGTTGATGGGCCTCTAAGATTAGAATATTAAGTACTTCTTTGAATATTTTAGCCCGAGCTCTTGTGATAGGTCCAACTGGGACTCGAAGCGGGTCTACATTCCATTTCCGTTTGTCAGCCCTAGCCATGATCTCATCATTCCCCTCCTCTTGAAAAGGATTTGTCCTCAAATCATAACCTACATCAAAAGGAGACAAGTCAGAAACATTAAAAGTTGCACTAACATTATACTCACCTGGAAGATATAATTTGCAGGCATTATCATTGATCTTTTCAATCACTTGAAATGGACCATCCTCTCTTAAAAGTAATTTAGATTTTCTTTGAGCTGGAAACCTTTCCTTCCTGATATGCAACCAAACCCAAATACAACTTTCTTGCGCCCCTTATTAGCTTGTTTGACATATTGCTCAGTTTTTCTCTCAATGTTTTGTTGAGCTTTTTTATGAATCTGCCTAACAAATTCAGCTTTTTTCTTTCCATGTAAGTTAACACGCTCAGCCATAGGTAAAGGAGTTAAATCCAAAGGAGTTAATGAATTAAACCCATACACAATTTCAAAAGATGAAAAATTAGTTGCAGAATGTAAGCTCCTATTATATGCAAACTCAACATGTGGCAAACATTCTTCCCATGATTTCAAATTCTTTTGTATTATGGCACGTAACAAAGTAGATAAAGTCCTATTAACTACTTCAGTTTGACCATCAGTTTATGGGTGACAAGTAGTAGAAAATAAAAGTTTTGTCCCTAACTTACCCCACAAAGTCTTCCAAAAATAGCTTAAGAATTTTACATCTCTGTCAGACACAATACTCCTAGGCATGCCATGCAATCTCACGATTTCTTTGAAAAACAAATCAGCAGTATATGATGCATCATCAGTTTTATGACATGGTATGAAATGTGCCATTTTAGAAAACCTATCAACAACCACATATATAGAATCCCTACCCATTTTTGACCTAGGTAAGCCTAATACAAAATCCATAGATATGTCCATCCAAGGTTCATTAGGTATAGGCAAAGGAGTATATAACCCATGAGGTTTAGTTGTAGACTTAGCTTGTCTACAGATGATACACTTTTCACATATCCGTTCTACATCACGTTTCATACGAGGCCAAAAGAAATGTTCATGCAAAACAGCCCAAGTCTTGGATATTCCAAAATGTCCCATCAAAGCATCTCCATGAGCTTCTCTAACAAGCAAGTCACGTAATGAACATTTAGGCACACACAATTTATTTTCTCTAAACAAAAATCCATTATGCCTAAAGAACTTACCAAATGCAACTTTCTCACATGCATTGAATACATTACAAAACTCAGAATCATCAACATACAAGTCTTTTATATATTCAAACCCAAGCAATTTTGCATCTAAAGTAGAAAGTAAAACATTCCTTCTAGACAATGCATCAGCCACAATGTTTTCCTTACCTTTCTTGTACTTAATCACATAAGGAAATGTTTCAATAAACTCTACCCATTTGGCATGTCACTTTTTTAGCTTGTGTCGACCCTTCAAATGCTTTCAAGATTCATGATCAGTGTGAATCACAAACTCTTTTGGCTAAAGATAGTGTTGCCAAGTTTTCAATGCCCTAACCAATGCATACATCTCTTTGTCATATGTCGAATAGTTTAGGGCTGCTCCACTTAGTTTCTCACTAAAGTAGGCAATGGGACGCCCTTCTTGCATTAGAACAGCTCCAATACCTGTTTCTGAGGCATCACACTCAATTTCAAAAGTTTTTGTGAAATTAGGTAAAGAAAGTAAAGGTGCATTAATCAATTTTTCTTTAATCAAATTAAATGTCTTTTCTTGTTCATCGCCCCACTTAAAACCCACATTCTTTTTTATGACTTCAGTCAAAGGTGCAGCTAGGCTACTAAAATCTTTTACAAACCTTCTATAAAAGCTAGCCAACCCATGAAAACTTCTAACATTACCCACATTTGTAGGACTTGGCCAATCTTGAATTGCCTTAACCTTTTCTTCATCCACCTCAATTCCTTTAGCACTAATAACAAATCCAAGGAATACAAGTTTATCTGTGCAAAAGGTACACTTCTTGATGTTAGCAAACAACTTTTCTTTTCTCAAAACATCTAAAACAAGAGTTAAATGCTCAACATGTTCATTCAAATTTTTGCTATAAATCAGAATATCATCAAAGTACACAACAAAAAATTTGCCAATAAAAGCACGCAAAACATGATTCATCAATCTCATGAAAGTACTTGGTTCATTAGTTAATCCAAATGGCATAACTAACCACTCATATAAACCATATTTTGTTTTAAAAGCAGTTTTCCATTCATCACCTTCTCTCATTCTAATTTGATGATATCCACTTTTAAGATCATTTTTTGTAAAAACACAAGAACCATGCAATTCATCAAGCATATCATCTAATCTAGGAATGGGATGTCTATACTTTACAATGATATTATTAATAGTACGACAGTCAACACACATCCTCCATGTCCCATCCTTCTTAGGCACAAGTAACACCGGAACTGCACAAGGACTCGTGCTCTCTCGCACATACCCCTTCTCCATGAGCTCTCCAACCTGCCTTTGAAGTTCTTTTGTCTCCTCTGGATTGCTTCTATAGGCTGGCCTATTTGGAATTGATGCTCCAAGTATAAAATCTATTTGATGCTCAATTCTTCTAATTAGTGGTAAGCCATTGGGTATTTCTTCAGGGAATACATCCTCATAATCCTGCAAAAGAGAAACTACAACACTAGGCAAAGAAGAGTTAAATTCATTAATACTTAAACAAGTCTCTTTGTATAAGAGTACAATTAAAGGCTTATTTAAACACAATGCTCTTTTGGCTTCACTCTCTCTTGCATAAAAATTCATTTGTTTTCTCTCTCTTTCTCTTGATTCAGCCTCTCTTTCTTTTGAAACATCACTCACTTTTTTATGTCTCTCTTTTTTCAACTTCACTTGATCTTCAAACACTTGCTTTGGAGTTAAGAGCACAAGAGTTATTTTTCTTTTATCATGTACAAATGAGTATCTATTGGTATAACCATCATGAATTACATGTCTATCAAATTGACATGGTCTTCCCAAAAGAATATATCCTGCCTGCATTGGCACCACATCAAACAAAACTTCATCTTTGTACTTTCCAATGGAGATTGACACCAACACTTGTTTAGTCACCTTAATTTCTCCACAATCATTCAACCATTGTAGCTTATATGGCTTTGGATGCTTTAAAGTGGCCAAACTCAAATTTTCAACCAAACTAGTGCTAGCTACATTAATACAGCTTCCCCCATCAATAATCATGCTACATACTTTATTATTAACATGACATCTAGTATGAAAAATATTTTCTCATTGTACCTCTTCATCTTGTTTAATTTACACACTAAGGGCTCTCCTTGTAATCAAAAGTTCTCCATCAATCGGATACTCAACGTCACTTGCATCCTCCAAAGGGGGCATAGACTCATTATCAGACTCACCTTCGGTCTCAATGTCACCATCTTCTTTCAATATCATTACTCTTTTATTTGTACATTGACTAGCAATATGACCCATTCCTAAACACTTAAAACATTTAACATCTCTAGTTCTAGAAGGTTGGGAAATAGTTTTACCTGCATTTGGTGTGCCTCCATTTTTATTTTCTTTGGAAGGTTCGGCCTTGGGTTTTTCATCCCTCCTACTCCAATTCGACTTCCATGTTGAAGAAGAACTTGAATTTTGTCCCATTCTTGAGGATCCCTTCCTTTTTAGTTGTTGCTCCACCTTTATGGCCATGTGCACCATGTGATCCAACTCCACATAATGTTGCAACTCTACCATATTCTCTATATCACAGTTTAAGCCAACTAAGAATCTCGCCATTGTAGCTTCTCGGTTCTCCTCCATATTGGCTCGAATCATTGCTATCTCCATCTCCTTATGGTAGTCTTCAACACTTTTAGAACCTTGAGTAAGGCTTTGCAATTTCCTAAACAAGTCCTTATGGTAGTGGCTTGGAATAAATTGCCTCCTCATAACTGCTTTCATCCCACGTCTCAATGGGTCTTTCTCCATTTCGTCTCCTCCTTAAAATCAATTCATCCCACCAAATAATAGCATAGTCAGTAAATTCAATGACATCCAATTTTACCTTTTTCAACTCAGAATAGTTGTGACAATCAAACACCAACTTCATCTTTTCTTCCATTCTAAATAAACTTCTGGATCATTTTTACCTTGAAAGGGTGGAATTTTCATTTTAATACTTTCTAAATTATTATCAACCCGATTCCTAACTTCTCTAAACCTCCCACCATAACTCCTATTGTTGTCACTCAAATTCTTATCAACTTCATCAAAACCATCTCTATAATACTCTTCATCTTCAATACTCTCCCTTGATTGAACTCTCACCTTTCTACGTATATTAGGAGTGTTTTGTGACTCTTCCACATGTGTATTCTCTACTCGATCTAACTGTTCATGAATTTCCTCCATCTCCACTCTCAAAACTCTTCTCATCTCACTTACTAAAGCTTACATCATCAACTTTGGATCCACCATTCCCGACACACCTTCAGAAGTAGTTTTGTCCTTGTTGTGGGACATGATTTTCTTGCAAGACAATGTTAGAGTAAAACAAATTCTCACAACACTAGCTTACGTGTTTCTCTCAAGATTAATGGCACTCACACTCGTGTTTACTCAAATTTTGGCTTTTACCCTCTTATAAGCTCACACTCTCTTGCTTTTTTTCCTCTCTTAGTCTCCTCTTTTAGTTCTTTATTGAACTCAAACAAATTCACGCAAAAATTTTCTTGCAACAATCCAAACTCAACTAATAGAGTACAAAGAGCAAAGGAAGAAAAAAATAAACAAAATTTTAAGAAGCAAAGGAACAAAGCAATAAAACTTTAGGAAAAATTAAAGACAAGATAAGGAATAAGAAAATCAGAACAAGAAGCAACTAAAATAGAAAGAAATCAATTACTAGATGAAAGGAAACAATTGAGATAGGAAAAATAACCAAAATAAGAAAACGAAATATCAAAACAAGAAAAAAAATTGACGCAATTAGAATTACTAGATCACTTTTTTTTTTAGTTCAGAATGCAAAATCTAGGTGGAAATTTGAATTTCAACAACAATTGGTTCTTCTAACTTTTTTTTTATTCTTCTACCGAATAATAGTAGTTTTGAATTAGATTTTTGCATATATATTTAAAACTTACGGCCGCTGATTTTTGCCAAAATAACAGTTAGGTTTTGTTTACAAATTTTCAAGAATTACGCCCACCGATTTTAATTTTCTTTCAATGCTTTGTCCAAACTTCTTACTTTCAATTTTGGTACCATGCTCTATTAAGTATTCCTCTTTTTCTATTGCATCATACTTGATTAATAATTGGCATTAAATGCAAGGTTCTTTTTCTTATTACAAGGAGGGTTAATTTCTTTTCTTTGAAACTCAGTTATTATGGTGTCCATGTAGTTAGTAGGTTAAAGTAATGGAGAATATTTTGAGAACCATGTTTGAAAATAATGTAAGTGATCAAGATATTTGTTTTAAGGGTTTATACCATGCTAAATTGAGTCTAGTATCTAGGATGTATCTAGGATGTGAATTATGTTGAGATAAGAAATTCACGTGTGAACAATTGTTGAGAAAGGAGATTTTAGAAAAGTCATAGATTTTGAATATTGATAACCCCAAGGCAACAAGGATATATTAAGAGTTGAAATAATTGTACTAGTATAATGGTAAAAAGAAAATACAAGTAAGAATTGAATATATTGTTTCCAGAGAGCTATTCAAGAAACTTTAAGATTTTAGCTAAATTATAATATAGCTGATAGTAAATCTAAATGATGTATTTATGCATTAGAAGTTATGCTTTATGTATCTTTATATAATTTTAGTGAAAGTTGGAAGAAAAGATTTGTCCTTAGTTGAATTTGTCTATATCAATAGTTATTAGGGCAATATACAAATGACACTATTTGAGGTTTTATATGAAATATCTTAGGTCTCCTAATAGGTGAGTGAGTTAATTAAAGTTAAGTTTTTGAAATCTAATTTGAAATAACATACAGTAGATAGAATATGATTAACCTAAATTGATAATGCTAGTTTAGAGAGCATGATTCAATAATATGTCTTCGAGTTTGATGAGAGATCTCTTAGCAGATTTCACTTATAATAAATTGACATTAGATGATTTAAAGCCTTATGTAAGAGGTGTTACAAACTTTTTATTAAATGACTCAGTGGAGTTAGACTTATGGTAAGATGTCGTTGATAAAGTAAAATTGATTAAAAAAACACAAGAAACTCAATTCAGGCCAAAAGTCTATAAGGACCAGGAATGTTGAGCACTAAAAAAAATTATTAGTTGGTGACCAAATATTCTTGAAGGACTCACACATAAAAGAGGTAATGAGGTTTAGAAAGAAGGGAAAAAGTTAAGCTCTATTATATAGGCACTTTTTGAAATCTTGGACAAAGTATGCATAGTATAAATCACTTAGCTTTGCCATCAGAATTAAGTGATGTTGGTACAGTCTTTTTTGCATCAATGCTAAGGAAGTAACTATTAGATTCTTTTTATGTTATCTAATTCTAAGAAATTCAATTGGATAATAATTTTACTTTATTATGGGGAAAAAATATGATGTCTATTGTTGATTGATAGGTGAAGAACTTATGGCTTAAATAAATCTTTATGGTTAAGGTTCTCAAGTGAATAAACTTCTTAGAAAGTAAAGATGATATACAAAAGAGATAACCTCAATTGCTTGAGTAGTAAGGTTAATAACTGTAAGTTATGCCTTGATTTCATTCATTACTTGTGATAAGAAGGTTTGAAATTCGGAGACCGAATTTCTTACGGGGGGGAAAATGTAATATCCCATAATTTTTAAAAATAATAATAATGTTTTGCCATAAAAAAATATGTTTTAAAATGATTATGAATGTTTTGTTGAAAGCAAATATGCTTTTAATTAAAATATTTTGTTTTACTTAAAATAATTATATTTGCCTTTAAATAAATTTTTATTTTATTTTTATAAATTTATTTCTTTTAACATGCATGAAGTTATTTTATATTATGATTTGTTTTATTAAAATTTTTATCAAGAAAAGTCATAATTCAAGAGTGCAACTAAAGGTTTGCAATAATATAAATTTTTAAAAACTTTTGAGATGTTTTAGGATGAAAAACGATATTTATATGTATATATATAAAAAATAATAATCCTAAATATTTAATTATTAAATAACAATAAGTAAAAAAAAAGAAAAATGGAAGAAAGAAAATGTGAAGAGCGCAGCACGGCAGGGGGTGGAAATGAGTTTTTCCTATTCACTTTCTCTTTCTAACCTCTACCTTCTCTCTAAGATTTCTCTCATTCTAGACATCCAATTGAAATACCGAACGTACCATTGCAGTCGTGAAGATGAGAGCTTCAAAATTCACCAATCAATTGGGCCGAAAGATCACCAAAATTTTGCCGAAAAATTATGAATAGTAACTTATAGGTAATTTTCTAAAATGGTAGATTTTTTTATGGTTTTTGAAGCTTTCAAGTTAGGAGTTTTGTTAAGGATATAGAGTATTAGTTATATGATAAATTTCATGGTCAAACAACGTGATTTGGTACTTTAATTTTGTAAATTGTTCTCCGGTAAACAGTAACTGTGAATAATATTTTCCAGCATGAATAGTATTTTCCTACCATTCAAGCTCCCGGAGTAATTTCTTAGGTTTTTGGACCCTTCGGATACGTTTTTGAAGTCTATTTAGTCAAATGTAAATTGAAAAAGTGCATTTTAAGACTGTCTAACCTAGAGCCTTACCTTGTGAGTAGATAACTTTTTATAAGACCTACCTTATGCTTTTCTTGAATTTTAAATGTATAATTGATTATGTTTACATGCTATTTATACTTTTATATGTCTGATAACTTCAATTTACTGCACTTTTTGAATGCTTTCTGAGTGTGTTTATTGTGCTGTTTTGATTATTAAGACTCTTATTCCCGTATCTAACTGAATGTGATTACTCCCCTAGATGCAATATCATCCACCCTATGTGTTGTAGCAAAGTAGTGTGCATATGTGTCAATCTTGGCGGCAAACCAAGTGATATTGAGTAAAGCTGCCCTTTTTTCTGTAAGGCACTGATTCTGTTTTATTTGGCACAGGTGGCAGGGGAGCAGAGCTGCGCAGCAGGTGCAGCCACCACCTAGCAGGAGAAAGCAGCAAGCTGACACTGCAGGCTGCTGGTTGGGTTGGTGCAGAATTGTCTCCACTACTGAAAGTGGAGAAGAAAAAGCTGAAAGCAGAGATGCCGGCTGCAGAGTAAGGAGAATGTCAGAAAACCTGGACACCTTACTGGGACCACAAGGCCTGTTTATAAAAGGGCAGAGAATAGGAAGAAGAACAGCGACAGACTGCATAGCAGCATTAGAGCATGGAATAGTGTGTAAATTTTGATTTCCATTGATCGCTATTGTGTTTTCCTTTTTCTTCTGTTTTTATTAAAGACCGCACTTGTGTTTTTTGATCACTTCGGATATATACCAGTGATTCTGGGATATTTGTAACCAGTGTAACCATGAGACTTGGCTAGTTTCCAGCTAGGGTTGCATAAGGGTTGTAATGAACTTGAGCACAGTTTTAGTAACAACACATTTCACTACAGCATTGTCTTAACATTCAACTGTGTTTATATTTTATTTTCCTTCGATAACGGAAGTTAGTGGAGGAAGGCTTAGGCCAAGATTCACCTGGGAGGGGAATAGAGGCTGGAAAAATAGTTGAATATATGGGATTAAGCTAATATAAGAATATATGGTTTCCCATTACCCTAAGAGTGGAGCTTCATACAAAATTTGGGGGTGAGGATTGATGCAGGAATGCATGTCTGAACCTCAGAATTGTAAGGAATGGAAATCTGGGAAGACTTCATTCAAGACTGGACTTGGCACTTAGCACAACTGTTGTAGCAATCTTTAGAGCAAATACGAGTGTTGTAGTTCATGGCAACCCTGAGCAACCCTAGACCTCCTATTATCGTTTTTCTTTTGCACCCTAGCACCCCTCATCTTAGTTATAGTTGCATTTAAGTGATCCACCTCTATTTTATCTTGTGAGCCATCTTAATTCTGTTTGCTACAGCATTCACACAGCAAAAGTCTCTACAATAGTTTTAGTTCGCTCCTCGTGGGACGATACTCACTCATCACTTTATTACTTGGTCACGACACGTGCACTTGCGTTCGAACACTGCATACATATTTGCATGATATTCAACAAGTTTTTGGCGCCGTTGCTGAGGAGTGTCAACTTAAAAATTATTCTTAGTTACTTGACTGTGTGAAGTGTTTTTAGTATATCTATTATTCCCTCTATTGTTTTGTTGAACAGGTAACGCAGTGCATGACCCGGGCTGACAGAGAACTTCTGCCTCTAGATCCAGAGATAGAAAGGACGCTTTTGAGAAGAAAAAGAGGACAGTTAGGACCTCAGCAGCAGGCAGGAATGGCTAATTAGAATGGTGCAGACAATATGGATGATAGAGATAGGGTCTTAAATGCTTATGTTCAACCAAACTTGAATGGGTTGAACCCAAGTATTGTGAGACTAGAGATCGAGGATCTACACTTTGAGCTCAAGCCAGTAATGTTTCAGATGTTGCAGACTGTAGGCTAGTTCAATGGAATGCCTACAGAGGACACTCATCTTCACTTAAGAGTATTCATGGAAGTCACGGATGCTTTCCAAAATGAATGGGGTAATAGAAGAAGTGCTCAAGCTAAAGTTGTTCCCTTACTCATTAAGAGATCGAGCAAGAGCATGGCTGAACTCTCTACCACCCGACTCTATCGCTAACTGGAGCGATTTGGCTGAGAAATTTCTGCTGAAATATTTCCCTCCCACCAAGAATGCCAGATTGAGAAATGACATCACCTCTTTCCAGCAATTGGAAGGTGAATCATTGTATGAGACCTGGGAGAGGTATAAAGAGCTTTTACGGAGATGCCCTCATCATGGAATCCCTTACTGCATTCAGATGGAGACCTTTTACAATGGCCTTAATGCTCAAACCCGCACTATAGTGGATGTAGCAGCTAATGGGGCACTACTGTCCAAAACATATAATGAGGCATATGAGTTGCTAGAAAGAATGGTTAGCAAGAACTATTAGTGGCCTATGGATAGAGTTTCCACTGGCAGAAAAATGGTAGGCATACATGAAGTGAGTGAAGTTACTTCTCTCACAACCCAGCTAGCTTCACTAGTTAATGTCTTAAAAAGTCAGCAAGTGAACCTCCCTCAAGCAGCCAATGTAGTCCAGGAGACTGGACCATCTTGTGTTTTGTGCAATGGACCACATCTATTTGACACTTGTCCCTCAAACCCAGAATCAGTGTGCTAGGTGGGAAATATGAATCGCAATAACAAGCACTACTCTAACATGTATAACCCAGGATGGAGGCAACGCCCCAATTTTTCCTGGAGCAACTATGGTATGGGACAAGGGAGCAACTCTGCTCCACAAATACCACAGGCTCCCCCCGGCTTTCCTTCGGCAAAGACAACAGCCTCACGAAACCACCACTTCACTGGAATCCCTGATGAAGGAATATATGGAAAGGAATGATGCTCAAATCCAGAGTTAAGCAACCTTATTACAGAATCTGGAAAGTCAAGTGGGACAGCTTGCCAATGAACTAAAAAGTAGAACTCCAGGGACACTTCCAAGCAATATTGAAGTCCCTAGGAGAGAAGGGAAAGAGCACTGCAAGGCTATAGCTCTGAGAAGTGGGAAGATGGTGGAGGCACCAAAGGCAAGAGGACAGGACCAGAAAGACTCCACTGTACCCCTGGAGAAAAAGAAAGACAAGCAAAAGCAAAAGGAGGAGGTAAGCGAGGAAGCAACCATCTCTGAAGTAAATGCTGCAGCTATGCCATAGCAAAATTTGGCAACTTTGCCACAGCAAGGCATGCAGCAAACTAAGCTACCTCCCCCCTTCCCTTAGAGATTCCAGAAAAAGTAGAATGACCAGCAGTTTAGAAGATTCTTAGATGTCCTGAAATAGCTGCACATTAACATTCCTCTGGTGGAAGCACTAGAGCAGATGCTTAATTATGTAAAGTTCATGAAGGACATCCTGACCAAGAAGAGAAGATTTGGCGAGTTTGAGACAATTGCTCTCACAAGAGAATGTAGTGTTGTGTTACAGAATAAGCTGCCACCCAAACTTAAGGATCCAGACAATTTCACCATACCTTGTTCTATCGGGAACCAGTATTTTGGCAAGGCACTTTGTGATTTGGGAGTAAGCATCAACCTCATGCCAATGGACATATTTAAAAAGCTAGGAATTTGAGAAGCAAGGCCTACCACAGTCTCACTGCAACTTGCAGACAGATCCATAGCTCATCCAGAAGGAAAGATCGAGGATGTACTGGTTAAGGTGGATAAGTTCATCTTCCCAGTAGACTTTATAATACTGGATTATGAAGCCGATGCAGAGGTACCAATTATTTTGGGCAGACCATTCCTAGCAACTGGCAGGACATTAATTGATGTTCAGAAAGGGGAATTAACCATGAGAGTCCAGGATGAGCAGGTTACATTCAATGTACTCCAAACCATGAAGTTTGCTAGTGAAGAAGAGGAATGCGCAGTTGTGTCTATGATAGACACATTAGCATCAAAACAGTTAGAAAAATGCTGCAAGGGCCCACCACCAGTAGCATGGACAGACAACTCAAATTCAGAAGGGGAAGATGAGAAAGAATGGGCCTGGATTGATGTTAGTCATGGCTTTAAGAACCAGGAGCCAATAAAGGAGCCATTATATGTAACCCTACCTGAATCAAGGCTGCTGAAAGCATCAATGGAGGAACCACCAGTCTTGGAAATGAAGCCTCTGCCAGCACACCTCAAGTATGTGTATTTAGGAGAAGCAACCACTCTTCCTGTGGTTATCTCAGCATTGTTGATAGAGGAACAAGAGGAGAAATTGGTCCTAACATTGAAGAAATTCAGGAGGGCCATTGGTTGGACACTTGCTGATATTAAGGGAATCAGCCCCTTATTTTGCATGCATAAGATCCTCTTGGAAAGCAATGAAAGAGGGTCCATAGAACCCTAACGGAGGCTCAACCTGATAATGAAGGAGGTGGTTAAGAAGGAAATTATTAAGTGGCTAGATGCTGGAATTATCTACCCCATATTAGACAGCTCCTGGGTGAGTCCGGTTCAATGTGTTCCTTAGAAAGAGGGTATGACTGTGGTGGAAAACGAAAACAATGAGTTTATCCCCACTAAGGTTGTGACTGGTTGGAGGATTTGCATGGATTATTGGAAATTGAACAAGAGTACCAGGAAAGATCATTTTCCCCTGCCATTCATTAATCAAATGTTGGATAGACTTGTAGGAAGAGAGTATTATTGTTTCTTGGATGGGTATTCAGGGTACAACCAGATTGCTATAGCACCGGAAGATTAGCATAAGACCACATTCACATGTCCTTATGGTACCTTTGCATTTCAAAGAATGCCATTTGGGCTTTGCAATGGTCCAGCAACGTTTCAGCGATGCATGATGGCAATTTTTACAAAAATGGCTGAACAGTTTGTGGAAATTTTCATAGATGACTTCTCAATTTTCGGGGATTCCTTTGACCTATGTTTAGGAAACCTTACAAAAGTCTTACAACAGTGTAAGGAAACAAACTTGGTGTTGAACTGGGAGAAGTGTCAGTTTATGGTAAAAGAGGGAATTGTACTGGGACATAAAGTTTCTCAAAGAGGACTTGAAGTTGACAAGGCCAAGGTGGAAATCATAGAGAAGCTGCCTCCTCCCACCTCTATCAAGGGCATCCGAAGCTTCCTGGGTCATGCAGGATTTTATAGGAGGTTCATCAAAGACTTCTCTAAGATTACCAAACCTTTATGCAGTTTGCTCGAGAAGGACAAAACTTTCTATTTTGATGAAAGTTGTATGACAACATTTTGCGATCTCAAGAAGAAATTGAGTACAGCCCCAGTTATCGTGGCACCAGACTGGACCTCTCCATTCGAGTTAATGTGTGATGCTAGTGAAGCAGCATTGGGAGCTGTTCTCAGGCAGCGTAGGAACAAGCTTTTTCACTCTATATATTATGCAAGCAAAACACTGCAAGGGGCCCAATTGAACTACACAGTGACAGAGAAGGAACTGCTCGCAGTAGTTTTCGCCTTTGAAAAATTTAGATCATATTTGGTAGGAGCAAAGCACACAGACCATTCTGCCATCAAACACCTGGTTAGGAAAAAGGATTCCAAGCCCAGGCTCATTCAGTGGGTGTTTTTGCTTCAGGAATTCGACCTGGCGATCAGGGATAGAAAAGGAACTAAAAATCAAGTGGCAGACCATCTCTCCAAACTGGAAGAGGACAGCTTAGGAGAAAATAAAATTAACGAGAGGTTCCCAGATAAACAACTCTACCTCCTGTCCCAAAATGGTGTGCCATGGTATGTTGATTATGTAAATTACCTTGTGAGTGGACTGCTCCCACCAGACTTGACGTTATAACAGAAGAAAAAATTTTTGCATGAAGTGAACTCATATTACTGGGATGAACCATACCTTTACAAGCACTGTGCTGATCAGACGATAAGGAGATGCATACCCAGCGAAGAGATGGAGCAAATCTTAAAGCAATGCCATGCTTCTCCTTATGGAGGTCATTTTAGAGGAGTTAGAATTGCAAACAAGGTACTGCAGGACGGATTCTACTGACCCTCTCTATTCAAGGACTCCCACTCTTTTGCAAAGCAATGCGACCGATGTCAAAGGATAGGGAATATATCTCACAGAAATGAAATTCCACTAAACAACATCTTAGAGGTGGAATTATTTGATGTATGGGGAACAGATTTCATGGGCCCATTCCCTTCGAGTTTTGGGAATCAATACATCCTAGTAGCTGTAGACTACGTCTCAAAGTGGGTGGAAGCAAGTGCATCTCAAACTAATGAGGCAAGAGTGGTGACCAGATTTCTGAAGAGAAACATCTTTACAAGGTTTGGAACCCCCAGAGCCATCATTAGCGATGGAGGGACCCATTTCTGCAATAGGCAGTTCAAAGCACTCCTATCCAAATATGGAGTGAGGCACAAGGTGGCAACACCCTATCACCCACAATCGAGTGGGAAAGCTAAAGTTTCCAACAAAGAGATCAAGAGAATCTTGGAGAAAACAGTAGGCCCCACGAGGAAGGATTGGTCCTCGAGGTTGGATGATGCATTATGGGCCTATAGAACAGTCTACAAGACGCCACTAGGCATGTCACTATACAAGTTGGTGTTCGGGAAGGCTTGTCATCTACCAGTAGAGTTAGAGCATCAAGCATATTGGGTAGTGAAAAAGCTAAACTTGAACCTGGAAGCTGCTAGTGAGCAAAGGATGCTGCAACTTAATGAGCTAGATGAATTCCGTGGTCAAGCTTATGAGAATGCCAAACTATATAAGGAGAAGGCAAAATAATGGCATGACAAGAAGATACAACCAAGGAACTTCGAAGTAGGACAGAGAGTGCTGCTGTACAACTCCAGGCTGATCTTGTTTCCTAGGAAGTTGAAATCTCGTTGGTTTGGCCCTTTTCGCATAAGCAAGGTCTTCCCTTTTGGAACTGTTGAATTAGAAGAAGAAAAGGAAGGGAGGACATTCAGGGTAAATGGACAAAGAGTCAAGCACTATCTGGGAGGTGATGTGGATAGATAGCACACCTCCATCCATCTTTAAGAGGAATGAACAGGAAGAAAGTCTGGCTGATGACTCTAAAACAAGCACTCATGGGAGGCAACCCATGTTTAAATCTGTTGATTGGTTAATTTAGCAGTTTTAGAAAGTTTAATTTCATAATTTAATCTCATTTATTTTTGTTACGTAGGTAGGGAACATAGTAATCTGCAGGACAATTCTTGCTTTGCTGCAGCAAAACTAGGTGGAAGTTAGTCTTTGCTCTGCTAAAGCAAGATTTTGGGCAAGCCACCTCTGTTGCAGTAAAATCTTAGGCAAGCCAGTTTTTGCTGCAAAAGTTGCTGTAGTAAATGCATTCAGCCCTAAATCAAAGGGGAACCCCTTTGCTATAAAAAAAATATTTTCAAAAATTGTTATCAAACGCAAAATGGGGGCGGGAAAAAGGAAGAAGCCCATAAGTCATGAAAACACGTTCTCCCACCCTCATTACACCTCTGCAACTCTCCCACCCCCTTCACCCTCGAGTATCTCTCCCGAGTTCCCAAAACCCCTACAGCTCCCTCACTTCCTTCATACCAGAGACCTCCACTTCCAAACCCTCGTAACCAACCATGCTGAGAATTAAGACGGTGACCTGGAAGGTGAGCAAGGTGAAGAAGTTCACCTCTGAGGTGAGCAAACAGAGACATGATGAGGAGATCCTGTTGTAAAATTTTTGTGTAGAGAAGGGTTTCACTTTCACGTCCATGGAGGATTTGGGACTGCCAATTTACGTTGGCACTGTGGTCAAACAGAGGGGTTGGGAAGCTTTTGCAAGACCTGCAAACTGCCCTTATCCCTCTGGTTCGGGAATTATACGCAAACTTCTCACCAGGCAATTTGAAGTGGGTGACAGTCCGAGAGACTAGGGTTCGATTTGACCAAGCCTCCATTAACAAGGCTTACAATCTGCCAGACGAGGAAGACTAGTACAAGGACTATCTACAGGGTCTGAAAGACCAGGACTGGGACACTATGCTTACCCGGGTATGCCTTCCCGGCACCACCTGGGATAAATCCCCTCAGGGCTCCACCACTATTAATTGGGTCTCTCTGGTACCGACAGCAAAGGTGTGGTACCACTTTCTCAAGACCCGCTTGCTACCTTCCACCCATGGGCAGACAGTGAGCCGAGATAGAGTAGCAATGGTTGACGTACTCATATCTGGTAAACCACTCAACGTTGGCCAAATCGAAGTATACGCCAACCGGAAAAAGGAAAGCTTACTTTTCCCTTCCCTCATCACTATCCTGTGCAAGAATCGTAGAGTCCCAGTCTCCATTAATGAATAAACATTGAAGGACACCAGCCCCATCACTGCCATCACCATTACCTGGATTGTCCAAGAAAAAGCTGCCCCACACCCACCAGTTGCCTCCTGAGATCCTCCACAAGCTGCCGGACCCTCTACTTCTACCTCTACCCCTCAGCCAGCCGACAAGACCCTTCATCTCATCCTTCAGCAATAAGCTACTATCCTCATACAGCAAGCAAAGCTGTTGCAGCATCAGCAGATGTTTTGGCGTTATGAATAGAAGAAGGACTTCGCACTCCACACTACCCTTGAGCAGAACTACAAACAATTTTTCTCATTTCTGGAGTTTCCCACATAATTACTCCATTCTACCTTTGAAGAAGAAGGCCAAGCACCGGAACCCCGGGCAGAAGAGGATCAGGAGTCTCAAGACTCCTCACACAGCAAAGAGCCACAACCAGAACCCCATCAAACTCTAGTAGGCACTGAGTCCTCAGAAGATGATGAACCCATTGCAAAACGAGCAGTAGTGATGTGCAAAGGAAAGGCCCCACAACAATCAACACATCGAAGGAATGGGCTCAGAAGCTCATCAAGGTCTTCTAGGGTTCAATGCCCCTAGGGTGCTGCAGCATCCCTGCAAGCACCCCCAAGAAGTTCCCTTCTCTCATATTCCTTCTCTGTTGCATTTAGCATTTCTTTGGCCCTGCCTCTATTTTTGCCTGGTGTACCTTCTGTTTTTGACAATTTACTCAGCAGTGGGGACATTGCTCACCTTTAAGTTTGGGGGGGTTTTATAATGTTTGCTGTGGCATTTATGGGACTTAGTGTTGTTTTAGTTATTGCTGTAGAGTTTACTGAAGCATATGTTAGGCTGGGACTTGTTTATTTGTGTTCTGTTTATCTATGTTTCTGTTTATCTGTGTTGTTGTTTACTTATGTTTCTGCCTGACTGTGTTGGATAAGACTGCATTAGTACTTGTTGCTGCCTGTCTTACTGTTTGTTTCGATGTATATAGTTATATATATATATATATCTATATAAATAAGAGAAATATAGAGAGAGATGAGTCTGCACATTGCATAGCCTGTTGTAAGCTCTGTGATACTCCATGAGGAGGATCAAGAACTTCACTAAAAACCAGAATAAGAGACCTGCACACCTACCCAACCACACACAGAACCTTCTTCTAATAAGCACAGGATCATGGGCAGTTTGCCAAAAGAAATTTAGTAATTTTTCATAAGGGGAACCTAAGTTTTAGAGCTAATATTGAGAGTTTTCTGCAGAATTATAAAAGAGGCATACGCATATGGTTAGTAAGGCTTAAGTTTGGGGGGGGGAAGTAGGAAAGTAGGAAAGTAAGGAAAGGAGAGAAAAATTTGGACGCTCCAATGCTTCTGTAGTTCCTTAGTAACCAAGGGTGTGCATGAGCCACATGTGTACCCTTGCGTCAAACAGAGACATAGAGTATGAGTGGGATGCTGCTTAAAGATGATAAGGCTGAGTAACCGGGTGCTGCATCATTCATGTTGGCATTCGCGTCAAAAGGCACTAATGACCTCTGCTAGAATAATAAAAAAAGAAGAAGAAGAAGAAGATGAAGAGAGAAAAAGAAAATATATATACAAAGGAAGAAAGGAAATCAGTGAGCTACCCCCAACGGTATTTTCTACCCTGGCAGCACTTATGATGTATGCCAACTTGTCCAAAAAGGAAGCTCAATTTATTAGTGAGAAAATCTCAGGAACTCTGGCTGATTTTGAACCAAGTAGCTCTTTGGGAAACTGTCCATGTCACACACACAACTTCAAAGAAGGTCTTGGTTGTGATTGGGAGAAAGGCTTGTGGTGTCCCGTATATAGAAGCAATCCTGAGAGTTAAGAGCTATCAGCAGAACTACATGAAATCGTGCAAGAGAAAAGGGCTGAAAACATTTGGTAGGGTTGTTATGAGTAGAGCAGATTGCTTGGGGACAAGCAATCCCTTAAGTTTGGGGGGATTTGATAACTTCAATTTACTGCAATTTTTGAATGCTTTCCGAGTGTGTTTATTGTGCTATTTTGATTATTAAGCACTCTTATTCCTGGATCGAACTGAATCTGATGACTCCCCTAGATGCAATATCATCCACCCTGTGTGCTGTAGCAATGTAGTGTGCATATGTGGCAATCTTGGCGGCAAACCAAGTGATATTGAGTAAAGCTGCCCTTTTTTTTGCAAGGCACCGATTCTGTTTTATTTGGCGCAGGTGGCAGGGGAGCAAAGCTGCGCAGCAGGTGCAACCACCACCTAGCAGGAGAAAGCAGCAAACTAATACTACAGGTTGCTGGTTGGGTTGGTGTAGAACTGTCTCTACTACTGAAAGTGGAGAGGAAAAAGCTAAAAGCAAAGATGCTGGCTGCAGAGTAGGGAGAATGTCAAAAAACCTGGACACCTTACTGGGACCACAAGGCCTGATTATAAAAAGGCAGAAAGCAAAGCCGAGAAGAGAGACGGGAAGAGAATAGGAAGAAGAATAGCGACAGACTGCATAGCAGCATTAGAGCACGGGATAGTGTGTAAATTCAGATTTCCATTTATCGCTGTTGTGTTTTCCTCTTTCTTCTGTTTTTATTAAAGACCGCACTTGTGTTTTTTGATCACTTGGGATATATACCAGTGATTCTGGGATATTTGTAACCAGTGTAACCATGAGACTTGGCTAGTTTCCAGCTAGGGTTGCATAAGGGTTGTAATGAACTTGAGCACATTTTTAGTAACAACACATTTCGCTACAGCATTGTCTTAACATTCAACTGTGTTTATATTTTATTTTCCCCTAATAACGGAAGTTAGTGGAAGAAGGCTTAGGCCAAGATTCACCTGGGAGGGGAATGGAGGCTGGAAAAACAGTTGAATATATTGGATTAAGCCAATATAGGAATATATGGTTTCCCATTACCCCAAGAGTGGAGCTTCATACACAATTCGGGGGCGAGGACTGATGTAGGAATGCATGTCTGAACCTCAGAATTGCAAGGAATGGAAGTCTGGGAAGACTCCATTGAAGACTGAACTTGGCACTTAGCACAACTGCTGCAGCAATCTCTAGAGTAAATACGAGTGCTGTAGTTCATGGCAACCCTGAGCAACCCTAGACCTCCTATTATCATTTTTCTTTTACACCCTAGCACCCATCATCTTAGTTATAGTTGCATTTAAGTGATCCACCTCTATTTTATCTTGTGAGCCATCTTAATTCTGTTTGCTACAGCATTTACACAGCAAAAGTCTCTATAATAGTTTTAGTTCACTCCTCGTGGGACGATACTCACTCATCACTTTATTACTTAGTCACGACACTTGCACTTGTGTTCAGACACTTCATACATCATGCATGATATTCAACAATGTCTCTGAAATGGATTAAATAATCTGAATTGTTTACAATATGGTATATAGTTCAAAAAGAGTATGATTTTGAAAATGGATTTTTGAATTAATTGAATATGTGATTTTAAATATATTTTTCATCATATGGTAAAAGAAAGATATTGTGCATGTTGTATTGATTTATAAAGATATATGATTGCTTTGAAAAAAGGCATATATTTGTGATAAACCCTAATTGGGAAACTTATGACAGATGAACTGTACTGAGATTAAAATTCTGTATTATACTAAAAACTCTGTATTGGATTATATGGTATATGTGTAAATAATAATTTTTGTGGAGGAATCCTATTAAAAAAATTGTTTCCTAATAGCAGGTGATGTTAGCCCTAGTGCACCTTGATACCTCAGCTAGCAAAGATGGTGCTAGCCTCGTGTGACAACCAACACACATGATATGATATATGACGATGAGCATGATGCCTCCTATCTAGGCGAGATGCCAACTATATGATATGTGACTTGCCTCCCTTGCTATGTGCTTAGAAAATACCCATATTAGAGTCCATTCGTGTGTCCTCTTGAATGGTGGTAGGGCAAACTTCAGTGAGATGTTGAGTTTAGGCAAATCCTACACCACCAAAGTACAGAAAGGATTGAACTCTGATATGGTGGTTTCGATATAAGATCCTCTTAATATTTTTATGTGAATATTTTGATGCATAACAATATTTTTTTAATGATCATACAGTATAGTATATGGTTTTGGATATCTGAATATCCTTTGTTTTGAGAATATTTGAAATGCCGGTCACATATGGATGTACTTTCAAACTGTCTTTCCTATGTGACAAATTTTAAAATATGAGTATATCCATATGTTGACCTAAGAGGTCATAGGAGGTATTATCTGCTCACCGAGTTGTTAAACTCACTACACGATATTTTTACATTTTTTTCAGATAAAAATATAGAGTTTGGTCCTTCCCCTTCAGACAGTTGACCAGTTAGACGACATGATCTCTGGTTGAGTCTACTTTGTTTCCAAAACTCGTAGATTTTGATTATATTGTACTTGTACTCTAGAGTATGCTCTGAATGCCATAGACATGATCTTTGCTTCTACTGTAATATGGGTATAAAGACTTAGCTTGTATATTTAGTTATATTGGAGAACTTGTAAACGTATGTTATTAATCCTAATATGTGATATACGTGAAACAAGTATGTAATAGAATAACTATTAAGTTATCTACTGCTCATGATAATCGCATTCCCTTAAATTGGGGGCATGACAGAAAAGGTCCCATATACTTTCACGGTTGGTAGCTAGATGTATGCTCAAGTTTATACTTATCCCGATAGTGCTTTTGCTGTTAATGTTTTATAGAGATACTTGATTAATCCAGGTTTGAATCATTTGAAAGCTGTGAAAAAAGTGTCATGAGGTACTTGGAAGGTACCAAGGACTATATGTTGACTTACAAGCAGTTTGATCAACTTGAAGTCACAGGCTATTCCGATTTTTATTTTGCAGGTTACCCAGATGATAGAAAGTCTATCTCTAGTTTTATTTTTATGATCATAGAAAAAGTTATTTCTTGAAAAACTGTTAAACAAACACTTATAACTTACTCGACTATGGAAGCAAAGTATGTCACTTGTTATAAGCCTATTTGCTTATCTATATGGCTAAGGAACTTAATTTTTGGCTTTCATATTGTTGAATGTATATCTAGGCCACTTGTCATATATTGTGACAATACTATTGTCATGATCAACATCTTATCAAAAGATAAAAAACTAGCATTAACTTTGTATTATCATGATCAACATCTTATCAAAGATTAATGCCAACTATTTGGGTCAATCATGCCCTTGTAAGGTTAAGCAATTGATAAGTGCATGTCATTCCCATGCGTGGTGTTGGAATACTCACTATCTGACAAAGTTTGCATGATCGAACTCATTGTCTTAGTTTAACGCAAAACACTTTTATTATTGTAGTTATATTATCCCCTAGCCTCATCTCCCCTTTCTCAATCTCATTCTTTCTTGTGTACTTTTTTTTTTGAATTCTGATAAGGAAAAGCTATTAGTGTCACGACCACTGTAGAAGCAGGCACGTGACCAGCACAAGAGTAGGAATAAATCCTATCCCGTAAGCCTACAATCAACTGACACCAAGTTATCACTATGACTTACAACATATAGGCATAAACAACATCATGTATACCATAAGGATGGTTCATAATTCATAAATTCACATACAATTGGCATTAAGCCATACAATACAGAAATCATCTTTTTTTCATACAACAACGGTTCTATCAATATTCAAATACGCAGGGATGGAGGGATCCTACCTGTAGGTCATGGAGCTACCTTATAATACAAATTGAAAATATCTAAACAAACTGGGAGCCCTAAAAGCAACATGGGCTCACCACAACTCTTTTAACTCACTAAACAGATGGAGCTGGATCTGAATCTTTTTGACTATCTGAAAAAAGAAAACATATGATGGGGTGAGTATTAAAACTTAGTGAATAGGTAATCCTTACTACAACAGAAACAGGACAAGCAGGGCAGGAGTTTTTCCTTCACAAATATAAAATTTAATGCAAGAAAAAGATAAATGCCATATGCATCATGTGTTTGAATCAATAACAAGGAAAGTTTAGTATTAAAAGGCATAATATCAATGTTATATTTTTAACTCTCTCTATATCAGATCTACAGTCATTTCTCAAGTATACAATAAAGAGGATATTCATCATCAATCAGGCCAAAAGCCTGTAGTCCATTGGGCAAAAACCCGTAATCTATCAGGGAAAAGTCCGCAAAGTCCATAAGGCAAAAGCCCGTACAATCATCCATCAGGTAAAAGCCCACACAATCATCAATCAGGCAGAAGCCCGCATAATCATCCCTCAGGCATAAGCCAGCACAATTTATCCATCAGGAAAAAGCCCGCACAATCAATCAAGCAAAAGTCCATTACACAAACTTCAATATGCACTAATCAATAATAGCCACAACAACATCAACTTAGTTTATACATTTATATCCAAAGGCCTATACATGTGCCTCATAAAATCATTTATCAATTCATATAAAATATCAACATCACCATAAACCAATAGAGAACTAAAATATAAATGATGCTTGTCCTGCATTTCTAAAGTTTATACTAGGAGTCATATTTTAAAAGAAATAAATTTCACATTAATAGTAATGTCTCATGTGGATGTATCAAATGGATAGTTAAACATAATGTCATAGTAAGTATTATCTACTCACAACACTAAAGATGCAAGGTAGTTGAACTCTCTTGATCTCTTACAAACTCAATGGTCGAATTGATGCTGAAAGCTATTTTCTGCTATCTCAAAACCTAGAAAAACAACTTTGGCATATCAAATTCTAATCAAACACCATGAATTCACTATTTTATGCCAGTCAAAAATACTGTTCACTATTCACTGTTACTATTCATGCAGGTAGCGGTTATTGTTCATCCAAAACCTTTTTTCATGATTTAATCCTTTAAATCATGTTTTCCAGCCAAAAAATTATGAATACACTGATTATTCTATATCCTAAACATGATTCTAGGTTCAAAATGACCAGAAAACATCAAAAAAAATTTGAAATTTGAAGTTTACCCATCGCAGTTACTATTCATCATTTTCGACAAACTTCCAGCGACTTTCCAGTGAAATTTATTAGTGGGTTTTGGAGTACTTGTTGCCACGAGTCCAACGGTCCAGACGGTTTGTCAATCGGAGGTCCGTAGCTCCAGTTATGAGGGTTTGAAAAGTGAAGAGGAAAAATGGTAGAAGGGGCTGCATAATTTTTTTCTCTTCGAGTTCTGGAAATGCAGACCCAATTTAATGCAGTAGGCTACAGTAAATGCTATAATATTTTTTTTACTACTAAGGGGCATTACATTCTTCCCTCCTTTAAGAAATTCGGTCCTCGAATTTCAAAACTATAAGATTAAAAATATATACAAGGCTTACAACTCAAAAAGTTCTGGATACCTTCTTTGCATATCACTTTCCATTTCCCATGTAGCCTCCTTTACTGGGTGATTATGTTAGATCACTTTTACCGTTGGAATTTCTTTCGATCTAAGTTTCTTCACTTGCCTATCCACTATAGCCTTTGGTTTCTCCTCATAAATCAAACTTTTGTCAAACTCAATTTCTTGAGGTTGTATGACATTTGAAGGGTCTGGTAAATACTTTCTCATCATCGACACATGAAAAATTGGATGAACTTCACTTAACTCAGGTGGTAAAGCCAAACGGTATGCCACTGAACCGACTCTATCTAGGATTTCAAAGGGTCCAATATACCTTGGACTTAGTTTTCCTTTCTTACCAAACCTCATAATTCCTTTCATAGGCGAACCTTTCAAAAACACTTTATCGCCTATGGAAAATTCTAACTCTCATCGCCTATAATCAACATAAGCCTTTTGCCGACTTTGTGCAGCTAGCAGCCTTTCCCTGACCAATTTTACTTTTTCCACAGCTTCCTGTATCAAGTCTAGCTCTAAAAGTTTAGCCTCACCTACTTCAAACCATCCAATAGGAGATCGACAACGCCTCCCATATAAAGCTTCAAAAGGAGCCATCTGAATACTTGATTGGTAACTATTATTATATGCAAACTCTGCCAAAGGCAGGTATTTTTCTCAACTCCCACCAAAGTCTAGTATACACGCCCTAAGCATATCCTCAAATACTTGAATTGTTCGTTCAGATAGACCATCAGTTTGGGGATGAAAGGCAGTGCTCAAATCTAGCCTCGTTCGTAAATCCTCTTGGAAGGCTCTCCAAAAATGTGCTGTAAACTGTAGACCTCAATCAGATATGACAGATGTTGGAACTCCATGTAACCTAACTATTTCATTTAGGTAAAGACTCGCATATTGTACCACATTGTATGTAGTGTGCTGATTTAGTCATTCGATCTACAATCACCCATATAGAATCATATCCTCTTAAAGTCTTTGGTAGCCCAGTGACAAAATCCATAGTGATTCTCTCCCACTTTCATTCTGGTATTTCAATTTGTTGATGCAATCCTGCAGGCTTCTGATGTTCTGCTTTCACTTGCTGACATATCAAACATTGAGCAACAAACTCTGCTACATCTTTCTTCATTCTGCTCCACTAGTATATTTCTTTAAGATCATTATACATCTTGTTAGTTCCTGGATGAATAGTATAATCTGATCGGTGAGCCTCCTCTAAAATCTTTCTCCTCAACTCATCCACATGCGGTACGCATATGCACTTTCCACACCTCAAAACTCCTTCTGCATCATCATTAAACTTAGAATTATGATTATTCTTCAATGCATTCTTAAGGCTGCATAGGCTAGTGTCCTCACCCTGTTTAGCCTTAATTTGTTCAATCTATGACAACTGGAGCTGTATATGAGCTATCAATGCTCCTGGTTTCTCTACCTCAAGTCTTATCCCCTCACTTTCCAGTTGATGAATGTCTCTCAAAAATGGTCTTTGTAATTGTTTTATGTGAGCTAGACTTCCCATAGATTTTCTGCTCAAAGCATCTGCTACCATATTTGCTTTACCGGGATGATATAAAATTGTACAATCATAATCTTTTAGTAACTCCACCCATCTTCTTTGCCTCAAATTAAGGTCTTTTTGCTGAAGGATGTATTTGAGGCTTTTGTGATCAGTATAAATCTCACAAGATTCACCGTAAAGATAGTGTCTCCAGATCTTTAAAGCAAAGATTACTACTGCCATTTTTAAATCATGTGTTGGGTAATTCTGCTCGTGCTTTTTAAGTTGTCTAGACGCATAGGTTATAACATACCCATTTTGCATTAGCACACAACCCAAACCTATCCTAGAAGCATCACAATATACTACAAAACCTCAAGCGCCAGACGGAATGGCTAAAATTGGAGCCGTGGTCAAACAATTCTTTAATGTCTGAAAACTTTTCTCACATGCATCAAACCATTCAAACTTCACTCATTTCCTGGTCAACCAAGTCAGAGGTGCGGCAATTTTGGAGAAATCCTTAACAAACCTCCTATAATACCCTACTAGACCTAAGAAACTACGAATCTCTGTCACATTTGTAGGACGTGGCCATTGCTGTACTGCCTCAACTTTCTTGGAGTCCACCCGAATACCATCCTGCATAACTATATGTCCCAAGAATGTGACACTATCCAACCAAAATTCACATTTAGAAAACTTTGTATAAATTTGTTGTTCCCTAAGAGTTTGTAAAATGGTTCTCAAATGTTGCTCATGCTCATTAAGACTCTTGGAATACACCAGGATGTCATCAATAAATACTATGACAAATCTATCCAAAAAGGGCTTGAACACCCTGTTCATCAAATCCATGAAAGCAGCTGGTGCGTTATTCAATCCAAATGACATCACCAAAAATTCATAATGGCCATATCGAGTTCTAAAAACTGTTTTAGAGATATCTTCTTTTTTTATCCTCAATTGATGGTACCCTGTCCTCAGATCAATTTTGGAGAAGTATTATGCACCATGGAGTTGATCAAACAAGTCATATATTATGAGCAAAGGATAATTATTCCGCACGGTTACCTTGTTTAACTGCCTATAATCTATACACAATCGTAAAGATCCATCCTTCTTCTTCACAAAAAGAACTAGAGCTCCCCAAGGAGAGATACTAGGTCGAATAAAATCCTTCTCTAGTAAATCTTGCAATTGATTCTTCAGCTCTTTAAGTTCTGTGGGTACCATTCTATAGGGTGGTATTGAAACCGGTTGTGCCCTAGGAATAAGGTCAATATTGAACTCAATCTCTCGTTCAGGAGGTAATCCTGGTAACTCTTTCGGAAAAACATCAGGGAATTTCCTAACCACTGGTATTTGATCTATATCAATAACAAGCTTATCAATATCCCTAACCAAGGCTAGGTACCCTTGGCATCCCTTTTTCAGCAATCTTTGAGCTCTCAAAGCAGAAATTAAATTACTTGTAGCTTCACTATGGTCACATTGAAACCGAAAAGGGGTTTCATTGGGAATATTGAACTCAATAACCTTACAATTACAACCCAAAGTGGCATAATATGCAGCTAGCCAATCCATACCAAGAATCACATCAAAATCTAGCATGTCTAAGACAATCAAATCAACTGAAGTTTTCCTATTATCCAGAAAAATAATGCAGGATTGAAATACATTTTCCACCGTCAAATAATCACCGATTAGGGTTGCAACCAGAAAAGGAGTACTTAATTTAGTCGAATTCTTACCCATTTCCTTAGCAAAGTAAGGGGATACATAAGAATGGGTGGACCCAGAATCAACCAGCACATGTGCCTTATTTGAACAAATAGATAAAGTACCTATCATAACTGCATTTGAAGCCTGTTCATCCTGTCTAGTCAATGCAAAGACTCTAGGTTGACCTCGACTTGAAAAATTCTGACCTCGGCCTAAAAGATTCTAACCTCGGCCCAATGATCCTCCACCTGACCCACCATAACCTACTTGGCCAGGCACTACTCTCATTGGTTGAGCTACTATTGGAGCAGATGGTAAAGCCGGTCGTATTGACTCGTGACTTGAGCCATGTAGTTGTGGACAATATCTCTTCATATGGCCAGCTTGCTTGCAATAGAAACATACACCTGATTCTCTGTAACATTGTCTGGAGTGATATCTTCCACATGTTGGACAAGGGAGTCTGTTTTACTGAACTGTCTTCGGCACTTGCTGACTAGTTGGCCTCATCACTTTTTTGCCCTGACCTCTGTCCACCACCCCCAGCTGATACAAGGTTATGACTTCCATATTCTAATTGTAATGGGTGCTATTGACTCTGTATCTTAAGCCCTTGAGTAGTGGAACCATGCCCACTTTTAGAACTTCCATCTCTATCTCTTTTTCTTTTCTTCAGCCCTTCAATCTCAGCTAACTCTCTAGTTTCAATCATTCTTGCACAATTAACTGCTGCAGCATAATTAGGGAATTGTTTCATCTGTGGTGCTACAGATTTAAACAATGGTCAAACTAGTCCATTAATAAATCTCTTGATCATTTCCTTTTCATTAGGAACTAAGTGAGGTGCAACTGGGACAACTGAGTAAAGTGGATATCATAATCTGTGACCATCATTCCTGGAGTTTGTTTTAACTCTTCAAATTCCTTTGCCCGAGCATCTATAAAACTTTCAGATAGAAAACGCTCCATAAATGCTTCTTTGAATTCAGCCCATCCTAAAGATGCCGACATAGCTGTTCTTCCCCGTTTAAAAGTAGTAACCCATACTTGCGTCATTCTTAGATAATTGAAATGACACAAATTCCACAGACTGGTTATCAGAACACCTCAAGGCTTTGTAAATCTTTTCTACTGCATCTATAAATTGCTGAGTTATTGTCTTGCTGATGCAAGGATTTATAATGTTATTTAATCTACATGCATTGTCTTAATCAATTTGTCACCTCTAATTATACTTTGAATAATTTTATAATTTCTAAAGCTATTATGAGAATTAAACGGACACATTCATGGAGAAATTAATTACCATTGCACATTATAGTATTCATTAGAATATCATATAGATATTATAGACAGAAAATTACACACGGACTAATTTGTTCTATACTTGGAAGAAAGTAAAATATCATAAAATGACACAATGAATCCCATAGACTATTAGCTTGAATTACATAATGAATTATATAGATCATAGTGTAACATCCCTAATTTCGTTTCTTTTATTGATAAAAGTACATAAATCTTTAATTAAGGAAATAAAATTTGTTAGACAATATTTTAGATATCTAAGAAAATATAATCCTTAGAAATTCTTCACCTTATGTATATGCATAGAAAATGTTTCTAACATTAAGAGAACAAATAAAAAAGGAAAACCTAATAGGAAAAAAAAATTTGAAATAACATACTAAAGAGATGCAAAATTCTTGGATCGAAGATAAATTTTTAGAAACAAATAAAGATCTTAAAATTTCAAGAACATTGGATTAGGATAATTTTTCCTAATTCAAGAACTAGAGTTACTAAGTTTAAAATCTTTACCCATACATTGGACTTTTACCTATGGACACTTCATATAGAGTTTTTCCACTTCACATAAGTTTCTAGCAAGCCCATTGGATAACCTAAGCAAGAAATAAAACATAGACTTGGATTAGGATATAGTAATTGAACCAATGGCCCAAAAATTATGAAAATGTGACCAAGCCCTCCAAGAAAGGTAGAATTTTATCCAAAGCAAAGAAAATGGGTAGGAATAAGCCCAAATCCAAAAGGAAAAATAAAATAAAATAAATTAGGTTATGATATAATAATGTAATAATAATAAAGATTAGGTTACATGACATTAAAACAAAAATTTAGCAAGTGGTGTGATTCTATATTCATAATTTTGGCAAGTGGCATGATAATACAAGGCTTTAGGACAAAAAAATCTATATCCTACACTCATAATTTTAGCAAGTGGTATGATAATATATGGCAATAGGACAAAACATTCCTATCCCACACAAATCATATCAACCAAATAATGGAGATTCAAGGGTTAGAAATTTGCCACCTAAAAAGGCAAACCTATCATACTTGTTTAAGAAAAAAGAAAATGGAAATGAATCCCTAAATCAAAGGGACCTTGTCCCATATCTTAAGAACATATTATCATAATTTTCAAAATACAAATATTCTTTTCCTATGCATATCTTGACTAAGGAAGAGGAAGACAAGAACATAAGTTGTTTGTTTTTCAAAAATTCAACCAAGTGTAATATAATTGTGATAAGGTAGACCCATGATCATGAAAGGTGAATTATTTGGTGGTCTATATAAGAAAACCCACCCTTACAACATTATAATTTCGTCCAAGTGAAGGAGAGAAAAAATAGAAGCAAGTTAGAGTGAGGAAAGGAGAGGAAGAAAGGAAGAAAGAGGAAGGAGAAGTCTAGGGTACTAAGTGCTCCAGGTAAGTTTAACAATATTTCTTTTTGAAGAAAACTTTTAAAACTTATAATATTTATATGAGATTTTGATCTTAAAACTTTGATGATTGGTCATGATGTTGCTATATCATGTTACATATTGATCTTGCATGTGATGTATGTTTGAATACTTAGACTGGTATAGAAAGTTCTGCATAGGTATGGCTATGGGTGGCAAAATTTTTAGCTTCTGTGTTTTAATTTCTGGGAATTATCTGTAGAGAATTAAAATAAATGGTTAACATAAGAATTAAAGATATATGTGTCGCGGATTTTTAGCCACTGGAATTATTTAATTTAGAGTCCATATGAGGTAGATATGGTCCGATTAGTAAGCAAAGGTTAGAAAATGGTTCATCAGGGAAGAATATGTTAGGATAGCTTCTGTGTTTTAATTTCTGGGAATTATCTGTAAGGAATTAAAATAAATGGTTAACATACGAATTAAATATATATGTGTCACAGATATTTAGACACTAGAATCATTCAATTTTGAGTCCATATGAGGTAGATATGGTCCGATTAGTAGTCAAAGGTCAGAAAATGGTTCATCAGGGAAGAATATGTTAGGATAGCTTCAATATTTTAATTTCTGGGAATTATCTATATAAAATTAGAATAAATAGTTAACATAAGAATTATAAATATGTGTGTCACGGATTTTTAGCCACTGGCCTCATTCAATTTGGAGTCCATATGAGGAAGATATGAACTGATAAGTAGTCAAAGGTCAAAAAATGGTTCATCAGGGAAGAATCTGTTAGGATAGCTTCTGTATTTTTATTTTTGGGAATTATTTGTATAAAATTAGAATCAATGGTTAACATAAGAATTATAGCTATGGGTGTCACGGATTGTTAGCCACTGGAATCATTCAATTTGGAGTCCATATGAGGAAGATATGAGTTGATTAGTATTCAAAGGTCAGAAAATGATTCATCAAGGAAGAATATGTTAGGATAGCTTCTGTATTTTACTTTCTGGGAATTATCTATATGGAATTAAAATAAATGGTTAACATAAGAATTATATATGTGTGTCACAGATTTGTAGCCACTGGAATCACTCAAGTTAGAGTCCATATGAGGTAGATATGGGCTGATTAGTTGGTGGAGGTCAGAACCTATCTGAGAAGAAATAACCTGTACATTGAGAGAGTAATATCACCTTGATTTCTTAATATTTCGCTACAATGATCAACATAATAGTTTTAAATAATTGTTTTATCTTGAAATTGACACCAAGATCACCTACATCGGAGTTCAATTGAGGAAGTTATGCTCTGCTTAGTTAGAAAAGGTTAGATATGATGAAAACTTGCATCAAGAAAATAAAGAAATAAAATTAATATTTAAAAAAGAAGATGAATCTTATAAATGACTAGTATATTCCATAGCCATTGCCATTGTATGAACTTCTTACCATCTTAAGTGTAAAATTCTGACATGGAAATATTTTAAAAGTGATATTTGAAATGGTTATGTTCATGGCATGATTACCAATGATTTATAGTAATAGTTATATTTTGATGAACATACTTGTTATTGAAAGCATATTTTTGGCTATCATTGTGAAAAGAAAAGAAATGAGTACGGTCACATGGAAATTCGTGTGGTGTACCAGTAGGGGATGCCCTACCAATGGTTATGATTATGATTATGATTATGAGAAAAGAAAGAGAAAGTGTGCCATGTCGGACGGAGCGAGAAAAGCCCGTACCGGAGAGTAGAGGATACTCACCTTGACCGGGGTAGCTTGAAATGAGAATAAGTTGATGGCCATCATATGATATTCTAAAAATAGTTAATCCTGTCATACATATCATTGCTGTATGATTCTTATGTGCATAGATATAATGCATTCATGTGATCAAAGATATTTTCTGTAGTTTATACAGCTGAACATGACGTGATGAGCTATATTGATGATGATTTATTGTTGAACTTACTGGGATTTAATTCTCACTATATTTCCATATCATGTTCAGAAAATTAGTTATGCAGATTTTTCTATAGCTCTGGCTTTTAGTGCACGTTGGATCGAGTACTTTATGTTAGGCAGATCCCAGAAGCAAATAAAATGTTTGTGGTCGAGTTGGCTTAGATCCCGGTGAAGGTGCAACCACCCGCAACTGTATCTCCGGAATTGGTCAACCAGAATAAATAAGATGTAAATTTTTATGTGTTTGATATGTTGTATGTATGTTTTGATTAATGACATATATGTGAACTTTGTATTGTATAAATTAAATAAATGTTATATTGAGTTAAGTTGTAACGAGATAATAACTTCATGGTATTTAAAAAAAAATTGATACTTAAATAGAGTTGTTACACATAGTATTAAGAAAACATATTTAGAAGGCTGTTAGTAGCTTTATTTTCTTCTTTTTTTTGAAAAAAAATGTAAAACAAGTTTAAAAATATGTTTGCTTATTGTTTTTGTTTTCATTTTTTAGAAATATTTTTTGAATTTTTGAAAATTTTGAAAACTTGAAAAAGATGTTTTCAAAATTTTTAGTAATATTTTTTTAATTATTTCAAATTCATTACACCGCATATAAATAATATTTTATTATTTATATAACTAAAATTTTTTATTATTCATATAATTTAAAAATAATAAAAGAGTGAAAATACAAATTAAATGTATTTTTAAAAATTTAAAAATAAACAATAAAAACTATTTTTAAAAATAAAAATTGAAAATATTTTCACAAATATTCTTAATATATCTCTTTTATCCGAAATTCTTTTATCCAGAATAAGTCTTTCTCTCTCTCCTCTAATTTTAGATTTGAGATGTGAGCTTCCAAAATTCCTTCTTTTCTTTTCTTTTTTCATAGGCCACATATATGCATGATACTATCTGCCCCTGGTCTCATATATATATATATATACATATATATATATATATATATACATATATATATATATATATATACATATATATATATATATATACATATATATATATATATATATATATATATAAAGTGTCTCATCTTCCTATCACATCTCAGTATCTCATCGTCCTATCTCAGGGAGTTCAGTCTTCCTGAATCCTGAGTGCATTGGCAATGGTGCACTCTCACCAGACACTGGCATGCTCATCGACACTCAGTCCCACGACCAAACTTAGCCACTGGTGCAATTTCCTGAACTATTTTTATTTCGTTGAGTTTTTCACTCAGGAATCGTTAGGTTTGGCCTTGCATTGTTGTCTAACTCGTTGGGTGTTCTACCAAAGAGTAAGAGCTTAAAGATCTCGTTTGATACGCTAAATTTCAGATATCTTCTTTTGTGTAAGATTCTTTTCTTTCTCTCCACTCTTTAATTATAAGCGAAAGACTTTTTTGTTAGTTTTCCTTTTGCTTATAACCATAAAGCTCATAGTTTAGCTTTATTGACTTTCCAAAGTTAGTGCATGAAAGTATCTTCATCTGACTCCCAAGTTGGTGTCTCTTAAATGTTTTCTGGCTTTCATCAACCAAATATGGGTTTCTTTTATCAGGAAAAGAGCCATAAAAGATAATACTAAATCTGGCTTAAACTCTCATATTTAGCTAATTTTGAATGAAGAACATTTTGATTGAAAGGCTGCTATCATGTATGGGTGGAACTTCTCATTTGAGGTGTCACTTCCTCAAGTGTCCCAAGCACCCCTTTGATCTTGAATATGAGCAACATAGATCCGTTGAAGGTACATCTGTAAATTTCAAGTTTAGTCAAGATATGGCTTATAAAACTCTCTTACAATTTCTTGTTTGTGGGAAGAATGCATTTAGTTTACTAGAATAACCTAAGTTTAGGCAATTTCAGCAAGTCAACAATCCCAACTTTAAGAATTGAGTAAGGGAGTTAATGTCTAGTTATACCAAAGAAAAGGAAATTGTTAAAATTGAATTAAATAACACAATTGGTGAAATATATTTGAGTACTGATAATTGGAGATCTGAGCATGCTATGGATGAGTATATATGCATTATTGCACATTGGGTTGACATTAATTGGAAGTTTTAAAAGAGAATTGATTGTTTTAGGGATTTAACACGTCGTTTTGATGGTATTTGTATAATGGATGTGGTGAGATTGTGTTTATGTGAATAGGGGATTGACAACAAGATATTTAGAATCATATGAGACAATGCAAGTTATAGTGATGTCATGGCTAATAGTCTTAAGATTCAACTCTTAATTAGTGGATCACTGCCTTGGGGTAGTGAATTATTTCAAATTGTTAAGACATAACCTTGATAGGGTTTTATTAATTATATAGATAGTGTGTATTATATATTTTGTACATGCATGTATCTTAGCCTAGCCTGCCTTCAGTTGCTTTAGGTGTGATATCTCTTGTTAAATTCTGTTAGGACTCATGGAGCTCACTTAATGGTCATACAGATCTGTACAGTGTCTATATATTCTTTTCTCTGTAAGCATGTAATTCATTGAATGAAATACACTCAGACCTCATTCACAGACTCTCTGTTTCTTCAACTTGGTATCAGAGCCTGTAATGGCAATGCCACAAGGATCCTCCACTTTCAGAACTATGTCAAATCATTCATATGAAGGTTTCTAGAATTCTCGAAACCCAGCCTCCAAAATACCCTCAATCCTGAACTCATCTAGTCAGAGTTGTTCGATCAAGTTGGATCGTACTAATTACCTACTATGGCAATCTCTCGTCTTGCCTATGATTCGTGGAAATAGATTGGATGGTTTTCTTTTCGGTACAAAACCTTGTCCACCTGAATTTATCTTTGATGGAGCAGAGATCAATCCTGCATATGAAGAGTGGATTGCAACTGATCAGTTTTTGCTTGGATGGCTTCTCAACACTATGTCCATAGATATTGCTTCTCAGCTTATGCATTGTAGCTATTCAAAAGATCTCTGGAAGGCTGCCAAAGATCTGTCTGGAGCACATTCCAAGTCACGGATTACTATGTTTTGTAGTGAACTACAACACATGTGAAACAGAGGTATGAAGATGGAGGAATATCTCAGTAAGATGAAGAATATTGTTAACAATCTCACTCTGGCTGGAAGTCCACTTAATACAAGTGACCTGATCGCACAAACTCTTGCTGGCCTAGATTCAGAATACAATCCTGTTATGGTGCAGCTTGCTAAAAAAGATGATCTGAGTTGGATTGATCTTCAAGCAAGCTTGATGACTTATGAAAATAGATTAGAGCAACTTACTACTTTTTTTCATTTAACTCTTGATAATCCATCTGTGAATGTTGCTAAAATAGATAGTTTTCATGTTGATTGAGGTTCCTGGAGAAATTTTAGACGTGGTGGAAGAAGAGGATTTAGAGGTCGAGGAAGAAGCCGTGGGAATAAACCTATATGCCAAGTGTGTAATAAGGTTGGACATGTTGCTTCACATTGTTTCTATCGTTTTGATAAAAGTATATGGGACATTCTTCTGGATCCTTTCAAGGACCACATCAAGGAGGAGGTGGCTATTTTGGACAGAATCCGAAGAATAATGCAGCTACTGTTTATTTTGCATCATCTCACACCTACAATGACCCTGCATGGTTCATGGATAGTGGAGCAACTAATCATGTGACCAATGACCCTCACAAGATTGATATTCCCACTAACAATCATGGTAAGGCTAGTTTGGTGGTAGGAAATGGTGAGACAACTTCAATTCTTCAATCTGGTAATTTAGTTATTAAGTGTTCTAAATCTAATAACATGCTGCAACTAAGAGATGTTCTCTATGCCCCAAAAGTAACACAAAATTTGATAAGTGTATCCAGACTAGTCAATGATAACAATGTGCTGATTCAGTTTGATTCTACTAGATGTTTTGTGAAGGACAAATTGACAGGCAAGACGTTATTCAAAGGGAATCTTAAAGATGGCCTATATGAAGTTCAGCATCCACATTACTTAGTTCTAAATTCTCTCAATCGTAACCCTTCTATTTTGCTGACTAAAAGACATGTTTGGCATAAAAAATTAGGACATCCTTCTAATCGCATTTTGTCCTAAATTTTAAAAGAATGTAATGTCTCTGTTAATATAAATGAAAGTGACTTTTTCTATGAAGCATGTCAACTAGGAAAATCTCACTCCCTTCCCTTTGCCACCTCTGAATCACGAGCCACTGCACTTTTAGAGTTAATACATACAGATCTTTGGGGGCCTGCTCCCATTGAGTCTAGTGGTGGGCATAGATATTACTTACATTTTCTAGATGACTTCACCAGATACACATGGCTATATCCCTTAAAAACCAAAGGAGAAGCGTTAGGTGCATTCATTCAGTTCAAGAAATTGGTTGAAAATTTGCTTGACAGAAAAATTAAAATAGTACAAAGTGACTGGGGTGGAGAGTATCGTATCTTTGTTTCTCTTCTACAAGATTCTGGAATTGCTTTTTGACACTGTAACAACCTTATTTTTTATTTATTTATTATACAATATAGAGTTCACATACACGCCATTAATCAAAACGTACGTACAACAAAATCAAACACATAAATAACTACATCTTATTTATTCTGGTTGACCAATTTCAGAGATATAGGTGCGGGTGGTTGCACCTTTACCGGGATCTAAACCAACTCGACCACAAACATATTATTTGATTCTGGGATCTGCCCAACATAAAGTAACTCGATCCAATGTACACTAAAAGCCAGAGTCATAAAAAAATCTGCATAACTAATTTTCTGAACATAATATGGAAATATAGTGAGAATTAAATCCCAATAAGTTTAACAATAAATCATCATCAATATAGCTCATTACGTCATGTTCAGCTGTATAAACTACAATAAATATCTTTGGTCACATGAATGCACTATATCTATGCACATAAGAATCATACAGTAATGATATGTATGACATGATTAATTATTTTCAGAATATCATATGATGACTATCAATTTATTCTTATATCAAGCTACCTCGGTTATGGTGAGTATTTTCTACTCTCCGATACGGGCTTTTCTCTCTCCGTCCGACATGGCACACTTTTTCTTTCTTTTCTCATTAACATATTTATAACCGTTGGTAGGGCATCCCCTACTGTTGCACCACACGGATTGCCATGTGACCGTGCTCATTTCTTTTCTTTTTACAATGATAGCCAAAAATATGCTTTCAATAACAAGTATGTCCATCAAAATATAATTATTACCAAAAATCATTGGTAATCATGCCAAGAACATAACCATTTCAAATATCATTTTATAAAATATTTCCATGTCAAAATTTCACACTTAAGATGGCAAGAAGTTTATACAATGGCAATTTCAATGGCATATACTAGTCATTTATTATTTTCATTTATAAGATTATTATTCTTTTTTAAATATTAATTGTATTTCTTTATTTTTTTTTATGCAGGTTTCCATCCTATCTAACCTTATCTTACTAATCAGATCATAACTCCCTCCATTTAACTCCGATGTAGGTGATCTTGATGTCAATTTCAAGATATAAGAATTATCTAAAACTATTATGTTGAACATTTTAGCGAAACATTCAGCAATCAAGGTGATATTACTCCCTTAAAGTACAGGTTATTTCTTCTAGGATAGTTTCTGACCTCTACCTACTAATCTGTCCATATCTCCCTCATAAGAATTCCAAATTACGTTATTCCAGTGGCTACAAATCCGTGACACATATATTAATAATTTTTATGTTAATCATTTATTTTAATTCCCTACAGAATGTTTTCAGAAATTAAAACACAGAAGCTATCGTAACATATTCTTCCCTAATTAACCATTTTCTGACCTTTTCTTACTATTCAGATCCTATCTATCTCATATGGACTCCAAATTGAATGATTCTAGTGGCTAAATATCCATGACACATATATATTTAATTAGTATGTTAACTATTTATTTTAATTAACTACATATAATTCCCAGAAATTAAAACATAGAAGCTATCCTAACATATTCTTCCTTGATGAACCATTTTCTGACCACTGCTTACTAATAAGACCATATCTATCACATATGGACTTGAAATTGAGTGATTCCAGTGGCTAAAAATCCGTGACACATATATATATAATTCGTATGTTAACCATGTATTTTAATTCCCTACAGATAATTCCCAGAAATTAAAATACAGAAGTTATCCTAACATATTTTTCCCTGATGAACCATTTTCTGACCTTTGACTACTAATCGGCTCATATCTTCCTCATATGGACTCCATATTGAATGATTCCAGTGGCTACAAATCCGTGAGACATATCGTAACAATTGTTATGTTAACTATTTATTTTAATTCCATACAGATAATTCCCAGAAATTAAAACACAGAAGCAATCCTAACATATTCTTCCCTGATTAACCATTTTCTGACTGTTTCTTACTATTCAGATAATATCTACCTCATATGGACTCCAAATTGAATGATTCTAGTGGCTAAATATCCGTGACACATAGATCTACATTTTTCATGTTAACTATTTCTTTAAATTCCTTACTGATTCTTCCCAACATTTTAAAAGTAGAAGCTTCAAATTTTGCCAACCATAGCCATACCTATGCAGAACTTTCTATACCAGCCTAAGTATTCAAGCATACATCACATGCAAGATCAATATGTAACATGATATAGCAACATCCATGACCAATCATCAAAGTTCTAAGATCAAAATTTCATATAAATATTATAAGTTTCAAAAGTTTTCTTCAAAAAGAAATATTGTTAAACTTACCTTAAGTACTTAGTCCTTTAGACTTCTCCTTCCTCTTTCTTCCTTTCTTCCTCTGCTTTCCTCACTCTACCTTGCTTCTATTTTTCCTTTCCCTCACTTGGATGAAAATTATAATGTTATAGGGGTGGGTTTTGCTTAAATAGACCACCAAATAATTCATCTTTCATGATCATGGGTCTACCTTATCACAATTAGGATACACTTGGTTGAATTTTTGGAAAACAAACAACTTATGTTCTTGTCTTCCTCTTCCTTAGTCAAGATATGCATAGCAAAAGGAGATTTGTATTTTGAAAATTATGATAATATGTTTCTAAGATAAGGGACAAGGTCCCTTTGATTTAGGGATTCATTTCTTTTTCTTTTGTCTTAATCAATTATGATAGGTTTGCCTTTTTAGGTGGTAAATTTCTAACCCTTAAATCTTCCTTGCTTAACTAAAATTATTTGTATAGGATAATGATGTTTTGTCATAATGCTATGTATTATTACCCACTTGCTAAAATTATGAGTGTAGGATATAGATGTTTTGTCCTAATTCCATGTATTATCATACCACTTGCTAAAATTATGAATGTAGGATATCACACCACTTGCTAAATTTTTGTCTTAATGTCATGTCACCTAATCTTGATTACACTATTATTTCATCACTTTATTTTATTTTTCTCTTGGGTTTGGACTCATTCTTGCCCATTTTATTTATTTTGGATAAAATTCTACCTTTCATAATAGGCTTAGTTACATTTTCATAATTTTTGGGCTACCGGTCCAATTTCTATATCCAAGTCCAAGTCTATGTTTTATTTCTTCCTTGGGCTATCCTATTGGCTTGCTAAAAATTCATGTGAAGTAGAAAAACTATATATGAAGTGTCCATAGGTGAAAGCCCAATTTATGGGTGGAGATACTAAACTTAGTAACTTTAACTCTTAAATTCGGAAAAATTACTCTAATCCAATCTTTTTGAAATTTTAATACCTCTATTTACTTCATAACAATTTATCTTCCTTACCTAAGAATTTCACCTTTCTTTAGTATATTTATTTCTAAATTTTCCTCTTAAGTTTTCTCTCTTTACCTAGTTTATTAATGTTAGAACATTTCTATGCATACACATAAGGTGAAAATTTTTTAAGGATTATATTTCTTTAGATATTTAAAAATTGTCTAATGAATTTTATTTTCTTACGGGATGTTACAGACACTCTTGTCCACATACTTTTGCACAAAATGGGAGAGCAGAACGTAAGCACAGACATATAGTAGAAAGTGGCTTGACTCTTCTAGAACAATCACATATGCCTCTACATTACAAACTGCAATATATCTAATCAACAGAATGCCTACACTATTTCTCCAAGGTTCATCACCATATCAAATGCTGCATAAAACAAAACTGGATTACTAGTTCCTCAGAATATTTGGCAGTGCATGCTGCCCCTGTCTTCGCCCCTTCAATGAGCATAAATTCTCCTTTCATACACAGAAATGTGTGTTTTTAGGTTATAGTGGAGATCACAAGGGTTATAAATGTCTTACTCCTTCTGGGAAGATTGTGATATCTTAGCATGTTGTATTTAATGAGCATGACTTTCCTTTTATGCATGGGTTTCTAAACTCGAGGCCAGCTACTAATGATGCAGCTGTTTCTTCTTGTCCTTTTTCTTTTCTTTATTCAAGTAGTAGTCAGATTAGATCCAATTCTCAGAACTCAGAATGTTCATCTTCATCAGACAGAGTTTCTGACCCTGACACAATTCCTCTTGAAGTTGTTCTACCTCCTGTCCTAGAAGAAGGTGATATTGGCCATCGTGTCATGAATCATGCAGCTACTAATTGCTCTCCCAAGTCTTCTTCCACTCAAAGCATCAACAATCATTCCAACATACCTTCTATTGAGCTATCAAATACTCATCAAATGACAACCCAAAGCAAAAGTGGTATACTCAAACCTAACCCATTCTTTGCTGGTCTAGCTCAAATTCTTGATAGCCTGGAACCAACAAGTGTGAAGGAGGCCTTAGAACGTCCTAAGTGGAAAGACGCAATGCTGGCTAAATATAATGCATTGATTAGAAACAAAACCTGGGAGCTAGTACCTTACAATGAACAACAAAACTTGGTTGATTATATATGGGTTTTTAAGGTCAAATACAACTCCGATGGCTCAATCTCCAGACACAAAGCAAGGTTCGTTGCTAAAGGGTTTCAACAAACACCAGGGACGAACTTCAATGAAACTTTTAGCCTGGTTGTCAAAGTGACCATGATCAGGTTGATCTTAACCTTAGCTGTTACATTCAATTGGGAAGTTAGGCAACTTGATATTAATAATGCTTTCCTAAATGGTATGCTGGAAGAAAATGTTTTCATGAGACAACCTACTGGATTTATCAATTCCAAAAAGCCCAATCATGTATGCAAACTGGTGAAAGCCATCTATGGGCTTAAACAGGCTCCGAGGGCTTGGTTTGAAAAACTCAAAGCCACACTACTCCAATGGGATTTCTTGAATACAAAAGGAGACTCTTCCCTATTTATGTATCATAGAAATTATATAGTCATCCTCATTCTGATTTATGTAGATGATATCTTGGTCACTGGCAATAATATGATAGCCATCAACAGCTTCATTATAAAGCTAAACAGTATCTTTTCTCTCAAAGATCTCGGTCCCATACACAATTTTTTGGGTTTTGAAGTTAGTCGAGACAAGATAGGGATATTCATCAAGCAAGAGAAGTACGTTCATGAAATCTTAGAAACGTTCAATATGACCGATGCCTCCACTGCACCTTCTCCTGTTTCATTCAGGAAAACACTCTTAGTGTTTGATGGTGATCCACTGGAAGATCCAAGCCAATATCGCAGACTTATAGGAGCATTGCAGTACCTCACAAATACAAGACCTAACATTAGTTTTATCAACAATAAACTAAGTCAGTTTCTGAGTGCACCCACTTCGGTACATTGGCAAGCAGCTAAAAGAGTTCAACGATATCTAAAAGGAACTATACGGTTTGGCTTGAGTATTAAACCCTCTGATTCCCTTGACCTAATTGGCTATTCTGATGCAGACTGGGCCTCATGTCCTGATGACTGCAAGTCTGTTGGTGGATACTGCGTGTTTCTTAGAGACAACTTAGTCACTTGGTCCTCTCGAAAAGAATGAACCACTGCCCGGTCCAACACTGAATCTGAGTGCAGATCATTAGCTGATTTAGTAGTTGAAATATCCTGGCTTCAGTCACTTTTGCAAGAAATAGGTTTTCCAGTACAGCATATCCCCGTTGCATGGTGTGACAACATAAGTGCTCAAGCCCTCGCATCTAATCCCGTAATGCATGCTCGAACCAAACACATTGAGATCGACATACATTTTATTTGAGACAGAGTTCTCACTAATCAACTCCTTGTGCGTTATGTCTGGAATGATTTTAAAGATAAAAAGAAAATTTTGACAAGTATGGGCTGATTTGTTGTGCTATTGTTTTAGATCTTAGGTTCAGGTTGAAATTTTTGGAGTCTTGATAGAAAATATTTTATGATAACCTGGATTGATTGACATATGTAATTGACACTCTAAATAATATTTACGATGAGTACAAGACAAAATTTTCCATGATATTACTAGTAGTTGGGGGTACTGGTAGTAGTAGTAAAAATTTGGGTGTCAAGGTCTAGTCAATATTAGAAAGTACAGGGAATTTAGCCATTCGAATTGATATTGACATTCTTGATTGCTGGAAAAAAGCTTTAGATTATTTTACAATTCTTGTATCTATAGGTCGTTATCTGTTGGTTATACCAATATCCATAGTTGTATTTGAGTCAACTATCACTACAAAAAAATAAGCACCGAAAGTTTAAAACTCACCATTAAAAACTTTTAGTCATCACTACATTGTTGTTGGTAAATGCGATACTGAATAATGTTTGTAATGAATTTTAGAGTCGCTACTGAAAGTCTTATTTTAATGGTGACTAGAGTCGTCAGTAAAGACCATAAAAATCACCACTAAAACTTTGAAAGCTGCCACTAAATATCCATTTTCAATAGATATTTTATTTGGTTGCTACTAAAAGTTTACTTTTAGTGACGATTAAAATTGCCATTAAATTCACTTTTGCTGGCAACTTTGTACAGTTATTATAGAAAGTAGACTTTTAGCAGTGACTTTAATTGTCATAAAACTTCAAATTATACGTTATTTGACATGTTCAATGGCGACTTTAATTGCTGTCGAAAGTCTACTGTGCAATATTTTTTTGTATTATTTTCTTTATTACTAAAATTTATAAATATTAATTGTTACAAACAAAATAATCAGAAAACAAAAAAAACATAATTGACAAATTAGTACTAAAATCATAATAAAAAGAATAGAGATTTTTATTTAAACTTACATTCAACTACAATTAGTTCAAATAGAAATATTTAAAGTAATGTAACTAGCTACATTTCAATAATAATAAAAAGAGTAATTGTTTACAAACAAAATTAATTAATCAAAACACAATGAAAATCCACCATAAATACTTCAATTACTAGCTATAAGAATTTATCAGAAGAATTAAGTTTGCGACTTTGATTAAGACCAATATATATTTGAGTTTTTCTTGTCGTATTCTTGACCATACTTGATAATAGATATCAAACCATCAACATCCCCATCATACATGTACACTATGATTAGTATCCTGGAGAAGAAGTCTCCTATTAATCTAACATTAAAAAATGTGTATCAATGCAAAATCACTTACTCATAAGATTGTAAATGTATATTTAATCTGGTTATTTAGTCTTATGTTTGAAATGTATATTATAGATTAATCTTAAAATGTATTAGTGTATTAAACAATTATAAATTAATGTGGAATTTTATGAAAATGATATTTTACATTAATAAATGAATTTGGTGAAAAATATTATGTTATGAAGTTTTAGATTATTACACTGTTAAACTAAATAACTAGATCCTTTAACTGAATACTTTTAGTTTGGTCCTATTTGTAAATATTATGTCAGATCAATCTTTATTTGTTATTATCTCAAATATTATTTTGGCCCAGGTGCCAATTGAGCTACCTATAAAAACATAGACTATCTTATGTTTGAACCGCAACTTACTTTAGCATAAAAAAAAAGAATTTTCTTTTAAGAAATTATAGTCAAACAAGTTTTATTTTGAACAATACATAGTTGTAATTTTTAAAACTTTGTTCTTAAATTTTAAAATAAAAATACGATATGTGAGTATTTTTTATCACTTAACATTGCATGATTAATTTTTTTAAAAAAAAAATTATCTGTTATATTTTTACTATAAAATCTCATGACAAGTACTTAAAAAATTATATCTAAAATTTTTCTTTTTACAACCACTTGCAAATCCTTATACAAGAATTATTCTAATTACACAATTGTTTGATTCCAAAAACCAACCATCAGTGCCAAATTGGGTAAACATCAATTAAACCCTTATTGAAAGTTCCAAAATTTATGCCAACCACATCAGGTTTCAAATCCTCATTGAACATAGAGTATATATAAACTTCCATACAGTCCTGCATTCTTGGGGTACCCCGAACTCCTTCCTATTATGACTCTGGGCATTCCCCACACTTGTATAAGGCTCATTCCCCTTTATAGGACACCGTGTCTCTAACACCACCACTCTTATGCCCCCGTCCCCTACCACTTTCCCCATTCTAACCACAAAACCATCCATCATAGCATCAAATAGATTAAAGTACTTCAAATTCCCATCTATAATCACTGTATTTTTTGCCTGAAAGAACATATATAGTCCATACATATGTGTTGGGGATCACTCATGAGGGCATAGTAAGGGTACACATAAACCAAAAGTGGATCCCAAGTTCCATGCATAAAATTTGCCACATCCTGCATGAAGTTTGAATGTATAATCGCCATAATAAATGTGATTCACATAAGTCTAAAGCTACCACGCTGAAAGTCATTCTCAAATTGCATATTTGAATGCAAATAGACCCCTACTATTTAAGCAAACATGGAAAAAGAAGAAACTTAAAGAACCCAAAAAAGAGTAAAATGGGCAAATTTGCAACTATTCTTTTTTTGTGGCACCAAGGAAAGTGTCAAGGTTGAGAAAAACATATTTTAATTCATAAAATCATTTTACAAATTTAAGTTAGGAAAAAATGTTAACTTGTAAGCAAAAAAATTGAATTATTGTTAATCTAGATTAAATGTCTTTAATTCATAAATTAGAAAATCCATAAAATATGTCATTGTATCAAGTTGAAACCAAAAGAACCAATAAATAAAGCATAATTAATATGATTGTTCAGAAATCAGTATGGCCAAAGAGTTCATCACTGAGCAGAAATACTGGAATAGTCATTAAAGGAAACATCATGGCTGGATGAAACCTTTTGTTTCCTACTATGCCTACGCCTACTGCTACCTCTTCCTTCTACAATTCCTCCTCCTACTCTTTCCCCCTTCTTCATGACTTGAAGCTACTCCACCTGTCTTCACATCAATCGCCAATAAAGATACTACATTAATATAAAGCCTTATAAACTGGTTTCAATCATAAATAATGTCAGGTAAGTTATTTTTAAACAAAAATCTTATTTTGATCCTAGAAAGATATCAATTTGACACTCAATCAGTAACTGATAAGAAAAGAGACTTTAACATAACACTTGATTATCAGCAAAAGAAGCATAGATGACATGGCATTATATAAAGAGATGACAAGAAGGAAACGCTTACCACCTTTTACATACCTCAAACACATACTCTATTGTTTTTGTATCCTCATTGATAATGTTAATTTACAAGACCTTTAGGACAAGTTCAACGTAGAAGATACAACTGATTTAGACTCCTTAAGAAAGATTCAACTTGAAGACGAATAATCAAACTATGCATTTTTCTTCTTTTAACTGTTTTGTAAAAAACTTAGACTCTATAATAGAATAATTTGAAAAAGCCTTATAATTGAACATAACATGTAAAACTCCTATCAAGCCAAGCCTGGAAAATGCTAGTTTTGCTTAAGGAAAATGAACTGTGATCCCACCCTAAACTATACAATGCCCATAGGAGAAGAATACCACCCTTGCCTATTTTTTGTTTTTTTGTGTAAACAAAATCTAGAATGTAGAGAAGTTGTTCTAGTACCAAGATAGGACACACCATAAGTAGTGAAGGCCGACTACCTAGACATTTAGTTAAGGTAATTTTATTTTACCCCACTCTCCCCATTTAATTAAACACAAAGATTGTAAAGGATGACTATTTAATCTTTAGCTTTTAAGGGTTGGAAAATGAGGACTTTAAATCTCATAACCTCACACTTCCATGCCTTTTTCTACTTCATTTTTTCCAATTCATTGATGTATTATGACATGGATGTTGTATAACATTAAAAACTTGAAAAGGTGTATACTAACCCCTAAACATAAATTTTGGAAGCTAATATCAAACTCACGAGAATCCCTTGCCTTCCTAATATTCATCTTGGAGGAGTTGCGTTTATTCAAACTATAACTTTCACAATAAGTCATATAGGTAAATGAAGTAGAATAAGTAGCAGCAGTAGTGTGGGAGGCACTTCCAGATGACCCAATGTCCCCTTGAAACATTTCTTCAAACAGTTGTTGCAACTCCGTAAAGCTCTCTTCAACACAAAAACCGAATCATTTTTTTTCAATCCAAAATCAAAAAAAGAAAAAAAGGAAGCTGAAGTTATCTAAGAACAAAACCAAACCAAAATAATATGGAATTAAAACTAAATAATCTTGAGAAAAATGAAAAAGAGTCAACAAGAAGCATGATTGAAATTTGCCAAACGAGGACTCAAAAAATCAAGGCAGAAACAAAGTTATAATAACAAAAAAAACATTACATCCTTGGCATTTAGAGTTAGAATGGTTTTCAAAATATAACAAAAAAAAGTTGAAACGAGAAATGACTGTAACAACTCTTTTTTTTTTACATATATACATACATACATATATATATATATATATATATATATATATATATATATATTAAAATTCCATGAAGTCATTACATTTATTTAACTCATAATAACATTCAATTAATTTAACCAAGTATAATTAAGTTTTACACATCATTAATTAAGAACATCAGTACAAAAATCAAATACATATATGTCTACATCTTATTCATCCATATTAACCAGTTTTGGGGATACGGGTGCGGGTGATTGCACCTTCACCGGCATCTTAACCAACTCGACCACAAACACCTTATTAACTTTTAGGATTTGTCTAACATAGAGTAACTCGATCCAACACACACTAAGAGTCAGAGCCAAAGAAAAATCTATAAAACTAGTTTTCTGAACATGATATGGAAATATAATGACAATTAAATCTCAATAGGTTCAACAATAAATCACAATTATCATTAATATAGATAATCATGTCATGTTTATCTATATAAGTTATAGAAAATATCTTAGGTCACATGAATACACTTTATCTATGCACATGAAAATCATACAGTAATGACATGTATGGTATGAATAATTATTTTCAAATTACCATATGATGGTTATCAAATTATTTTCATATCAAGCTACCCCAGTCAGGGTGAGTATTTTCTACTCTCCGGTACAGGCTTTTCTTGCACCGTCCGTCATGGCAGACTTTCTCTTTCTTTTCTCATTAACATAACCATAGCCGTTGGTAGGGCCTCCCCTACTGGTGCACCACACGGACCGCCATGTGACTATGCTTATTTCTTTTCTTTTCTCATTAATAGCCAAAAATATTGTTTCAATAACAAGTATGTTCATTATACTCACATGCCATAATTTTTTATCAAAATATAATCATTACAAAAAATTATTGGTAATCATGACATGAACATAATCATTTTAAATATCACTTTATAAAATATTTTCATGTCAAAATTACACACTTAAGATGGTAAAGAGTTCATGCAATGGCAATGGCTATGACATACACTAGTCATTTATTATTTTCATTTATAAGATTCTTCTTCTTTTTTAAATATTATTTTTATCTCTTTATTTTCTTTATGCTTAGCCTCTAGTTACTTTCCTCCTACTTATATCATTTCCAACACATGTTCTCACAAATTTAATATGACATTCTTCTTTAATTTGGTTTCTATTAATATCCTATAGTTAATGAGGTTCATTTTAGATAGAAAAATGTTGAAAATAAGCTTTATCAGCTTCCAACATGGCCTAAACGTATCCTATAACACGGTTTGGCCATTTCTTGTAAAATAGCCATGCTTTAGGCTTCAAAATGTTCTTTTCAACACATAACATGGCCTGACCATTTCTTAGAACACGGCCATGCTCTATGTTGTGTTATTTCCTTATGCATGTTTTTGTCCTAACCTTCTCTAACTAATTAGAGCATAACTCCCTCATTTTAACTTCGACTTAGGTGATCCTGGTGTCCATTTAAAGATAAAATAATTCTATAAAACTATTATGTTGAATATTTTAGCGAAATCTTAAGAAATCTTGGTGATATTACTCCCTCAATTTAGACGTTATTTCTTCTCGGGTAGGTTTTGACCTTTACTTATTAATCTGACCATATCTCACTTATATAAACTCCAAATTGAGTGATTCCAGTGGCTAAATTTCTATGACACACACACACACACACACACACACACACACACACACACACACACACATATATATATATATATATATATATATATATATATATATATATATATATATATATATATATATATATATATATATATTTTATGTTAACTAGTTATTTTAATTCCCTACAAAAGTTTCTCAAAAATTCAAATACAGAAGCTTTACTAACAGATTCTTCCCTGATTAACCATTTTTTGACCACTACATACTAATCTGACCATATCTACCTCATATGGACTCCAAATTGAGTGATTCCAGTGGCTAAAAATCTATGAGACATATATCTATATTTTTCGTATTAACTATTTCTTTTAATTACTAACTGATTCTTTCTATAATTAAAAAAAATATAAGCTTCCCTGGTTACTCTGAAATCCAATTTCCTAACCAAACATTTTCTAAGGTTTTAGTTCATAATTTTATTATGTCCTCTTCCATTTTCTTCTTAATTTACATCTAGTCATATTCCATCAATTTTTTACCACATTTAAATATACAAAATAGCAGAATAAAAATCTTAAAATTTTGCCACCCACAGCCATACCTATGCAGAACTTTTCACACCAACCTAAGTATTCAAACATACATCACTTGCAAAATCAACATGTAGCATAATATAGCAACATCCATGGCCAATCATCCAGGTAACAAATATAGTAAATTTCATCAAAGTTCTAGGATCAAAATCCCATATAAATGTTTCTAATTTCAATGACTTTCTAAAAAATATTGTTAAACCTACCTAAAGATCTCCCTAGCTCACTTAGTGAATTCTTTTTCTTGTTTTCCCTTGAAGGAAGTAACAAGATTCCCCCCTTCCCTTAACTTTTCTAGCAGCCTAAATAAGAGAAGGAGGGTTAGTTGTTGAACCTTCAGAATGAAGAAGAAAGATAGATTCAAATGGAGATTAAGCTAACTTACCTTGAGTACTTAGTCCTCTAGACTTCTCCTTCCTCTTTCTTCTTCTCTTCTCTCTTTCTCTCCTTTCCTCACTCTACCTTGCTTATTTTTTCCTCTCCCTCACTTGGACAAAATTATAATGTTATAAGGGTGGGTTTTGCTTAAATAAAATATCAAGTGATTCACCTTTCATAACTATGGGTCAACCTTATCACAATTAGGATGCACTTGATTATTTTTTGGAAAACAAAACTCATGTTCTTGTCTTCCTCTCTCCCTTAGTCAAGATATGCATAGCAAAAGGAGATTTGTATTTTGAAAATTATGTTAAAATTTTCTTAAGACTAGGGACAATATCCCTTTGATTTAGGGATTCATTTCCTTTTTCTTTTATCTTAATCAAGTATGATAGGTTTTGCCTTTTTAGGTGGCAAATTTTCAGCCCTTGAATCTCCCTTGTTTGGCTGAAATTATTTGTGTAGGATAAGGATGTTTTGTCATAATGCCATGTATTATTACCTACTTGTTAAAATTATGAATGTATGATATAGATGTTTTTCTTAATGCCATGTGACCTAATCTTGATTATTATTACACTACTATTTCCTCACATGATTCTTATTTTTCCTTCTTGGATTTGGGCTCATTCTTACCCATTTTCTTTGCTTTGGTTGAAATTCTACCTTTCATGAAGGGCTTGGTCACATTTTCATGGTTTTTAGGCTATCGGTCTAACTTTTATATCCTAGTCGAAGTCTATGTTTTATTTCTTTCTTGAGCTATCCTATTGGCTTGCTAGAAACTCATATGAAGTGAAAAAAAAACTCTATATGATGTGTCCATAAGTGAAAGCCCAATGTATCAATGGAGATGTTAAACTTAGAAATTTTAACTCTTGAATTAGAAAAATTACCCTAATCCAATCTTCTTGAAATTTTAAAATTTTTACTTACTTCTCAAAAATTTATCTTCATTACTTAAAAATTTCACCTCTCTTTAGTATGTTATTTCTAATTTTTTCTATTAGGTTTTCTCCCTTTACTTATTCTCTTAATGTTAGAAATATTTTCTATGCATACACATAAGGTGAAGAATTTCTAAGGATTATATTTCCTTAGATATCTAAAAATTGTCTAATAAATTTTATTTCCTTAATTAAATATTTATGTACCTTTATTAATAAAAGAAATAAAATTAGGGATGTTATAGTTACAACTAGTGGTTGTACCATTTAGAAGAACTCGCTCCAGAATACTTAGAAATTACCAACAACAAAAAAATGTAGGAATTTCTCCCCAAAATTTCCTTACTCTTTTGCCAAATGTAATCGAAAAAGAAGAAGCCAAATCCTTCTCTTCACTTTCGGAGAATAAGAATGAAAATTGGAAATAAAATGAGAGCAAGAGAGAGGAAAGAAAACACAAATATGGATGTGGCTAGCCTTCGAGGTAGGGGTGGGCTGCTCGATGTAGTGTTACTCGAAGTGGACTAACTGGATGATGGGGGTTAAGGTTGGCTTTCTCAGTAGGGGATGGGGTTAAAATAAGAACAGACCAAGGGAAATAAGGAGTAGTGGCATAGCTAAAAAAATGGGAAAAATAGAGAAAATAATGAGGGAAAAATATTTTTTCACTTTCAGTGGCAACTTTTAGGTGGCTACTAAAAGCCTTACTACAAATAATTTACTACTTTTACTAGCGATCACTTGTGGGTTGCCACCGAGAGATAAACTTTCAGTGACGACTTTGAGGAATCGCCAATAAACTTTCAGTACCAATCCAAGAAAGTTACCACTAGAAGTAATTTTCAGTGACAATTTTTTAAGCCGTCATTGAAACTTCTTTTTCTTATAGTGTATTAGTATTAGGAAGAAAGTGATAAGTTATGCAAGCATTAAGTTATCTTCAGGATTGGATTCATGGCGGGGATGCTAATATTTTAATCATTTTATTAACTGATTAAATTATATTAAATATTAGTTAAATATTTAAAATATTAATTATTTGTATATATATTTTTTGTAGTTTACTTAAAGCATATGATATTGATAGATTAGATTTGATTAGTGATGATGAGGATGATGATTTGATGAACAAGATTAAATTTCTTTTGATACACTTGGTGAAGTGGTGATGATGTAGGATGAAAAAAAATAAAGTTTTGGCTTATTCTATTATTTAACATTAATGTATTTACTTAATAATTTATGATATTATAATTAATTATATTAAAATAATTTTAAAATTAGTTATAATTATCTTATAAGATTTTGGGTTCAGGGACTTGTTATCCCTTATATTTAATTTATTAGAGTTTAATTCATTATTTTTTCGGCGTATTAATTATCCTATTCATGGATAAACTATTTTTTTTTAATTTAGTTGGTTTAGGATTCTATAGTTTATATGTTTATATATATGGGTTTGTTTAGTTATTATTTTTTGGTTTTGAATATTAAATAATAAAAATTGAGTTATTTCTAGAGTTGATTCTCCAATGTTGAAGCTCTAAGGGAATATTTGGTTCAGTAGAATGGATTTGAGTGGGAATAAAAAAGGGAAAGGAAGTAGGAATGGATAAGGTAATGGAAAACTATTACTTTGTTAGGTATGTGATGGAAAAAATGGAAGGAATGGAAAAATATAGTCAATAAAAAGATTAAAATAGCCTTTAATATAATATGATTAAATTATTATTTTTCTAAAAAGAAAAATAAGAAATCATTATTTATTTTAAAAATCAAAAGGGGCTATGTCTTTCCTCGGCTAGAGTGTGAGAACCCCAGAGCAGAGCCGTGTTCTTTGAAAGACCACCACCTCCTAACAATAAGGGATGCCACCGTGAGCAGTGTCATGCCATGGCCACCGTCACCACAAAGAACCTAGAAACCCTCTTCGTCCACTATTTTCCCCAAACTTCTTGTACATTTGACAAGGTCTTCTTGAACCCACCAACGGCGATTTTTTCAGCCATCGAAGGAGGCACTGAGCAACCTGATTATACTCTTTTTATCTAATTAGGGGGTAACATATCTATCTTTCATGATGTCATTTTTTGTTATAATTACAAAATTGATTCCAATTTTATCCTACAACGCAAAGCAAAAAATCAGCAAGTAGATGCTGATTTACTATTAACTGCTGATTCTCGCTTCAATATCTTACCCTATCCCTGTTATTTGGAAAAGAAATGCCATATATCCGAATAATGCTCCCCCTTTTGCATCTATTGGCAATGTATCAATCTAGGTAGGATGCTCTAATTATTAGTTTGATAGATAAACAACCAATAATTTACTTGTTTTTCATTCCAACAAAACCAATTTGCAGCATGGCATATTATACTTCTAACTCTATAATAGAGGGGTGTGAGTTGGGCTCTTGAGAAAATAGTGACGTTATATAGTGTCAGTTATGGAATTTCCTATAATTTTATAATTCTTTCCATGCATTTTTTGCCTAATGCTATACTAGGACTTGTGACAGGTTTATGTTCACACATGCTAAGCATGACAATGAAGAATGATATTGACATAATGTGATATTGATAATTTACCTAATTTTTATATTTTTAGTTATGAATTTTATTCTCACAGCTTACTATTAATACTATAGTAGTGCTAATTAGAATTTTATATGTAAATTATTTTCATATATGGGCAGTTTTATTGGACATCCCATATAATTTTTTCAAGGTTTCTGCACATTACTACTAGAATTTCTACTTGGCATATCTTTACCTAGAATTGTCCTTGTAGTAATTTTGGATTTGCAGGATTTTAGTCTTAATAGGTCTTTTTCTTGTTTCAAGTCTATTTTATTTTTGGATTGTTAGCATTTTTTGATGTCATTGGAACTTATGAATTTAAACTTCCTATGATTTGAGCATGTTGACTGATTTAACTATTCTTGTTTTACGTGGGTTATGAATGTGATTGATTTAATTTGTGTATTAATTTGATTTTGTATTGCATGGTTATATTCCAATCATTGAACTTTAATAAAAAAAGTCCTAGTTATTCAACGATTATGAAATTTGAGTTTCTAGCAGCTTCTTGACATTAGTATCTTGTTCTAATGGACGTATGGTAACTTAGCTGATTCAGATAATCATATCAATTGAAAAGACTATGATAGGTGCGTTTTAGTGGAAGGAAAGTCTTAGTGTCAATGGCACATAATCATGTAGAGTATTTATGGATTATTGTGGGGCATATTTTCTTTTTTCTTTTTTCTTTTTGGGTTGAATTAGTCCTAGGACTATGCTCTTATCGTTTTCATTTATTGGGCTTAAGACTAGATGGTGATTTTAGAAATATTTTATGGATTCAACTTGGAGTGCAGAGGCAAATAGGGATGTTGTTTGTTTAGTTGTGTTCTGCTTTCCATCAATTAATCAATGATTCTATCATAGGACACTGATGTGGCAGTTGGAGTTAATGGGATGTTTTCTGTTGTACATGCCTGAAAGCAATATCCCTTGATCTTTACTTGATGCTAAAGTTGGATGTTTTTTTGTTGTATATAGAGCTAAAGTGGCAATAATATCCAATCACATATGGAGCTAAAGTGTCATATATCAAAATTTTAATGGTGTCATCTTTACTTGATGCTGTCAAATTGGGAAAAGCCTCTTTCTTAAGTAACAGAATTATGAATCTAAATTTTTTTTTCAGATTTCCTTTACGTTGAAAGAAAAAAAATAAGAAGGTTTGGAGTCAATTTGGAGCTTGACTATAATAAGAACTTGCACTATAATTTGTCAACCTAATCTTCACTTATGTTACTGAATGGGTGTTGCATACATTCTGGTGAGGTGTAATGCTGAAAATTCTCCCTTGGCTTTAGATAGAAGTATCCCTTTGCTACTAGAGTATTTTGGAACTTACCTTTATTAGTCAATATCAAATTTAATATAAATGGAAGTGGAGTTTGAAGGGTGTTGATGAGAGCTTATGAATACGTATATGAGATTGTGATGCATGCTTTACAAGCCACTAACTATCTTCTGGGTGGAGTTATTTTGTGTAACAATGGAAAATATTAGCCATTATAAGGATGATCTATTGTCCCTTGCCTATACTTTGGTATGGATATATTTGTATAACTTTTTTAGGTTGTATATCTAATTGCACACTATAATTATATTGGTGAGTTGTATAATATAAAATTGTCCACAACCTCCCTTTTGTGTATTAATTTATTTAACATACAATGGGGGACCAATTTTAACCGATTTTGACATATGTTAGGGAGCAACAATAGCTGACCAGTCAGTTACAATTACTCTTGATCCAGATTATAAGCTTCCACCTGCTGCCTTGGCATTATCCGTTCCTTGCTAGATCCTTGACAATTGTACTAATTTTCACATCTTGTATGATAGCTGGTTACTCAAAGTTTATAAAGTTTGATTTGTTTAATTTTCTTTTTTAGGATTGAGGTGCTGAATTACGTCCTTCATAAATGACAACTTTGGAAGGAGATTTTTAACATGTGGGAATTATCGATCAATCAGGTGATGTGTTTTTTCCAAATGGGTAGATCCACCTATGTGTAGGAAGACCTGTACTGTTCAAACTCAGATAGTTATGAGATTTACCTGGATCAAGCCGAGAACAGGTGAATTGAAATGGTGGTAATGTAGAGAACTCATGGAAATTCATTTGCCTTGCATCATGGTGTATTTTATTGGGTGTTGTAATTGGATTTTGGATAAAAGGCAAATTTAAATTGAGTTTAGTGATGCAAACATCCACCAATGTATTTTATAAACATTTGCCTGACTATATGTAAAGTGTTGTATTTCTTAATTGTTATTAATGTAGCTATTATGCATATACCATCCACTAAACATTATACGCTAATACAAATACATATATATTATCCTATAAATATAGAGGTTAATACAATTGACATCATCCACAAAGTAATACAAATACATAGATATTATATCTATGAACAGAGATTAATATAATTGACTTACATACCATCAATTGAACCATAAGAATAAAACAAGGGATCTAAATTGTAATAAAGTTGACTTATATATCATCCACTTAACATATGGGATAAAACAAAGGACCACATCCAAAAGTTAATACAATTCAACATAGAATCTACAACAAGAGACTTAAATCCACTGAACACAGAGGCTAGAACAAGAGAGTAAACCCAAAAGTTACTACAAATGAACACAGAAGCTAAAACAAGAGACTAAATCCACTGAACACATAACTAATTGATGTACACGTATGACCATTGCCTTAACATTTAGTGGGAGGGTAGGAAACATAATCAACATCGAATCATCCTTCCCTATCATTATGGCTACCTTCGCCATCTACTCTTCAGTGAAACCTGGAACCTTTGTCAACTCTTCCCATAATTTCTCGCTTTTGTCAGCTAAGTTAGCCTTGTGTGCAACACGACGAACTTGGGTTGTAATCTCCGTTGTGGCTTCCTTGAATCCCTTCTCCATCAAGTCAAAACCATTTGATAGAGCATCCTTCCTCTGTCTTTTGCGCGAGGATGAAGTGACTTCAGTACTTGGAGTTGATGGTTGCCCAGAGAATATAAAATTCAACTCATCATCTTGATTCGTATCCATATTCTCAATGCCATTAGTCCCTTCACCAACACATGGATTCGCATCAATATTCAAAATATCAACTATGGTCTCAGCATCCCTCCCAAAAGCCCTCTCTTTTGCCCAGACGATGCATATATTTTCAAAATTAGGAAATGACCTAAATCTGAAAGGAGTTGCTTTCTTATGCGACTACATGGAATAAATGAAGATTAATGAGAATATAAAATCTATTAAGAAAAAGTAAAAAAAAATCCTCCAATGAAGCAATATAACTCTAACCTTTAGGTACTCGTCCTACACTACATTCGGAGCTGTTATGGTCTGTTTGTTAGGATTCCAACCAAATCTACTAGTGTTTGACCTATGGACCATGTCATACACAAGTTGCCAAGTTGCCTTTAGTGTTTTCTGCCTCGATTGTATATGGGGCATTCCTTTTATCCCACACCTAGGAACTTTCTCATTTATGTAGCCTTCAATATGGTTCAAATAGCCTGGCCGAAATCCATTATCCACCATATATTTCCCATCAGTCTTCATCTCTACAAGACATTGCACAAGTATGTTATCCTACTCGTTGGTCCAAACATGCTTGCCTCCTTGATTTTTATTCATGTCCTCCATGAAAGTACTACACCAAACAAATGCCACATGTTGGTTGCAAAGTATTTATGCAATGTCCGAACGCAAGTGCACGTATCGTGACCAAGTAATATAATGATGAATGAGTATCTTCCCACAAGGAAGTGAGCTAGAAATTATTATAAAAATTCTTGACCCGTGAAATGTTGTAGCAAAATTTCGTTAGTTCACAAGATTTAAGATTCAAATGCAAATAACACTAAACAAAACTGAACAAGGGTTGAAACAAGTTTAGATACACTAGGTTACGGAAAAATAGATATTAGGTGAACTAGGGTTGCTTCAGGGTTGCCATGAACTCCTGCACTCATTTTGCTCTAGAAATTGCTATAGCAAGTGCTCAAGTGCCCAGTTTTCTCTCGAATGGGTTCTTTCCAGACTACCATTCCATGCACTCCAGAGGTTCAGACATACATTCTTGCATAAATCCCAGCCCCAGAGTTATGCTTGAAGTCGCAACTATTGGGTCATATGAGACAACCATATATTCCTATATTAGTTGTGCCTTGATCTTTCGACCAACCCATACATCCAAACTTTTTCCAGCCTCCACCACCCTTCCAGGCCAGTGTTAGCCTCAGCCTTCAACTATTCAGTTTCAATTAATAGAAGAAGTTAAAGAAATGCAAAAGCAATTGAATGACAAAAGTAATGCTATAGCAAAATCGTCTACACCCCTAGCTGGAGAAATACAAAAGCAGTTAAAGAAATGCAAAAGCAGTTGAATAACGTTCATGAGTTCATTGCAACCCGTCTACACCCATAGCTGGAGGCTTAGCTCCACTTCATATCTAAATTATTTACAAGTATCAGGACAACCATCAGGCCATGAAGAGTAATACAACCTGAAAAAGAAAAACATAGTTCAGCTTAAACAATAAAGCACAGAAAGAGAAGAAGGAATTTCTCAAAAGGAGTCCTCTTTGTCGCATCTAGCAACTCCGTTTGTATGGTTGGTTCCTGATGGATAGTGCCTCCTACAGCCCACTCCCATAAGGGATTTTTGGGCTTTTTCTCTCTCTGTTTCTCTGTCCCTCTATGCATGTCCCTTTTTGTTTTCTCCTTTCTACTTTTTATAGGCAAGCCTTGTGGTCCCAGTGAAGTGGCTTGAGTTGCAACATTGTTTTTCCTTTTTCTTGGCCTCACCTCTGCCAGCACATTTTTCTCCCTTTTCATTAGTGGAGATAGTTTCTGTGCCTCTGCATCCCAACATTGTGTTGTGTCAACTATGCGCTGCTTCCTCCAAGTTGGTCAGTCGTGGCTACACCTACTGCAACAGCCATGAATCACTCTTATCTGCAACGTATCACAAAGGATCAGGTTCCAATCATATTCACCATATTAGCAGGACCACAACCTCTTGGTTTGCTGCCTCAATTGCCATGTATGCATACTGAATTTCACAGCAAACGTAATGGGTGGTCATATACTCATAAGAGGCACACACACAATATTAAATTAGGGGTGCATTAATGCTAATAAAAAAATGTAGAGTAAACAGCCCAAGAAAAGAATAGAGAGACTCTAATAAATTAAAGTTATCACTACACCAAATAAAAATAATAAATACAATGTAATAATAAAATAAAGGATAAACATTACAAATATAAGTCACAAACATTGCTTCATACAACCTTGCAAATAATATGATGTCATAGTACATTAAATTAAAATATATATTCATACAACCTCGCAAATAATATATGAAGACAACACTAATATAAAGGAAAAATATCCTAAACTCTTCCACGAACTCTCCTAAAATTATTAAGCATTTCATTAGCTAAAATATCACACCAGTTGCTCCAAGCATCAGATGTTTCCATAGTTAATATTTAGTTGTCTTCCTCAATTTCATTCTCATTCTCACACTCAGCCTCCATATCATTTATTGGATCATATCTATTGTATCTCTTACAAAAATTATGAAGCATACAACATGCCATTATGACATGTTTATGCGTTTTCACAGGATAGAACAATGGGTGCTTAAGTATTGGCCAACAATTTTTAGCATCTCGAAACACCGCTCAATGATGTTTCTCACTGATACGTGTTTCATATTAAAATAATCATATGCAGTGTTCAGTTGATGACCTTCTCTCCACTCATTCAAGTGATATCTTTGACCTCGGAATGGTGCTAAGAATCCCTCACAATTTGTATAACTAGCATCAACCAAGTAGTAAAACCATACATTAAACAAGTGTGTAAATTCGAGTAGTTAGTGAATGTAGCTTAAGGATAATGTTTCATTTAAAAAATAATAATGTCAACATACGCACCATGTGGAACGTTTAGACCACCATTTACTCTGCTAATTGCATCACATAAAACTCTGCCATCCATTGTAGATCTTTCCCATCCAGGGAAGACGTAAGTAAACTCTCCATCTTGTAAGCAAACTCTCAGTACGTTCGTGGATATCACCCATTTTATATTATGATATTTTGCTTTATGTTCCCCTAACACTTTTATCAGTATGTGAGTTCTATTAAGGGCACCAAGACAATTCTGATATCCATAAAAACTCTTCGAGTCAGAAATAAATAGTGCAAATATCATAGAATAACCTTTTTAAAAATAAAATATATTAACAGTCGATTTTATACTCACCTTGCACCATTTTTATCTGTTATCTGTTGAATTCTCAGCAACTAGCTCTGGGATTTTAAACAGCTTTCTATGCAATCACATCATAGCTTTTAGAATCAAGTTAAAATACCTACTAATTGTTTCTCCATACCTCCCAAATGCATACTGTATGACACTATTCTTAATGTCATTAGCAAGAATGTGAAGAAAAATTGTTACTTGTTCATCAACCAACATATTTTTTTGAAGGTTTTAATCCCCCAATATTATCAAGCATGGAATAGAGACGATCAAATATTGACCTATACATCCTAAGTTGATTATAACACATTATGTCACTAGAGTAAACCATATTTCTAAGGTGGACCCACTTTTGATGGAAGTCTATATCATAGCTTATGGATCTAATTAATAACCTATGATGATGAAGGGCAACAACCACACTAATTAAAATGCGCATTTTATGCAATATGTTAGCCATATGTAACTATCAGTATAATACAGCAAGCAGTACTTGCGATGTTGTTTGCCCCATTCCAAAATGGAGAAATATACCTTTAAAAGCATGGGAGAAAACATCTAAATAAACTTCAACACAATAAATAGACATTAATCATTTGGCAAGACTATATCATAGAAAAAAGAAGCTTGAAGACTATAGACATGAAGATATTTCACAAATTGTACAACATTAACCAAGTCAATTTTTTTAGGTTACCATATGGGCGCAAATGCAAATTTACTCTAAAGAGAAAAGTTGCTGAAAAAAAAAGAATAGGTGCATGAAAACTTTCTAAATTCTCAAAAAAGGTAGAATTTGTTCCTGGTGATCAGGTCATGAGTATATTGATACAAAAATATGTGCTATTTTATTTGATAAATAAATATTTTTAAGATACAACTATTAATCTAAAGGTGAAAAGTTTAATCTCTTAGAAGGTGAAAAGTCAACTCATAAGTTATCCCTTTTTTAAAACTCGTTTAGCTAGTACATTATTACTGAAATCACATCTTAGTTTATTCAATTACTAACCTTCATAAATGAATTGTTTATATTATATAATTTTTTTAACCCATTTTAGAAGAAAGCTTGCTCAATTATAGCATGTTTATAGCAATTGGGTTAACGTTAGCTAGTCTATATATTTTGATAATGCTATCAATGATCTTAGCTATGAGATTTACCATTTATATTGGTTTTATTTTAATAATAGAATATTTTACTTTAACCTTTGACCTAATTTAAGGTTAGATAAAAGCAAGAGCAAAGTAAATTATGTCGAGCTAAGATATATTAAATACACATAAAATATAATATAGCTTAACCTTATGTTGTTGCCTAGTATTGAAGTTTTGTTAGACACATCATCATAAGTTTAAATTCTAATTATACTACTTTTTTAGAGTCAAGCTACAAGAAATATATTTTAAGAATCCTTACTTTAGCTTGGATGGACTTTATCTAATCAAATTAATATATGTAGAGAGAGGGAGAGAATTATAACATGTATCATTCATATGTTTGTTCATATTTGAAATTTGTGTTTGTTTGAATTTTTATAACAGTGTCTTATAAAAAATAGTTATGATGAGGACACTCAATCAAGACTGCTAAATTTCTATCAATATTCTACAACACAAGCAATGTTCTGGTGACATGAAGTGGTAAAGCAAAATAAGTGGTATAGCAACATACATTCTCAATAGACAAGTGGTAAAGCAAAAAAAGTGGTACAACAAAATACATCCTCCTTTATGCTTCTTCATTTACAAGGAGCTTTTTAATATTGCTAAACACTTTTTAGGTTCTTACAAGTTGGAAAATGGTGTTTGAAATTGGTCACAAGGAGGTGTCGTAAATGAATAAAATCGATAAATATGCGAGGGCATTTGATCTCCGAAGCTCAACTATATGAGTGATTACTAATGGGGGGTTCAGGAAGATTTCTTGAAGATAGAAAAAGGGGAAAATAGAGGAGAATCCAGATGATAAAGGTTGAAAGTAGGACCTAAGTCACAAAGTCTCCAAATTTGTAAAAGGAAGAAGAAAAAAGGATGATGGATTTTTCCTTCAGCAAAGCTTTCTCCTCTGTGAGCAAAAGAAGAGAAGGACCACCAGCTACGATAGACGCTGCGAGCAGAAGAGAATGACCAGAAATAGTTGCTCCGAGCAGAAGTAGAATGTGCCCAAAGGAACTGAAGCAAAAGCAGAAGTAGAAGCAGAAGCCACAAACAAGGACCAAAAGAGAAAGACCACAAAGAAGGAAAGGGTCTCCTGGAAAGGTCTCTACTTTAGCGGTGTGCTTGTCAAAAGGAAAATGGATAAGGGATTCCCTAGCTTCCATAGAGGAGTGGCTTTTCCATTAAACAATGGAATGCAGTATTCTATAGAATGCTCATTCCATCAAACCAAACGATGGAATTGCAGATTCCAACTCCTTTTCCTTTTCCGTTTCTTCAAACCAAACATGGGCTAAGTGTCTTCTAGAATGGTGATTCTCTGTGGTTATTCCTTTTGTACTACATTAAGTGATTAGTGACGAAACGATGAGCTATGACTTGAAAAAAATGTCTCTTTGCTAGCAACAGTAAATAATAGCTTTGGTCTCACGCCCCTAATTTTAGAGTACGTGACACACATACTTTACGAACATATATTTTCCATAACATGTATCATACAATCTTTTACAGATTAGTATTCCCATGTATAAACAATATATAAACCAAGTCTATAAACATCAAAGTACAACAGAAGCAGGGATCCTGCCTGTGGCGTTCAGAGCATACTCTAGAGTACAAGTACAATATAATCAAAATCTACGAGCCTTGGAAACAAAGTAGGCTCACCCAGAGATCATGTTGTCTAGCTGGTCAACTTTCTGAAGGGGGATGACCAAACTCTATATTTTCATCTGAAAAAAAATGTAATAATATCATGTAGTGAGTTTGACAACTCAGTGAGCAGATAATACCTTCTATGATCTCTTAGGTCAACATATGGATGTACTCATATTTTAAAAAATTTCACATAGGAAATATAGTTCGAAAGTATATCCATATGGAACCCGCATTTCAAATATTCTCAAAACAAAGGATATTCAGATATCCAAAATCATATACTGTACTGTATGATCATTAAACAACTATTATTATGCATCAAAATATTTCACATGAAAACATTAGGAAGATCATATATCCGAACCACCATATCAGAGTTTAGGCCCTTCTGTACTTTCGTGGTGTAGGATTTGCCTAAACTCAACATCCCGCTAAGGTTTACCTTACCACCATTCAAGAGGACACGCGAAGGTACTCTTATATGGGTATTTCCCAACCACACAGCAAGGGAGACAAGTCACATATCATATAGTCGGCATCTCGCCCATATAGGAGGCATCCCACTCTCTATCACATATCATATCCCATGTGTTGACCGTTACACGAGGCTAGCACCACCCCTACTAGCTGAGGTATCAAGTTGCATCAAGGCTAACATCACATGCAGTTAGCAAACAGTGTTTCCAATAGGATTCCTCCATAGAAATTATCATTTACACATATACTATATTATCTAATACAGAGTTTTCAGTATAATACAGACTTTTAGTCTCAGTACAATTCATCTTTCATAAATTTTTCAATCAGGGTTTATCACATATACATGCCCTTTTTCAAGGCAATCATATAGCTTTATAAATCAATGCGACGTGCACCATATATTTTCTTTACCATATGACGAGAAATACATTTAAAATCACATATTTAATAAATTTAAAAATCTATTTTCAAAACTAGATTGTAAATAATTCAGATAATTTAATCCATTTCAGAGACATAAAAGTATAAATAACTTGTAAACATAATCATTTATACATTTAAAGTTCAAGAAGAGCGTAGGATAAGTCATATAAAGAATTATCTACTCACATAGCAATGCTCCAGGTTGGATAGCTTTAAAATACACTTTTTCAATCCACATTTGACTAAATAGACCTCAAAAATGTATTCGAATGGTCCAAAAACCTAAGAAATGACTCTGGGAGCTTGGTCAATGCTGGTTACTATTCATGGCTGAAAAACACTATTTTTTCCAGTCAAAATTACTATTCACACTAGGAAATACTGTTCACATTTATTGTTCAGACAATGTTCACACACTGTTCATAGTTACTGTTTACCGAAGAAAAATTTGCAAAATTAGAGCACCAAATTACGTTGTTTGGTCGTAAAATTTATCACACAACTAATACTCTATATCCTTAACAAAACCCTTAACTTGGAAGCTCAAAAAACCATAAAAAATCCAGCACTTTAGAAAAATGACCTATAGGTTACTATTCACAATTTGTTAGCGAAATTCGGTGATCTTCTGGCAAAATTGATCAATGGGTTTTGAAACTCTCTTCGCCACGAGTCCAACGGTACCTTCGGTATCTCAATTGGATTTTTAAATTGAGAAAAATCTTAGAGAGAAGGTAGAGTTTAGAGAGAGAGAAAAAAATGAAATGGGATAAGGGGGAGGGAGAAATTCTTCTGCGCTGAGTCCTCTGCTTGCTTCTCCCTTTTTTATTTATTTAATAATTTAATATTTAACATTTACTATTTGATTATATACATATAAATATTGTATTTCATCCTAAAAATTCCCAAAAATGTTTCAAAATTTATATTATTGCAAAAATTTAGTTACACTCTTAAATCATGACTTTTCTTAATAAAAACTTTAATAAAATAAATCACAAAATAAATATCTTTATGCATAGTAAAAGAAAGAATATTTTTTTAAAAAAAAAGTTTATTAGCGGCCAGTATAATTATTTTAAGAAAAACAAAAATTATTATTAAAAGTATATTTACTTTTAGCAAAACGTAATCATTTTTAAAAAAATATTTCTTTATAGCAAAAAATTATTATTTAAAAATAAAAATTATAGGATATTACATTCTCCCCCCTTAAGAAATTCGATCCCCAAATTTAAACCCATCCTACCACATGTAAGCAATGAAGTCATGGCATAATTTGGAGTTATCAACCTTATTACTCAAATAATTGGGGATATCTTTTATATATATTATATTTACTTTTTAGGAAATCTCTTCACTTGTGTGATTTTGTCATATAACCTTAACCATAGGAATTTTCTTCAACCATAAGTTCTTCAAAAATATTTGGTCACCAATTGATAATTTTTAGTGCTCATCATTCATGATCCTTATAGACTTTTGACCTATATAGAGTTGCTTGTATTTTTTTTCTAATCAATTTCACTTTATCAACGACATCTTACTATAAATATGACTCCACTGGGTCATTTAACAGAACTTTTGTAACACTTCTTACATAAGGCTTTAAGTCATTCAATAACACTTTATTATAGGAAAATTCTATTAAGGGATCTCCCACCAAACTCGAAGACATATGCTTGTAGCATGTTTTCCAAATTAGCATCATCAATTTAGGTTAGTCATATTCTATCTATTGCATGCTATTCCAAATTAGATTCCAAAAGCTTAACTTTACTCAACTCTCCCACCTATTAGGAGACCTACTATGTTTCATATAAAACCTCAAATGATGTCATTTGTATATTGGCCTGTTAACTACTAATATGAGCAAGTTCAACTAAAGACAAATAATTTATCCTAACTTTCACCAAAATTATATAAAGATACCTGAATCATAACTTCCAATGCGTAAACACATCATTTAGATTTATTATTAGCTATGCTATAATCTAACTAAGATCCTAAGGCTTCTTTGAATAGCTCTTCTAAAAATATATTCAATTCTTACTTGTTGACTCACCAAACAACTAAAAATATATCACTTGTATCTTTTTTTACCATTATAGTACAATTCTTTCAAATCTTAGTCTATCCCATCAATATTCAAAATCTATGGCTTCCTCTAAAATATCCTTTCTCAACATAATTCACATCCTAGATATATCATAGATACTAGACTTAATTTAGCATGGTATAAACCCTTAACACAAATATCTTAATTACTTATATTATTTTTGGACATGGTTCTCAAAATATTCTCCATATTTCCAAATTAAGAGTCCAACGATTAATTTAAATCCTACTTCCCATATTTTATTCCTCAAGAACTTTAACACAACTAATTCTCTTGATTACATTCGTCAAAGCACCATAATGCCATCATCCATCTATTTCTTTCAAACTTTTCATTACTTTAACCTACTAACCATTTGGACACCATAATAACTGAGTTTCAAAGAAAAGATATTAACCTTCCTTATAATAAGGAAAAGAACCTAACATTTAATGCCAAACATTAATGAAAAATGATGCAACAGAAAAAGAGAAATACATAATAAAGCATGGTGCCAAAATAGAAAGTAAAAAGTTTGGACAAAGCATTGAAAGAAAATTAAAATCGGTGGCTATAATTCTTGAAAATTTGTAAACAAAACCTAGCTGTTATTTCAGCAAAAATTGATAGCCGCAAGTTTTGAATATATGTGCCAAAATCTACTTTAAAGTTGTTGGTGTAACACTCCCAATTAATGTTATGTAAAATAAACATTTTTTTCCTATAATTATTTACGCAATCATATATTTTCCATAAAGATACATAATTCAATTCTTTATCATGCAAACAGATACATACATGATCTCTCATGTATACACAATATACAGACTAAGTCTATAAACATCAAAGTACAGTAGAAACGAGGATCCTGCCTGTAGCGTTCAGAGCACTTTAGAATACAAACACAGTATAATTCAAAGATCGTGAGTCTTGGAAGCAACATAGACTCACCGAGAGAATATATCACCTATCTGCCGAATCAGACTTTAATATTCTTATCTGAAAAATGTGGAAATATTATGTAGTGAGTTTGACAACTCAGTGAGCAAATAATTCATCCTATGACCTCTTAGGTCAGCATATGGATGTACTTATATTTTAAAATGTGTCACATAGAAGATACAATTCAGAAGTACATTCATATGGACTCGTATTTCAAATATTCTTAAATCAAAGGATATTCAAATATCCAAAACCATATGCACCATGGTATGATCATTAAACAAATGTTGTTATGCTCAGCTGTATAAACTATAGTAAACTATTAAGATTTGGAGATAAAATCATCAATTTTAAAATGACCTGCCTCACTCGGCGATCTGGTCCACTTAATTTTGAAAATGACCTGCCTCACTCCGGGATCTGGTCAATACAATTTGATTTGAAAATGACCTGCCTCACTCGGCGATCTGGCTAATGCAATGCAATTTGAAAATGACCTGCCTCACTCGCCGATCTGGCCAATGCAATTTGATAATATAATTCATTTGCTATACACATAGTGACCTCGACCTTAGTCACAATAAGTGATCAGGGAATGTGCGTACATCACCCTCCTGCCTCCTCACATTACCACTATCACCCGGTTGGAGCGGCCCTCCCCCGGCTCACTCAGGCTAATAGGGTGTCCCCTATTCGGTACCATCACAAGCAATACAACCAGCCGATATTCATCAATACATATATATACATGTAAAATATCAAGCAACTCGCCACGAGCTTTACGCTTGCCATTCAATCTCATTTATAATATGACATGTATCATTTTCACAAGTATATAGCTTACAAATCAATGCATCGTGGACATAATATTCACTTTATCAAATAATGAGAAATACATTTAGAACCACTTATTCATTGACTTCCAAAATACATTTCTAAAACCATACTCTTCTTGAACTATGTGCCAGTTCGTAAGTATAACAGATATTTTAACATATTTCAGAAACTTATAATAGTATAAATAATTTATAAACAGAAATAATAATACATTTATAATTCAAGAAGAGTATGGGGCAAGTCATAGAAAGAAGTATCTACTCACAAGGTAGGACTCCTGGTTGGACAGCCCTAAAATATACTTTTCCCAAGCTAAATTTGACCAATTAGGCCTCAAAAACGTGTCCGGAGGGTCCAAAGACTTAGAAAATGACTACGGAAGTTTGGTCACTATTCATCGCCGAAAAATACTATTCACTCGTCAGAAAAATTTCATATCCTAAGATTTATCTAACTCCTGAATCCATCTACGGTGTCAGAATTTCAATTAGAGTTCTCTAAGTATGTTTTAGAATTTACCTTTTTTTGAGATTTTCTACTTCAGATCTACGGCGATTCAACTGTTGATTTAAAAATTAATCGATGAAAACCGTAGTATTCTCCGTCCTGAATGTAGTGGTATCCTCAGTTTGGAGATCAGAGGCCTGTAGACACTTCAGATATAGAGAGAAATTCAAAATTACTATTCACTCACTATTTCACTATTCCCTATCTTCCTATGCATTCGGTTTTCTGATGCGTTCCTCTTCTCCGTTCGTCTCCCATTCCTATTTCCTCTTTTATTGTATTTTTATAATAATAATAATAATAATAATAATAATAATAATTTAGTAATTGAATAATATAATTTTCTTTTATATATATTCATAAAAATTCCGTTTTTCATCCAGAAATATCCCAAAAATTTCTAAAAATTTCCATTGTCATAAACCTTTAGTTAAACGCTTAAATAATAATTTTTCTTGATTAAAATCGTAATAAAACAAATCTCAAAATAAATATCTTTATACATGTTAAAAGAAATAATATTTCTAAAAATACAACAAAAACTTATTAAAGACTAATATAATTATTTCAAGTAAAACAATAATTATTTTACTTAAAAATAGACTTACTTTTAGCCGAACATAATCATTTTAAAAAGAATAAAAATATATTTGTTTATAACAAAACATTATTATTTAAAAATAAAAATTATGGGATGTTACATTCTTCCCCCCTTAAGAAATTCGGTTCCCGAATTTCAACCCATTCTACCACATGTAGAGAATGAAATTAAGACATAATTTGGAGTTACCAACCTTATTACTCAAATAATTGGGGATATATTTTCTGTATAACATCTTTACTTTTTAATATGTCTCTTCACTTGAGTGATTTTGGTCATATAACTTAACCATAAAGATTTCTTTCATCAATAAGTTCTTCACTTGTTGATTAACAATAAACATCAATTGTACCCATAGTTAAGCCAAATTTTTGTCTAATTGAATTTCTTGGAATTACGTAACATAAGAAGAATCTAATATGTAATTCTTTCCAAACCTCATTACCTCTTTCATTGGTGATTCCTTCAAAAATATGTAGTCACCAATTGATAACTTCTAGTGCTCAACATGCATGATTCCTTTAGACTTTTGACTTGTATTGAATTATTTGTATTCATTTTCTAATCAATCTCGCATGGATTATCTATGGATCGATATTAGAAAACACACTCATAAAAGATCATATTCACATCCATATTGGGGTAACTATTTTTTCTTATTTCAGACTTCTATCAAGTCATCTTTGATTCTTACATGTCAACATCATCCCATGGATATCATCATCTTAATCTATCATCTATTTTTATCCTAAAGTCCATTAATCAATATGTTAAACATACATAGCAATAAATCCACCAATCATTTTTAACGTTTATGTACCATTGGCACATGTCTAACAATTCTAACTTACCTCATCACAGTAACTCTATACCTTTTTATTAACACCAATAAATTCATTATCAAAAATATCAAACCTTTCCTCTATCATATATAAAAGCACCTTATTCTAACTTATATCAATCCCGTTTAATTCACCCAATTATTTCAAGAAGATTATTCCTAACAATTACTCATATATGAATTCTCAATTTCAACATAATCCACACCCTAGATACTAGACTCAATTTAGCATAATATAAAACTTTAACACAAATATCTTAATCACTTACATTATTTTCGGACATGATTCTCATAGAATTCTCCATATTTCCAAATTAAGAGTTGAAAGATTAATTTAAATCCTACTTCCCATATTTTATTCCTCAAGAACTTCAACACCACTAAGTCTCTTGATTACATTTGTCAAAACACCATAAGATCATCATCCGTCCACTCCTTTCAAAATCTCTATTACTTTAACCTACTAACCAATTGGACACCATAATAATTGAGTTTCAAAGAAAAAAAATTAATTTTCTTTATAATATGGAAAAAGAATCTTGCATTTAATACCAAATATTAATGTAGAACAATGCAGCAGAAAATGTGGAATACTTAATAGAGCATGGTGCCAAAATAGGAAGTTAGAAATTTGGACAAAGCATTGAAATAAGATTAAAATCGGTGGCCGTAATTCTTAAAAATCTGTAAACAAAAATCTAGCTGTTATATCGGCAAAAATCGATGGCCGCAAGGTTTGAATATACGTGCCAAAATCTACTTTAAATTTGTTGGTATTCGGTGGAAAGATAGCACATGAAGAAAGCAAACATTTCTGAGCTTATAAAAGCATGTGAAAATCAAAGAATATGTAGTTAACTGGTAGGATGCAGTTGATTGCTTCAAAATAGATGTAATCAATCAACTGTAAAATAACCAGTCCAAATTAAAATTTCTCAACATAGCTAGTCGACTTAATAATACCGATAGTCGACTGGCAAGAACATTGGGAAAATCATTTAATTGTCCCTCTTCAATAATTATCTGGTTTGCATATTCACTTTTTTTTTTACAATTACGCCTATCACTTACAACTTCCCTACAAGAATTAAGATATCAATGCTTCATCAAAAACAACAAGAAAAAGACAAATATCTTAACCTTATTCTCTTTATATGCCTAATATGAACGACTATCACAACTACTGTACATATACATGCTTGCTGTCATTTTTGAAAATTTCACATTCAATTTAACTTATATCCACTAATCACTCACATAGATGTTCTAATTATACTTATCCTATTTGTATATCTATCATAAATATGCCCTTCTCTAAGTTTTATAATTACACACGTTAATTTTTTTACTTTCATACTCCAAGTTAAGGTGTGTGCAGCTATGGAGGGAATCACATTTCGTCAATTTCGAAATATTTGTATCTTTTGTGGTTCCAGTCCTGGAAAAGATGGAGAATATGTGAAAGCTGCACAAAACCTGGGTAAGATATTGGTCAGGAGAAAAATTCATTTACTCTATGGTGGAGGTAACCGTGGATTAATGGGGTGTGAGTCGACAGCTGGTCATGTAGGAGGATGTCAGATTCTAGGTATTATTCCTATAGCTCTAGCTGCATCTAACATCGTAGGAAAGACAATTAGGGAAGAGTTTAGGGTAGCTTCCATGCATGAGCGCATGGCTAGAATGATGAGCAATGCTGATGCCTTCATTGTCTTACTAGGGGGTTTTGGTACTTTAGAAGAAATTTTTCAAATAGTCTCCTGGGCACAACTAAATATGCATCACAAACCGATAGGTTTGTTAAATGTTAACCACTTCTTTGATGGTTTGTTGTCTTTCCTTGATCATGCTGTGGAACAAAGGTTCATCTCACACTCAGCACGACACATTCTCATCTCGGCTTCAAATGCTGAGGAGTTGATTGATGCTTTACAGGCATATGTTCATGTACCTGGTCCAATTATGACTCAAATAGAATGGACGGCAGACAACCGCAGAAAGCACAAATTGGATTTGGATCTTCATCTTTAGATGTAATAAAATGTAGCTATTATTGTACCACTTTTACTTTCTTAGAGTCTACTTGGACACCATTTTTACCAATCATACTCCCTTAGAGTTGGTAAAACTATCTTTGAATGTTGCTTATGATCCTCTGAACTTTTGAAATATTCTAGTATATCATCAATAAATATAATAACAAGTTGATCCAGGGATGACCTAATTACTATTCATTAAATCTATGAATGCAGCTAGGATATTTGTCAAATTAAATAACATAACCAATGACTCATAATACCCATAATAAGTCCTAAAAGAAACTTTTCGTACATCCTCTTCTCTTATCATCAATCAATGTTACTCTCATCTCAAATCAATTTTTTGAAAACAAATATTGAGTACCTTGTAATTGGTCAAACAGGTCATCTATACGAGGTAATGGGTTTTTATTCTACACTGTCATCTTATTCAACTGTCTATAATTTATGCATAGTCATAGTAATCCATCTTACTTTATCATAATGCTTATATATAATATTATTAAAAACCAAATTGTCCTCGAATTCTTTATATCAACAAAATATATCATTAAAAATATTATCTTCATAGATTCTCTGCTCTCAAAGTCAACCACTCCACAACTTTCCAAATTTATTTATATACATAGGTTCCAATTCATCCATCCGAAAAAAAATTTATATCTATTTCCAAAACACTCACTTTATTTCAAATCATTATCTTGGAGTTAACAATCTTGATCACATCATAACCCATTATCAATATTATATTAGTCATTCGTCAAATTGTTTCACATAAGCAAATCAAACAATCAATTCAAACCTTCTTGACATCCAACCAAGTCACTCCCTTTATGTTCGGATAGAATTTTCTTATTTTCAACTATTTTCCCAAGAGGGTTCTCTTTATCACATTTGGTCAAAACAAGTTCAAAAGTTGAACTAGTAGTCCATATACAAAATGTACCATCTAGGACATACGCATAGATGTTTAAATCTCACATATCTAAGGAAAATAGTTAGAAGGAAGAAAAAGAATGACACCCTATAGAATTCCACAACAGCACTGTGAGTATAAATATGTCTACAGTTACATACCCATACTCAAAGTCCTACTACATAATTCTTTGCTCTGTTAGCCACAGGAAAACCTAATGGCTCTGATACCAACTTGTAACGCCCCCAATTTACGTTACGTAAAATAAATATTTTTTTCCTACAATTATTTCTGCAATCAGATATTTTCCATAAAGATACATAATTCAATTCTTTATTATGGGAACAGATACATACATGATCTTTCATGAATACACAATATACAGACCAAGTCTATAAACATCAAAGTACATCAGAAACGAGGATCCTGCGTGTAGTGTTCAGAGCACTCTAGAATACAAACACAGTATAATTCAAAGACAGTGACTCTTGGAAGCAACGTAGACTCACCGAGAGAATATATCACCTATCTGCCGAATCAGACTTTGATATTCTTATTTGAAAAATGTGGAAATATCGTGTAGTGAGTTTGACAACTCAGTGAGCAAATAATTTCTCCTATGACCTCTTAGGTCAGCATATGGATGTACTTATATTTTAAAATGTGTCACATAGAAGATACAGTTTAGAAGTACATTCATATGGACCCGTATTTCAAATATTCTTAAATCAAAGGATATTCAGATATCCAAAACCATATGCACCATGGTATGATCATTAAATAAATGTTGTTATACTCAGCTGTATAAACTATAGTAAACTATTAAAATTTGGAGATAAAATCATCAATTTTAAAATGACCTACCTCACTCGGTGATCTGATCAATGCAATTTGATTTAGAAATGACCTGCCTCACTCGGCGATCTGGTCAATGCAATGCAATTTGAAAATGACCTGCCTCACTTGACGATATGGCCAATGCAATTTGATAATATATTTCATTTGCTATACGCATAGTGACCTCGACCCTAGTCACAATAAGTGATTAGGGAATGTGAGTACATCATCCTCCTGCCTCCTCACATTACCACTGTCACCCGGTTGGAGCAGCCGTCCCCCGGCTTACTCAGGCTAATAGGGCGTCCCCTATTCGGTACCGTCACAAGCCATACAACCAGCCGATATTCATGAATACATATATATACATGTAAAATATCAAGCAACTCGCCATGAGCTTTACGCTTGCCATTCAATCTCATTTATAATATGACATGCATCATTTTCACAAGTATATAGCTTACAAATCAATGCATTGTGCACATAATATTCACTTTATCAGATAATGATAAATACATTTAGAACCACATATTCAATGAGTTTCAAAATACATTTCTAAAACCATACTCTTCTTGAACTATGTGCCAGTTCGTAAGTATAACAGATATTTTAACACATTTCAGAAACTTATAATAGTATAAATAATTTATAAATAGAAACAATAATACATTTATAATTCAAGAAGAGTATGGGGCAAGTCATAGAAAGAAGTATCTACTCATAGGGTAGGGCTTCTGGTTGGACAGCCCTAAAATATACTTTTCCCAAGCTAAATTTGACCAATTAGGCCTCCAAAACGTGTCCGGAGGGTTCAAAGACTTAGAAAATGACTCCGGGAGCTTTGTCACTATTCATCGCCGGAAAATACTATTCACTCGCCGGAAAAATTTCATATCCTAAGATTTATCTAACTCTTGAATCCATCTACGATGTCAGAATTTCAATTAGAGGTCTCTAAGTAAGTTTTAGAATTTACCTTTTTCAGAGATTTTCTACTTCAGATCTACGGCAATTCAACGGTTGATTCGAAAAATTAATCGGTCAAAACCTTAGTATTCTCCGTCCTAAATCTAGTGGTATCCTCAGTTTGGAGATCGGAGGCCTGTAAACACTTCAGATCTAGAGAGAAATTCAAAATTACTATTTACTCACTATTTCACTATTCCCTATCTTCCTATGCATTCGGTTTTCTGATGCGTTCCTCTTCTCCGTTCATCTCCCATTCCTATTTCCTCCATTATTTTATTTTTATAATAATAATAATAATAATAATAATAATAATAATTTAGTAATTGAATAATAGAATTTTCTTTTATATATATTCATAAAAATTCCGTTTTTCATCCTAAAATATCCCAAAATTTTCTAAAAATTTCCATTCTCATAAACCTTTAGTTAAACACTTAAATCATGATTTTTCTTGATTAAAATCATAATAAAACAAATCTCAAAATAAATATCTTTATACATATTAAAAGAAATAATATTTCTAAAAATACAACAAAAATTTATTAAAGACCAATATAATTATTTTCAGTAAAACAATAATTATTTTACTTAAAAATAGACTTACTTTTAGCCGAAAATAATCATTTTTAAACAAATAAAATTATATTTGTTTATAAAAAAATATTATTATTTAGAAATAAAAATTATGGGATGTTACAGTTGGTATTCGGTGGAAAAATAAAACATAGAAAAGAAACATTTCTGAACTTATTAAAGTTTGTGAAGAACAAAGCGTACGTAGTTAACTGGTAGGATACAGTTGATTATTTCAAAATAGATATAATCAATCAACTGTAAAATAAACCAGTCTAAATTAAAAATTCTCAAAATAGCTAGTCGACTTAATAATACGAATAGTCGACTGGCAAGAACATTGAAAAAACGAAATAAATCATTTGATTGTCCCTCTTCAACAATTAACTTGTTTGCATTTTTACTCTCTTTTTTACAATTACGCCTATCACATACATATGCATGTGTGCCGTTATTTTTGTAATTTTCACCTTTAATTTAGCTAAAATCCACCAATCACTCATATAGCTATTCTAATTATGTCCAGCCTATTTACATAGCTATCATAAGTATGCCCTTTTCTGAGTTCTATAAATGCACATGTTAGTATCTTTACCTTCATACTCAAAGTTAGGGTAAGTGCAATTATAGAGGGAATCACATTCCGTCAGTTTTGAAATATTTGTGTCTTTTGTGGTTTTAGTCCTAGAAAAGATGGAGAGTATGTGAAAGCAACACAACAACTAGTTATGGTGGTGGCTAGGAGAAAAATTCATTTAGTCTATGGTGGAGGTAACTGTGAGTTAATGGGTGCGTATCTACAACTGCACATGTAGGAGGATGTTAAGTTCTAAGTATTATTCCTACAGCTCTAGCTGCATCCAATATCATAGGAAAGACAATTATGGAAGAATTTAGTATAGCTTTCATGCATGAGCGCATGGCTAGAATGATCAGTAATGCTGATATCTTCATTGCCTTACCAGGTGGTTTTGGTACTTTAGAGGAGATTTTTCAAATAGTCTCTTGAGCACAAATGAATATGCATCACAAACCAATAGGTTTGTTACATTTTAATCACTTCTTTGATGGTTTGTTGTTTTTTCTTGATTAAACTATGGAACAAAGGTTTATCTCACACTTAGTATGAAGAATTCTTATTTCGGTTTCAAATGCTGAGGAGTTGATTGATGTTTTACAAGCATATGTTCATATACCTTATACAATTATAGCTCAAATAGATTGGACAACAGACAACCACAGAAAGCTCAAATTGGACTTTAATCTTCATATTTAACTATAGTAGAACATAACCATTACAGTATCACTTTTACTTTCTTAGGGTGTATTTGGATACAATCCTTGCTAAAAATACTCCCTTAGAGTTTGTAAAATTATCTTTAAATATTGCTCATGATCCTTTGAACTCTTGAAATATTTTAATATATTATCAATAAATATAATAACAAATTGATCCAGGGATGGTTTAAATACTCTATTTATTAAGTCCACGAATGCAGCTGAGCATTTGTCAAACCAAATGTCATCACTAAGAATTTATAATGGCCATACCAAGTCCTAAAAGCAATGGTTTGCAATATCATCTTCCCTTATCCTTAATTGATGATATCCAGATCTCAAATCAATTTAATTTTTGAAAAACGTTGAGCACCATGTAGTTGGTCACACAGATCATTTATATGAGGTAATGAGTATTTATTCTACACTATCATCTTATTTAACTGTCTATAATCTATGCACAATCGCATCGATCGATCTTTCTTTTTCACAGATAGAACTGGAACACTCCAAGAAAAAGTAATAGAGCATTTCATTCCTTGTCTAAGACGTCTTGTAACTATTTCTTTTTTAGTTCTTTAAGTTCAGTGGGTGCCATTCTATATGGGAATATAGACACTGGTTAGGTTCCAGGAAATAAATCAATACCAAATTTTATTTTTCATTTCAAGGTAAACAATTCAGATAATTAATCCATTTCAGATAATCAATACCAAATTTTTTTAAAATTTTTCAAAACCATACTGTTCTTGGACTATATATCAGATTGTAAACAATTCAGATAATTAATCCATTTAAGAGACATAAAAGTATAAATAACTTGTAAACATAATCATTTATACATTTAAAGTTCAAGAAGAGTATAGGGTAAGTCATAGAAAGAATTATCTACTCACAGGGTAAGGCTCCAGGTTGGACAAATTTAATCCATTTAAAGTTGTAAACATAATTAATCCATTTAAGAGACATAAAAGTATAAATAACTTGTAAACATAATCATTTATACATTTAAAGTTCAAGAAGAGTATATGGTAAGTCATAGAAAGAATTATCTACTCACAGGGTAAGGCTCCAGGTTGGACAACTCTAAAATGCACTTTTTCAATTCACATTTGACTAAATAGGCCTTAAAAACATATTCGAAGGATCCAAAAACTTAAGAAATGACTCTAGGAGTTTGGTCAACGATGGTACTGTTCATGGTCGAAAAACACTATTACCACTAGATGAATCACTATTCATGCCAAAAATACTGTTCACTTTTTGTTTGGACACTGTTCACATACTATTCACCAAAGAAAAATTTACAAAATTATAGCACCAAATCATGTTGTTTGACTGTAAAATTTATCATACAACTAATACTCTATATCCTTAACAAAACCCCTAACCTGAAAGCTCGAAAAACCATAAAAAAATCCAGCACTTTAGAAAAATTACCTATAAGTTACTATTCAAGATTTTCTAACTAAATTCTGATGAACTTCCAATGAAATTAATTGGTGGGTTTTGAAGCTCTCATCGCTATGAGTCCAACGGTACCTCTAGTATCTCAATTATATATCTAAATTGAAAGAAATCCTAGAGAGAAGGTAGAGTTTAGAGAGAGAGAGAAAATGAAATGGGAGAAGGTGGAGGGAGAAATTCTTCTATGCGGAGTCCTCTTCTTACTTCTCCATTTTTTTATTTATTATTTAATAATTTAATATTAAACATTTACTATTTGATTATATACAAATAAATATTGTTTTTCATCCTAAAGCATCCCAAAAATTTTTCAAAATTTATATTCTTGCAAAACTTTAGTTGCACTATTAAATCATGATTTTTTTTATAAAAACTTTAATAAAAAAATCAGAAAATAAATTTCTTTATGAATAATAAAAGAAAGAATATTTTTAAAAATAAAACAAAAGTTTATTAGAGGCCAATATAATTATTTTAAGCAAAATAAAAATTATTTTAATTAAAAGTATATTTACTTTTAGCAAAAAATAATTATTTTTAAAAAATAAAAATATATTTATTTATGGCAAAACATTATTATTTAAAAATAAAAATTATGGGATATTACATTTGGTGTACCTTAGGCCTTAGCTAGTAAGGATATTGGTAGTCCTGTATTAACAATTGAATGCTAATAGATTGTTATGGTGGAATATTGACATATTAACAAGTAGAGCTCTAGATATATTGGATATTTACCCTTTACAGGTTGTGTGTTACCTTAATATTTATATTAACCAATTGTTAAATATTAAAAATTGTATTCTATATATGGTGTTGACTTCAGTTAATTAGTCTTCTATATGAACTTAGAAAATCTTGCATATTAGCGAAACCAATTATTATGTAAATATCCTTTAGCGTTACTAATTAAATGCTTTAGAAATTCGTAGAGCTGCTTAACTACTTCTATAAATATTTATCTAAAATATCATGGAAGACTTTAATTATAAAGGGTGCACAAAGCATCATTAAATCAATCTTTATAATTTCATTTATGATTCTATAGTTTATGTTTATGCATATTTATTGATTTATTTAATTAATATATTATAGAAAATTTGGAATAGCTAACATGCATAAAACTAATTCTAATTTAATTTGAATTAAATTTATGTATTAGTGATAATATTTAATTTGGTAAAGTCCTATTTTAATCCCTAATGTTTGCAATGGAATTATATCTCTAATATTTTATAAACGTTCATTTTTAGTTTCTAAGACTAACACTTCAAAAAATTAACAAAAAATGTTAATTTGGATACACTTGACATTTAACTTGCTAAGTTGTTTGTTTAAATAATTAACTTAACCTAAAGCTTTATTATCACTTAAAAATGACAGTATTTTGCCGGTCAATCTAGACTTACTTTGCCAAAACCCACTACTAAAGGTGGAATAGTCAAATGTCATCATTTCGAGGTGACAAAAAAGCTTTTAGCTAATTTAGTTATTTGAATATATAGCTCAGCAGTTTAAATATTGCATATATCCGAGTCAGTATTTTTTGTTAATTTTTATGATAAAATTAGTCCTAGGGACTTAAAATGGATATTTATGAAATGTTAGAGATGTATTCAAACAAAGAAAAAACTTAAGAGACTAAATCAAATTTCATTGCAAATTTAAAGGACTAAAATAAGATTTTACCCTATGTACTTTTTTAGTTATTGCGAGGAACCCATGTCTCTAACTTGTTTTATTATGTTATAATATGTAATGTCTACTCACTAAGTTGAAAAATTCATTCTATTTGATTATATGTTTTTCAAGTATAAGTCTAGAGCTTGATCTATCATCAGCAAATTAATTCGAGAAGCACTACTCTTGGGTGAGTATCGCAATTGGTTATAGAGGGTCTCAGTATAAGAAAATAGGCTTTTGATGATGACTAAAATCACCACCAAAAGCCTAAAAGTCACCGCCAAAGACTTTTGGTAGTAACTTTTGATTGCCACAATGTCATAGCCTATATCTCTATGATAGAAAGATTTGTGTGGCGATTATAGGGGCTGTTACTAAAAATCATAAAAGTCGCTACCGAAACTATAATATTTACCACTAAATGTCTACATTTAGTTGTTGGCTTTAATAGATCACCACTCAATGTCCACATTCAGTTGTGAGAAAAGCAGTCACCGAATCTCTTTTTAGTAGGTCACCATTGAAAAGGGATTTAATGGCGACCTTATTAGTTCGTCATTGAACTCTTTAATATAAATGAATGTGGACAGTCAATGATGACTAAAGGTCATCACTGAATCCCTTAATGTAAGTAAATGGGTTCATTCACTAAAAAGGGACTTTGTGTCCATATTCAGTGGTGAGAAGGTCACCACTCAATCTTTTAATATAAATGAAATATGGACATTCAATGGCAACAATAGAAAAAATTAAAGAAATTGTTACTAAATTCCTTATTTTTTGTTAATATACATTTGATACTACTATATTTAAAACTTTTCATTATGATAAAAAAATTAGAAAAAATAAAGAAATTGATAAAATGTTATATACTAACATATTTTAAATATAACAGACATTTGTAGCTCAAAACATACCATGTCGATGCAAAAAAAATATACATAATAAAATATTCACACAAAAAAAACCAATTAAATCGGCGATTTTTTTGAAGAGCTTGGTGTTGCATTGCCCGTAGTATTAACTACAAAGCTTGTTGCATCATTACCCGTGGCATTACCTACGAAGACTATCAAAATTTGTCCCTGTTTATATACAATGAGAATGAATGAACAAATTATTTATAATATTATGAGAAGAAAAGAACAACAGTAATCTAACCCAAAAATGCTAACACCACAAATTAAATCAACTTCAAGCATAAATTAAATCAAATATTATATATATAGCATAGCACATTTATGTCAAAACAGAATTTCACAACTTGAAAAACCAATTCTGTATAAACCAAATTAATATCATGGCACAACTTGAAAAACATCAAGCAAGCATATTAAGACATAAGCCTTCTATATATCATTAGCATCGAGATACTTATATTTCATCTCTTCTGCCAGCATCTGACCAATTGTGCTGTTGGTTATATATTCAATAAATAAATTTTGACAGGATAAACTGATATCAAATAGTGCTATCTAACAATGTATATATTTTAATTCAAAAAGAACAGGTCAAAACACTAGTGCCAGCAATCGCTAACAGAGGCCATTTTAGTTGTAATCATGACATTGGCATAGGTGAACAGAAATACAATATGATAGTGAACATAATGTCTAAAATTTTATCACTACATCAAAAGGCAACAACGAGGAATGAAGATGGAATAATAACCCAGATATATTTAGAGTTATCTTTTAAGTAATGAGACTTAAAGAAGACAATGCACAATTTCAACTGTTTTTGCTTTAGGTGAAAATTATTTGATTTGCAATCTTCATCCGTGCCTTCTTAACCTATATTGTAAAACAAAGAAAGGTGCACCTAGGGCCTTGTCTATAGCCAATAAAGGAAAAAGAGCAACTAAAGTCAAACTTGGAGTTTTTATTTATTACTAGAACAACTTGCCAAAGCATTCTCTTTCCTTTTAGAATATCTTGAACCTATGACCTGCTCCCATTTGCACATCAACATTGTTTCTCTGGTTGGAGGACGTATGAATCGGCATTGGAATTTTATTTTACAATTTTTTAGTTATAGTGATTTCTTTATAGTGAACTTGCAGCATCTCTCCCTCAAACTACTGTCTGTCAGCAATTTTCCAACTAGAGCATTATGTCAAGGTTAGTTCTTAAAACAAAATAGCAATAAAAAGAAAATAAAAAATAATTAAATTAGATTGATTAAAATACCATGACTTCTATTTCTGTCCAGGGGAGACAAGGAATAAATTTTGATTGTCCTTGATTATCAAATAAAATGGAAAATAACTAAAAACGAATGACAAATTGCCAACTGGAGAGTTGTTCAATGAGAAATAACAGGATTCATTTCCTGACAGTAACTTATGATGTTAATTTAGATTAAATGGTTGGTGAATTTTCACCAATAATTCAAAGTCACTCCCTTTTTCAGGATTCTGAAATGTCTTCGAAATTATGAATCATTAAATCCAAAATCAATGTTCACTTAGTTTCTGTGTGGTTATATTTGTTAGTAGTGAGAAGAATGCTGGCAGTACCCAGAGTTCTTGAAATATTTATGACTCAATGTTCTAAAAAACAAATTCAACATCATTCATATTTGTAAATGGATTTCCAATCATACAAACTCAAATGACACTCTCAAAGGTCTTCTTTTTGTCAAGTTTGTGCAGAAATCCTAGGATTTTCTTTTAATTGATGGAGATCAAGGTGCTATCAAACCTATTTCAATCCATTCCCAAGATCATTTGCAAGAGATAGGTAGTCCAATGACTAGGAGAAAGGCAAAGTAGGCCAAAGAAGCTTTATTAGGCTTGACCTTGGATGTGTAGGCTAAAGAGAAAGTTGTTGGGCCAAGTCAAGACATCATGTGGGTCACACTTTGCAGCCTTGAGGGTGACATTGAAAAGGACAATTCGGAGACCAAGTAGAGTTTGTTGGGTCTTGAAGACAACTAGTCCAAATCTGCATGAATTAAAGATGTATTATGGGCTTGATGTTATATGCTTTCTTTTGGATATTATTAGTATTTGGGCCCATTCTTTATGCTGGCCAATTATTAGTTTAATTATGGTTTTATTTTTGTTAGTTTAGTTGGACAAAATAACTAGTGTTATTTAGGCCATATTCTATTGAAAGTTCAATTAGGGTTTTCTATTAGCTTTAGGATTGATAGACTATATAAGGGATTGTTTATGTTTATGTAGAGAGTTTATGATGATTAATAAAGATTAAGTTTTCTACTAAAGTGAGAGCTTCCCTTGGTTCTTGGGTAAAGAACTAAATCCGATCTTATTGAGGTAACTCATGGCGATCAAACATCCATTGAATTTGTAAGACAATCCTTGCTTCCGTCAAACACTCTGTTTCTTGGCTTAAGGAAATGCATCATTTATATAGTGAGATCTATTAGTAAACTTATAGCAAAAAAAGGAAAAAGAAACATCAGCAGAGAATCCTTGACTGTTGCAATTTGAAAAAAAAATTCTAAATGGTTTAAAAATCATTGTAAGTAGAATATTGAAGGCAATGGCTAGAAGTTCATAGACCATTAGAAAGTAAAGGCTTTGTTGCAGCACTTCCTTGTTCATCCTGTGCATGTTGTTCACTTTTAGTTTAATGCTCTACCTAGTTCCTGCATTTGGTGTCATACTACCCTTGAATTTATAGTCAATAACCCATAATATAGTAGCAATCTAGGTTCTTCCAGCAGATTGGCATGCACCATTTTAGGTGTTAAACACTAGATCAACTTTACACTCAATAATCATGCAATAAACTAGCATTATGTATTTTTTGATATTAGTATTTGATGGAGCTGTTAAAACCATGCTTATAAAATTCAATCACAACAAAACCAATAAACAAAATTTTGACCTTGAAATAGAAATACCTATTAGAGAGATGCGAGTAAAGAAGCCATTTGTAGTTGTAGTCTTTCTTCAAATTCTACTCTTATCCTTTCCTTTTGTAATGTTATCTTTTCAATTACTTTCTCTTCTTGTAATATCATCTCTTTATGTACTTCTGCTATAGCCTCTTCATGTGTTTTCCTTTTTCTTTTGAAGGCCTTCAGTAGTGATTTGGTCACTAGCTCTCTTAGGGGGAGGTCTAGCTTTGTAGTCTTTGCCTAGAAAGTATCCAGTCCTTTTACCATGTACTTAGGTCAAGATTTCATCATTAGTTAAATGAGAAGTTTCTTATTGTGTTTGCATGGCTACAATTTCTTGCCGATGGCATTACATTCAAATCAACCAAAAATTTAGAATAAGAACAATAATATAAATTACAATTTATAAAAATTAATAAAATTAAATTATACATGAATTTGTTGAGACTTTGTATTCAACCAAGATATAACTTTCCTTTCTTTATTCTTATGGGTATGTTGCAACTCCCATATTCGGTCAAGTGGTGCCTTCTCTCTAGTTTTGGAATTTCTTTACAATAAAACATCATTGTTACTCAAAAATAGATAAAAAAATTACATCTCCCATATTCTAAAATCTCATCATTGATTCCATAATTTTTGTTAATGATTGAGGACCACATGTTTGTTTTGTTGTTTGCATGGCTTTATTATGTGCATTTCTAGAACTTTGGCCTTGCATTTAACTTTATAATTAGTTTTGTTACACATTTCATATGAGACCATTATTTAAATATGTTATTATGGAATACCTTGAAATTGCTTGAATCAAAATAGTTGATCAAGTGCCTCCAATCATAATAACTAACTTTGGGAGGTGGATTTACCAGTCTTTCTTTGCCAGTTATGTACATCTAGTACCTTTTGTGCAAGCAACTCCTCCAAACTCTATACAAGTTTTGTGCAGTGGCATTAATGAATGCATCAAACCTCCACTCCAAATTTGCAACAATTGTGAATTTTTCCTTCAACAATGATACACGAGACATTTACAATTTACACCGAACATAAGTAAGATAAAGGTATTAAATTTATGAAATGGATATAAATATAAGTACGCTAAACAATTATGAGAATCATTACCTTCACTTCCATCATAATTTATTCTCTACATTGTTCCCAAATTATTGGATATTCCTTATCTTTCAAGGGAGCAGTGTATCGAACATATCCAATATAATTTACAAGATCCCTAGTGCCTTCTCCCATTGCTCGAAGGATATCATCAAGAATGTCAACGGAAATTTTTCCAATTTTTGTTTTTTGTATCAATTGAAATGCATTTGTATGATCCCCTTACATTCTTATATGTGTTGCAAGAAGCTGCTAAACACATAATGCTAAGTAATTAGTTACATAATAGTAAATCTAAATTAACACGTGTAAAGTATACAAATATGCATACCTTTGCACTACTAAGATGACATTGAGAAGTTGGTATAGTTGGCTATTCTTGGGTCTCTTCATCATGTCTCTATTGTTATATGGACACATCTAAAGTTCCTTTATTAAGACTAACCCATACAACAAGTCTAGACCCATGATCATCTCGTCCAGTTCATTCTCTTCCTGCCATCTTCATCTTCAAATCAATCTATTGCAAATAAACAAGTGTTCAAGATAATTATAGTTATAGTAATATTAAAAATATCATAACTGATATCCTAAAATCAAGACATTATTTAATTCCAATTTGTTTTTAATAAATAACAATTACAAAATATGAACTAGCAACTCTATATATTTCACTATTTAAATTAAACTACAAACACAAATATGGAATTTCACTAAAGAGGTATTTAGAAAGATATTGGTGGGTACTGACACGGGTACACTAAATATAATACCTTACCTTTTAAACTAAGATGTAGTCATGGGAGTAAGAGTCGATCCCACAGAAACTAGTATTAAATTTTGTGATTCTAATAAGGGGGTTTGATAAATGAAAGTAAAACAAAGGCGCTAGTGTCCGTTGATATCCACCATCAAGGAATAGCATTGATCATCGATAACATAGTCAATCATTAATTGAATATCTATAATTAGGATTCTACTCGTGTTCCTCTTAAATTTAGTAATTGATGACAATCACCTAAATTAACCCTAATTAACAAGTAATCTTTTAGCACATCAATAAAGTATAACTTATTAATAGCATAAAGAATTAAAGAAATTGACAGAACTAAACAAATCGACTATATCTAATTTAGTCAATTATTCACCAAAGGTCTAATAATTTATAATCCAAAATCATTAATCCTATTTTCCTTTTGAATCATAATAATGAAAACTTTGTTCAAAATATAATTTAGTAGTAGATTAAGACAAATAATATACTAGTAGGCCTCTTAACAATTATATGAATAATCATTGAAAAGAGAATAGCAGATGAATAATCAATACTCAATTAAGATTGAACTAATAAAATTAAATCTAAATTTCACAATGCATGAAGATTCCTTGAGGTTTCAATCTTCCTCCACCAACAAAAAGGAAACTAGCCACGTAGGGCCATAATCAATACTATAATTTAGCATTTTTTTATGAATTTCTTATCTTTTTCTCCTCTTTTCTTCTTCCTTTGCTCCTACAACACAAAACACAAACCTAAATTAATTCATAATCATATTTTACTTAAATAAGCAAAAAAGTAAGTTTAAAAGTATTAAAATCATGCTTAATTATGAACATATCAAATGCCCCCACACTCAACATTTTACTTGTGTTAGGCTTACCAAGTTTTTGCCTCATAATATGAAAATATGCTCAAGAAATTTTTTGAAAGTTTATAACCATGCACAAAATTAACTCAAATGTAATCCATTAATTTGTTCTCTTGAACCCTAAGCGTGTGTGTGTTTTTGGGTCAATAAATTTCCCTTGCCCGGATGAATTTATATATCCCAAAATTTTGGACGTGGATCTATAATTAGTTTAAGATTTCCATAGGCTTATTTTTCATACCAATTTCATCTAATGTAGGCCAAAACTACCTCTAAGATCAATACGGCTTAATTTGGCTTCTAATGTGGCCGGGGTATAAAGTAAGATAGAGAGTATAATTTTAGACTCAATCACCCAAGACTAAATAATTAATTCTAATCTCTTGAGCTTTTTCAAGCTTAGGAAATATTTTCCCACACTCATTTTCTTGCTTCAATTAAATTCAATTCGTTCTTTTCCTTGATTGTCTATTTCTTTTCTTTCATCCACTATTTATGCTTTCATCCTTTTTGAATTTTCTCCTTTCTTTGGATTTTCTTTTTCTTTCCTTGCTCCACCCTTCCTCCCTTTTGTCAATAAAGTTCTACAAAACAAATATTTAGAAAAATAATCATGGAGTAAGTGAATAAGGTAAAAAATAAGGATATTTATACAAAATTTGACTTTTGGCTTATTTGTGAAAATAACATTTTTTTTATTAATCTCAAAATAGAGGAACTAAGAATATTTTATTGCTTGGGTTAGATTTGAAAGGCTCAATCTGTCTGATAATATCTAAATCATCTCCTAATTAATAGTAAGATTTCCCCTTAGTAGCATTCAAATAAGTTCTAGAATTCTATTGAGATCATAAACTATTTTTAAGTTATGTAAACCTTTTCTAAGTAAAAGACAAATTAAATGCCCAAAGTTGTTGTGCAAAAACATTTTAAGTTTCTAAAGTAAAAAATAAATTACGAAAATGTTAAAATTGCACACAATCATGAATTTTTTACATTTTTCAAGAGCTAAAAAAATTTGGATAGTCATATCATTGGCTATTGGTTGTGTCAAAAAACACAAAATATAAATTGAAACATTCACATGATCACTCAATTTGCTAAACGCAATAAATGCATTGATAGTGAAAATCAGAAAATTGATGCTCAAAATAGGGTCACAATTATTCAAACAAATATACTTCCATCCCCACACTTAAATTTTACATTATCCTCCATGTAGAATAAAGATGATAATAAAGAGGGAGATATGAAGAGATTTAAGTTAATTGAACTTCACTGAATTTGTTTGAGGTGGGATGAAAGTGTTTCATTACTGGACCCTAAATGTTTTCTAATTTTCACCTCTTCTTCTTTCTTTTTTGCAAATACTATGTTGGGTTTTCTCCCAATAAGCATTATTATTTAATGTCGTTGGCTAAAACTCAAAGCTCCCTATGTCATTTATAGAGAATCCTTGATGTCCACTTTGAATTGGCTTGCCTTTGAATTTGCAGAATTTTGAGATTTAGCTACATCATGAGGGGAAAAGTTAGCATTAATCAAATGTTTAATTAAATGAGAACTCAACTTACCTGAGAATAATTGATGTCTTGACTAGCTTTTGGTATCCAATTTAATTTCATCTTTTTGAGTTTTTGCTATAGTAGGATGCAACATTCCTCTATATTTGAGTAAGGCATATTTATTTGAGGTTATCCCTAAGGGTGGTTCTCCACTGTAGATGCCCTTTAGGTGGCTAGGGAAGCTCTTTAACCCTAGACCAAGATGCTACAAAATAGAAGGTACATGTATCTTATTAGAAATTGGTAACAAACTAGAAAGATCCTTACTTGTTTGCTACACTTTTGGTACTCCCTCTACTACTGTAATTTTCTCTTAGAATTTGGTATTCAATGTAGATTCCATAATTTCTTTCGTAGTAGGCTTACTAGTGTTAACTTCTAAGTCATCTTTTTCATTAAGTGCAAAATTTTTCTCTTTTTGCATTAATGATGCTGGGGCTAGACTTTAAATTTCTAAATTATGAACCTCTAGCCAACTAATTGTTGTTGCTAGTTGACCTAATTGATTTGTTAAGCTTTGAATGATGGCCCTTACCTCTTGTTGAAATTGTTTCTTCTCCAGTTGAATTAGCAAAATATGAGTCTTAATTTGATCCAAATACTTTAATGAATGCCTAAATTAGGATCCTGAGCTGATTGTTGGTTCGGGAGGTATTACTGCTGACATTGCTGGTAATAGGGGTAGTTTTGAACCTGATATGCTTGTGAAGTTTCATAATTAAGGTATCATTAATACCTCCATTCAGGATTATATATGTTTGAATAAGAATCATACATCACTTATGGTGGTCTAGAGAAACTACTAACCATATTTACTTGCTCAAATGATTTTTCATGGAAAGTTAAGTACCATTAGAAGGATGCCCCATGGCTGAATGATTTTCATAGCTCTTCTCTCTTTGTATATTTTCTATATGTTGATGAACAAGAGAAGTTAAATTTGCAAGTTGATGTTCGAGGGAAGAACCATATACCTCATCATCATGTCTTATTGGAGAGCCTAGCCTAGTGCCAAATTATTGAAAATTGGTTGCCATATTCATAATTATGAATAAAAAGAAAAGAAAAAAATTCACAATAGGTAAATAGACACAGTTCCTAGCAACGGTTCCAATGTTTAGTGGCTACTATCATGGGTACACCATATATAATACCTTACCTCTCAAACTAACCTATAGTCGTAGGGTAAGGGTTGATCCCACAAAGATTGGTATTACCTTTTATGATTCTAATAAGGGGGTTTGATTAATGAAAGTAAAAAAAAGTAAAAGAGAATGAAAATAATTAAAAAGAGAGTGATTAATAACAAAAGCACTGGTTTTGGTTGATATCCACCATTAAGGAATCGCATGAATCATCGATAATATAATCAATCTTTAATTGAATATTTATCATTGGGATTCTACCATTGTTCCTCCTTAAGTTTAGTAATTTATGACAATATCCTATATTAACCCTAATTAACAAGTAATCCTTTAGCACATCAGTAAAGTATAACTTATTAATCACATAAAGAATTAGAAAAGCTGACAAAGCTAAACAAATATAGACACATCAGCTATATCTAATTTAATTAATTATTCACCATAGATTTAATAATTTATAATCCAAAATCATTAATCATATTTGCCTCTTGAATCATAATAATGAAAACTATGTTCAAAATATAATTTAGTAGTAGAGTAAGATAAATAATATACTAGTAGGCCTTCTAACAATTATATGAATAATCAATGAAAATAGAAGAGCAGATGAATAATCAATACTCAATTAAGATTGAACTAATGAAATCAAATCTAAATTTCACAATGTATAAAGATTCCTTGAGGTTTCAATCTTCCTCCACCAACAAAAAAGAAACTAGTCACGCAAGGAAATAAGAAAACCTATAGAAGAAGAGAAGAAGATGATTAAGAATTTGATACTTTGATCCTTGGATGATTGGATGAACTGATGATCCTTCCATGCTTGTTTTCCCTCTTAGTTATAGGTTGGAAGAGTCCTAAATGAAGTAGGATTGCTTCTAGGTCAGTTCTTGGGCTTTTGGGCTTTAATTGGGGTCAAAATGTCTTAAAATCACTTTTTTTTGCAGCAATGTTGCAGCGCGCCATTGCCGAAAATTCAAAGGGACATGACGCTAATATTTCTTTAGATTCTAGAAAAGTGGTAAACATGAAAGTTGTATCCTTATTTCTTGGCTTTTCATATCCACTGAAATTACCTTAATCTAAGATAATATGAGAGCGATATACTTAAATTAGTGACCAAAGGTCAGGATTTATCCTACTGCACTGCATTTCTGAACTTCAAGCTTTGTAATGCTCTAAAATCTCCTGACTTATATAAAGTGCTCAACATAAACGTTGTAGATTATTGTCTTATATTTTTTTAGCTATTTAAATCACTTTGATTGGAGTTCATATGTAGGAGATATGTTCTAATTAGTTTTAAAAGGTCTGGAATCACTGCAATTCAACAATTTTCCATGAAATTTTTATCTTTTTTTCCTCTTTTCTTCTTCCTTTGCTTCTACAACACAAAAACAAAACTAATTCATAATTATATTTTACTTAAATCAAACAAAAAATTAAGTTTAAATGTATTAAAATCATGCTTAATTATGAACATATCACATATACAGCTAGAAACCACAAAAATATAGTTCAATAATAAAGATATGAAAAACATTAATTGAAACAGCTAGAAAAGATTGACAAGAGCAAAATATGGCAGTTCCATTCAAAATTATAAGCAATATGTTTGATTATTTCTTTTCATTTCAAAATATGGATCTTGGAAAAGGTCACAAAGTAGGACTCTTTCAAATATAATTAAAACTTCCTGAATAAAGTTAAGGCTATCACATTCAAGGAGTGCCATTTTAACAGTTTATAATCATAGTTGAAAGAAAAATTAGTATATTTAGTATTCAATGCAGCTACAAAATAGTTCTATCATATCCATTAAAAAGTATAAAAATGTTTACAATCCATAATGAGGAATTTTTTTTTATTGTTTTTCTACCCATTTAAAGATTGGAATATTTCCTTTTCTTTTTTATTTACATTTTTACATGTGAAAGGTTAATATGGAAAACAACAAAAAAACTATAAATCATCCTACCACATGGTAAAGAATGCACAGAGGAATAATCTCGTTGAGACAGTACTAGTAAGAATTACAAAACTATATTGAACAAACAGAATCTTAATATTCATCACAATAATATAATCAAGCATTATATGTATATTTTATATTCTATGGTGTCCACAGAGTCTCCAGATAAAAATTTTCCTCCATCACTTTCTTCGTTCATGGTCTCATCGAAATCATAGTCATTGATGAAATCAACTTTACTTATTCCCTTACTCTAAGGAATAACACTTTGTGGTTGAACATCATCCCTACATAGTACTAACTCAATGTCATTATAAGCATCATTGTTAATGAACACATTATATTCAACCTCCTCTTGCTACAAAGCATCTTCTTTGGTACACAATAATTCATCATCACCATATTCATAGGGTATGCTAAAAAGGCCACGATGTTTCACAACATCAAGCCAATCTTGATTGACGATGTCATCCAAACAAGAATACTTATTTTATTTGAGATGCCATGGCCAATGGTTCATTCGTATTCAACGAACAACAAGTATTCACACTTGTGTATCAATATCTATCGATTTTATATCCTTCCCAAATAAGCAACATTCCACCAATGAGACTTGCCTACATAAGACAAGTAATAAATATCCTCAATGATGACATAATATTTCTTCTCAAAATATAAATCATCTCCCTTCATAAGAACTCCACTATTTTGAGTTTTTCTTTAAGATTCATGATCTTTTGCATGAAATATAAACCTATTAACCAAAATTATTGTTTACCTATATATCAATTTTTGAGGAACAATGCCTAAGCTAATTATCTTTTTGTCTCCAAACCATTATGACCATGATTTTGTAACCTATTAGAAATTAACAACATTGAGAAGTTATGACATAACTTATAAAATAATGCATTATAGACTTAATTGATAGACACTTACTTAACAATTAAACTATTGAGGAAACTCTTTAACGTGCCTCTTATGAAAATCTAATGTCTATGTTTCAAGTTCCTTTTTGTACTCTCTACAAATTATGTCATTTCATGAATTAGTGGTTACTAAATTGATAATTTAATTACTAGCAAACAATTGTAGGCCTACTCTATGAATGACCAAAAGTTTTCTCAATTTTGAAGCACATATAGACGAGTTTGACCAGATTCTTTGTTAGATAGGCTAATTGTTTTGGGACTCCTCTTGGTTTCTTGCTTTTATCAAATATTAACTTCCCACAAGTTGTCACATTCCCATCATCATTCCTTAGAGCTCTATTAATTTTTTTAGGATATTGCTTAAATATCTTCAGCATAATGCTAGGTTTTCATCTACTAAATAACCTTTAGTGACTCAACCTTCAGGATGAGCTTTGTTATGGACATATAATTTGAGTGTGTGTATATACCTATAAACACAAATTAAAATCAATATGGTATCTAATCACAAAAGAAAATCAAGCCTAAGTATAGGTTAAATAATGTTATCTCTCAATTGGGTACATCCATTTATACTGAATAGGCCCAGCAATCTTTTCCTTCCTTGCCAACTGGATTGGCAAGTAAACCATGACATCAAATAATGCTATAGGGAACATAGTTTCCAATTTGCATAAGGTAATTGAATTTTTTTTCAATAGAATCTAAGTCTTTTATGGTTAAACACTTTGAGCATAGAATCTTGAAAATTTGTGTCAACTCTATTATAGGATCACTCACCTTCTTTGGTAAAAAAATCACGTATTGTAATTATAAATAATTTTTGCAACAATACATGATGGTCATGACACTTCAATCAAAATATCTTCCTTTCATGTATATTGACACATCATAAAATATTTGACGAGAATGCATCGGGAACCTCTAACTAAGCTTAAAAACTATAAACTTGCAACTTTTTTTGTAGTGATAGCACACAACATGTTGCTAGTAGCAAAATATTGTTCTCATCTTCAATAGGTTGCAAACTTGCCCTAATTTCTAAGTCTAGTAAATCGTACTGACACTTTATTGTATCCTTTATCTTTCCATCCATATCTATCACTGTGGACACAATGTTGTTTGAGACATTTTTCTCAATGTGCATGAACTCAAAATTATATCTTAGCAAAAGTGTTTTCCATTAAGGTAGTTGGAAGAAGTTGTTTTCCTCCAATTATAGGCAACAATAGATAGATTGCATATTTGCTTTTGGCCCTTTCTAAGTGTCACATTGAATAAATGTTGTTGTTCAAGTGCTTCATCACCAATTAAATATGTAGGCACATATTATTTTCTACTTTATCATCAAATATCCTCATATTTTGACACCATGGATGATTGGTTGGCAAGAAGTGACAATGACCCTTGTAACATAATTTGTTTCTTAAATAAATCGAGTTAGTATGTTTGTTGCACCAGGGACTTCTCAAATTTTATTTTGTTGACCACCCTGAAAGATTGTCACATATAGTAAAATTATTTATTTTCTATATGATAGCAGCATATGTACTAAAATTTGATTATGAAGGGACATCATATGTCTCCAACCCTACTTTTCACATGTTTTCAACTCTTCAATTATTGGTTGTAAATAGACACCTATATCATCTCCCAGTGACTTAGGGCCTAGAATAAGAAGTACCATCATGAAGTACGATTGTTTCATGCATTTCTAAGGAGGCAAGTTATATGGTAAAAAAAAAACTAGCTAGATACTATGGTTAGCACTTATGTTTCCATATGGTTGGAAGCCATCACTCGTCAAACTTATTCTAACATTTTTAGGATCAACCAAAAAAGTAGAATTTCACTCGTTGGTGCCTTAACACATTATTGTCAACACATGCCTCCTTGTGCCAACTTATGTCTTTAGTAGTGTATCTTGTCATGTAAAGTCTTTGCAACCTAAGATTTATTGTAAGCTAACGCAATACTTTATGTGCTTCTTTCTTGCCTTTTTTTATATTTAATTTCCATATCGACAACTTCCAATTAGAGCATGATTGTGCATTGGCATGTTCTTTTCAATATAAAATACAGTCATTCTTGCGTGCATATATTTATGTGTAGTTTAACTTCAAATCTCTAATAGCATTATTGGTTTCATAGGAAAACTTGGGTACTTAAGCTTCCTATGAAAATATGTCTATAAATAAGTCCAATAACATATCAACATAATTATTGCTCCAATGATTAAGGCACTTTAGATTAAGTAGTTTAATGATGAACGACAACTTTGGCACCTTATCACAATTTAGATATAGATTTGTTTCAACATTTTCTAGTAATTGGTAAAAGTTTTTTGCATGCAAATTAGGCTATTTTTCGTTTTCTATGTAACTTCCTAAGTCTCTGATAAAGTTAGATAAATCTAAGAATAAGTAGAAAATACATATGACAAAGAATTAAAATGCTTAGTTATGTGACAATAAGTTATTTATAAAATAGTTGACATATAATTAATCATGAATTATATAAATAAAATTCTTAGGATCAAAATGGATGGAGAAAGGATACAAATACATTTTTAAGAAATTACTAATCTAGGATTAGTAGTAAATTAAGGCAATATAAAACAACTAAAGAGCTGTCAAGTAGCACCACAAAGTTGCAGCCACATAGCTTACCACATTGCCCACAAAATTGCAGTCACCTTGTAGCCACTTTGCACCTACCAAAGCATGCAACATTGCCCACAAAGTTACAACCACATAGCATGCCACATTGGCCATAAAATTACAGCCACCTTGCACTTGCCAAAACATGCCACATTGCTCATAAAGTTACAGCCACATAGCATGCCACATTGTCCACAAAAATGCAGCCACTTTGCACCTACCAAAGCATGCCACATTGTCCACAAAGTTGTAGCCACATAGCATGCCACATTGCCCACAAAATTACAGCCACCTTGCACTTACCAAATCATGCCACATTGCGCACATAGTTACAGCCACATAGTATGCCACATTGGCCATAAAAGTGCAACCACCTTGCACCTACCAAAGCATGCTACATAGCCACAAAATCTTTAGCCAAAATTAGCCAAGAAATTGCCATCTTTCAACAAGGAAATATTGCCACATAGCTACAAAACTTTCAAACACATTTCAGCTAAGAAATAACACCTTGCAGTCAACATAATCATGCATATAGTAGTGGGGCAGTAGACTTAGTGGAGGGACAGTAGTATCTCACACCATTCTCTACAAAAAATTAAGGAATCCCTACATAAACCAACCACCTCTATATGCCTCTTGAGTGGGAGAGTGAACAGGCAACATAATCATGTTCTTGGGTAATGGGGCAGTATAAATCACATGCCTTACCCTATGTAATCAACACCCAAGAGGGAGATGGAATAGCCAAAAAAATAAAACTGAGAGCAAGGGGAAGAGAGCAGCCAGAAAACTTGCCAAAGAGAAAGAGCTACTAGAAAAATTAAGAGCCAAGGGGGGAGAGAGATAGCAACCAGAAAAATTGAGAGGGAATGAATGCTAGAATTTGAAGCCTTGCTCACCTTATATTTTGTCCAAAAACGTAGTTGAGTTTGCAAGGGAAACCAAAAGGAGAAGCAAACTAAAATTTGAGAGCCATAAGAGTATTTTTTCACAAGGTGAGTTTCACCTCTTTAGAAAAGTTGGTTTGTAGTGAGTTGCGCTCATTTTGGGTTCTGCATGGGTGATTCTTGAGTATGAGATGTAACGCCCCCAATTTACGGGCACGCAAAAAAATATTTTTTTTCGCCATCAAATATTTACCATAACATGCATAACACTATTCTTTGTTATGGAAATAGATGCATATAGGTTATCTCATGTATACACATTATACAAACCAAGTTATAAATGTCAAAGTAACAATAGAAGCAAGGATCCTACCTGTGGCATTCAGAACACACTCTAGAATACAAACACAGTATAATTCAAAAATTGTGAGCCTTCGAAACAATGTAGACTCACCCAGATAATATGTCACCTAACTGATTACCTATCTGCAGAATCAGACTATGTATTATTATATGAAAAATGTAGAAATATCGTGTAGTGAGTTTGACAACTCAGTGAGTAGATAATACCTCATATGACCTCCTAGGTCAGCATATGGATGTACTCATATTTTAAAAAAGTTTTACATAGAAAATACAGTTCAGTAGTACATTCATATGGGACCCGTATTTCAAATATTCTCAAAACAAAGGATATTCAAATATTCAAAACCATATTCAGCACAGTATGATAATTAAACAAATGTTGTTATGCATTAAAATATTTCACATAAAAACATTAGGAGGATCCCTTATCAGAACCATCAAATAATTCCAAGCATACAACAAGGGATGATATTATGTTCAACTGTATAAGTCGCAGTAAAATATTAAGCTTTGAGATAAAGTCATTACTTTTGTTGATGCATAATTAACATACTATATATGCACTGAAAATCTATTTTTTTATATAATGCTCAAACATGTTACAGCTCTCAATACACTCAATTTACTTATTTGCTATATGCATAGTGAATGATCGACTACAGTCAGAATAAGTAATCAGAGAATATAAATTCATTACCCATCTGCCTCCTCACATTACCATTGTCACCCGGTTAGAGTGGCCCTTCCTTAGCTCACTCAAGCTAATAGGGCATCCTCTACATGATACCGTCACAAGCCATATAACCCGTTGATATTCATTCATACATATAAATACATATGTATAAATGTATATTCATCAAATGCAATGTATAATTATCAAGAAAATTACCATGAGCTTTAAGCTTGCCATTTAATCATAATCATCAACTTTATAGTTTTACAAATCAATGCCTCATGCATATAATATTTACTTTACCAAATAATGATAAATACATTTAGAACCACATATTCAATAAATTTCAAAATCTATTTGCAAAACTATACTCTTCTTGAACTATACATTTTAACAGATATTTTAACACATTTTAACACATTTTAGAAACTTATGATAGCATAAATAATTTGTAAACATAATTAATTATACATTTTAAGTTCAAGAAGAGCATAGGGTAAGTCATAGAAATAATTATCTACTCACAGGTTAGGGCTCCAAGTTAGACAGCCTAAAATATATTTTTCCAAGTCAAATTTGATCAAATGGATCTAAAAAACAAGTCTGGAGGTCCAAAAACTTAGAAAATGACTTTGGAATTGCAAACTTTAACCTCTAGGAGCTTGGTCAACTAATGAGTACTATTCATGATCAAAAATTACTATTTATTGCCAGAAATACTGTTCATGCCGGGGGGCGGATTACTGTTCACATAAGTCAAAATTGTTATTCACGTTGGTCGGAGTTACTGTTCATAATACCAAAAATTGTCAGATGACTGTGAAACTTCATATCCTATAGTTTATCCATCTCCTGAATCAATCTACAGTGTCAGATTTTTAATTTGAGGTATCTATATAAGAGTTTCAGAGTTTACCTTTTTCTAACATTTTCTACTTCCGATCTGCAGCGATTTTGTGGTTGATTTAAAAAATTGTTCAGCCAAAATTGTAGTACTTTCCGTCCTGAATCCAGTGGTACCTTTAGTTTTGATATCAGAAGCCAGTAGGCACTCCAGATCTAGAGAGAAAAATGAAGGAAAGAGAAAATACTATTCATCACTATTCATATACAAAATTTTTTTATCCATCTTCAGTGTCTCCCCATCCTCCTTTTCTTTCCTTTTTTTAATTATTATTATTTAATAATTAAATATTTAAAATTTATTTTTTTCTTTTGATTATATACATATAAATACTATTTTTCATCCTAAAATACCCCAAAAATTTCTAAAAATTTATATTATTGCAAAACTTTAGTTGCACTCTTAAATCATGACTTTTCTTGATAAAAATTTTTATAAAAAAATTATTAAATAAATATCTTTATGCATAATAAAAGAAAGAATATTTTTAAAAATAAAAAAATAATTTATTAGAAGCATATATAATTATCTTAAGCAAAACAAAAATCATTTTAATTAAAAATATATTTGTTTATAACAAAACATTATTATTAATAAATTACGGGATATTACATGAGATGCAAGAGGTTAAAGTTGAAAATATGGAAGTCTAGTGGTAGGGAACAATCTTTGCCATTTAAGTAACAAACATGCTGAAGTACCAGATATTCTGCACTAGGAAGTTATTGTTCTTGCACCTAAAATTTTTAGGCCCCGTATTCTTAGACTATTTGATTGGGTAAATGGCCTTTAAATTCTCTAATATTTGGTGAGAAAAGTCTTGAATATTGATAATTAATTCTAGAAATTTTAGTGATTTTTGAGAACCTACAAATAGGCTATTTGCAATCAAAACAGTGTTGAGAAAAATATTTTGGATAGCTTAGGCAGTAGATGGAAATACTAAACATTGAAAGGGTTAGATGTTAAATTTTCATATGAAACTTTTATGACATGTTATAGTGATCCTATTTACGGATCCCACCAATTTTAAGAGAATTATGGGTTGTTTAAAGCATATAATAAAATATATAAATTTGGTGGGACAGGAAGTGAGTTAGAATAGATCAAAACTGGGGACATCAATAAAAAGTGTGTTATTTTAGGGGTCAAATAAATTAGTTTTTACTTAAAAATTTTATTGTGATTATATAACATACCTAGGATAATCCAAATATAATAAATTTTTAAGAAGTTTTACCCATCCAAAGGAATAGAAAACAAAATAGAAATGGAACCAAAACCAATCTACATTGTTCTGGGTTATGTAGGTACTCCTTGGGGTGAATGGAATAGTGAAGGGCTCAGAGATCCAAAAACTAAAATAGACATGTAGAGAAACTTTCATGGAAAATTTTATAATTTTTAAAGGACTTTTATCATATTTAATAATAACCCCAAATCTGAACATAATCACAGTTTTGTTTTGGATAGCATAAGCTCTTAAACTAGAGACTTATGATTTTGGATGCTCATATGCATGCATTAACCAAAAGCTCTTATATGTTGTAGTTTACGTAGCTAGTTGTAATATTGGAAGCCTTGGAAAGGAAGTGATTGTGCTGGAATTTAGGTAGCTAGCTTTTCCTTAAAACATTCTCGAGAATTAAGGGGTGCCCAAAGTGTGCCAAGTAAGCCTCATTTCCCCCACGTATTGGTCAATAATAGGATATGCATAACCCTTTTGCAGGTATGGGATTGCATTAGGTAAGTAGACCAAAATGTTATGGGTCCCTAGTGTGACCAAGATGATGTATGTATGGTTAGTGCTTATGTTTTAGTGGAATAAATTGAGATGTTTTAAAAAATGGAATGTATACTATTTTTTTGAAAAATTTGCTAGTTACTGAGATTGTCATCTCATCTTTTTATATCCACATAATTACATTCCAGGTACTCCAGCAAGAAGTGAGCAACACGGGTCCCAAGGTTGACTCATCTGAATATGGATATGGATTGTATATTTTCTGTTGTGTAATATATGTGGGATAGCCTAATTGAGTGTTAAGTCCCTTTTAGACAGCTCATAATGTGATGTAAAGTAAGTTATGGACTATACACTTTTCTTTTATGGCGTGAGAGCCTTTTTGTTGTAAGTAATGCATATCATGCCTAGTTAGTTTACCTATAAAGAAATGAAATTTTAAAATGCTTGGAATAGGCTGAAGCACTTTTATGAGCTGCCGTTCATACATCACCGCGAGTCACCAAACTGTCAACCTTAGCCTTTTGAAATTTGAAATAAGTAATCAATTTTTGATTATATAAATTAATATGTTCTTAAAATTAAAAGAGGATATTTATGGCTTTAAACTGACCATCTCCGCCTTCTTACACACAGGGATCTTAGAGCCAGTGGTGTGTAGCATTGTTAGACTTTCATCTATTCCATTTATTTTTCATAGCCACATCCTAATTAATCACAAAGAGAAATTAATTAGTCACAATATGTAAAAGTTAAAATATATAAATAGATTAATATATGCAACTTACCTTGGACTTCGCATCAAGGCGATAGTTTCTGAAAGTCACCAATTGATCAGGTGGGATGCGAACCGGGACTTTATTTTGCAATTGATCTCTAGTCTTTGTACCATCATAGACCAACCAAAATAAATTATATCGTGCAGCTCTCCACTTTGCTCCCAGCGACTGCATGATCAATTTCTGGTGTAGGCCCGACACATTAAAATGTGTCTGCAAACAAAAATGAAAAGTTAGTTACACATAAGTTACACATAAATAATAAATAAATATAATTAGTTACAAAAGATTTATATTTCCAAACTTGAATGTTGTGAATAAACGGAAGTTATCCCCGATGGTGTTGAGAAAGACACTGAGCAAACCACCACTATCTCCGATAGACAGATGGTTGTCGTTGAATTGGACAACCAACTTTGACCTCTGAGGTAGTGCCCATACATCGTGGACAGTCAACTGTCTGAACATCACCTGCCCGGTGCCATCTGTCATAATATAAACATATATATATTATGTTATGTTACTATGACAAACTTATTAAGCGCATAAGGTTTTTACAATACTCACCGATGACATCAACTGTCCAACTCCTCCTACGTCTGCACTCCTGCTCAACGAGATGATAGTCCTCCTCCACGCTGGCAAAAATTACGTCTATATCAATGGAAAAATCATCGTTCGGTGCCTGAGCATCGGGTGGGGGAGTGTGCATGGGACGTCCTGTGAATCTAGGGTCCGGAAGTCGCTAGCAGGGACTAATGATGCAACAGCCTCCGACTCTGCTGCCCGAGAGTCAAGATGAGGGATATGGATGGAATGGTGTCTGACTCCACAGTAGGTTGTCTGCCCTCACTTATCATCGGGCAATCCATAGTAGTATGTGAACTAGACGTGCCTGCCCTGCCCGTGTAGAGTGATTTAGCCTTCCTCATCGTCACCGCTCCTATCAAAATGAAATTAACAACATAAGTCCCCGCATAAAACAATTACAAAATGAACTTTGTCTAACAAAAGTTATAAAAATAAAATAAAAAAGTAAATTAATTGTAAGTAGAACAAAATATATTTCAATAGGCGGCAATAGCATAACTAATACCGTAACAAGCATAAATTAACTTCTAATTCTGGAAATAATCTTTCTAACTGTTGGGTGTATAACAGATCGCTCTCGTATATAAGATTTTCATCTTCCTCACCCATTCCGTATAAGTCACAGGATTTCAAATGCATCACTATTCTTCAGTTCTTGTCCAGCTCATCTTATACATAGTACATTTGATGAGCCTTAGATGCCTAGATGTATGGTTCGTCATCATCATTTTTACCAATGTGAATCAATCGAGAAAAATCAACTAATGTCACCCCGAAGTCATCAGTTGCAATTCCTCTCGTTGTAGTTGTGTTAGCCCACATACACTTAAATAATATGACTATAAAATGCCCATGGTAGTTTGACTCAATAATATCCAATAGTTTTCCATAATACGAGACGCCACCAAATTGTATATTCATGTCACTACTACTTGCATAACTCCTTGTCCCAAAAGTACCGTAAACTCTACTATTTTGAGATGTCATCCCTTGGTCTCGCTCTAAATTTCAAAACTTGAATTCATTTATGTTGTAAGCATTGTATCGACGTGCTCTATCTAGTGGACCAAGTGCAAGAAATTTTAAATTAGCACACTGCGATCCATCATCATCAATTTCCATCTGTAAAAGGAATAAATGATGAGTTGTTCTCATATTTGACATATGAATGAAATGTGACCACGTCGAAATACTTACACGATGCAAAAATTAAGAGACAAATTCCCTATGGACTTTTTTATCTATGTCGGTAGATGCTCGCGTCCGACTTCTTAAACTATGCCGTACATAGTCTCTAAATTTCCTATTGAGTAAACATTGTATATACACTTAATTCTACACAGCGCGAAAAATTGTATTCAAATGTAGCTAAGTGTGAGTTAACTTACTGTAAGTAAGGATCAACTTCCTTGCAGTTTGTTAAGACATGCCGATGGGCCTACAATTTTTGCTAGGGAAAAAGTATGAAATATTCAAACCCACCAACTGGTCTTCCTATTAGTGGAAACAAACCCCTGTCAGATGTCCCAACATCGGGTTGATCATCTGCATGAGGAGGATGATTGAAGACAGTCTAAACACCATCTATGTACCTAGAATAGAATACTAAAACTTCTCTTGCAACGTACAATTATGTTATTGAGCCTTCTGGTCTTGCTCTATTCCGCACAAAAGATTTAAGCTTACCCAAGTATCTACACAACATAGATTAACTGAATAACATTAGATTAAAAATAATAATAATAATCAGAATTATGTGCTCTTTATTTTTTACTTTTTGATGGGATACATCCAATGATATTGGACTAGTCCTCCAAACTTTGCTTCCATGACCAAATGTACAGTAAAGTGCACCATGACTGTAAAGAAAGACGACGGGAATAACATCTCCATATGGCACATCATCATAATGATATGATTTTGAAGTTGTTCAAGTTCATTAATATTCAAAACTCTAGAACAAAGTTATTGGAAGAATGAACAGAACTCGATCAGAACTGCGGACACCGGCTTAGGAAGTGTCTTTCTTATGGCTAATGGTAACAATTGTTCCATAAGGATGTGACAGTCGTGACTTTTTATTCTTTCGATCTTACGCTGTCTTACATCAATGAATATGGAGATATTAATGGAATAACCCTCAGGTATAGATACATTCTTAAATGTTTTGAGAAAGACTTCCTTGCCTGCATTTGTCAATGTGAACAAAGCAGGTGGATATTTACCATCATCATCTGGCTATGACTCTATCCTCACTCCAAACTCTTGTAAGTCTTTTCGTGCATTGACGTGGTCCTTTGAACGGCCAAAATCATTAAGTAAAGTGTAAATGATGTTGTCACAGACATTTTTCTCAATATGCATGACGTCAAGGTTATGACACAACATATTATTCGCCCAATACGGCAGTTTGAAAAAGATACTCTTCTTACACCATTGTTGAGTCCCAATATTAACCATACCTTGACCTCAGGAATGCCATTGATGAGTCTTAGCATCAGTTTCTACATTTTTCCTAAAGACAACTTCAATATCCTTGACTTATCTTAAAATATCAACGCCATTCAATTATAGAGGAGGGTTTCTTTTTTCCTTTTTTCCATCAAACCTATTGCGATCCAACCTAAATTTATGACCCAGAGATAGAAAGCGACGATGTCCCATAAAACAACACTTCTGATTGTGAGGGAGACGCACTAGAGTTGAGTCAAAGTTACAGTGTGGACAAGCTAATCTAGTATGAGCATTCTAGCCTAATAAACATTTAAAGCTAGAGAAATCACTGATTGTCCACAAAAGAGCTGCATGCATATTAAATATTTCTTTGCTGAAGGCATCGTACGTCTTAACACCTTCAACCCATAACTCCTTCAACTTCTCAATTAGTGGTTGTAAAAATACATCTATATCATTCCTCGGTGCTTTTCTCCCTAGAATTATCATTAACAACATGAATGAACTCTGTTTCATAGACATCCAAGGAGGAAGATTATACAGAATCAGCACAACTGGCCATATGTTATAACTTGTAGATAGGTTTCCAAATAAATTGAAACCATCTATTGCAAGGCCCAAATGAACATTCCTAAGATTTAATGCAAATTGAGGATTAAAAAGATCAAATCTCTTCCATGCCTCATCATGTCATCAGAAATTTTGTCTTCAGAATACCATCTCATAAATTCAGCAGTCTTAAAAGACAAGAATAACCTTGGCTTAAGTGGAAAGTATCTAAGAATTTTATTAGGCACCTTTTTTCGCTTCTCCTTCTTTTGTTTCAGTTTCCACCTTGGTGCGGAGCATTTACTACAAGTTTCTCTACTTTCATGCTCACCCCAGTATAACATACAATCATTTTGACATGCATGAATTTTTTTGTAATTCAACCCCAACTTATTAACAACTTTTTTAGCCTCGTAAAATGAAGGTGGAATCTTCGCATATGGGAATACATCGACAAGCAACTTAAGTATCATCAATATAGCCTTATCGCTTATCCCGCACAAACACTTGATGTGATACAACTTCACCAAGAAAGACAATTTGGAATACTTCTCACACCCCTTCGTATAATGGTTGTTGACCATCTTTTAGTAACTTATAAAAATCTTTTACACTATCATCTATCATTTCTGCTGACTGTGGAACATGCATATCCACAAAATTGATGCTCTCATTTTCGTGGTGTACTCTGAATACATCACGGACTATGTCCTGCATAGGGTCATCTCGAATAATGGGTTCTATGACCTCTATTAGCATTATAGGATGTCCTATAACAGGATCTTCTGTAATCATTTCTCCGTACAAACTCTAGAAATTGTATCCCTTCGAAAATGGTTTGACTATCAAGTGTTGGCACACGACCTCAATTATTTGCCATTTCTTGAATCTACACTTTGTACATGGGCATATTATTCTACCTTCGACACCAGAGTTGGCATTTGCGAATTTCAAAAATCCGTCTAAAACATTCAGGTACTCTATTGATTGTTGAGGTTTATGGATCCAAGATTTATGCATATCTTAAATAATTATGAATTTAGATAACAATTAACCTAAATAACTCTTACTCTAAACTAAAAACATTACTAGTTTGCATGGGAAGGCATTTTGCAATTGATTGTGCATAAAACACAACACATTTTGAAGAGCTTTAAAATGCATTACGTGAAAAAAAACATTTAACACACTTTATGATGGAAAGTGATCATTGACATTCAATGAAGCAACAAATAAAGAATCCTCCTCATTGGTTCGATATAAATAAAGAATCCTGATCCTAAAGATTTTAAGACAAATATTGAAGAGAGAGTTAAAAATAGAGAAATGAGATAGTTACTTGATCTTAAAAATCTTATGATGCAAAATTAGATGCATAAAAATTATAGATTTCATTGGCAAGACTTGTCGCACCTTATGAAAGTGGGATAAATGATGCAATTAGCTTGCATAATATGAAATAAAACACTTGAAAATCTCTACGAATCGAAGAAGGAAAATTCTAACTTCTTAAACAGTGCCGTTAAGAAATTTTTTGGTCATATGCCAATTTTATTTCATTCTCCTAATGTCATTGATTTAAAGCTGAGTTTCATGATCGAATTTGATAGATCACATCGTCTTTGCAAGGACACCCACTAGTATCAAAAGATTGAATTATGATTTTGTATCTGTCGCTACGATTTCAATTATAGTCTTTACATGGTAAAATTTCGTTGGAATTTAGATAAAGAATTGAAATCTCAATTCCCTATCTGAAAAAGTAATAGCAGTGGCCCATATAAGGGTCATATATTCAAAGATAGTTCTACACAATTACACCTAAGACATTGCTAAGTACTAGAGAATCTAGTATAAGAACATAGTGCATTAAAATATACTTCACTATTATTTTTTATTAAATTTATGTTATTATAAATATTTTTTTTTTTAAAAAACTACGTGTACTTTTAAATTAGTGTTTTAATTTTTTTTTTTAAATAATTCCTAATACTAATTCTGTGTATTTACTAAAATTTATTATTTTACCTCATCAACTACACTAATATTTTAATATTTTAGAATTAACTGTACTTCAACTCTACTATTACTAATTTATGTATACTATTTAAATATGTTTATCAATATTCATTTGCATCAATTTTAATTAAATTTTTTTAACACTAAATAACTTATATTTAAAACTGAATTCACTATCATTTTATACTACATTTATATTATTATATATATTTGTTAAGCTTATGTTAAAACATATGTATATTTTTAAATTAGTGTTATAGTTTTTTAAAAATAATTTTTAATACTAACTATGTCTATTTACTAAAATTTATTATTTTACCTCATCAATTGTGCTAATATTCCTCTACTAAATTTATGTTATTATATATATATTTTCATTTTTAAAAAATTACTTGTATTTTTTAATAAAAAATTTTATTTTTAACTACGTGTATTGAATAATTTTATCATATTATTCCATTAACTCTACCTAAATATCTCTATTTTAAATTTTTATAGATTTTTTTCTAATACTAGATATGTATGTTTTATTTCATAAATAATTAAATCCAATATTTCAGCATTACTCTAAAAAAAATTACCTCCTAAATATTTTCAACGCATATAATATATTATAATAATAAACATCATGAACATTGCAAAAGTAACACAAATTTTAAAATTTATTCATACATGTACATCACAATGTAAACTACATTTTTTAAAAATAAATATGAAGTACATAAAATATCTATTATTATCGTATTTTAATAAAGATTATTTTAAAATAAATTTGTTCAAAATAAAAATAATTAAATTGCATACCTTGAAAGTGATCCTAAAGAAAGAACGTACAAAAGTCGATAGGTTGCTACAGCCTACAAGTTCTTCACAAAAACAAACAAAAATCAATATAATAAAAAAAATTTAACATACAATATTTTAACAAAATTACTCAGACATAATTATATTATTATAGGACATACCTTCAGCAAAATAAATAAAAAAACTCCCAAAGCACACTAAAGTACGTCAATTGATATTTGCGTGGCACGCTCAGATATATTTCGTAATGAAAAACTATAATTTAAAGTGTTCATAATGAAAATGAGAGAGGGGAACACAAATTTATAAAAGGATATGTGGTTTAACCACGGTTTCTAAAACCATCGTTAAATGTAACAACTCCATTTATGTAAATTTTTTTTTTTAAAAAAAAAAATACGATGAAATTATTACCTCGTTACAACTTAACTCAATATAACATTTATTTAATTTATACAATACTGAGTTTCCATACACAATATTATTTTACAAACTAGACACCATTATTTTACAAACATTTGTACAAAAATACATATTAGTTCTAATCATCTATATCGACTACTTCCGGGGACACTGGTTCGGGTGGCACGTCCACCGGAATCTCAGTTACATCTACGACAGTTATATCTGAAATAACTGGAAGTTGCCCAAGGTAGGGCACCTCGATCCAACGTACAGAGATAATAAGTGTCATAGAGAATATCTGCATATTTATTATTCTGAACATGATATGGAAATATAGTGAGAATTAAATCCCAGTAAGTTCAACAATAAATCATAATTTACCATCAATATAGTTCATCATGTCATGTTTAGCTGTATAAACTACAGAAAATATCTTTAAGTCACATGAATGTACTTTATCATGTACATGAAAATTATACAGTTATCACATGTATGGTATGAATAACTATTTTTTCGAGTTTCATATGATGGCTATCCACTTATTCTTACTTCAAGCTACCCCGGTCAGGGTGAGTATTCTCTACTTTTCGGTACGGGCTTATCTCGCTCCGTCCGACATGGCACACTTTCTCTTTCTTTTCTTATTAACATGATCATAACCGTTGGTAGGGCGTCCCCTACTGGTGCACCACACGGATTGCCATGTGACCGTGCTCATTTCTTTTCTTTTCATATTAATAGCCGAAAATATGATTCCAATAACGAGTATGTTCATTATATTCTCATGCCATAATGTATCAAAACATAATCATTCTCAAAATTCATTGGTAAACTGAAATTATGCCATGAATATAATCATTTTCTAATTTTCACTTTATAAAATATTTCCATGTCAAAATTTCACACTAATACCTCGATAACTGGATAGTAATTGTAGTCTGTAAACAGCGCACCAGGAAAGTTCCCAGAAAAGAGAGGTGGGTCACTAATGGACACGCTTAAGTACCAAGTCTTTCCTTGCCAGAGCTTTCCTTAGACATGCACTTTTCACAAATCACAATTTTTTTCCAGTAACTAGAATAATTCTTTTCATTTTCTTTATGTCTAGGCATTTAGTCATTTTATTTCTACTTATATCATTTCCAACACATGTTCTTACAAATTTTATAGAGCATTTTTCCTCAAATTGATTTCTATTATTACCTTAAAAATTCATCTAGGGTAGAAAAATATTGAAAATAGGTTTACTAACTTTTAACACAGCCTTTGCTTACAAATCAGAGCATAACTCTCTCATTTTAACTCCGATTAAGATGATATTAGTGTCTATGAAAAGCTAAGACAATTATCTAAAACTATTATGTTAATCATATCAACAAAATAGTATGATATTGTGGTTTTATTACTCCTTTAAATTTAGTATTATTTCTTCTCGTTTAGGTTCTGACCTTTACTAACTAATTAGACAATATCTCTCAAATTTGAACTCCAAATTGAGTTATTCCAATTGGTAAAATTCCATGAGCCATATATCTATAATTGTTATGTTGGCGCGCTATTTTAATTCTCTACAGAATATTCCCAGAAATTCAAAAACTAAAACATTAATAACATACTCTTCCCTGAATAAACATTTTCTGACCTCTGCTTACTAATCGGATCATATCTACATCATATGAACTCCAAATTGCATAATTCCAGTGGGCATATTTCCATGAGACATAGATATATAAGGTTCATGTTAACCATTTATTTTAATTCCATACAAATAATTCCCAGAAATTAAAATACAAAAGCTGTCCTAACATAATCTTCCCTGATGAACCATTTTCTGACCTTGGCTTACTAATCGGACCATATCTACCACATGTGGACTCCAAATTGAATGATTCCAGTGGCTCAAAATCCATGACATACATATCTTTAATTCTTATGTTAACCATTTATTTTAATTCCCTACCAATAATTCCCAGAAATTAAATTACCGAAGCTATCCTAACATATTCTTCCCTAATGATTCATTTTCTGACCTTTGACTACTAATCAGACCATAGCTACCTCATATGGACTCCAAATTGAATGATTCCAGTGGTTAAAAATCCATGACATACATATCTTTAATTCTTATGTTAACCATTTATTTTAATTCCCTACCAATAATTCCCAGAAATTAAATTACCGAAGCTATCCTAACATATTCTTCCCTGATGATTCATTTTCTGACCTTTGACTACTAATCAGACCATATCTACCTCATATGGACTCCAAATGGAATGATTCCAGTGGCTAAAAATCCGGAACACATATATCTTTAATTCTTATGTTAACCATGTATTTTAATTCCTTATAGATTGTTCCCAGAAATTAAAATACCGAAGCTTAAAATTCTGCCACCCATAGCCATAACCATGCAGAACTATCTACACCAACCTAAGTATTCAAACATACATCACATGCAAGATCAATATGTAACATGATATAGCAACATCATGACCAATCATAAAAGTTCTAAGATCAAAATCTCATATAAATATTATAAGTTTCAAAAGTTTTCTTCAAAAAGAAATATTGTTAAACTTACCTTTAGCTTTCTAAACTTCTCCTTCTTCTTCCTTCCTTTCTTCTTCTCTCTTCTCTCCTTTCCTCACTCTACCTTGCTTCTATTTCTCTCTCTTTCTCACTTGGACGAAATTAAAGTGTTGTAAGGGTGGGTTCTCTTATATAGACCACCAAATAATTCACCTTTCATGATCATGGATCTACCTTATCACAATTAAGATACACTTTGTTGAATTTTTGGAAAACAAACAACTTATGTTCTTGTCTTCCTCTTCCTTAGTCAAGATATGCATAGGAAAAGGAGATTTGTATTTTGAAAATTATGATGATATGTTCTTAAGATAAGGGACAAGGTCCCTTTGATTTAGGGATTCATTTAATTTTTCTTTTGTCTTAATCAATTATGATAGGTTGCCTTTTTAAGTGGCAAATTTCTAGCCCTTCAATCTCCATTATTTGGTTGATATTATTTGTGTGGGCTATGAATGTTTTGTCCTAATACCATGTATTATCATACCACTTGCTAAAATTATGAGTGAAGGATATAGATGTTTTTGTCCTAAAGCCTTGTATTATCATGCCACTTGCCTAAATGATGAATGTAGAATCACACCACTTGCTAAATTTTTGTCTTAATGCCATGTAACCTAATCTTTATTCTTATTATTATATCATCATCTAATTTATTTTATTTTATTTTTCCTCTTGGATTTGGGCTTATTCTTACCCATTATGGGCTTGTCCTACCCATTTTCTTTGCTTTGGATAAAATTCTTCCTTTCTTGGTGGGCTTTGTCACATTTTCATAATTTTTGGGCTATTGGTAAAATTACTATATCCTAGTCCAAGTCTATGTTTAATTTCTTGTTTAGGTTATCCAATGGGCTTGCTAGAAACTTATGTGAAGTGGAAAAACTCTATATGAAGTGTCCATAGGTAAAAGCCCAATGTATGGGTAAAGATTTTAAACTTAGTAACTATAGTTCTTGAATTAGGAAAAATTACCCTAATTCAATGTTCTTTGAAATTTTAAGACCTTTACTTGTTTCTAAAAATTTATCTTCCTTATCCAAGGATTTTGCATCTCTTTAGTATGTTATTTCTAATTTCTTTCCTATTAGATTTTACTTCTTCATTTGTTCTCTTGATGTTAGAAACATTTTCTATGCATATACATAAGGTGAAGAATTTCTAAGGATTATATTTCCTTAGATATCTAAAATATTGTCTAATAAATTTTATTTCCTTAATTAAAGTTTTTATGTACCTTTATCAATAAAAGAAACGAAATTAAGGATGTTACATTTCTCTCCCCCTAAAAGTAATTTTGTCCTCAAAATTTCAAAAATTACCTTATAAGAACAATTGCGGATATTTCTTCCTCATGACTTCTTCCAGCTCCCAAGTTGCTTCTTCCGGAGTCAAACCTTCCCATAACACCTTAACTAGGGGAATGGTTTTATTTCTCAGTTGCTTCACGTCAGTGTCCAATATGGATGCAGGTAGTAGCTGGTATGTCATGTTCTCCTTTATTTGGATTGGTTCATCCAGTATTATATGTGATGAATCTGAAAGATACTTCCGCAACTGTGATACGTGGAAAACATTATGCAGGTTGGACAAATTAGGTGGGAGAGCAACTTGATATGCTGATGTCCCAACTTTCTTTAGAATTTGGTAGGGTCCTAAAAATCGCGGACTTAGCTTTCTTGTTTTGAGAGACCTACCAACTCCAGTAGTCGGGGAAAGTTTCAAAAATACATGGTCTCCTTCCTCAAACTCTAGAGGTCTATGTCTCTTATCGTAGTAACTCTTTTGCCGACTCTGCGCTGTAAGTATTTTGTTTCGTATCATCCTGATTTGTTCAGAGGTTTGTTGAACTAGATCAGGACCCAACAAGTTCTTTTCTCCTACCTCGAACCAACATAGTGGAGATCGGCACTTTCTACCGTATAAAGCTTCATAGGGGGCCATCTTAATGCTAGAGTGATAACTATTATTATAAGCAAACTCTACTAAAGGTAGGTACTTATCCCATCCTTTACCTTGCTCTATCACACAGGCCCTCAACATATCTTCTAGGGTTTGAATTGTTCGTTCAGTCTGCCCATCAGTTTGAGGATGATAGGCAGTACTGAACCGCAACTGGGTTCCAAAAGCTTCTTGCAACGCCTTCCAAAACCTTGATGTGAACCTCGGATCTCTATCAGAAACAATATTTAAGGGAATCCCATGAAGTCTAACTATTTCCTGAACATACAATTGGGCCAATTTATCTAGTGAAAAGTTAATTTTTATGGGCAAAAAGTGAGCAGATTTGGTTAATCTGTCAACTATTACCCAGATAGAGTCATGTCCCACTGAAGTCTTAGGTAAACCTACAACAAAGTCCATCGAAATACTGTCCCATTTCCATTCAGGAATCTCCAGAGGTTGAAGAAATCCTGCTGGCTTTTGATGTTCCACTTTCACCTTCTGACAAGTTAAACATTTTGCCACGAACTCAGCAATGTCATTTTTCATCCCTGGCCACCAATACATCCTTTTTAAATCCTGGTACATTTTAGTGCATCCAGGATGGATTGTGTATTTACTTTGATGCGCTTCCTTCAGTATCTTAGTCCTCAACTCTTGTTCTTGAGGGACACAAATCTTTCCCTGATACATGATTGCTCCATCTTCCATTACAGAAAAATTACCTTGGTCTTTATGATCTTGTAAGTATTGATCGTGAGCTTGAGCTTCTTTGATCTGGGCTCTAAGGTCAGACCCTATACTTAAACCATTAATGACTAGATTCTTTGGAGTAAGAGTAGTGGCTAGCTTCAAATTTTGAAACTCCTTTAGCATCTGCATCTCATACACCATCATCTGACCCATATGCAGAGATTTTCGACTCAAGGCATCTGCTACAACATTTGCCTTTCCGGGATGATACTTTATCTCAAACTTGTAGTCATTGAGGAATTCTACCCATCTTCGTTGCCTCATATTTAACTCCTTCTGATCAAAGAGGTATTTAAGACTCTTATGATCACAATATACTTCAAAGGTTGCCCCGTACAAATAGTGTCGCCAAATCTTTAAGGCAAACACTACTGCCGCTAATTCAAGATCATGGGTTGGATAGTTTCCTTCGTGGGGTCTTAGTTGTCTAGAGGCGTAAGCAACTACTCTCGTGTCTTGCATTAACACACACCCTAGCCCTTTCTTTGAAGCATCACTATACACTTCAAAATGTCCTGTGGGGTCTGGAATAATTAAAACAGGAGGAGTGGTCAGTCTTGTCTTCAGCTCCTGAAAACTAGCATCACATTGATCAGTCCATTTGAAAGGACTTCTCTTCCTGGTCAATTTAGTCAATGGCAAGGCTATACGAGAGAAGTTTTGTATAAATCTCCTATAGTATCCTGCCAAACCAAGGAAACTTCTGATTTCCGTAACCGTCTTTGGTGTCTCCCACTTAATCACTGCTTCCGTCTTGCTAGGATCTACGGCTACTCCTCTATTAGAGATGACATGTCCGAGAAACTTCACCTCTGACAGCCAAAATTCACACTTCTCCAATTTAGCATATAACTTTTTCTCTTTCAGCACTTGCAGCACGATTCGGAGATGTTGTTCATGTTCTTTCTTACTCTTAGAATATATCAAGATGTCATCAATGAACACTACAACAAATTGATCTAGGTAGGGTCGAAAAATGCGATTCATGTAATCCATGAAAATTGCAGGTGCATTCGTTAACCCGAAGGGCATTACGAGAAACTCATAGTGCCCATACCTAGTCCTGAAGGCAGTTTTTGGTACGTCCTCCTCCTTAATCCTAATCTGATGATATCCTGACCGCAAGTCAATTTTAGAAAAGATGGAGGCTCCCTTTAATTGATCCAATAAGTCATCTATCCTAGGGAGAGGATACTTATTTTTGATAGTCACCTTATTCAGCTGTCTGTAATCTATGCATAGTCTCAAACTCCCGTCTTTCTTCTTAACAAACAATACAGGAGCTCCCCAAGGTGATACACTCGGTCTAATGAATTGCTTGTCTAATAGTTCCTCTAACTGCTTCTTTAGTTCTTGTAGTTCCTTCGAGGCCATTCGATATGGTGCAATAGAGATAGGCCCTGTCCCAGGTAGGAGATCAATAGAGAACTCTATCTCTCTCTTGGGAGGTAAGCCTGGAATATCTGATGGAAACACTTCAGGAAACTCGTTGGCTATTGGAATTTCATCAAGCTTCGGTTCGACTTCTAGGTTTGATAAATACAAGAGAATGTATCCAAGTACTCCATTCTTCAACTCCCTATTAACTTGATTGGCATTTAACATCAATAACTGGACCTCCTCTTTCGGAGTAGAAGGTAGAAATTCAACGGTCTTGTTACAACAATTCAACAAGACTCGATTTCTAGACATCCAGTCTAACCCTAGAATGACCTCAATACCTCTTAAAGGTAAACTGACGAGGTCTACAGAAAAAGTTTTCTCCTGGATGGTGACTTGACAGTCCTTACATACAGAGGAAGTTAATACCCGTTCCCCTGTAGGGGTTACTATAGATAGCTCATAGGGAGTTTCAGAAATAGGGAACTGAAACTTCCTAATACATTCTTCCGATATAAATGAATGACTAGCACCAGAGTCAAATAACACCATAAGAGCAAATCCATAAATATAGCATGTACCTTGAATCATTTCAGAAGATTGAGCTGCCTCTTGGCCGCTCAGGGTGAAAACCCTTCCTTTCACCTGAGGCCTCTGTTCTGGCTGCTTTCCTACATTCTGTGGGCAGTTTTTCGCAAAATGTCCCTTCTGTCCGCAATTGAAGCAGACATCTTGTCCCATGTAGCATGGCCGGTTACCATGCATGCGTCCGCATTTAACGCACTTGACTGAGGTGAGGTCTTGTTGAAAAGGCCTAGGACCCGCAATCAATGGCCTCTTACCAGCTCCATATCCACTTCTTCTCACGTTCTTTCTAGGGTTGGGAAAATTTTTCTTCCTTTTCCATAGGTTTCGCCTTTGCTTCTCGTCCTCCACTGCCCTTAAACTCTTTTCCAGGAGTCTGCATTTATTTATCAGAGGTACAAACTCCCTGATCTCCATAGCTATAACAGCATTCTTTAACTCCAGGTTTAGTCCGGCTTCAAACTTAACCGCCTTCCATGCTTCATCTGGGTTATATCGCAGATAAGAGGAGAACTTAGACAGCTCCTCGAACCTTGCGATATACTGGTCCACGGTCATGCTTCCTTGCCTGAGTTGGAGAAATTCGATTTCTTTCTCTGCCCGTACAGTACTTGGAAAGTACTTTTCAAAGAAAATGTCCTTGAACACTTGCCAGGTGATCTGTCTTCCCTGATGAGCTAAAAGTTCTCTAGCTCCACGCCACCAGTATTCTGCTTCATCCTTTAACATATATGCAGCAAAAATGATTTGCTGCTCTTCAGTACAGCCCATCACTTCAAAGATTTTCTCTAATTCCCTAATCCACCTTTCGGCTACCGTTGGGTCATAACCACCTTGGAAACAAGGTGGTCTAGTCCTCAGGAACTCGGATATACCATTATCTTTTCCAGCCGTCCGGTTGTTAGGACCAATCTCAACATTTGTGTTATTAGCATTCTGAAGATGTTGTAAAATTTGGTTGGTGGTCATAACTTGGTCTCGAATTGCCGTGGCCAGGTTGTGCAGGGTTTCCTCTGCATTGGTTGCTGGATTCCTCCTTGGTGGTGCCATTTCCTACTATGGTACAAAACAAAGTTATGCTGCTATTGAGGTGATCAAGCCCAATAGTTAGTTCAAAAATATTTAATAGCAGTCATAACACCACCTTGGCATATAGATAGGAAACACTAGTAATTTCTTACCTATATGAATCACTGATCCCCTACATAGCACAACCACAACATACTCAAGACACTATAAGATCGATTCAGATAACCATCCAACCACTGGCCATCTAGGATCGACCTGCTCTGATACCAATTATGTAACAACTCCATTTATGTAAATTTTTTTTTTAAAAAAAAAAATACGATGAAATTATTACCTCGTTACAACTTAACTCAATATAACATTTATTTAATTTATACAATACTGAGTTTCCATACACAATATTATTTTACAAACTAGACACCATTATTTTACAAACATTTGTACAAAAATACATATTAGTTCTAATCATCTATATCGACTACTTCCGGGGACACTGGTTCGGGTGGCACGTCCACCGGAATCTCAGTTACATCTACGACAGTTATATCTGAAATAACTGGAAGTTGCCCAAGGTAGGGCACCTCGATCCAACGTACAGAGATAATAAGTGTCATAGAGAATATCTGCATATTTATTATTCTGAACATGATATGGAAATATAGTGAGAATTAAATCCCAGTAAGTTCAACAATAAATCATAATTTACCATCAATATAGTTCATCATGTCATGTTCAGCTGTATAAACTACAGAAAATATCTTTAAGTCACATGAATGCACTTTATCATGTACATGAAAATTATACAGTTATCACATGTATGGTATGAATAACTATTTTTTCGAGTTTCATATGATGGCTATCCACTTATTCTTACTTCAAGCTACCCCGGTCAGGGTGAGTATTCTCTACTTTTCGGTACGGGCTTATCTCGCTCCGTCCGACATGGCACACTTTCTCTTTCTTTTCTTATTAACATGATCATAACCGTTGGTAGGGCGTCCCCTACTGGTGCACCACACGGATTGCCATGTGACCGTGCTCATTTCTTTTCTTTTCATATTAATAGCCGAAAATATGATTCCAATAACGAGTATGTTCATTATATTCTCATGCCATAATGTATCAAAACATAATCATTCTCAAAATTCATTGGTAAACTGAAATTATGCCATGAATATAATCATTTTCTAATTTTCACTTTATAAAATATTTCCATGTCAAAATTTCACACTAATACCTCGATAACTGGATAGTAATTGTAGTCTGTAAACAGCGCACCAGGAAAGTTCCCAGAAAAGAGAGGTGGGTCACTAATGGACACGCTTAAGTACCAAGTCTTTCCTTGCCAGAGCTTTCCTTAGACATGCACTTTTCACAAATCACAATTTTTTTCCAGTAACTAGAATAATTCTTTTCATTTTCTTTATGTCTAGGCATTTAGTCATTTTATTTCTACTTATATCATTTCCAACACATGTTCTTACAAATTTTATAGAGCATTTTTCCTCAAATTGATTTCTATTATTACCTTAAAAATTCATCTAGGGTAGAAAAATATTGAAAATAGGTTTACTAACTTTTAACACAGCCTTTGCTTACAAATCAGAGCATAACTCTCTCATTTTAACTCCGATTAAGATGATATTAGTGTCTATGAAAAGCTAAGACAATTATCTAAAACTATTATGTTAATCATATCAACAAAATAGTATGATATTGTGGTTTTATTACTCCTTTAAATTTAGTATTATTTCTTCTCGTTTAGGTTCTGACCTTTACTAACTAATTAGACAATATCTCTCAAATTTGAACTCCAAATTGAGTTATTCCAATTGGTAAAATTCCATGAGCCATATATCTATAATTGTTATGTTGGCGCGCTATTTTAATTCTCTACAGAATATTCCCAGAAATTCAAAAACTAAAACATTAATAACATACTCTTCCCTGAATAAACATTTTCTGACCTCTGCTTACTAATCGGATCATATCTACCTCATATGAACTCCAAATTGCATAATTCCAGTGGGCATATTTCCATGAGACATAGATATATAAGGTTCATGTTAACCATTTATTTTAATTCCATACAAATAATTCCCAGAAATTAAAATACAAAAGCTGTCCTAACATAATCTTCCCTGATGAACCATTTTCTGACCTTGGCTTACTAATCGGACCATATCTACCACATGTGGACTCCAAATTGAATGATTCCAGTGGCTCAAAATCCATGACATACATATCTTTAATTCTTATGTTAACCATTTATTTTAATTCCCTACCAATAATTCCCAGAAATTAAATTACCGAAGCTATCCTAACATATTCTTCCCTAATGATTCATTTTCTGACCTTTGACTACTAATCAGACCATAGCTACCTCATATGGACTCCAAATTGAATGATTCCAGTAGCTAAAAATCCATGACATACATATCTTTAATTCTTATGTTAACCATTTATTTTAATTCCCTACCAATAATTCCCAGAAATTAAATTACCGAAGCTATCCTAACATATTCTTCCCTGATGATTCATTTTCTGACCTTTGACTACTAATCAGACCATATCTACCTCATATGGACTCCAAATGGAATGATTCCAGTGGCTAAAAATCCGGAACACATATATCTTTAATTCTTATGTTAACCATGTATTTTAATTCCTTATAGATTGTTCCCAGAAATTAAAATACCGAAGCTTAAAATTCTGCCACCCATAGCCATAACCATGCAGAACTATCTACACCAACCTAAGTATTCAAACATACATCACATGCAAGATCAATATGTAACATGATATAGCAACATCATGACCAATCATAAAAGTTCTAAGATCAAAATCTCATATAAATATTATAAGTTTCAAAAGTTTTCTTCAAAAAGAAATATTGTTAAACTTACCTTTAGCTTTCTAAACTTCTCCTTCTTCTTCCTTCCTTTCTTCTTCTCTCTTCTCTCCTTTCCTCACTCTACCTTGCTTCTATTTCTCTCTCTTTCTCACTTGGACGAAATTAAAGTGTTGTAAGGGTGGGTTCTCTTATATAGACCACCAAATAATTCACCTTTCATGATCATGGATCTACCTTATCACAATTAAGATACACTTTGTTGAATTTTTGGAAAACAAACAACTTATGTTCTTGTCTTCCTCTTCCTTAGTCAAGATATGCATAGGAAAAGGAGATTTGTATTTTGAAAATTATGATGATATGTTCTTAAGATAAGGGACAAGGTCCCTTTGATTTAGGGATTCATTTAATTTTTCTTTTGTCTTAATCAATTATGATAGGTTGCCTTTTTAAGTGGCAAATTTCTAGCCCTTCAATCTCCATTATTTGGTTGATATTATTTGTGTGGGCTATGAATGTTTTGTCCTAATACCATGTATTATCATACCACTTGCTAAAATTATGAGTGAAGGATATAGATGTTTTTGTCCTAAAGCCTTGTATTATCATGCCACTTGCCTAAATGATGAATGTAGAATCACACCACTTGCTAAATTTTTGTCTTAATGCCATGTAACCTAATCTTTATTCTTATTATTATATCATCATCTAATTTATTTTATTTTATTTTTCCTCTTGGATTTGGGCTTATTCTTACCCATTATGGGCTTGTCCTACCCATTTTCTTTGCTTTGGATAAAATTCTTCCTTTCTTGGTGGGCTTGGTCACATTTTCATAATTTTTGGGCTATTGGTAAAATTACTATATCCTAGTCCAAGTCTATGTTTAATTTCTTGTTTAGGTTATCCAATGGGCTTGCTAGAAACTTATGTGAAGTGGAAAAACTCTATATGAAGTGTCCATAGGTAAAAGCCCAATGTATGGGTAAAGATTTTAAACTTAGTAACTATAGTTCTTGAATTAGGAAAAATTACCCTAATTCAATGTTCTTTGAAATTTTAAGACCTTTACTTGTTTCTAAAAATTTATCTTCCTTATCCAAGGATTTTGCATCTCTTTAGTATGTTATTTCTAATTTCTTTCCTATTAGATTTTACTTCTTCATTTGTTCTCTTGATGTTAGAAACATTTTCTATGCATATACATAAGGTGAAGAATTTCTAAGGATTATATTTCCTTAGATATCTAAAATATTGTCTAATAAATTTTATTTCCTTAATTAAAGTTTTTATGTACCTTTATCAATAAAAGAAACGAAATTAAGGATGTTACATTTCTCTCCCCCTAAAAGTAATTTTGTCCTCAAAATTTCAGAAATTACCTTATAAGAACAATTGCGGATATTTCTTCCTCATGACTTCTTCCAGCTCCCAAGTTGCTTCTTCCGGAGTCAAACCTTCCCATAACACCTTAACTAGGGGAATGGTTTTATTTCTCAGTTGCTTCACGTCAGTGTCCAATATGGATGCAGGTAGTAGCTGGTATGTCATGTTCTCCTTTATTTGGATTGGTTCATCCAGTATTATATGTGATGAATCTGAAAGATACTTCCGCAACTGTGATACGTGGAAAACATTATGCAGGTTGGACAAATTAGGTGGGAGAGCAACTTGATATGCTGATGTCCCAACTTTCTTTAGAATTTGGTAGGGTCCTAAAAATCGCGGACTTAGCTTTCTTGTTTTGAGAGACCTACCAACTCCAGTAGTCGGGGAAAGTTTCAAAAATACATGGTCTCCTTCCTCAAACTCTAGAGGTCTATGTCTCTTATCGTAGTAACTCTTTTGCCGACTCTGCGCTGTAAGTATTTTGTTTCGTATCATCCTGATTTGTTCAGAGGTTTGTTGAACTAGATCAGGACCCAACAAGTTCTTTTCTCCTACCTCGAACCAACATAGTGGAGATCGGCACTTTCTACCGTATAAAGCTTCATAGGGGGCCATCTTAATGCTAGAGTGATAACTATTATTATAAGCAAACTCTACTAAAGGTAGGTACTTATCCCATCCTTTACCTTGCTCTATCACACAGGCCCTCAACATATCTTCTAGGGTTTGAATTGTTCGTTCAGTCTGCCCATCAGTTTGAGGATGATAGGCAGTACTGAACCGCAACTAGGTTCCAAAAGCTTCTTGCAACGCCTTCCAAAACCTTGATGTGAACCTCGGATCTCTATCAGAAACAATATTTAAGGGAATCCCATGAAGTCTAACTATTTCCTGAACATACAATTGGGCCAATTTATCTAGTGAAAAGTTAATTTTTATGGGCAAAAAGTGAGCAGATTTGGTTAATCTGTCAACTATTACCCAGATAGAGTCATGTCCCACTGAAGTCTTAGGTAAACCTACAACAAAGTCCATCGAAATACTGTCCCATTTCCATTCAGGAATCTCCAGAGGTTGAAGAAATCCTGCTGGCTTTTGATGTTCCACTTTCACCTTCTGACAAGTTAAACATTTTGCCACGAACTCAGCAATGTCATTTTTCATCCCTGGCCACCAATACATCCTTTTTAAATCCTGGTACATTTTAGTGCATCCAGGATGGATTGTGTATTTACTTTGATGCGCTTCCTTCAGTATCTTAGTCCTCAACTCTTGTTCTTGAGGGACACAAATCTTTCCCTGATACATGATTGCTCCATCTTCCATTACAGAAAAATTACCTTGGTCTTTATGATCTTGTAAGTATTGATCGTGAGCTTGAGCTTCTTTGATCTGGGCTCTAAGGTCAGACCCTATACTTAAACCATTAATGACTAGATTCTTTGGAGTAAGAGTAGTGGCTAGCTTCAAATTTTGAAACTCCTTTAGCATCTGCATCTCATACACCATCATCTGACCCATATGCAGAGATTTTCGACTCAAGGCATCTACTACAACATTTGCCTTTCCGGGATGATACTTTATCTCAAACTTGTAGTCATTGAGGAATTCTACCCATCTTCGTTGCCTCATATTTAACTCCTTCTGATCAAAGAGGTATTTAAGACTCTTATGATCACAATATACTTCAAAGGTTGCCCCGTACAAATAGTGTCGCCAAATCTTTAAGGCAAACACTACTGCCGCTAATTCAAGATCATGGGTTGGATAGTTTCCTTCGTGGGGTCTTAGTTGTCTAGAGGCGTAAGCAACTACTCTCGTGTCTTGCATTAACACACACCCTAGCCCTTTCTTTGAAGCATCACTATACACTTCAAAATGTCCTGTGGGGTCTGAAATAATTAAAACAGGAGGAGTGGTCAGTCTTGTCTTCAGCTCCTGAAAACTAGCATCACATTGATCAGTCCATTTGAAAGGACTTCTCTTCCTGGTCAATTTAGTCAATGGCAAGGCTATACGAGAGAAGTTTTGTATAAATCTCCTGTAGTATCCTGCCAAACCAAGGAAACTTCTGATTTCCGTAACCGTCTTTGGTGTCTCCCACTTAATCACTGCTTCCGTCTTGCTAGGATCTACGGCTACTCCTCTATTAGAGATGACATGTCCGAGAAACTTCACCTCTGACAGCCAAAATTCACACTTCTCCAATTTAGCATATAACTTTTTCTCTTTCAGCACTTGCAGCACGATTCGGAGATGTTGTTCATGTTCTTTCTTACTCTTAGAATATATCAAGATGTCATCAATGAACACTACAACAAATTGATCTAGGTAGGGTCGAAAAATGCGATTCATGTAATCCATGAAAATTGCAGGTGCATTCGTTAACCCGAAGGGCATTACGAGAAACTCATAGTGCCCATACCTAGTCCTGAAGGCAGTTTTTGGTACGTCCTCCTCCTTAATCCTAATCTGATGATATCCTGACCGCAAGTCAATTTTAGAAAAGATGGAGGCTCCCTTTAATTGATCCAATAAGTCATCTATCCTAGGGAGAGGATACTTATTTTTGATAGTCACCTTATTCAGCTGTCTGTAATCTATGCATAGTCTCAAACTCCCGTCTTTCTTCTTAACAAACAATACAGGAGCTCCCCAAGGTGATACACTCGGTCTAATGAATTGCTTGTCTAATAGTTCCTCTAACTGCTTCTTTAGTTCTTGTAGTTCCTTCGAGGCCATTCGATATGGTGCAATAGAGATAGGCCCTGTCCCAGGTAGGAGATCAATAGAGAACTCTATCTCTCTCTTGGGAGGTAAGCCTGGAATATCTGATGGAAACACTTCAGGAAACTCGTTGGCTATTGGAATTTCATCAAGCTTCGGTTCGACTTCTAGGTTTGATAAATACAAGAGAATGTATCCAAGTACTCCATTCTTCAACTCCCTATTAACTTGATTGGCATTTAACATCAATAACTGGACCTCCTCTTTCGGAGTAGAAGGTAGAAATTCAACGGTCTTGTTACAACAATTCAACAAGACTCGATTTCTAGACATCCAGTCTAACCCTAGAATGACCTCAATACCTCTTAAAGGTAAACTGACGAGGTCTACAGAAAAAGTTTTCTCCTGGATGGTGACTTGACAGTCCTTACATACAGAGGAAGTTAATACCCGTTCCCCTGTAGGGGTTACTATAGATAGCTCATAGGGAGTTTCAGAAATAGGGAACTGAAACTTCCTAATACATTCTTCCGATATAAATGAATGACTAGCACCAGAGTCAAATAACACCATAAGAGCAAATCCATAAATATAGCATGTACCTTGAATCATTTCAGAAGATTGAGCTGCCTCTTGGCCGCTCAGGGTGAAAACCCTTCCTTTCACCTGAGGCCTCTGTTCTGGCTGCTTTCCTACATTCTGTGGGCAGTTTTTCGCAAAATGTCCCTTCTGTCCGCAATTGAAGCAGACATCTTGTCCCATGTAGCATGGCCGGTTACCATGCATGCGTCCGCATTTAACGCACTTGACTGAGGTGAGGTCTTGTTGAAAAGGCCTAGGACCCGCAATCAATGGCCTCTTACCAGCTCCATATCCACTTCTTCTCACGTTCTTTCTAGGGTTGGGAAAATTTTTCTTCCTTTTCCATAGGTTTCGCCTTTGCTTCTCGTCCTCCACTGCCCTTAAACTCTTTTCCAGGAGTCTGCATTTATTTATCAGAGGTACAAACTCCCTGATCTCCATAGCTATAACAGCATTCTTTAACTCCAGGTTTAGTCCGGCTTCAAACTTAACCGCCTTCCATGCTTCATCTGGGTTATATCGCAGATAAGAGGAGAACTTAGACAGCTCCTCGAACCTTGCGATATACTGGTCCACGGTCATGCTTCCTTGCCTGAGTTGGAGAAATTCGATTTCTTTCTCTGCCCGTACAGTACTTGGAAAGTACTTTTCAAAGAAAATGTCCTTGAACACTTGCCAGGTGATCTGTCTTCCCTGATGAGCTAAAAGTTCTCTAGCTCCACGCCACCAGTATTCTGCTTCATCCTTTAACATATATGCAGCAAAAATGATTTGCTGCTCTTCAGTACAGCCCATCACTTCAAAGATTTTCTCTAATTCCCTAATCCACCTTTCGGCTACCGTTGGGTCATAACCACCTTGGAAACAAGGTGGTCTAGTCCTCAGGAACTCGGATATACCATTATCTTTTCCAGCCGTCCGGTTGTTAGGACCAATCTCAACATTTGTGTTATTAGCATTCTGAAGATGTTGTAAAATTTGGTTGGTGGTCATAACTTGGTCTCGAATTGCCGTGGCCAGGTTGTGCAGGGTTTCCTCTGCATTGGTTGCTGGATTCCTCCTTGGTGGTGCCATTTCCTACTATGGTACAAAACAAAGTTATGCTGCTATTGAGGTGATCAAGCCCAATAGTTAGTTCAAAAATATTTAATAGCAGTCATAACACCACCTTGGCATATAGATAGGAAACACTAGTAATTTCTTACCTATATGAATCACTGATCCCCTACATAGCACAACCACAACATACTCAAGACACTATAAGATCGATTCAGATAACCATCCAACCACTGGCCATCTAGGATCGACCTGCTCTGATACCAATTATGTAACAACTCCATTTATGTAAATTTTTTTTTTAAAAAAAAAAATACGATGAAATTATTACCTCGTTACAACTTAACTCAATATAACATTTATTTAATTTATACAATACTGAGTTTCCATACACAATATTATTTTACAAACTAGACACCATTATTTTACAAACATTTGTACAAAAATACATATTAGTTCTAATCATCTATATCGACTACTTCCGGGGACACTGGTTCGGGTGGCACGTCCACCGGAATCTCAGTTACATCTACGACAGTTATATCTGAAATAACTGGAAGTTGCCCAAGGTAGGGCACCTCGATCCAACGTACAGAGATAATAAGTGTCATAGAGAATATCTGCATATTTATTATTCTGAACATGATATGGAAATATAGTGAGAATTAAATCCCAGTAAGTTCAACAATAAATCATAATTTACCATCAATATAGTTCATCATGTCATGTTCAGCTGTATAAACTACAGAAAATATCTTTAAGTCACATGAATGCACTTTATCATGTACATGAAAATTATACAGTTATCACATGTATGGTATGAATAACTATTTTTTCGAGTTTCATATGATGGCTATCCACTTATTCTTACTTCAAGCTACCCCGGTCAGGGTGAGTATTCTCTACTTTTCGGTACGGGCTTATCTCGCTCCGTCCGACATGGCACACTTTCTCTTTCTTTTCTTATTAACATGATCATAACCGTTGGTAGGGCGTCCCCTACTGGTGCACCACACGGATTGCCATGTGACCGTGCTCATTTCTTTTCTTTTCATATTAATAGCCGAAAATATGATTCCAATAACGAGTATGTTCATTATATTCTCATGCCATAATGTATCAAAACATAATCATTCTCAAAATTCATTGGTAAACTGAAATTATGCCATGAATATAATCATTTTCTAATTTTCACTTTATAAAATATTTCCATGTCAAAATTTCACACTAATACCTCGATAACTGGATAGTAATTGTAGTCTGTAAACAGCGCACCAGGAAAGTTCCCAGAAAAGAGAGGTGGGTCACTAATGGACACGCTTAAGTACCAAGTCTTTCCTTGCCAGAGCTTTCCTTAGACATGCACTTTTCACAAATCACAATTTTTTTCCAGTAACTAGAATAATTCTTTTCATTTTCTTTATGTCTAGGCATTTAGTCATTTTATTTCTACTTATATCATTTCCAACACATGTTCTTACAAATTTTATAGAGCATTTTTCCTCAAATTGATTTCTATTATTACCTTAAAAATTCATCTAGGGTAGAAAAATATTGAAAATAGGTTTACTAACTTTTAACACAGCCTTTGCTTACAAATCAGAGCATAACTCTCTCATTTTAACTCCGATTAAGATGATATTAGTGTCTATGAAAAGCTAAGACAATTATCTAAAACTATTATGTTAATCATATCAACAAAATAGTATGATATTGTGGTTTTATTACTCCTTTAAATTTAGTATTATTTCTTCTCGTTTAGGTTCTGACCTTTACTAACTAATTAGACAATATCTCTCAAATTTGAACTCCAAATTGAGTTATTCCAATTGGTAAAATTCCATGAGCCATATATCTATAATTGTTATGTTGGCGCGCTATTTTAATTCTCTACAGAATATTCCCAGAAATTCAAAAACTAAAACATTAATAACATACTCTTCCCTGAATAAACATTTTCTGACCTCTGCTTACTAATCGGATCATATCTACCTCATATGAACTCCAAATTGCATAATTCAAGTGGGCATATTTCCATGAGACATAGATATATAAGGTTCATGTTAACCATTTATTTTAATTCCATACAAATAATTCCCAGAAATTAAAATACAAAAGCTGTCCTAACATAATCTTCCCTGATGAACCATTTTCTGACCTTGGCTTACTAATCAGACCATATCTACCACATGTGCACTCCAAATTGAATGATTCCAGTGGCTCAAAATCCATGACATACATATCTTTAATTCTTATGTTAACCATTTATTTTAATTCCCTACCAATAATTCCCAGAAATTAAATTACCGAAGCTATCCTAACATATTCTTCCCTAATGATTCATTTTCTGACCTTTGACTACTAATCAGACCATAGCTACCTCATATGGACTCCAAATTGAATGATTCCAGTGGCTAAAAATCCATGACATACATATCTTTAATTCTTATGTTAACCATTTATTTTAATTCCCTACCAATAATTCCCAGAAATTAAATTACCGAAGCTATCCTAACATATTCTTCCCTGATGATTCATTTTCTGACCTTTGACTACTAATCAGACCATATCTACCTCATATGGACTCCAAATGGAATGATTCCAGTGGCTAAAAATCCGGAACACATATATCTTTAATTCTTATGTTAACCATGTATTTTAATTCCTTATAGATTGTTCCCAGAAATTAAAATACCGAAGCTTAAAATTCTGCCACCCATAGCCATAACCATGCAGAACTATCTACACCAACCTAAGTATTCAAACATACATCACATGCAAGATCAATATGTAACATGATATAGCAACATCATGACCAATCATAAAAGTTCTAAGATCAAAATCTCATATAAATATTATAAGTTTCAAAAGTTTTCTTCAAAAAGAAATATTGTTAAACTTACCTTTAGCTTTCTAAACTTCTCCTTCTTCTTCCTTCCTTTCTTCTTCTCTCTTCTCTCCTTTCCTCACTCTACCTTGCTTCTATTTCTCTCTCTTTCTCACTTGGACGAAATTAAAGTGTTGTAAGGGTGGGTTCTCTTATATAGACCACCAAATAATTCACCTTTCATGATCATGGATCTACCTTATCACAATTAAGATACACTTTGTTGAATTTTTGGAAAACAAACAACTTATGTTCTTGTCTTCCTCTTCCTTAGTCAAGATATGCATAGGAAAAGGAGATTTGTATTTTGAAAATTATGATGATATGTTCTTAAGATAAGGGACAAGGTCCCTTTGATTTAGGGATTCATTTAATTTTTCTTTTGTCTTAATCAATTATGATAGGTTGCCTTTTTAAGTGGCAAATTTCTAGCCCTTCAATCTCCATTATTTGGTTGATATTATTTGTGTGGGCTATGAATGTTTTGTCCTAATACCATGTATTATCATACCACTTGCTAAAATTATGAGTGAAGGATATAGATGTTTTTGTCCTAAAGCCTTGTATTATCATGCCACTTGCCTAAATGATGAATGTAGAATCACACCACTTGCTAAATTTTTGTCTTAATGCCATGTAACCTAATCTTTATTCTTATTATTATATCATCATCTAATTTATTTTATTTTATTTTTCCTCTTGGATTTGGGCTTATTCTTACCCATTATGGGCTTGTCCTACCCATTTTCTTTGCTTTGGATAAAATTCTTCCTTTCTTGGTGGGCTTGGTCACATTTTCATAATTTTTGGGCTATTGGTAAAATTACTATATCCTAGTCCAAGTCTATGTTTAATTTCTTGTTTAGGTTATCCAATGGGCTTGCTAGAAACTTATGTGAAGTGGAAAAACTCTATATGAAGTGTCCATAGGTAAAAGCCCAATGTATGGGTAAAGATTTTAAACTTAGTAACTATAGTTCTTGAATTAGGAAAAATTACCCTAATTCAATGTTCTTTGAAATTTTAAGACCTTTACTTGTTTCTAAAAATTTATCTTCCTTATCCAAGGATTTTGCATCTCTTTAGTATGTTATTTCTAATTTCTTTCCTATTAGATTTTACTTCTTCATTTGTTCTCTTGATGTTAGAAACATTTTCTATGCATATACATAAGGTGAAGAATTTCTAAGGATTATATTTCCTTAGATATCTAAAATATTGTCTAATAAATTTTATTTCCTTAATTAAAGTTTTTATGTACCTTTATCAATAAAAGAAACGAAATTAAGGATGTTACATTAAACACATTAACGACGATTTATTAACTGTTGTTTGACCCACATAACCATCGTTATAACTAGTTTTAACGACGGTTTATGAAAAACCATCGTTGAACTACACATATCTTGTGCAACGCTCCAAATTCTAAACTTTGCAGAGACACGACGGTTGGGATTAAAATCGTTGTTATAACTAGGTTTAACGACGGTTTTAGAAAAACTGTCATTGAACCACACATATCCCGAGCAACGGTCAAAATTCTAAACGTTGCAGAGATACAACAGTTTTAATCCCAACTGTCGTTATTCCATGATGGTTCTGATTGAACCGTCGTTAAATAACCACGGTTAAGTAAAAATCGTCGTGAAACTTCACTATTTCTTAGGATCAGTAATTTTCGCCACATATTACGATGGTTATAGTTAAACCGTCACTATTTAACAATGTTTTTACATTAACTGTCGTTAAAATAAAAAATTTAATGACGGTTTAAAAACGGTCATAAAACCATGATTTAGCGACTGTTTTTGTAAACCGTTGTTATCTCTCTGTTGTTATGCTCCACCTTTCTTGTAGTGCCTCTCCCTTTTTCTTTATTTATTTATTTATTATTATTTAATAATTAAATATTTAAAATTTATCATTTTTTTATTATATACATGTAAATACTATTTTTCATCCTAAAATATCCCAAACATTTCTATAAATTTACATTCTCATAAAACTTTAGTTGAACTCTTAAATCATGATTTTTCTTGATAAAATTTTAATAAAACAAATCACAATATAAATATCTTTATGCATAATAAAAGAAAGAATATTTCCAAAAATAAAACAAAAAATTTATTAGAGGCCAATATAATTATTTTAAGCAAAAAAATAATTATTTTAATTAAAAGTATACTTGCTTTGAGCAAAACATAATCATTTTAAAGAATAAAAATATATTTTTTTATAGCAAAATATTATTATTTAAAAATAAAAATTACGGGATATTACATTCTTTCCTCCTTAAGAAATTCGGTCCTCGAATTTCAAACCATCCTATCACAAATAAGGAATGAAGTTAAGGCATAAATTACAGTTATTAATCTCATTACTCAAGCAATTGGGAATATTTCTTTATTTGACTAATTTTGCCATATAACCTTAACCTTAGAGATTTCTTTCAGCCATAAGTTCTTCACTTATCAATCAACAATAATCATCAATTTAAGTTAGTCATATTCTGTCTATTGCATGATATTTCAAATGAAATTCCAAAAGCTTAACCTTATTCCACTTATCCACCTATTAGGAGATCTACGATGTTTAATGTAAAACCTCAAATGGTGCCATTTGTATACTGGCCTGATAACTACTGATATGAGCAAATTCAACTAAGGACAAATAATTTCTTCCAACTTTCACCAAAATTATATAAAGATACCTAAAGCATAACTTCTAATGCATAAACACATCATTTAAATTTACTATAAGCTATATTATAATCTAACTAAGATCCTAAGGCTTCCTGAATAGCTCTCTTAAAGCAATATATTCAATTCTTACTTGCTGACTCACCAATCAAAGAAAAATATATTACTTGTATCTTCTTTTTACCATTATACTAATACAATTATTTTAAATCTTAGTATATCCCATCAATATTCAAATCTATTACTTCTTCTAAAATCTCATTTCTCAACATAATTCAAATCCTATATACATCCTAGATACTAGACTCAATTTAGTATAGAATAAACCCTTAATACAAATATCTTAATCACTTACATTATTTTTAGAGATGATTCTCAAAATATTCTCCATATTTCGAAATTAAGAGTTCAAGGATTAATTTAAATCCTACTTCGCATATTTTATTCCTCAAAAGCTTCAACACTACTAATTCTCTTGATTACATTTATCAAAACACCATAAGGCCATCATCCATCTATTCCTTTCAAACTTTTCATTACTTTAATCTATTAACCACTTAAATATCATAATAACTGAGTTTTAAAAAAAAAAAATTAACTCACATTGTAATAAGGAAAAGAACCTTGCATTTAATGCTAATTATTAATCAAGGATGATGTCGTAGAAAAAGAGGAATACTTAATAGTGCATGGTGCCAAAATTGGAAGTCATAAGTTTGGACAAAATATTGAAAGAAAATTAAAATTGGAGGCCATAATTATTGAAAATCTGTAAACAAAACCTAGCTGCTATTTCGGCAAAAATCGATGGCCGCAAGTTTTGAATATATGTGCCAAAATCTACTTTAAAACTGTTAGTATTCGGTGGAAAAATAGCACATAAAAAAAAATATTTCTGAGCTTATAAAAGTTTGTGAAGAACAAAAAGCATGTAGTTAACTGGTAGGATGCATTTGATTGCTTCAAAATAGATGTAATCAATCAACTATAAAATAAACCAGTTCAAATTAAAAATTCTCAAAATAGCTAGTCGACTTAATAATACTGATAGTCGACTGGCAAGAACATTAGAAAAACAAAATAAACCATTTAATTGTCCTTCTTCAACAATTAACTTGTTTATATTTTCACTCTTTTCTTTTACAATTATGCCTATTGTAACAACCTTTTTTTTATTTTTTATTATACAATATTGAGTTCACATACACGTCATTAATCAAAGTGTACATACAACATATCAAACACATAGATATTTACATCTTGTTTATTTTAGTTGACCAATTCCGGAGATACAGGTGCGGGTGGTTGCACCTTCACCGGGATCTGAGCCAACTCGACCACAAACATCTTATTTGATTATGAGATCTGCCCAACATAAAGTAACTCGATCCAATGTGCACTAAAAGCCAGAGCCATAGAAAAAGCTGCATAACTAATTTTCTGAACATGATATGGAAATATAGTGAGAATTAAATCCCAGTAAGTTCAACAATAAATTATCATCATTATAGCTCATCACGTCATGTTCAGCTGTATAAACTACAGAAAATATCTTTGGTCACATGAATGCATTATATCTATGCACATAAGAATCATACTGTAATAATATGTATGACAGGATTAACTATTTTCAAAATATCATATGATGGCTATCAACTTATTCTCATTTCAAGCTACCACGGTCAGGGTGAGTATCCTCTATTCTCCGGTACAGGCTTTTCTCGCTCCGTCCGACATGGCCCACTTTCTCTTTCTTTTCTCATTAACATGTTCATAACCGTTGGTAGGGCGTCCCCTACTGGTGCACTACACGGATTGCCATGTGACCGTGCTCATTTCTTTTCTTTTCACAATGATAGCCAAAAATATGCTTTCAATAACAAGTATGTTCATCAAAATATAACTATTACCATAAATCATTGGTAATCATGCCATGAACATAACCATTTCAAATATCACTTTATAAAATATTTCCATGTCAGAATTTCACACTTAAGATGGTAAGAAGTTCATACAATGGCAATGGCTATGGCTATACTAGTCATTTATTAAGATTCATCTTCTTTTTTAAATACTAATTTTATTTCTTTATTTTCTTGATGCAGGTTTTTATCCTATCTAACCTTCTCTTACTAATCAGAGCATAACTCCCTCAATTTAACTCTGATGTAGGTGATCGTAGTGTCAATTTCAAGATAAAACAATTATCTAAAACTATTATGTTGAACATTGTAGCGAAATATTAGGAAATCAAGGTGATATTACTCCCTAAATATATAGGCTATTTCTTCTCGAATAGGTTCTGACCTCTACCTACTAATCGGACCATATCTACCTCATATGGACTCCAACGTGAGTGATTCCAGTGGCTTAAAATCCATGACACACATAGATATAATTCTTATGTTAACCATTTATTTTAATTCCATACAGATAATTCCCAGAAATTAAAATACTGAAGCTATTCTAACATATTCTTCCCTGATGAACCATTTTCTGACCTTTGCTAACTAATCGGATCATATCTACATCATATGGACTCCAAATTGAATGATTCCAATGGCTAAAAATCTGTGACACACATATCTACAATTCTTATGTTAACCATTTATTTTAATTCCATACAAATAATTCCCAGAGTTTAATTTTAAAAAACAAACAACTTATGTTCTTGTCTTCCTCTTCCTTAGTCAAGATATGCATAGAAAAAGGAGATTTGTATTTTGAAAATTATGATGATATGTTCTTAAGATAAGGGACAAGATCCCTTTGATTTAGGGATTCATTTCCATTTTCTTTTGTCTTAAACAATTACGAAAGGTTTGCCTTTTTAGGTGGCAAATTTCTAGCCCTTGAATCTCCATTATTTGGTTCATATTATTTGTGTGGGATAGGAATGTTTTGTCTTAATACCATGTATTATCATACCACTTGCTAAAATTATGAGTGTAGGATATAGATGTTTTTGTCCTAAAGCCTTGTATTATTATGCTACTTGCCAAAATGATGAATGTAGAATCACACCACTTGCTAAATTTTTGTTTTAATGCCATGTAACCTAATCTTTATTATTATTACATTATTATATCATCACCTAATTTATTTTATTTTATTTTTTCTCTTGGATTTGGGCTTATTCCTACCCATTATGGGCTTATTCCTACCCATTTTCTTTGCTTTGGATAAAATTCTACCTTTCTTGGAGGGCTTGGTCACATTTTCATAATTTTTGGGCTATTGGTCCAATTACTATATCCTAGTCCAAGTCTATGTTTTATTTCTTGCTTAGGTTATCCAATGGGCTTGCTAGAAACGTATTTGAAGTGGAAAAATTCTACATGATGTGTCCATAGGTAAAAGCCCAATTTATGGGTGGAGATACTAAACTTAGTAACTTTTGCTCTTAAATTAAGAAAAATTACCCTAATCCGATCTTCTTGAAATTTTAAGACCTTTACTTACTTCACAAAATTTTATCTTTCTTTAACTAAGAATTTCACCTTTCTTTAGCATGTTTATTTCTAATATTTCCTCTTAGGTTTTCTTTCTTTACCTATTCCATTAATATTAGACAATTTCTATGCATATATGTAAGGTGAAGAATTTCTAAGGAAAATATTTAAAAATTATGGGATGTTACATTCTTCCCCCCTTAAGAAATTCGGTCACCGAATTTCAATCCATCCTACCACATGTAGGGAATGAAATTAACCATAAGGATTTCTTTCACTCATAAGTTCTTCAATTTATATCCTCTAGCTCGCATGGATATATCTATCGGTCGATATTAGAAAACACACATATAAAGGAACATATTCACCTTGATATTGGGTAACTATCTTTTCTTATTCCAAACTTCTATCAAGTCATTTTTTTTTCATATATCAACATCATCCCCTGAATATCATCATCTTAATCTATCATCTATTTTTATCCTCAAATCCTTTAATCAATATGTTAAACATAAGTATCAATAAATCCTTCAAACCTTTAATAACGTTTACCAGTGACACATGTCTAATAATTCCAACTTAACTCATCACGGTAATTCTATACAAGCATATTAACACCATTAGACTCATTGTCAAAAATTTCAATTATTTCTTCTATCATATCCAAAAGCACCTTATTCTAGCTTATGCCAATCCCATTTAATTCACCCAATCATTTCAAGAAGATTTTTTTTTCTAACAATTACTCATACATGAATTCTCAATTCCAACATAATTCACATCCTAGATACTAGACTTATTTTAGCATGATATAATCCTTTAACACTAATATCTTGATAACCTACATTATTTTCGGACATGGTTCTCAGAATATTCTCTATATTTCCAAATTAAGAGTTCAAAGACTAACTTAAATCCTACTTCCTATATTTGATTCCTCGAGAACTTCAACACCACAAATTCTCTTGATTACATTCGTCAAAACACCATAAGACCATCATCCGTCCATTCTTTTCAAACTTTTCATTACTTTAACCTACTAACAACTTAGACACCATAATAACCGAGTTTTAAAGAAAAGAAATTATCTTTCATTGCAATGAGGGAAAATAACGTTGCATTTAATGCCAACCGTTAATGAGGGAGAATGCAGTGAAACAAACGAAAAGCATAATAGAGAATGGTGCCAAAAGCGAAAGTCAAAAATTTGGACAAAACATTGAAAAATATTAAAATCGGTGGCCGTAATTCTTGAAAATCTGTAAACAAAATCTATCTACGATTTCAGCAAAAATCGGTGGCCACAAATTTTGAATATATGTGTCAAAATCTACTTTAAATCTGTTGGTATTCGGTGGAAAGATATCACATGGAAAAAGAAACATTTATGAGCTTATAAAAGTCTGTGAAAATCAAAGAATACGTAGTTAACTGGTAGGATGCAGTTTATTGCTTCTAAATAGATGTCATCAATCAACTGTAAGATAACCAGTCCAAATTAAAATTTCTCAGAATAGCTAGTCGATTTCATAATACCGATAGTCTACTGGAAAAAACATTGAGAAAACAAGAAAAATGTCCCTCTTCACTAATTATTTGGTTTGCATCTTCATTTTTTTTTTACAATGACGCCTATCATCTACAACTTCCGTACATACCTCAAGACATCACTCCTTCATCAAGGACAAGAAAAAGAAAATTTCCTGGTGATATCCTAACGTTATTCTCTTTATGTGCTAAATATGGGTCACAGTCATAACTACTGTACATATACATGCTTGCCGTCATTTTTGAATTTTCTTTTTTACCTTTTATTTAGCTGATATCCACCAATCACTCACATAGTTGTTCTAATAATACCCGGCCTATTCGCATAGCTATTATAAATATGCCCTTCTCTGAGTTCTATAAATACTTACATTAGTATCTTTGTCTATACTCAAAGTTAAGGTGATAGAAATTATGGAGGGAATCGCATTCCGTCAGTTTCAAAATATATGTGTCTTTTGTGGTTGCAGTCCTGGAAAAGATGAGGAGTATGTTAAAGCAGCACAAAATCTGGGTATGGTGCTGGCTAGGAGAAAAATTCATTTAGTGTATGGTGGAGGTAACTGTGGGTTAATGGGGTGTGTGGCTACAGCTGCACATGTAGGGGGATACCAAGTTCTAGGTATTATTCCTACTGCTCTAGCTACATCCAGCAACATAGGGAAAACAATTGGGGAAGAATATAGGGTAGCTTCCATGCATGAACGCATGGCTAGAATGATGAGCAATGCTGACGCCTTCATTGCCTTACCAGGTGGTTTTGGTACTTTAGAGGAGATTTTCCAAATAGTCTCTTGGGCACAACTGAATATGCATCACAAACTGATAGGTTTGTTAAATGTTAATCACTTCTTTGATGGTCTGTTATCTTTTCTAGATCAAGCTGTGGAACAGAGGTTTATCCCACACTCAGCACGACAAATTCTAATCTCGGCTTCAAATGCTGAAGAGTTGATTGATGCTTTACAAGCCTATGTTCATGTACCTGATCCAACTATGACTCAAATAGAATGGACGACAGATAACCGCAAGAAGCGTAAATTGGATTTGGATCTTAATCTTTAAATGTAGTAAAACGTAGCCATTATTGTACTACTTTTACTTTCTTAGAGTCTACTTGGATACCATATTTACCAACCATACTCCTTTAGAGTTGGTAAAACTATCTTTGAATGTTGCTTATGATCCTCTAAACTTTTAAAATAGTCTAGTATATCATCAATATATATAATAACAAATTGATCCAGGGATGACCTAATTATTATTCATTAAATCTATGAATGCAACTAAAATATTTGTCAATTTAAATGCATCACCAAGAACTCATAATGCCCATAATAAGTCCTACATCCTCTTCTCTTATCCTTAATTAATGTTACTCATATCCCAAATCTATTTGTGGAAAAATATTGAACACCTTATAACTGGTCAAACAGGTAATCAATACGAGCAATGGGTTTCTATTCTACATTGTCACCTTATTCAACTGTCTATAATCTATGCATAGTCATAGTGATCCATCTTTTTTTTCACAGATAGAACTGGAGCACTCCGAATAAAAGTACAGGGGTATTTAAATACCTTGTCTAACAAGTCTTGTAACTATTTTTTTTTTAAATTCGATCGATATCATTCTATATAAGGATATAGATACTAGTTGGGTTCTAAGGAGTAAATCAATACCAAATTCTCGAATTGCTGTGGCAAGGTTATGCAAGATTTCCTCCGCATTGTTTGTCGGATTCCGCCTTGGTGGTGTCATTTCCTACTGTGGGAAAAAATAAATTTATGCTGCTATTGAGGTGATCAAGCCCAATAGTTAGTTTCAAAAAAAATATTTAACAGTAGTCGTAACACCACCTCGGCATATAGATAAGAAACACTAGTAATTTCTTACCTATATGAGTCACTGATCCCCTACACAGCACAACCACAACATACTCAAGACACTATAAGATCTATTCAGATAACCATCCACCCACTGGCCATCTAGGATCGACCTGCTCTGATACCAATTATGTAACAACCTTTTTTTTTATTATACAATATTGAGTTCACATACACGTCATTAATCAAAGCGTACATACAACATATCAAACACATAGATATTTACATCTTGTTTATTTTGGTTGACCAATTTCGGAGATACAAGTGCGGGTGGTTGCACCTTCACCGGGATCTGAGCCAACTTGACCACAAACATCTTATTTGATTCTAAGATCTGCCCAACATAAAGTAACTCGATCCAATGTGCACTAAAAGCCAGAGCCATAGAAAAAGATGCATAACTAATTTTCTGAACATGATATGGAAATATAGTGAGAATTAAATCCCAGTAAGTTCAACAATAAATCATCATCAATATAGCTCATCACATCATGTTCAGCTGTATAAACTACAGAAAATATCTTTGGTCACATGAATGCATTATATCTATGCACATAAGAATCATACTATAATAATATGTATGACATGATTAACTATTTTCAAAATATCATATGATGGCTATCAACTTATTTTCATTTCAAGCTACCACGGTTAGGGTGAGTATCCCCTACTCTCCGGTACGGGCTTTTCTCGCTCCGTCCGACATGGCCCACTTTCTCTTTCTTTTCTCATTAACATGATCATAACCGTTGGTAGGGCGTCCCCTACCGGTGCACCACATGGATTGCCATGTGACCGTGCTCATTTCTTTTCTTTTCACAATGATAGCCAAAAATATGCTTTCAAAACAAGTATGTTCATCAAAATATAACTATTACCATAAATCATTGGTAATCATGCCATGAACATAACCATTTCAAATATTACTTTATAAAATATTTCCATGTCAGAATTTCACACTTAAGATGGTAAGAAGTTCATACAATGGCAATAGCTATGGCTATACTAGTCATTTATTAAGATTCATCTTCTTTTTTAAATACTAATTTTATTTCTTTATTTTCTTGATGCAGGTTTTCATCCTATCTAACCTTCTCTTACTAATCAGAGCATAACTCCCTCAATTTAACTCTGATGTAGGTGATCTTGGTGTCAATTGCAAGATAAAAAAATTATCTAAAGCTATTATGTTGAACATTGTAGCGAAATATTAGGAAATCAAGGTGATATTACTCCCTAAATATATAGGCTATTTCTTCTCGGATAGGTTCTGACCTCTACCTACTAATCGAACCATATCTACCTCATATGGACTCCAACGTGAGTGATTCCAGTGGCTTAAAATCCATGACACACATAGCTATAATTCTTATGTTAACCATTTATTTTAATTCCATACAGATAATTCCCAGAAATTAAAATACCGAAGCTATTCTAACATATTCTTCCCTGATGAACCATTTTCTGACCTTTGCTATCTAATCGGATCATATCAACATCATATGGACTCTAAATTGAATGATTCCAGTGGCTAAAAATCTGTGACACACATATCTACAATTCTTATGTTAACCATTTATTTTAATTCCATACAGATAATTCCCAGAGTTTAATTTTTGGAAAACAAACAACTTATGTTCTTGTCTTCCTCTTCCTTAGTCAAGATATGCATAGGAAAAGGAGTTTTGTATTTTGAAAATTATGATGATATGTTCTTAAGATAAGGAACAAGATCCCTTTGATTTAGGGATTCATTTTCATTTTCTTTTGTCTCAAACAATTATGAAAGGTTTGCCTTTTTAGGTGGCAAATTTCTAGCCCTTGAATCTCCATTATTTGGTTCATATTATTTGTGTGGGATAGGAATGTTTTGTCCTAATACCATGTATTATCATACCACTTGCTAAAATTATGAGTGTAGGATATAGATGTTTTTGTCCTAAAGCCTTGTATTATTATGCCACTTGCCAAAATGATGAATGTAGAATCACACCACTTGCTAAATTTTTGTCTTAATGCCATGCAACCTAATCTTTATTATTATTACATTATTATATCATCACCTAATTTATTTTATTTTATTTTTGCTCTTGGATTTGGGCTTATTCCTACCCATTATGGGCTTATTCTTACCCATTTTCTTTGCTTTGGATAAAATTCTACCTTTCTTGGAGGGCTTGGTCACATTTTCATAATTTTTGGGCTATTGGTCCAACTACTATATCCTAGTCCAAGTCTATGTTTATTTGTTGCTTAGGTTATCCAATGGGCTTGCTAGAAACTTATTTGAAGTGAAAAAATTCTACATGATGTGTCCATAGGTAAAAGCCCAATTTATGGGTGGAGATACTAAACTTAGTAACTTTTGCTCTTAAATTAAGAAACATTACCCTAATCCGATCTTCTTGAAATTTTAAGACCTTTACTTACTTCACAAAAATTTATCGTTCTTTAACTAAGAATTTCACCTTTCTTTAGCATGTTTATTTCTAATATTTCCTCTTAGGTTTTCTTTCTTTACCTATTCCATTAATATTAGACAATTTCTATGCATATATGTAAGGTGAAGAATTTCTAAGGAAAATATCTAAAAATTACGGGATGTTACACCTATCACCTACAACTTCCCTACAAGAATCAAGATGTCAATGCTTCATCAAGGACAACAAGGAAAAGACAAATTTCTAGTGATATTTTAACCTTATTCTCTTTATGTGCTTAATATAAGCCACAATCACAAATACTGTACATATGTATGTGTGCTGTCATTTTTGAAATTTTTACCTTCAATTTAGTTGATATCAACCAATTACTCACATAGTTGTTCTAATTATACTCAGCCTATTCGCATAGCTATCATAAGTATGCCCTTCTCTGAGTTCTATAAATGCACACGTTAGTATCTTTACTTTCATACCAAAAGTTAGGGTGAGTGTAATTATAGAGGGAATCACATTCCGTCAGTTTTGAACTATTTGTGTCTTTTGTGGTTTCAGTCTTGGAAAAGATGGAAAGTATGTGAAAGTAGCACAAAATCTGGGTATGGTACTGGCCAGAAGAAAAATTCATTTAGTCTATGGTGGAGGTAACCGTGGGTTAATAGGGTGTGTGTCTGTAGCTGTACATATAAGAGGATGTCAAGTTCTAATTATTATTCCTATAACTCTAGCTACATCAAACATCATAGGGAAGACAATTGAGGAAGAATTTAGGGTAGCTTTCATACATGAGCGCATAGCTAGAATGATGAGCAATGTTGATGCCTTCATTGCCTTACTAGAGAGTTTTAGTACTTTAGAAAAAAAATTCAAGTAGTCTCCTAGGCACAACTAAATATCTATCACAAACCAATGGGTTTGTTAAATGTTAATCACTTCTTTAATGGTTTGTTGTCTTTTCTTGATCAAGTTCTAGAACAAAGGTTTTTTTCACACTCAGCACGACGAATTCTTATCTCGGCTTCAAATGTTGATGAATTGATTGATGCTTTACAAGCATTTTTTCATGTACCTGATCCAACTATGGCTCAAATATATTTGAAGACAGAAAATCACAAAAGGCATAAATTGGACTTAGATCTTTATCTTTAACTGTAGTAAGACGTGGACATTTCTATACTGCTTCTACTTTCTCAAGGTTAACTTGGTACCATCTTGCTAGCTACATACGCTAAGAAAGTAATACTACTAAACCAAAATTCGTATTTTAAGAACTTAGCATATAGCTTATACTCCCTTAGATTTTGTAAAACTGTCATCTAATGTTACTTATGATCCTCTGAACTCTCGAAACATATTAGTATATCATCAATAAATGCAAAAATAAATTGATCCAGGAATGGCTTAATTACTATTCATCAAGTCCATAAATGCTGCTAGGGCATTTGTTAAACCAAATGACATCAATAAAAACTCAGTGTCCATATCGAATCCTGAAAGCAATTTTGGCAATATCCTTAATTTTTGAAAAACGTTGAGCACCTTGTAGCTAGTCAAACAAATAATCTATATGAGGTATTGAGTATTTATTACACATTGCCACCTTATTCAACTATCTTTAATCTATGCATAATAGCAGCGATCCATCTTTCTTTTTCACAAATAGAACAAGAACCCTCCAAGGAGAAGTACTAGGGCATATAAATCCCTTGTCTAACAATAGACAAATCTTGTAACTAAGTTCAGTGGGTGCTATTCTATATGAAAATATAGACATTGGTTAGGTTCCAGGAAATAAATGAATACCAAATTCTATTTATCGTTTCGGGGTAATCCTAGAAATTCCTCAAGGAACACATCAAGAAATTCTCTAACCACTAGAACTTGATCTACATTAGTGTATTATATATATATATATATATATATATATATATATATATATATATATATATATATATATATATATATCTTTGACCACTGCCAAATATCCTTGGCATCTTTTTGTAATAACTTATGGGCTGCTAAAACAAATATTAGATTACTAGATACCTTATTACGATCTCCTTCTATCAATAAAGAAAATTCTCAAAGAATATTTAATTTAATCACCTTAAAGTGACATGCCAAAATGGCATGGTATGATGCCAACCATTTCATTTTCAGTATCACATCGAAGTCTACCATATCTAAACAATAAGGTAAAACAGATATAACATTCAGACACTATCATATTTGGTATCTGTCTCAATTCTTTAAATTCTTTGACACACCTATCCTTTTCACTTTTAAGCAAAATTTGACCTATAAATATTTTTTAAGTTGCCACAAAATCCAATCAATTTTATACTAGGAAATTTAGCAACTTTAAATAGAAAGGAAATTGAAACCCTATAGAATCCCACAGTAGCACTTGAAATATAAAATATGTTCGACTCATATCCATACTAAAGGTCCTACTAAAGAATTCTTTGCTCTGATAGCTACAGGGAAACCTAATACTCTGATACCAATTTGTCACGCCCTTAATTTTAGGGCACGTGAAACACATACTTTACGATAATATATTTTCCATAACATGTATATTACATTCCTTATAGATAGGTATTCCTATGTATACACAATATACAGATCAAGTCTATAAATATCAAAGAACAACAGAAGTAGGGATCCTGCTTGTGGCGTTCAGAACATACTCTAGAATACAAGTATAGAATAATTTAAATATTGTGAGCATTTGAAGCAATGTAGGTTCACCCGAAGAGAATGACACCTAGTTGATCATATAGTTGCAGGACCAAACTCTATATCCTTATCTGAAAAAAAAATGTAAGTATCGTGTAGTGAGTTTGACAACTTAGTGAGCAGATAATACCTCCTATGACCTCTTAGGTCAACATATGGATATACTCATACTTTAAAATTTATCATATAGAAAATATTAATTTGGAAGTGCATCCATATAAGACCTACATTTCAAATATTCTCAAATCAAAAGATATTCAGATATCCAAAACCATATACTTTACTGTATAATTATTAAACAAATGTTGTTATACATCAAAATATTTCACATGAAAACATTTCGAAGATCCCATATCAGAGTTCAATCCCTTCTGTACTTTGTTGGTGTAGGATTTGCCTATACTTAGCATCTCAGCCAAGGTTTGCCCTACCACCATTCAAGAGGACATGTGAAGGGACTCTAATATAGGCATTTCCCAAGCACACAGCAAGGGAGGGAAAATCGCATATCATATAGTCGGCATTTCACCCATATAGAAGGCATTCTGCCCTCCTTCACATATCATATCCCGTGTGTTGGTCGTCACACGAGGCTAGCACCACCCCTGCTAGCTGAGGTATCAAAGTGCACCAGGGCTAACATCACCTGCTGTTAGCAAATAGTGTTTCCAATACGATTCCTCCACAAAAATCATATTTGCACATATGTCATATCGTTCAAAATAGAGGTTTCAGTATTCAGTTTCAGTACAATTCCTCCGTTAGAAATTTCTCAATCAGGGTAATCACATATACATGACATTTTCAAAGGCAATCATATACCTTTACATATCAATGCCACGTGCACAATATCTTTCATTTACCATATGATGGGAAATACATTTAAAATCACATATTCAATGAGTTTAAAAATCTATTTTCAAAACCATACTCTTCTTGAACTATATATCATATTGTAATTAATTAACATAATTTAATCAATTTTAAAGACATATAAAAATATAAATAACTGGTATACATAATCAATTATACATTTATAATTTAAGAAGAGCATGTGATAAGCCATAGAAAGAATTATCTACTCACAGGGTAAGGTTCCAGGTTGGATAGCCCTAAAATGCACTTTTTCAATCTTAATTTGACCAAATAGACCTAAAAATGAGTTTGGAGGGTCCAAAAACCTAAGAAATGACTCCTAAATAGCACAATTTGGCTTCGAGGAGCTTGGTCAACACTGGTCAATGATGAGTACTATTCATGGTTGAAAAATTCAATTCACCGCTAAAAAATCACTATTCATACCAGCCAGATTTACTGTTGACGATGTACAAAAAGTTGTCAGATGGCTGACAAATTTGATATACAAAAGTTTTATTTAGCTCTTGAATCCATGTAGGGTGTCATATTTTTAATTTGAGATTTCTAAATAGAAGTTTCAGAACTTACCTTTTTTTAAAGATTTTCTACTTTCAATCTATGGCAATTCTACGGCTGATTTGAAAAATTATTTAGTCAAAATCGTAGTACTCTTCATCTTGAATTCAGTGGTAACTTTAGTTTTGAGATCAGAGGTCAGTAGGCACTCCAGATCTAGAGAAAGAATATAAAGGAGAGAAAATACTATTTACACTATTCATATACAATGGTTTCTGATTCTTTTCTTTATGCTTTCGTCTCTCCCTCCCCCTTTTTTTTCTTTTATTTATTTATTATTATTTAATAATTAAATATTTATTATTTTTATTTTTATTATATACATATAAATACAGTTTTTCATCTTAAAATATCCCAATTTTTTTTTAAATTTACATTCTTATAAAACTTTAGTTGAACTCTTAAATCATTATTTTTCTTGATAAAATTTTAATAAAACAAATCACAATATAAATATCTTTATGCATAATAAAAGAAAGAATATTTCTAAAAATAAAACAAAAATTTATTAGAGGTCAATATAATTATTTTAATTAAAAGTATACTTACTTTTAGCAAAACATAATCATTTAAAAAAATAAAAATATATCTGTTTACAACAAAACATTATTATTTAAAAATAAAAATTAAGGGATATTACAATTTTAGCTTGATCAAGAACTTAATTTATCGCTGATATAAGATCTCTACCACTTCTGTGAGCAGTCTGAGCATAATCCATTGAGTTTTCTTCTAGTTCAGTGTCCATCAATAATTGCAGCATACCGAGAATATGATGGGAATCAGTCAACTTTCACCTACTCTTGAAAAATTGAGAACTAGTTATGTTTTTCTCAAAATAAATTGTTTTTATATTACCTAAAACATCATTCATTGGAGTCCTAATCTTATGTGAAATCATTGCAAGAAACTATTTAACTCTGTCCATCAATAATTGAACCATTATTTTTTTACACAGATATATATTTGTAAAATCCCATAAAATCATTACCTCTTTATTTATAACTATTTAACTCATAATAACATTTGATTAAATTAACCAAGCATAATCAAGGTTTATAGTATAGCAATAATATTTATACAATTCTGGGTTCACATACACATCATTAATTAAAAACATCCGTACAAAAAAAATTAAACACATATATGTACACATCTTATTCATTCTTATTGACTAGTTCCGGGGATACAGGTGCGGGTGGTTGCACTTTCACCGGGATCTTAGCCAATTCGACCTAACGTACGTTAAAAGTTAGTCATAGAGAATATCTACATATTTAGTCCTCTGAACATGATATAGAAATATAGTGAGAATTAAATTCCAGTAGGTTCAACAATAAATTATAATTATCATCAATATAGCTCATCATGTTATGTTCATTTGTATAAGTTACAACAATTACCTTAGGTCACATGAATGCACTTTATCTATGTACAGTAATGACATGGATGACATGAATAACTATTTTCAAAATATCATATGATAGCTAGCACCACCCCTGTTAGCTGAGGTATCAAGGTGCATTAAGGCTAACATCACATGCTATTAGCAAACAGTGTTTTTAATAAGATTTCTCCACAAAATTATCATACGCACATAGTCCATATCATTCAAAACAGAGCTTTCAGTATAATATATAATTTCTACCTCAATACAGCTCATCTGTTATACATTTTCCAATCAGGGTTTATCACATATACATGCTCTTTCTTGAGGCAATCATATAGCTTTATAAATCAATGCCACATGCATAAATATTCAATTTATCATTTAATGAGAAATACATGTGAAATCAGATATACTATGAGTTCAGAAATCTGTTTTCAAATTTATACACTTCTTGAACTATATTCCAAATTGTAAACAATTTGAGTCTCTAGCATTTTATTATGTGTAGCAAGTGAGTCCGCTTTAGAAACTAAATCCTTTATAGCCTCATTCATCAAGTGATTCTGGGCTCTAAATTCCTCATTCTGTCTACTCTGTCTGGAGATGAAGTTTTCCATTAGAGCCTCCAGATTGGAATTTGGTTGAGGAGGTGGAGGATTAAATGGCCTCTGATTCTAAAAGCCTGGAGGTTGCCTGAAATTATTCTGAGGTTGCTGATTAGCATTCAGCTTGTAAGAGAGGTTCAGGTTATTTCTCCAGCTTGGGTTATAGGTATTGCTGTAGGGATTGTTTCTTTGGTTCTTCACAAAATTGGCCTGCTCACAATCTTGAGGTGCAGAGTTCCCAAGCTGACACTCATTGGCCACATGACCAACACCTCCAGAAATCTCACAAGATGAAGATGAAGAAGAAGAGGACCCAACAACATTGATGCTCAACTTGTCTAATTTTTGAAATAAGGCATTAACTTTAGAAGTTAGATTATTGAATGCATCTACTTTATACATCCCTGCTGGTTTTCTTGGCTGCCTCTCACTAGACCATGAATAGTGGTTTTGAGCCATATCTTCAATCAATTCATAAGCCTCATCAATTGTCTTGTTCATCAAAGCTCCTCCGGCTGCAGCATCTACAGATATACGGGTGCTGTAAATCAGTCCATTATAGAACGTATGGACTATCAGGCACTTCTCCAACCCATGATGTGGGTATACTTTGAGGAGCTCTTTGAATCTTTCCCAAGCCTCATATAATGACTCGCTATCTTTCTGAGCAAATGTTGTGATTTGATTCCTAAGATGCGCCGTCTTGCTCGGTGGGAAGTACCTGGCCAGGAAAGCTTGAGAAAGCTGTTGCTAAGTGGTGATGGACCCTAATGAAAGAGAATACAACCATGCACGGGCTTTGTCCCTCAAAGAGAAAGGGAACAGTCTCAATTTGATGGCATCTGAAGATACCCCATTTAGCTTCAGGGTGTCACAGTACTCCAAAAAGACTGACAGGTGTAGATTTGGGTCTTCAGTAGCTGACCCTCCAAATTGATTCTACTGAACCATTTGCAAAAGAGAGTGCTTCAACTCAAAGTTGTTAGCTTCAACAACTGGCCTGACTATGCTGGGATTTAGGCCATGAGTATCTGGGGCAGTAAAATCCTTTAGAGATCAGTTATCTCTTCCAGCCATGATAGGTGTAGAACTTTCTTGCTGCTTTATTTTTCTTATCCTTCGTAGGGTGCGTTTAATTTTTAGATCAAATTCAATAATGAACTCATGGTTTCTTCGCATGAAAGAGAAACACACCTAAAAGGGAAGAAAATAGGCAAAAATTAGCAAGATAAAATAATGCAAAAAATTAAAAGAAAGTGATCTAGTCTAGCTATTTCACAATCTATCTAATATCGACAATTGTTCTCCAGCAACGGTGGCAAAAACTTGTTGTGTCTATTTTACTAGTTACCGCAAGTGCACGGCGTAGCTATAGCTAATCCAGCGAGTACGGGTCGTATCCCACAGAGAACAATGTCAATTACTAGAGTGATGTAAAATATGCTATCTAAATCGATGCAATTTGATGAGAAAGTGTCGCAATTAAATAGATGAAAACAACCAATTAAGCAAAGCCTAGGGTTAGGGTTCACCACACTTGTGATACCCAACAACTAATATTTACCTCTAATTGCAATTATCTAGATTATTAGGGATGGTTTATCCTTAATTAATTAGCAATCTCTTTCAAGCATTACCAATCGTACCTAGGTTGATCTAATTGGCTACTTTCGGGGTTCTTAGTTCAACCTAAGTCCATTAAACTTTATGCCAACCATGGAATACAATTAATCGGTTTTCTCGTGCCCACTAATTGATTCAATCCTAGGGTATCTTAAACTACTTTCACGATTAAGATATCCTTAATTAACTATTAAGTTTCAGTTTTAATCTTCACCTTTCAGTTCATCGATTAAAAACCTAAGACGTGATAGATTGGTGATCAAGCATTCTATTAACTTATTCATGAATATAATAGTAAATCCTAATCAATCTAAAAGTGATCACAATTATGATTCCAACATTCAATCAAATTATCATCATATCACAAGTGGATTTACCGAAACCCTAGATAAAAACTACTCACACATCATATAATCAGAAACCAAATTCATATTCATTAAGTAAACCATGATAGTTCAGTACAATCTAAAGAGAATGAATAGAGGTAGAAGTAGAGATAAAGAGCTGAAGTAGAAAGATGTAACCTAGTGTGCAAGAAAGTAAAGTTGAAATACAACCTTCAATGCTGTAAAATTCTACTCTAGAACATAAAATCAACAATCATTCCAATAAAAATCTAACCTATGAGTTTTTTCTAAGCCTAAAAACTGAGTCTATTGTGTCTCCTCCGGTCTGAATCTCTGTCGCTGCCTTTTCCCCCGCTTATGTATCAAGTGAGCAACCAAAAACCCTAAAAATCATGTGCAGTACGGACCAGAAGCTCGACCGTGCTTCGGGCTGGTTTCTGGAGGTTCTCTGCAGCATCTGCCCAGAGCACAGCTTGGTCGTGCTCCATGTCACCAAGCATGGCTTGGCCGTGTTAGGGGCTACCGAACTGCTTTCTTGCCAATTTTTGGTGTGTTGTTTCCTTGTTTCCTCCTTAGCATATCCCAAGTCCTTTTGGCTCTTCCCATGATTGTTTTCTCTTGCTTCTTTGCCTCTTTTTTTCTTCTACAAACACAAAAAAAATCACAGCAGTATCCAGAACAAAGTATAACCAAAAGAAGAGAAATAACCACAAGTTACTATGAATTAGGGGATAAAATATAGCCATTAAGTACTCAAAATTCCCCTTTATCACTTTGTGCTAGGGAAATTGCCCATATTATAGTTTTTTCGTGTGTCCTTTTGAATGTTGGTAGGCCAATCCTTGGCTGAGATGCTAAGTATAGGCAAATCTTACATCAACAAAGTACAGAAGTGATTAAACTTTGATATGGTAGTTCTAATATGGGATCCTCCTAATATTTTTATAAAAAATATTTTTGATGCATATCAATGTTTGATTAACGATCATATTGTATCATATATGATTACAGATATCTGAATGTGATTTGAACTAAGAATATTTGAAAATGTGGGTCCCATATGGATGTACTTCTGAACTGTAATTTTCTATGTGATAAATTTTATTATATGAGTATATCCATATATTGATCTGAGAGGTCATAGGAGGTATTATCTGCTCATTGAGTTGTTAAAATCACTACACAATGCTTACATTTTTTTAGATAAAGATATAGAGTGTGGCCTTGCTGCTACGTAATTATTTAGGTATCATATACTCTAGGTGAGCCTACGTTGCTTCTATGGCTCGATCTTTAAAATATTATGTCATTGTAATCTAGAGTATGCTCTGAACGCCATAGGAAGAATCCCTACTTCTGTTGTTACTCTGATGTTTATAGATTTGGTATTTATATTGTGTATACATAGGACATAGAAATACATATCTGTAAAGGATTGAAATTTTCATGTTTATGGAAAATATATATTCATGGTATACATGTTTCACGTGCCTTAAAATTAGGGGTGTGACAAGTTGGTATCAAGGCATTAGGTTTCCCTTTGGCTATCAGAGCAAATGATTCTTTAGTAAGACCTTTAGTATGGATATGAGCCGAACATATTTATATTTCTAGTGCTGCTGAGGGATTCTGTAGGGTTTCAATTTTCTTTCTGTTCTAAGTTTGTTATATTTCTAGTATAATGTTGACTGAATATTGTGACATATTAAGAGGTATTTATGGGTCAATTCCTGCTCGAAAGTGAAAAGGATAGGTGTTCCCGAGAATTTAAAGAATTCAGTTAGATACCAAATATGAAGGTGTCTGAATGTTATATCCGTTTTATCCTATTGTCTAGATATGGTAGACTTTGATGTGATATTGGAAATGGATTAGTTGGCATCATATCATACTATTTTGGAATGTCACCTTAAGGTGATGAAATACAATATTCTTATATGATCTTCTTTCTTTATACAAGGAGACCATAGTGAGGTATCCATTTATCTAATATCTGTTTTAGCAGCTCATAAGCTATTCGAAAAGGGTGCCAAGGATATTTGGCAGTGGTGAGAAATGTTGATATAAAGTACACTAGTGTTGATATCTGAATGTGATTTGAATTGAGAATGTTTGAAAATGCGGGTCCCATATGGATGTACTTTCGAACTGTAATTTTTTATGTGATAAATTTTAATATATGAGTACATCCATATGTTGATATGAGAGGACATAGGATGTATTATCTGCTCACTGAGTTGTCAAACTCACTATACGAGATTTACATTTTTTTCTAGATAAAGATACAGAGTGTGGCCTTGCAGCTACGTAATCAGTTAGGTATCATATTCTTTGGGTGAGCTTACGTTGCTTCCAAGGCTCAATGTTTAAAATATTATGTCATTGGAATCTAGAGTATGCTTTGAACGCCACTGGTAGGATCCCAGCTTCTATTCTTACTCTGATATTTATAGATTTGGTATTTATATTGTGTATACATGGGAATACGTATCTATAAAGGATTGGAATATTCAATATTCATATTTATGGAAAATATATGTTCATGGTATACGTGTTTCACGTGCCCTAAAATTAGGGGTGTGACAATCATGGGTCTACCTTTTCACAATTAGGATGCACTTAGTTGCTTTTTGAGGAAAGATAACTTATGTTCTTGTCTTCCTCTCCCTTTGTCAAGATATGCATAGCAAAAGAAGATTTTTATTTTGAAAATATTCTTAAGAAAAGGGATAAGGTCCCTTTGATTTAGGGATTCATTTCCTTTTTCTTTTATCTCACACAATTATGATAAGTTTTCCTTTCTAAGTGGCAAGTTTGTAGCCCTTGAATCTCCCTTAGCTGAAATTATTTGTCTAGGATAGGACTTTTTTGTCCTTATGCCATGTATTATTATACCACTTGCTAAAATTATGAATGTAAAATATAGATATTATTACACCACTTGCTGAAGTTTTGTCTTAGTGCCATGTGACCTAATCTTTAGTATTATTTCACTATTATTTCATCACATAATTGTTTTTCCTCTTGGATTTGGGCTCATTATTGCCCATTTCCTTTACTTTGGCTAAAATTCTACATCTCATGGAGAGTTTAGTCATATTTTAATGATTTTTGGGCTATCAGTCCAACTTCTATATCCTAGTCCAAATCTATTCTATATCTCTTGATTGGACTATCTAATTGGCTTGCTAGAAACTCATGTGAGGTGGAAGAATAAAATCTATGGAGTGTCTATAGGTGAAGGCCCAATATATGAGTAGAAATGTTAAACTTAGTAACTCTAGCTCTTGAATTAGGAAAAATTATCCTAATTTTATCTTCTTGAACTTTTAACATCCTTACTTACTTTCAAAATAATTTATCTTCCTTACCCAATAATTTTGCCTCTCTTTAGGATCTTATTTCTAATTTTTCCTATTAGGTTTTCTCTCTTTACCTATTCCGTTAATGTTAGAAACATTTTCTATGCATACACATAAGGTGAAGAATTTCTAAGGCTTATATTTTCTTAGATATCAAAAAGAATTGTTTAATAAGTTTTATTTCCTTAAATATTTATGTACATCTACTAATAAAAGAAACAAAATTAGGGATGTTACACTTTACAAGCATTTGTTCATGTACCTGATCCAACTATGGCTCAAATAGATTGGAAGACAGACAACCACGAAAAGTACAAATTGGACTTGGATCTTCATCTTTAACTGGAGTAGTACGTAGCCATTGCTGTACCACTTTTACTTTCTTAAGGTTTACTTGAATATCATCCTTGCCAACCATACTCCCTTAGACTTTGCAAAACTATCCACAAATGTTGCTTATGATCTTTTGAACTTGGAATATACTAGTATATCATCAATAAATACAATAACAAGTTGATCCAAGAATGGATTAAATACTCTAATGCAACTAGGGCATTTATCAAACAAAAGACATAACTAACAACTCATACTGCTCATATCGAGTCTTGGAAGCAGTTTCCAGAATATCCTCTTCATTTATCCTTAATTGATGATATCCAGACCTTAAATCAATTTTTTTGAAAAATATTGAACTTGTAGCTGGTCAAACCAATCATCTATACGAGGTAATAGATATTTATTATGCACTGTCACTTTATTCAATTGTCTATAATCTATGCACAATCACAACGATCTAACTTTCTTTTTTTTCACAAATAAAACAAGAACTCCCCAAAGAGAAGTACTAGAGCATATGAATCCCTTGTCTAACGAGTCTTACAACTAATTTTTTTTAGTTCTTTAAGTTCAGTCTATATCATTCTATATAGGGATATAGATACTAGTTGAGTTCAAGGAAGCAAATCAATATCAAATTATATTTCTTGTTTCGGGGGTAATCCAGCCAATTCTTTTGGGAACACATAAGGAAATTTCATAATCCCTAGAACTTGATCTATACTAGTGTATTCCATATATATACATCTTTGACTACTGATACATACCCTCAGCATCTTTTTTTGCAATAACTTATGGGTTGTTAAAGTATAAATTAAATTATTTGGTACTTCACTACAATCACCTTGTATCATGAAAGGAGATTCTCCGGGAATATTAAATTTAATCACCTTAAGATGACATTCTAAAATGGCATGACATGATGCCAACCAATCCAATACTATTGGTGGACTTGCAAAATAGATATGCAATGTCAAAACGCAAGTGCACGTGTTGTGACCAAGTAATAAAGTGATGAGTGAGTATCGTCCCACGAGGAGTGAACTAAAACTATTATAGCGAGTTCTGCTGTGTGAAATGCTGTATTAAAAATAAGATGGTTCACAAGATAAAATAGAGGTAGATCAATTAAATGCAACTATAACTAAGATGAGGGGTACAGGGGTGTAAAAGAAAATGATATTAGGTGATCTAGGGTTGCTCAGGGTTGTCATGAACTACATCACTCATATTTGCTCTAGGGATTGCTGCAGCAACTGCTCTAAGTGCCAAGTTTAGTCTTGAATGGAGTCTTCCCAGACTTTCATTCCTTGCAATTTTGAGGTTTAGACATGCATTCTTACATCAGTCCTCTCCCCCGAATTGTACATGAAGCTCCACTATTTGACTAATGGGGTACCCATACATCCCTATATGGGCTAACCCCATACATTCAACTATTTCCCAACCTCCATTACCCTTCCAGGTGAATATTGGCCTTGATCTTCCTTCACTAAACTTCCTTTATTAGGGGAAATTAAAATATAAACACAGATGAATGTTGAAACGAAACTGCAGCGAAATGTGTTGTTAATAAAAATGTGCTCAAGTTCATTACAACCCTTATGTAACCCTAGCTGGAAACTAGCCAAGCCTCATGGTTACACTAGTTACAAATATCCCAAAAACACTGGTATGCATCCTAAGTGATATAAATAAAAATAGAAATGCAGTTCTTTTTGATAAAAACAGTAAAAATCACAACAGGGATCAATGAAAAATTTGGAATTACGAACTGTCCCCTTCTCTAATGCTTCACCATCCGATGTTAGTGCATCTTGGCTGTGGTTTTTCTATCCCTAGTAGTTCTTTCTTCTTCCTTCCGTTCGTCCCCCCTCCTTTCTTTTGGCTCTGCTTTCTGCCCTTTTTATAGTCAGGCCTTGTGGTCCCAGTAAGTGGCCTGACTTCTGCTGACATTCTCCCTGCTCTGCAGCCAGCTTTTCTGTGTTAGCTTTTTTCTCTCCACTTTCAGTAGTGGAGGCCGTTCTACATCAACCTAACCAGCAGCTTGCAATGTCAGTTGGTGGCTGCTTTCTCCTGCTAGGTGGGTGGCTATACCTGCTGCACAGCTCTGCTCCTCTGCCACCTGCGCCATATCAAACAAAATTAGTACCTCATATTAAAAAGGGGCCAGCTCACTCAATATCACTAGGGTTTCTGCCATAATTGCCACATATGCTTACTAAATTGATACAACAAACGGGGTGGATGATATTATATCTAAGGGAGTCATCCCATTCAATTTAATCTGGGAATAAGAGTGCTTAATACATCAAAATAACTCAGTAAACATACTCGAAAAGCACATAAAAACTGCAATAAATTGCAGTCATCAAATCCCCCCAAACTTAAAGGGTTGCTTGTCCCCAAGCAATTTTGTTCTGTTCACCACACCTCTTTCAATTAATTCCAGTTCTTCTCTCCTACCTAATTCCATATAGTCCTGTTGATAGCTCTCAACTCTTAGGATTGTTTCCATATAAGAAACACCACAAGCCTTCTTCCCAATCTCAACCAAAACCTTCCTTAAAGTTGTGTGTGTGATATGGACAGTTTTCCCAAGAGCTACTTGGGTCAATATTAGCTAGAGTTCCTAAGATTTTTATGCTAATATATCAAGCTTCATTCCTTAGGATAAGTTGGCATACTTCATAAGCACAGCCAGGGCTAAAAATATGGGGGTAGTTTACTGCTTTCATAGCTCTTTATATATATATATATATATATATATATATATATATTGAAACACATATTATTTTAGTAGAGGTCATTAGTGCCTTTTGACGCGAATGCCAACATGTGTTGATGAAGACACCCGGTTGCTCAGCCTTATCACCCTTAAGTAGTATCCCACTCATACTCTATGTCCCTGTTTTACGCAAAGGTACATATGGGGCTCATGCATACCCCTGGTTACTAAGGAACTACAGAGGCATTGAAGTGTCCAAAATTCTCTCTTTTCCTCTACTTTCCCTAAAACTTAAGCCTTTCTGACAATAAACCTCTACCTCTTTCCTAATTCCGCAGAAGACTCTAAATATTAGCTCTAAAAATTTTAAGTCCAATTTTTGAAATCACCAAATTTCTTTCGAAAAATTGCCCATATTCCTGTGCTCATTAGAAGAATGTTCTGTGTGTGATTGGGTAAGGGTGTAGATCTCTTATTCTAGTTTTAGTGCAATTCCCAACCCTCCTCATGGAGTATTCCAGAACTACAACAGGTTATGAAATGTGCAGACTCCTCTTTCTATGTTTTTTTTAAATATACATAAAACAGGCAGTAAGACAGGCAACAAAAAGTCATAATATGGTCTTCAATAACACAATCAGGCAGAGGCACAAATAAACCAAAGCACGAATAAACAGAAACACACAATAAACAAAAATAAGGCCAACATATGCTTCAGCAAACACTATAGCAATAACTAAAACAACACTAAGTCAATTCTCCCGTAGATGCCACAGCAAACATTATATCACACCCCCAAACTCAATGATGAGCAGTGTCCCCACTGCTGATTAAATTTCCAAAAGCACAAAAGACACCAATCAAAAACAGAAGAAGAGCCAAAGAAATTCTAAATGCAGCAAAGAAGGAATAGGAGATAAGGGAACTTCCTGAGGGTGCTTGCAGGGATGCTGCAGCACCCTAGGGGCATTGACCCCTAGAAGACCTTGAAGAGCTACGGAGCCCACTCCTTCTCTGTGTTGATCGTTGTGGGGCCTTCCCCTTATGCATCGCTACTGCCCGTTTTGTAATGGGTTCATCATCGTCTGAGGACTCAGTGCCCATCGGAATCTGTTGGGGGTCTGGTTGTTGCTCGTCGCTGGTTGAGGAGTCTTGAGACTCCTTGTGCTCGTCTGCCTGTGGCTCAAGTCCTTGGCCTTCCTCCTCAAAGGTAGCATAGAGTAAGTATGTGGGAAATGCCAGAAATGGGAATAATTGTTTGTAATTATGCTCTAGTGTGGTGTGAAGGGCGAAGTCCTTTTTCTGCTCATATCTCCAAAACGTCTGCTGGTGATGCAAAAGCATTGCTTACTGTCGGAGAATGGTGGCTTGTCGCTGGAGGATGAGTTGAAGGGTCTTATTGGTTGGCTGGGGTGCAGAGGTAGAAGCAGAGGGTCCAACAGATTGTGGAGGACCTCGGGAGGCAGCTGGTGGGTTTGGGGCAGCTTTTTATTAAACAATCCAGCCAATGGTGATTGCAGTGATGGGGCTGGTTTCCTTCAATGTTTCTTCATTAATGGAGACTGGGACTCAACTATTCTGGAACAGAAGAGTGATGAGGGAAGGGAAGAGTAAGCTTCCCTTTCTCCGGTTGGCGCATACTTCGATTTGGCCACTGATGATTCGGCCTACATTGAGTGGTCTGCCTGAGATGATTGCGTCAACCATTGCTACCATATCACGGCTCATTGTTTGCCCATGGGTGGAAGGTAGCAAGCGGGTCTTGAGAAAGTGGTACCACACCTTTGCTACCGGTACTAGAGAGATTCGATTGATTGTGGTGGAACCTTGTGGGGATTTGTCCCAGGTGGTGCCTGGAAGGCATACTCGGGTAAGCATTGCGTCCTAGTCCTGGTTTGTCAGATGCCCTAGATATTCTTCGTACTAGTCTTCCTCATCTGGCAGATTGTAAGCCTTGTTAATGGAGGCTCGGTGGAACCGAACCCTAGTCTCCCTGACTCTAACCCACTTCTCATTGCCTGGTGAGAAGTTTGCGTAAAACTCCTTTACCAGAGGGATAAGGGCAGTTTACGGGTATCTAGATTAAGTTATTTTTTGCTGTATTGGGTTGAAATGTAATGTGGTTATTTTTTATAACCTCAACATTAAGGGCTTTAGCACTTTTGAACTCCAAGAAGCAAATTAGTTATGTTCAGGTTCTCCTCCAAGTGCTTTGCGACACCGAAACCTCCCAAATTGCAATAACCCCAAAATAAAGGAGAAAAAAAAAAAGAAAGAAAGAAAAAACGTAAATAAATGAAAAAAATTCTAAATTAAAGAAAATTTTGAATGAAAGTGAAGATTATGGAAATGGAGATAAGTACTATTGAAAATGTGCTTAATTATTATATTTTTTGAGAAAATTTGAAGGTAATTTAAAGATTTAAGTTTTGGGGCCAAAATGTAATTTCATAAAAGTTTAGTGGTCAAAATGTAACTAACAAAAATTGAAAGGACTCCCCTCAACAATTGAAATTTTGCTAATAGGTCCCTCAGAGAATTTTAAGAGAAACCAGAAGTAGAATTTAACGTGAAGTTTTGCACACTATCTCTAAAATTCCTAAAACTTCTCTCTAGATTTCTAGCACTTTTAGACCTTGGATTTCAACACCATCACCGCTTACTGATTCAGAATAATGAGAACTATAATTCTATCCAATTGGTTTCTGGAAATTTATCTTGAAATTTGTCGAAAAGTGGATGAGAAACCATAGGAACGTAAGTTCTAAATCTCCTACTTAGAGTCCTTAAATTGAAAATCTGACACTATAAATAGATTCAGGAGATGGAAAAAAATTAGGATATGAAATTTTGCTACAATGGCAACTTTTGTATATCATGAACAGTAAATACGATTGTTGTGAATAGTAATTTCCAGTTGTGAATAGTTTTTCTGTTGTGAACAATAACCCCACAGTTGACTAACATTGACTTTGCTCTTAGAGGCCAAATTTTACAATTTTGGAGTCATTTTTCTAGGTTTTTAGACTCTTCGAACTTATGTTTGAGATCCATTTGATTAGATTTGACTTGAAAAAATATATTTTGGGGCTATCCAACCTGGAGTACTAGTTTTGTAAGTAGATAATTCTTTTTATAACTTAACCTATGCTCTTCTTGAACTTTAAATGCATAGATGGTTCTATTTTCAAGTTATTTATACTTTTATATGTTTCTGAAATGGAGTAACCAACCTGATTTATTTGTTATCTAGCTTATAGTTCAAAACGTGTATGGTTTTAAAAATGGATTTTTGAACTCATTGGATATGTGATTCTAAATGTATTTTTCATCATATGGTAAAGTGAATATTTATGCACATGACATTTATTTGTAAAGTTATAAGATTGCCTAGGAAAAAGGACATATATATGTGAAAAACCCTAATTGAGAAATTTATGATAGTTGAATTGTACTGGGACTGAAAGTCTGTATTATACTGAAAACTTTGTATTAGATGATATGGTATATGTGTAAATGATAATTTTTGTAGAGGAATCCTATTGAAAACATTGTTTACTAACAGTAGGTGATGTTAGCCCTGGTGCACCTTGATACCTAAGTTAGCAGGGATGGTTCTAGCTTCGTGTGACGGCCAACACAAGGGATAAGATATGTTATTGAGAGCAGAATATCTCCTATTTGGGCGAGATGTCGACTATGTTATATGTGACTTGCCTCCCTTGCTGTGTGCTTGAGAAATACCTGTCACGCCCCAATTTAATGAAACGTGAAAACACCATTTAAAAAAAATTAACTTTACCCTTATATATTTGAATATGGATTCACATTACCACATATTCGGAAAATATCATACGATACAAGTTTCCAGTAAAGCTAATTATATATGCCAAAGCTACACTTAACAATATTACAACAGAAGCAAAAAATCCTGCCTGTGGTGTTCAGAGCATACTCTATATTACAATGACATAACATTTAAACCTTCTGAGCCTTGGAAACAACGAAGGCTCACCTAGATAATATAACACCTAGCTAATCACGTATCTATAAGGCCAACCTCTGTATCTTTATCTATAAAATGTGGAAATATCATATAATGAGTTTGACAACTCAATAAGCAAATAAAACCCCTATGACCTCTTAGATCAACATATGGATGTACTCATTAGTTAAAATTTATCATATTAGAAAATTACAGTTCAGAAGTGCATCCATATGGGACCCGTATTTTCAAATACTTTTAGTTCAAATTAGTTCAAATATCTGTATCCATATATGATACAATATGATCATTAATCAAACAGTGTTATGCATTAAAAACATTTCTTATAAAAATGTTAGGAGGACCCTATATCAGAACCACCATATCAAAGTTCACCTCTTCCGTACTTTGCTAGTGTAGGATTTGCCTATACTTAGCATCTCAACCAAGGTTTGCCCTACCACCATTCAAGAGGACACACAAAGGGACTCTAATATGGGTTATTCCCCAAGCACAAAGTAAGGGAAGGCAAATCACATCTCATATGGCATCTTGCCCAAATAGGAGGCATCTTACTCTCCATCATATATCATATCCCGTGTGTTGCCCCTCACATGAGGCTAGCACCACCCCCTGCTAGCTGGGTTATCAAGGTGCACCAAGGCTAACATCACCTGCTGTTAGCAGACAATGTTTCTAATAAGATTCCTCCACAAAGTTATCATATGCATATATTCTATATTATTCAAAACAGAACTTTCAGAATAATTCAGAATCTCAATTTCAAGACAGCTCATCTGTCATAAATTACCCATTCAGGGTTTGTCATATATGCAAGCTCTTTTTCAAGGTAATCATATAACTTTATAGATCAATGCCATATGCATAAGTATTCATTTCACCGTTCAATGAAAAATATATGAGAAATCAGCTACACCATGGTTTTAGAAAACTAGTTCCAAAACTATACTCTTCTTGAACTATATTTCAAATTGTATATAATTTTAGATAATCCAATGCATTTCAAAAACATATAAAAGTATAAATATCTCATAAACATAATCATATACATGCTCAAAGATCAAGAAGAGTATAGGGCAAGTCGTAGGAAGAATTATCTACTCACAAAATTAGGGTACCAAGTTGGACAACCCCAAAATCCACATTTCTAGTTTGAATTTGGCAAAATAAACCCTAAAATTCAGTCCAGAAGGTCCAAAAACCTTGAAAATAACTCTGGATTTACAAAATTTGGCCTCTGGGAGCTCAATCAACGTAGGTCAATGCAAACAGGTGCTGGATCACACGCTGCATGCGCCACTAGGGGAAGCTGCATGTGGACTTTCTCGTTGAGGAAGAATCGGTGCATGGAGGTGCGTACGGTGGTGGATAGTCCTAAAATTTGAGATCCTAAGGTTTCGACACCTTCCAGATCAATCTACAGTGTTAATTTTTGTGTTTGAGAACAACAAATAGGAGTTTCAAATATTAACTTTTTAGGTGATTTTTCCTTCAAGTTTTTGGTCAATCTCTGGCCAATTCTCTAGAAACCAATCAGATGGATTTGTAGAACTCTTTGTCCTGAGTTCGTTGGCAATGGTGGTGTCAAAATCTGAAATCTGGAAGCGGAGAAATATTATAGAGAAGTTCGAGGGTTTCAGGAGAGGAAATTCTGAGGAGAGAGAGAAGATTCCAGATTTTTCCTCCTTTGAGTGGCTGAGGCCCTTAAAAATATCCCGGGAGACCTTTCTACAAAAAATTAATTTTAGAGGGAGGTCCTTGCTAATTTTTCTTTTTTACATTTTGACCCCAAAACTTTTAAGAAATTGCATTTTGGCCCCGAAACGTAAATTGTCATATTTCCTTTGTAATTCTTTAACCCATATAGTAAATAAATATATTTTCAATGGTTCTCATCTCCATTTCCAAAATCCTCTATTTTATTTCAAAAGTTTTTTTAATTAGAATTTTCCTTAAATTTACAGTTATTACAATACCCATATTAGAGTCCCTTCGCATGTCTTCTAGAATGGTGGTATGACAAATCTCAGCGGGATGTTGAGTTTAGGTAAATCCTACACCACCAAAGTACGGAAGGGCCTGAACTCTGATATGGTGGTTCTGATATGGAATCCTCCTAATGTTTTTATGAGAAATACTTTGATGCATAACATTATTTGATTCATGATCGTATAGTATTGTATACGATTTCGAATATCTGAATATGATTTAAAATGAGAACATTTGAGATGCAGGCCCCATATGGATGTACCTCTGAACTGTAATATTTTATGTGATAAATTTTAATATATGTGTACATCCATATGTTGACCTAAGAGGTCATAAAAGGTTTTATCTACTCATTAAGTTGTCAAACTCACTACATGATATTTACATTTTCTTTTAGATAAAGATGCAGAGTTTTGACCTGCAGCTATCTGATCAACTAGGAGTCATATTCTCTGGGTGAGCCTATGTTGCTTCCAAGGCTCATAGTGTCAAACTCCCTACTTCTGCTATAAAATTGATATGTGTAGACTTGGCATGTATATTTGGCTATACTGAAAATTTTTGAACATATGTTTTACTCCTATTATGTGATATATTTGAAGCATGTATGCAATAAATAAGGGTAAAGTTACCTGCTATTCGTGACAATCGCGTACCCTTAAATTGAGGGCGTGACAAGTTGGTATGAGAGCAATAGGTTTCCCTAACAAAGCAAAGGATTCTTTAGTAGGACCTTTAGTATAGATATGAGCCAGACATATTTATACTTTAGATGCTACTGAGGGATTTTATAGGGTTTCACTTTCCTTTCTATTCCAAGTTTGTTAAAGTTTCTTGTATAAGACTCATTGAATATTATGGTATTTTAAAAAGGTGTTTTGTTTTGTATAGTCAATGATACCGCCAAGAACTAGAGCGGTTGCTAGAGAAGTTGTAGATCGTGCACCCTCTACAGAAGAGTCTGCACAATCTGCCATTCTAGTACAAAGATACCATGGTAGAGGCTGACCTAGAGACAGAGGCGAGGGCATGCACAGGGTATGAGAACCCAAAGACATGATGAACATGTTCATATATCTAATAGAGTCTCTAAGGAGAGAGTAGAACCCCCTCAGGAGCGACATAATAGAACAGCTGATATGATTGCTAGCACACACAAAAGCTTAGAAACATTGGCGGGATTTATAGTAGAATAAGGCAAGAGGAATGGCTAGCCACCAGAAAATGCTCCTGAAGCGCAAGAATTGGAAAGACCAATTGAACAAGAGGATAAGTTTCCAGGGATTGAGGTGACATTACCACAATTCCTTAAGCTGAAACCCACGACTTTTTCTAAGTCATATATCCAGGAGGACCCACAAATATTCATTGATGTTGTAGAACAAATTTCAGAGCTTTAGGGTGTTCTACTCGAAGATTTGCTGAACTAGTATCCTTTCAACTATCCAATGTGGCTCAGGTTTGGTTTGAGACTCTAGTACAAGGAAGAGCAGTTATTTTACCACCAATGGAGTGGGATGAATTTAAGGAAGCATTTATGAATCGTTTCCTACCAATGAGTGAAAGAGACAAGTGGGCCAGAGAATTTGACAATTTCTGAATATGACATATGTTTTACTCAGTTACCTAGATATGCACCATATCTAGTTTATAATGAAAAAGATAGAATTAAGAGATTTGTTTTGGGATTGATACATCCATTGTTTAAATCGGTGGGTCCCTAGATGAACTATTTTTCAACTTATTCAGTGGCTCTGGATTGTGTCAGAATGATAGAAATACTAGAGCTATCAGACATAGAAGGTCTAAATAGAAGAAAAAGAGATAGAGATAGTAATATTCAGGTTAGTTATAATCCTAATGTAAGAGTACCTACATTTCAGAATCCACATCATTTGATTCAAGCTGGATCTAGTAGCTCTAGCCATGCATCAGGCAATATTAATAAACAAAGAATGATACAAAGAGATATGAGACCCATTAGTCAATAGGAGATCAGAGAGGTGTTGAACAGTAGCTAACATGGTTAACATGGTATCATCCCATTGTAGTAAAATACATACATTTTATCTTGTCCAATTACATTGCTCACTCTCTATTTCAATTGCTCACTTTCATTACAATTAATTTTGTAGGAAGCATTATGGCCAAAAGTTGGTTGAATGTTGGAAATAGAGCTGATCCAAGGTATATAAAAGTGGTGGACAATTTTCTTGAATGGGCATACATTCAGTGAAGAGTCGATAGAAAACTCAGGTGCCCATGCAAAAAATGTAGAAACAAAGTGTTCAAATTGAGACGCAAAGTACGGTTTGACCTATTGAAGAATAGATTTTGGCAGCCTAATAAGGTTTAGGATCTTCATGGAGAATCCTTAGGGACATCTTCATATCTCCCTCATGATACTAATGTTGAAGAGGATAATATAACTGGAATGATACATGATGCATATGGAGTTTCTAACATAGAGGATATGAATACTCATGAAGAAAATAGGGAAGAGCTAAATTTACAAGCAAAGAAATTTTACCAATTGTTGGAAGATGCCGAAACAACGCTATATCCAAATTGTGAGATGTTGTCAAAGTTGTCATTTATTGTTAGACAACTTAATCTAAAGTGTCTTAATCACTAGAGCGATAAATCTGTAGATATGTTTTTGGACTTATTTAAAGAAGTATTGCTAGATGATGCCCAAGTACCAAATTCCTATTACGAGGTTAAGAGTATTCAAGACTTAGGGTTATACTAAACGAATATAGATGCATGTAAAGCGATTGCATTCTATACAGGAAAGAATATGCTAATGCACAATTGTGTCCTACATGTAATTTGTCCTGATAGAAATTAAACGAGCAGAAAGGTTAAAAAGAAGCACACAAGGTGTAGATTGCAAAGATTGTACATGGCAAGAGACACTACTAAAGCCATGAGGTGGCATAAGGATGAACATGTTGATGACGGTGTGTTAAGACATCCAACTGACTCTTGGTGCGTACTGTCGCAGGTACACCCAAATTAATACCTTACCTCAAAACTAACCTGTAGTAGTGGGAGTAAAGGTCGATCCCACAGAGACTGGAATTACCTTATGTGATTAAAAAATGGGGGAATTGATAATCCCAAATTAAGTAAAGTAAACAATAATGAAAATAAATAAGAGAAAGTGATTAATGATAAAGACGTTGGTTTCGATTGGTATCCACCATTAAGGGATTACATTGATCATCGACAACATAATCAATCTATAAATGAATATCTATCATTGGGGGTTTAACCCTGTTTCTCCTTAAGCCTAGCAAATTAATGACAATCACACTAATAAAACCCTAATTAACAAGCCATCTTTTAGCACATCGGTAAAATATAACTTGTTAACCGCATGAAGAACTAGAGAAACTGACAAAACTAACAAATATAAACACATCGGCTATATCTAATTTAGTTAATCATTCATCATAGGTTCAATGATTTATAATCCAAAACCCTCAAACCTATTTGCCTCACGAATCGCAGAATTGAAGACTTTGTTCAAAACACAATTCAGCGGTAGATTAAAACAGACAAAATACTAGTAGGCCTCCTAGCAATCATATGAATAATCATTAAGAATAAGAACAGATGAACAATTAATATTCAAATCAAATTGAAATAATAACATGAAATACACATCTCACAATGCATAAAAATCCCTTGAGGTTTCAACTCACCTCAACCAACTAAAAAGAACTAGCCACGCAGGGCCATAAGAAACTCTATAGAAGAATTGAAGAATGTAGATGAAGAATTGGATGAAGAATTGGATGCTTTCTCTGGTTGCTTTCCTCCCTTTTTATAGACTTTCCTCCTCCTAATCGAAGTCAGAACGTATTTAGGTCAAATTCCCATCCATCCCACTTCAATTTGGGCGAAAATGACCTAAAATCACGAAATCAGTAAGTCCTGTACGGCGGGCGGGCGCCACGACACTATGGGGAACAAGCCACGGGGTGCCGCGGCGCGCTGAGTTGAGCGCCGCGGTGGTCTACGTCGAAGGTGTTCAGGCGCCGCGGCGCTCCCTTGTGAGCACCACGGTGCCCAGAATTTTCTGAAGTTTGCCAAAGGGCCGAACATGAAATTTGTAGCTCTATGTCTCTTCTTTCCATAGCCGCTGAAATCACCTTTATCGGAGTCCAAATACGTGAGATATGCTCAATTAGTGACACAAGCTCAGAAATTATCATTTTTCTATGATTTTCTCTCTATTTTCCTCTTCATTTCTTCTTTATTATTCCTAAAACAGAAAACACAACACTCAATCAATTCATATCTATTTTTTACTAAAATTAAATAAAAAGCAACTTAAAACATGTCAAAAACATGCTTATTTTATAGCATGTCAAATACCCCCACACTTACTCTTTTGCTTATCCTCAAGCAAACATTGATTCATGTAAACAGAATTCAATATATGAAATGAGTGAATGGCTTACCAATATGCTGCCTCATAGTGAAAATTGTATGCTCTTGAAGAAATTTCAGAAAATTTCATGACCATGTGCAACATTTAATTCAAATGCAATTTATAATTTTATTCCCTAAAATCCATAGTGTGTGTGTGTTTTTGAATAATTTAATTTACTTTTACCAAAATGAGTTTGTATATCTCAAGAATTATAGCATGGTTCTCTATTTAATATTTCCATAGACTTATTTTTCATGCTACTCTCCACTAATGTAGGCTAAAACTACTTCTTAGGATCAAAAGGACTAAACTCAGCTTGTAATGTGGCTAGGCTATAGGGTGAGATAAAAGATATAATTTAAAGCTTAATCTCCCAACGTCACATGATTAACTCTGATCTATTTGAGTTAATTCTCAAGATTGGGGAATTTTTTCCCCCACACTTATTTCCTTGCTTTTCTGCATTCTACTTTTCTTTGATTCTCTATTTCTTCTTTTTCAATCACTGGATAGACTTTCATTAGTCTTTTGAGAATATATATATATATATATATATATATATATATATATATATATATATATATATATATTCTTTCTTTCTTTCTTTTGTCCTTGCTCCACCCTTTTATTAATGTAGATCTATAAAATAAATATTCAGAAATTAATCATGGAGTGAGTGAATCAAGTAGAAAAAAATAAAGGTATTAATCACAAAAATTTGGTCTTGGCTGTTTTGTGGGTATAGAATAAAATGTTAATTTAGCTCAAAATAGAGGTTCTAAGGATATTCACTTGTTTGGGTTAAGCTTGAAAGACTCAATCTCATAAAAAAATTGCCTAAATCATCTCCTAATTGTTAGAATTAGCCTAGGATTTCGCCTCAAGTAGCATTTAAATAAGTTCTAGAAATTTAAATGAGATAATAAAATATTTTTGAGTTATAGAATCTTTTTCTAAGTAAAAGATAAATTAAATATCCAAAATTACTGTGCAAAAGAATTTCAAGATTTTTAGAAAATAGGTAATCATAAATTGAAAAGAAATTAAAATTACACATAATTATGGCTTTCCTACATCTCCCAAGAGCTATAAGCAATTTAAATAGTTATATCATTGGCTATTGGTTCAGCTATCACAAACTCATAAATTGAAATTTTGTTCACATGCTCACCTCATGACAGGATTAAAAGTGCACATATCATAAAATTATAGTTATGCATCAAAGTAGGAAAGTGCACAAGTGTATGATATATTATACAGTCATCTAGCTGAATCATAAAGTGACCCTCCCACACTTAAAAACATACATTGTCCCCAATGTAAGAATATAAAAGAGAATATAAAAGGGACAAGTAATAACATGAGGAAGGGTTCAGTGAAACTTCCTTGATTAGTGATCACCATCCATCTCATCATGCTCAGGTGCAGGCCTAAAGGGTGGTTCAGGAGGTGCCGGGAAAGCAATCGGGAGGTTTAGGGCATGAGCTAACTGGCTAAAACATCCATGATGATGCTGTGCAATAGAGTGCTGGTAGAGGACCAGATCGTTCATTTGATGGCTCAGACACTCTGTGCGCTCCCATAAATCTTCAATGGTATGCTGAGATGGTGGTGGAGCTGAGCTGCTGCCCGGTTCCTCTATAGGTACTAGCTGAATCCCTAGCTCCTCCTTTGCTGCTTCTTCATGGCATTTGTATTTTTGTATGTCTGCATAGGAAATAGGTCTCATTGGGTGAATAAGAGCCTCAGTGGAATCCCAGCTTACTCCTGCCTTCTGACATAGACCAGTAATTAAACTAGGGGAAAAGAGGGATTCGCCTCTAGCACTAATAACTCTGAGCATCTGTCTATGAATAATCTTGCCTACATCAATAGAAAGGCCCTTTAGTATTGCATAAAGCAAAATGGCCCTGTCCCTCCTGACTTGACTCATGTTGAAGCTGGGCATGAATCTTGCTGACACGAAATAGTGCCATGCTTTAGCCACTTTATTCCTATCAGCTCTAGCAAAGTATAATGGATGGCCATTGTTGTCCAATTTCCAAGAGGCCCCCCTGTAGCATAGAGTGCATATAACATCTTCAAAGTCAATGTAGGATTGAAGAAGTGTCGTATATCCATCATCCTCAATATCAGGCAGTGAATAGAATTCATTAATGGCGTGCGGAGTGAATGGCACCATCTTGCCTCTAACCCGTGCTTTATGACGTTCGTGAACTGTGGCATTGGAGTAGAACTCCTATATCACAGGAATAACTCTTGGTTTTGGGTTCCTATAGAAAATCTCCCAATGCCTATGGAGGATGTTGTCTCTATGAGGTAGCCCTTCGGTAATAATAAATCCATGTTCTGGAACTATAGGCTTATGTACCACCACTTTGATGTGGTGTTGATAAACCTCTTCAGTCAAAAAAGCCACGGTGTCGAATGCTTGAGGGTCCTCAACTCTGTTCTTTCTCTTCGAGATGCCTAATTTGGATGTTTTTAGGGCCATTGCACTTGGCAGATTCACTGGGGCGTTTTATCAAACACCTAGTGTGCGCTCTTGAAAAATTGAGAGAATGGATGGTAGATTCGTAGCTTGAAGTCCCAATGCAGTGAAAACCAGTAGCAATGAAGTATATAGATCAACTTCAGCAGGATAAACAAAGTAAATCATACCCAATTCAGCGTGATTTGTGGCTGGAAAGTGTGAGATCAAAATTTCTTGAGAACCCTTGAAAATTGGCTTGGAATCCAGCTCAAATTCTGAAAATAAGTGTATAATCCTGCAAAAGAATATGCATAATCATGTAATGTAAGCAAGATAACGTAATGGGAGGTGGGTATGGTTGATTCAATGCAAGAAAGTGGATTGAGAGGGGAAAAGCAAGCAAAAATGGAGGGGGAAGACAAGAGGGTTCGTGACCCTCTTATAGAGCGCACCGCGGTGCTAACCCATTCTGGGTTCGTAGCGCCGCGGCGCTGTTCTAGAGCGGCGCATGTGCGCGTCCGCAATTCTAAAATTTTTTTTTAAATGAAAAATTAAACTATGAAATGAAAAATTAAGAAGAAGAAGAAGAATGGATGTTAGGTTGCCTCCCAACTAGCGCCTTTGTTTTACGTCGTTGGCTCGACTCAGCTCCCTATCTTTGTTCATGGAGGCTCTCTGATGTTCACTTTAAATTTCTAAGACTGATTCAATGATTGAAATTCAACTGCATAACCAGAAGCCACATTAGTAACAACAAGTGGTCCTAACAAAGGGAGAGATTTCTTACCTTTAAGGGAGCTAACCCCTTTAATTTCTAGAACTTGATGCAACTCTACAGTCGGGTCTATGCCTTTAAGGATTGCAATTGTTTTTATAATGGAATTTCTTTTTTTTTCTGAAGAATATGCATCAATTCCTCTTCTTTTTTAACACCCAAATTCTTGGCAACTAAAAGAGGTGATGCATCTCCTACTTCCAAGTATTTCAAGTGATTGGGAAGAGGTAACAGATTTGACCGAGGATCCTACAAAATAAAAGGTGCATTTGCATTACAATTTGGCACTGAGGTAAATGAATCTTTACCTGTTTGCTGCACTTTTGGAGCTTCTACATTATTCTCCTGCAAGTGAACACTCAAGGCTGATTTCTCAACCTTTGTCTCTAAAGGCTCAACATCCTGTGCTATAGAATTTACCATATTAATAGCATAGGCAGTGAGATCATTCATGGCACTACAATTACTGAATTTCATAATTTTTCCTTCAAATTCCATTGTCAGTGTGCCACTATGAACATCTATTATGGCCTTAGATGTTTTAAAGAATGGTCTCCCTAACAAAATTGGAGTTGTTTGATCACCACTCTCTATGTTAAGTACATAAAAATAAGCAAGAAAAATCATATCACCAACTTGTACTAAAACATCCTCAACTACACCCTCAGGGTGTAACAACCTTTTTTTCTTTTCTTATTATTATACAATATTGAGTTCACATACACGTCATTAATCAAAACGTACATGCAACATATCAAACACATAGATATTTACATCTTGTTTATTTTGGTTGACCAATTCCGGAGATACAGGTGCAGGTGTTTGCACCTTCACCGGGATCTGACCCAACTCGACCACAAACATCTTATTTGATTCTGAGATTTGCCCAACATAAAGTAACTCGATCCAATGTGCACTAAAAGACAGAGGTATAGAAAATCTGCATAACTAATTTTTCTGAACATGATATGGAAATATAGTGAGAATTAAATCCCAGTAAGTTCAACAATAAATCATCATCAATATAGCCCATCACGTCATGATCAGCTGTATAAACTATAGAAAATATCTTTGGTCACATGAATGCATTACATCTATGCACATAAGAATCATACAGTAATGATATGTATAACATGATTAACTATTTTTAGAATATCATATGATGGCCAACAACTTATTCTCATTTCAAGCTACCCTGGTCAGGGTGAGTATCCTCTACTCTTCGGTACGGGCTTTTCTCGCTCCGTCCGACATGGCACACTTTCTCTTTCTTTTCTCATAATCATAATCATAACCGTTGGTAGGGCGTCCCCTACTGGTGCGCCACACGGATTGCCATATGACCGTGCTCATTTCTTTTCTTTTCACTATGATAGCCAAAAATATGATTTCAATAACAAGTATGTTCATCAAAATATAATTATTACCAAAAATCATTGGTAATCATGCCATGAACATAACCATTTCAAATATCACTTTATAAAATATTTCCATGTCAAAATTTTACACTTAAGATGGCAAGAAGTTCATACAATGGGAATGGCTATGGGTATACTAGTCATTTATTAAGATTCATCTTCTTTTTTAAATACTAATTTTATTTCTTTATTTTCTTGATGCAGGTTTTCTTCCTATCTAACCTTCTCTTACTAATGAGAGCATAACTACCTTAATTTAACTCTAATGTAGGTGATCTTGGTGTCAATTTTAAGATAAAACAATTATCTAAAACTATTATGTTGAACATTGCAGCGAAATATTAATAAATCAATGTGATATTACTCCCTCAATGTACAGGTTATTTCTTCTCGGATAGGTTCTGACCTCTACCTACTAATCTATCCATATCTAGCTCATACAAATTCCACATTAAGTGATTCCAGTGGTTAAAAGTCCGTAACACATATATCTATAATTCATATGTTAATCATTTATTTTAATTCCTTATAGAATGTTCTCAGAAATTAAAACACTGAAGCTATCCTAACTTATTATTACCTGATTAACCATTTTCTGACCATTGCTTACTAATCGGACCATATGTACCTCATATTGACTCCAAATTGAGTGATTCCAGTGGCTAAAAATCCGTGACACACATATATATAATTCTTATGTTAACCATTTATTTTAATTCAATACAGATAATTCCCACAAATTAAAATACAGAAGCTATCCTAACATATTCTTCCCTGATGAACCATTTTCTAGCCTTTGACTACTAATCGGCTAATATCTCCCTCATATGGACTCCAAATTGAATGATTCCAGTGGCTAAAAATCTGAGACACACATATCTATAATTCTTATGTTAACCATTTATTTTAATTCCATATAGATAATTCCCAGAAATTAAAATACAGAAGCTAAAAATTTTGCCACCCATAGCCGTACCTATACAGAACTTTCTATACCAGTATAAGTATTCAAACATACATCACATGAAAGATTAATATGTAACATGATATAGCAACATCCATGACCAATCATCAAAGTTCTAAGATCAAAATCTCATATAAATATTATAAGTTTCAAAACTTTTCTTCAAAAAGAAATATTGTTAAACTTAGCTGGAGCACTTAGTTCCCTAGACTTCTCCTTCCCCTTTCTTCCTTTCTTCCTCTCCTTTCCTCACTCTACCTTGCTTCTATTTTTCCTCTCCCTCACTTGGACAAAATTCTAATGTTGTAAGGGTGGGTTTTCTTATATAGACCACCAAATAATTCACCTTTCATGATCATGGGTCTACCTTATCACAATTAGGATACACTTTGTTGAATTTTTGGAAAACAAACAACTTATGTTCTTGTCTTCCTTTTCCTTAGTCAAGATATGCATAGGAAAATGAGATTTGTATTTTGAAAATTATGATGATATGTTCTTAGGATAAGGGACAAGGTCCCTTTGATTTAGGGATTCATTTACATTTTCTTTTGTCTTAAACAATTATGAAAGGTTTGCCTTTTTAGGTGGCAAATTTCTAACCCTTGAATCTCCATTATTTGGTTGATATTATTTGTGTGGGATAGGAATGTTTTGTCCTAATACCATGTATTATCATACCACTTGCTAAAATTATGAGTGTAGGATATAGATGTTTTTGTCCTGAAGCCTTGTATTATTATGCCACTTGCCAAAATGATGAATGTAGAATCACACCACTTGCTAAATTTTTCTCTTAATGCCATGTAACATAATCTTTATTATTATTACATTATTATATCATCACCTATTTTATTTTATTTTATTTTTCCTCTTGGATTTAGGCTTATTCCTACCCATTTTCTTTGCTTTGGATAAAATTCTACCTTTCTTAGAGGGCTTGGTCACATTTTTATAATTTTTGGGCTATTGGTCCAATTACTATATCATAGTCCAAGTCTATGTTTTTATTTCTTGCTTAAGTTATCCAATGGGCTTGCTAGAAAATTATTTGAAGTGGAAAAACTCTACATGATGTGTCCATAGGTAAAAGCCCAATGTATGGGTAAATGTTTTAAACTTAGTAACTCTAACTCTTGAATTAGGAAAAATTACCCTAATCCAATGTTTTTGAAATTTTAAGACCTTTACTTGTTTCTAAAAATTTATCTTCCTTATCCAAGAATTTTGCATCTCTTTAGTATGTTATTTCTAATTTATGTTTTTCCTATTAGGTTTTCCCTCTTTATTTGTTCTCTTAATGGTAGAAACATTTTCTATGCATATACATAAGGTGAAGAATTTCTAAGGATTATATTTCCTTAGATATCTAAAATATTTTTTAATAAACTTTATTTCTTTAATTAAATTATCAATGAAAGAAACGAAATTAGGGATGTTACACAGGGAGGGTGTTAGATTTGTCAGCCAATTGTATTATAACACTAGTTTCTTTCAGAGGTCCTAGTGCTAAAGATGCATAGATAGAGTATGGCATGACATTAATAGATGCTCCTAGATCTAGCATGGCCTTATCAAATGTATTGTTGCCTATAGAGCAGGGAATAGAAAACATACTTGGGTCCTTGCATTTTGTAGGGAGTTTTCTCTAAATAATTGCAGAAACATGCTCACCTACTTTTACTTTCTCAGCTCCTTTCAACTTCTGCTTCCTCTGTTGGGTGTGTAATTCCCTTAAGAAATTGGCATGGTGAGGTTCCTGACTGATTGCATCCAAAAGAAGAAGATTTACCTCGCACTTTCTAAATGTATCATATAATTCAGAAGTTCTCTCATTCATCTTATTTTCCTTCAAAGCTTTAGGAAAGGGAGGCTTAGATTTATATTCAGAGAAAGGTTCAGACTTACCTTTTGGATGCTTACCTACCATGGTTGCATCATTCTTGTCTTCCTCTTGCTCAGTTGGTGCATGTAACTCTTGCATTGGGGTCTCAACTTCTTTATCACTTTGTAGCATGATTGCACTCACATTTTCCCTTGGGTTTACCACAGTTTGTGAAGGTAACTTACCTGAGTTTTGAGCATCCAATAGACTCACTGTGGTTGCTAACTAACCTACTTGAGTTGTCAAGTTCTGAATACTAGCTCTTGTCTCTTGCTGAAATTGATGAGAGTTATGTACAAGAGTTTTCACAATGTCTTCCAATGGATTACTTACCTGATGATCTTGGGATGCATTTTGTCTAGGATAATAGGCCTGTTGGTTTTGTTGAAAATTTTGTCCTACAGGCCTATTTTGTGCATTCCCATACCTGAAATTTGGATGATCCTTCCATCCAGAATTGTATGTATTAGAATAAGGATAATACCTATTTGGTTGGTTAGGAAAACCTCCTGCAGCATTAGCTTGTTCTATGGATTCCTCTTGAAGTGTAGGGCACATATCAGTAGGGTGCCCTGTCGCTGAACATATTCCACAAACTTTAACTTGCTGCAGTGTACCTATAGCCATTTGGCGCACAAGAGAAGTAAGTTCAGATATTTGATTCTGAAGAGAAGTAGTACTTACCTCCTGGGCATGCCTAATAGGAGGATCATGCCTAACGCCAAATTGTGAATTGGCAGCCATATTTGATATCAGGATTCTGGCTGCCTTAGGAGTTTTATCTACTAGTGCTCCTCCACTAGCTGCATCTATCATGCTCCTATCTCCCTGCAAAAGACCTTTATAAAAATATTGGATTAGTAGCTACTCACTAATCTGATGATGTGGGCAGCTTGCACAAAGTTTCTTAAACTTCTCCCAATATTCATAAAGCGTTTCACCATGCAATTGCCTAATGCTGCATATTTTTTTCCTAATAGTAGCGGCTCTAGTGTAGGAAAATAACGTTCTAAAAACATTCTCTTCATCTCATTCCAGGTAGTGATAGTACCAGAAGGCAAATAATACAACCAATCTTTGGCTGAATCTTTTAAGGAAAAAGGAAAAGCCCTGAGTTTTATTTGTTCCTCAGTTACTCCAGGGGGCTTCATACTGGTACATACTACATGGAACTCCTTCAGATGTTTATACGGGTCTTCACCTGCAAGACTATGAAAACTTGGTAAGAGATGAATTAATCAAGATTAGGAAAAGTAATCCATAAGGGTTGCTTATGCAAATCAGGAGCTGCAAGCTCCTTCAGAGTGGGGTGTCTAGCCATGATCACTTCCTCCTTATCCTGATCAATGTCTTCTTGAATTTCTTTTCTGTGCCTGTATACAGATTTTCCAATATCTGGATTGAACTATAAATCTCGAGAATTAGAAGAACGAGTTACATGCATAAATTAAAAAATCACAAAAAGTAATGATGCAGTCCCCGGCAACGGCGCCAAAATTTGGTGCGTACTGTCGCAGGTACACCCAAATTAATACCTTACCTCAAAACTAACTTGTAGTAGTGGGAGTAAGGGTCGATCCCACAGAGACTAGAATTACCTTATGTGATTAAAAAGGGGGGAATTGATAATCACAAATTAAGTAAAGTAAACAATAATGAAAATAAATAAGAGAAAGTGATTAATGATAAAGACGTTGGTTTCGGTTGGTATCCACTGTCAAGGGATTACATTGATCATCAACAACATAATCAATTTGTAAATGAATATCTATCATTGGGGGTTTAACCCTGTTTCTCCTTAAGCCTAGCAAATTAATGACAATTTCACTAATAAAACCCTAATTAACAAGCCATCTTTTAGCACATCGGTAAAATATAACTTGTTAACCGCATGAAGAACTAGAGAAACTGACAGAACTAAACAAATATAAACACATCGACTATATCTAATTTAGTTAATCATTCATCATAGGTTCAATAATTTATAATCCAAAACCCTCAAACCTATTTGCCTCACGAATCGCAGAATTGAAGACTTTGTTCAAAACACAATTCAGCGGTAGATTAAAACAGCCAAAATACTAGTAGGCGCCTCATAGCAATCATATGAATAATCATTAAGAATAAGAACAGATGAACAATCAATATTCAAATAAAATTGAAATAATAACATGAAATCCACATCTCACAATGTATAAAAATCCCTTGAGGTTTCAACTCACCTTAACCAACTAAAAAGAACTAGCCACGCAGGACCATAAGAAACTCTAAAGAAGAATTGAAGAATGTAGATGAAGAATTGGATGCTTTCTCTGGTTGCTTTCCTCCCTTTTTATAGACTTTCCTCCTCCTAATCGAAGTCAGAACGTATTTAGGTCAAATTCCCGTCCATCCCAATTTAATTTGGGAGAAAACGACCTAAAATCGCGAAATCAGCAAGTCCTGTACAGCGGGCGGGCACCGCGGCACTACGGGGAACAAACCACGGGGCACCGCGGCAGTCTGTGTCAAAGGTGCTCAGGGGCCGTGGCGCTCCCTCCTGGGCAACTCTGCGTCGCAGCGCGATGGGTAGCGCCGCGGTGCAATGGATTTTCCTTAACATGGCGCCGCGGTGCACCTTTGTGAGTGCCGCGGCGCCCTGAATCTTCTGGATTTGGCTGAAGTGCCGAACATGAAAGTTTTTCTATGTCTCTTCTTTCCATAGCCACTGAAATTACCTTAATCAAAGTCCAAATACGTGAGATATGCTCAATTAGTTACACAAGGTCAGAAATCATCATTTTTCTATTATTTTCTCTCTATTTTCCGCTTCATTTCTTCTTTATTATTCCTAAAACACAAAACACAACACTTAATCAATTCATATCTATTTTCTACTAAAATTAAATAAAAAGAAACTTAAAATATGTCAAAAATATGCTTATTTAATAGCATGTCAACTCTATTGCTTGGAAATTCTTCAATGAGAAACATACTAGTTTCTCAATTAAATCCCATATTTTTTCAAGATTTGAGATTCCAAGAGCTTTGATAAGTGATAGGGGAACACATTTTTGCAATAGGACTATTGAAGCCCTATTAAAGAAATATAATGTCGCTCATAAATTGTCAACTGCATATCACCCCCAGACCAATGGGCAAGCTAAGGTATCCAACAGAGAAGTCAAAAATATTATTAGTAAGACAATAAATCCCAACCGCAGGTGTAACAACCTTTTTTTTTCTTTATTATTATACAATATTGAGTTCACATACACGTCATTAATCAAAACGTATATGCAACATATCAAACACATAGATATTTACATCTTGGTTATTTTGGTTGACCAATTCCGAAGATACAGGTGCCGGTGGTCGCACCTTCACCAGGATACGAGCCAACTCGACCACAAACATCTTATTTAATTCTGAGATCTTCCTAACATAAAGGAACTAGATCGAATGTGCATTAAAAGCCAGAGCCATAGAAAAAGCTGCATAACTAATTTTCTGAACATGATATGGAAATATAGTGAGAATTAAATCCCAGTAAGTTCAACAATAAATCATCATCAATATAGCTCATCACATCATGTTTAGCTGTATAAACTACAAAAAATATCTTTGGTCACATGAATGCATTATATCTATGAACATAAAAATCAAACAGTAATGATATTTTTGACAGGATTAACTATTTTCAAAATATCATATGATGGCCATCAACTTATTCTCATTTCAAGCTACCCCGGTAAGGGTGAGTATCCTCTACTCTCCGGTATGGGCTTTTCTCACTCCGTCCGACATGGCCCACTTTCTCTTTCTTTTCTCATAATCATAATCATAACTGTTGGTAAGGCGTCCTCTACTGGTGCACCACACGGATTGCCATGTGACCATGCTCATTTCTTTTCTTTTCACAATGATAGCCAAAAATATGCTTTCAATAACAAGTATGTTCATCAAAATAAAACTTACCATAAATCATTGGTAATCATGCCATGAACATAACCATTTCAAATATCACTTTATAAAATATTTCCATATCAGAATTTCGCACTTAAGATGGTAAGAAGTTCATACAATGGCAAAAGCTATGGCATATACTAGTCATTTATAAGATTCGTCTTCTTTTTTAAATATTAATTTTATTTCTTTATTTTCTTGATTCAGGTTTTCATCATATCTAACCTTCTCTTACTAATCAGAGCATAACTCCCTCAAATGAACTCCAATATAGGTGATCTTGGTGTCAATTTTAAGATAAAACAATTATCTAAAACTATTATGTTGAACATTGTAGCGAAATATTAAGAAATCAAGGGGATATTACTCCATAAATGTACATATTATTTCTTCTCAGATAAGTTCTGACCTCTGCCTACTAATCTATCCATATTTCCCTCATAAGAATTCCAAATTAAGTTATTCTAGTGGCTAAACATCCGTGACACATATATCTATAACTCATATGTTAACCATTTATTTTTATTCCTTATAGAATGTTTCCAGAAATTAAAACACCGAAGCTATCCTAACATATTCTTTCCTGATTAACCATTTTCTGACCATTACCTACTAATTGGATCATATCTACCTCATATGGACTCAAACTTGAGTAATGCCAGTGGCTAAAAATCCGAGACACACATATCTATAATTCTTATGTTAAACATTTATTTTAATTCCATACAGATAATTTCCACAAATTAAAATACAGAAGCTATCCTAACCTATTCTTCCTTAATGAACCATTTTCTGACCTTTGACTACTAATTGACTCATATCTCCCTCATATGTCCTCCAAATTGAATGATTCCAGTGGCTAAAAATCCGTGACTCATATATATTTAATGCTTATATTAACCATTTATTTTAATTCCCTATAGATAATTCCCAGAAATTAAAACACAGAAGCTATCCTAACATATTCTTCCCCGATGAACCATTTTCTGACCATTGCTTACTAATTGGACCATATCTACCTCATATGGACTCCAATGGAATGATTCCTGTGGCTTTAAATCCGTGACAGATATATCTTTAATTCTTATGTTAACCATTTATTTTAATTCCAAACAGATAATTCCCAAAAATTAAAATACAGAAGCTATCCTAACATATTCTTCCCTGATGAACCATTTTCTGACCTTTGACTACTAATCAGCTCATATCTTCCTCATATGAACTCTAAATTGAATGATTCCAGTTGCTAAAAATCTATGACACATATATCTTTAATTCTTATGTTAACAATTTATTTTAATTCCTTATAGATTGTTCCTAGAAATTAAAACACCGAAACTTAAAATTCTGTCACCCACAGCCATACCCATACAGAATTATCTACACCAACCTAAGTATTCAAACATACATCACATGCAAGATCAATATGTAACATGATATAGCAACATCCATGACCAATCATCAAAGTTCTAAAATCAAAATCTCATATAAATATTATAAGTTTCAAAACTTTTCTTCAACAAGAAATATTGTTAAACTTAGCTGGAGCACTTAGTCCCCTAGACTTCTCCTTCCTCTTTCTTCCTTTCTTCCTCTCCTTTCCTCACTCTACCTTGCTTCTATTTTTCCTCTCCCTTACTTGGACGAAATTCTATTGTTGTAAGGGTGGGTTTTCTTATATAGACCACCAAATAATTCACCTTTCATGATCATGGGTCTACCTTATCACAATTAGGATACACTTTGTTGAATTTTTGGAAAACAAACAACTTATGTTCTTGTCTTCCTCTTCCTTAGTCAAGATATGCATAGGAAAAGGAGATTTTTATTTTAAAAATTATGATGATATGTTCTTAAGATAAGGGACAAGGTCCCTTTGATTTAGGGATTCATTTCCATTTTCTTTTGTCTTAAACAAGTATGATAGGTTTGCCTTTTTAGGTGGCAAATTTCTAGCCCTTGAATCTCTATTATTTGGTTGATATTATTTGTGTGGGATAGGAATGTTTTGTCCTAATGCCATGTATTATCATACCACTTGCTAAAATTATGAGTGTAGGATATAGATGTTTTTATCCTAAAGCCTTGTATTATCATGCCACTTGCTAAAATGATGAATGTAGAATCACACCACTTGCTAAATTTTTGTCTTAATGCCATATAACCTAATCTTTATTATTATTACATTATTATATCATCACCTAATTTATTTTATTTTATTTTTCCTCTTGGATTTGGGCTTATTCCTACCCATTTTCTTTTCTTTGGATAAAATTCTACCTTTCTTGGAGGGCTTAGTCACATTTTCATAATTTTTGGACTATTGGTGCAATTACTATATCCTAGTCCAAGTCTATGTTTTATTTCTTGCTTAGGTTATCCAATGGGCTTGCTAGAAATTTATTTGAAGTGGAAAAACTCTATATGAAGTGTCCATAGGTAAAAGCCCAATTTATGGGTGGAGATACTAAACTTAGTAACTTTTACTCTTAAATTAGGAAAAATTACCCTAATCCAATCTTCTTGAAATTTTAAGACCTTTAATTGACAAAAATTCATCTTCCTTACCTAAGAATTTCAACTTTCTTTAGCATGTTTATTTCTAATATTTCCTCTTAGGTTTTCTTTCTTTACCTATTCCATTAATATTAGAACATTTCTATGCATATATGTAAGGTGAAGAATTTATAAGGAAAATATTTAAAAATTACGGGATGTTACGGCAGGGATTGGAGTCTCAGATTAGATGATGCTCTATAGGCATACAGAACAGCCTATAAGACTCCAATTGGTATGTCTCCATACAGGTTAGTATTTGGAAAAGCTTATCATCTTCCAATTGAATTGGAACATAAAGCATTTTGGGCTATAAAGAAATTTAACATGAATGTGGAAGAAAGTGGAGAATGCGAGAAATTACAACTTCAGGAATTAGAGGAAATTAGAAACGAGGCCTACGAAAACGCAAATATTTATAAGGCCAAAACTAAACTCCTACACTATCCTATGATTTCACGCAAGGAGTTTACCAAAGGATAGAAAGTCCTCCTCTATAATTCTAGGCTCCGATTGTTCCTAGGTAAATTTCATTCTAGATGGGAGGGACCATTTATTGTTACTGATATTTTTTCTCATGGTGCAGTTGAAATAAAAAGCATGGATAACCAGAATAGCTTCAAAGTCAACGGGCATAGGCTCAAAGTTTACTATGAAGGATTTCAACAAGAGGAATCACAATGGACAACCCTTCAAGACCCTCCTTGATTTTTTTTAGTTTATGTCTAGCCAACGACGTAAAACAAAGGTGCTGGTTGGGAGGCAACCCAACAACCATTCTTTTTCTTCTTATTTTTTCTATTCATAGTTTAATTTCTCTTTATAAAAAAAATTTGCAGAACTGCGGACGCACATGCGCCGCGACGGTCTAGAACAAGGTCGCGGCGCTGCTAACCTAGAATGGTTGAGCGTCGCAGTGCTTACCCATAGCGCCGCGGCGCTCTCTATAAGAGGGTCACGCGCCCTTTTCATCTTTCCCCTCCAATTTTGCATCCTCTTCACCACCAAATCCGCTATCTTGCCTTAAATCAACCATACCCACCTCCCATTATGTTATCTTGCTTACATTACATGATTTTTTATCTTCTTTTGCAGGATTATACACCCCTTTCAACATTTGAGTTGGATTCCAAGACAATTTTTTAGGGTTCAAAGGAATATTTGATCTTGCATCTCCAGCCACCATTCAATCTAAATTGGGTACAGTTCTCTTCATTTTTCCTGCTGCAATTGATTCCCATACTTAATTGCTACGGGTCTGCACTGAATTGGGATTTCTACTTGAGAATCAACCATTCATTCTTCCAAGTTTTTAAGAGCCCCCACAAGGTGTTCGATAAAATGCCTTAGTGAACTTTCCAAGCAAATAGCTCCAAAAACTACTAAGTTGAGTATCTCAAAAAGGAAGAGTAGAGCTGAGGACCTTCCAGCATTTGACACCGTGGTATTTGTGACTGAAGAGGTTTATCGACACTACATCAAAGTGGTGGAGCATAAGCCTATCGTTCCAGAACGTGGATTTATTATCAACGAGGGGCTACCTCATAGAGACAATATCCTCCATAGGCATTGGGAGATTTTCTGCAGGAACCCAGAACCAAGAGTTATTCCTGTGGTACAGGAGTTCTACTCCAATGCTACAGTTCACGAACGTCATAAAGCACAGGTTAGAGGCAAGATGGTGCCATTCACTCCGCATGCCATTAATGAATTCTATTCACTGCCTGATATTGGGAATGATGAATATACGGCGTTTCTTCAATCATACATTGACTTTGAAGACATTATATGCACTCTTTGCTATAGAGGGGCCTCCTAGAAATTGGATAGCAATGGCCAACCGGTATACTTTGCTCGGGCTGATATGAATAAAGTGGCTAAAGCATGGTACTATTTCGTGTCAGCAAGATTCATGGCCAGCTTCAACATGAGTCAAGTCAGGAGTGACATGGCCATTTTGCTTTATACAATACTAAAGGGCCTTTCAATTGATGTAGGCAAGATTATTCATAGGCAGATGCTCAGCTGTATTAGTGCTAGAGACGGATCCCTCTTTGCCCCTAGTTTAATTACAGGTCTATGTCAGAAGGCGAGAGTAAGCAGGGATTCCACTGAGGCTCTCATTCACCAAATGAGACCTATTTCCTATGTAGACATACAAAAATACAAAGGCTATGAAGAAGCAGCAGAGGAGGAGCTAGGGATTCAGCCAATACCTACAGAGGAACCGGGCAGCAGCTCAACTCCACCACCATCCCAGCATACCATTGAAGATTTATGGGAGCGCACAGAGTGTCTGAACCATCAAATGAACGATCTGGCCCTCTACCAGTACTCTATTGCACAGCATCATCATGCATGTTTTAGCCAGTTAGCTCATGCCCTGAACCTCCCAATTGCTTTCCCGGCACATCCTGAGCCACCCTTTAGGCCTGCACCTGTGCATGATGAGATGGATGGTGATCACTAATCAAGGAAGTTTCACTGAACCCCTCCTTATGTTATTACTTTTCCCTATTATATTCTCTTTTATATTATTACATTCGGGACAATGTATATTTTTAAGTGTGGGGGGTCACTTTATGATTCAGCTGGATGACTGTATAATAAATCATACACTTGTGCACTTTCCTACTTTGATGCATAACGATAATTTTATGGTATGTGCACTTTTAATCCTGTCATGAGGTGAGCTTGTGAACAAAATTTCAATTTATGCGTGTCTTAGTGAAACCAATAGCCAATGATATAAATGTTTAAATTGCTAATAGCTCCTGAGAAACGTGGGAAAATCATAATTATGTGTAATTTTAATTTATTTGCAAATTATTACTCATTTTTTAGAATCCTAAAACTATTTTGCACAATAACTTTGGGCAATCAATTTTATCTTTTACTTAGAGAAGGTTTATATAATTCAAAAATATTTCATGATCTCAACAGAATTTTAGAACTTATTTGAATGCTGCTTGAGGCGAAATCCTAGGTTAATACTATTTTTTAGGAGATGATTTAGGCATTATTGGATAGATTGAGCCTTTCTAGCGTAACCTAAACAATGAAATATCCTTAGTATATCTATTTTGAGCTTAATGAACTCTTCCTTCTAAAAACCACAAATGAGCCTAAAGCAAACATTTGTATGAATATCCTTATTTTTCTTTACCCTATTCACTCACTCCATGATTATTTTGCTAATTATTTGTATTGTAGAGTTTTATTTACAAAAAGGGTGGAAGGGTGGAAATCCAAAAAGTATAAGAACAAATGTTGTGGGTGAAAGAAAAAGAGGAAAATGATGGATTAAATTGAAGCAAGAAAAGGAGTGTGGGGAGACAATTTCCCCAAAAAATTTTATTGAAAAAAACAGAGAAATAAAAGAAAAGCAAAGAGCTCAAGAGATCATATTTAATCATGTGGTGCTGGGTGATTGAGCCTACATTTATATCCTTTATCCCACCTTATACCCTGGCCACTTTACAAGCTAAATAAAGTACTTTTCATCCTAAAAAGTAGTTTTGACCTACATTAGTGGAGAGTAGCATGAAAAATAAGCATATGGAAATCCTACAAAGAGATTCATACCAGATTTCTTGAGATATAGAAACTCATTTGAATGAAAGATGGTTGAACTGCTCAAAGACACACACACACTCAAGGCTCTAGAAAATAAATTCTGAATTTCATTTGAATTGAATATTGCACATAGTTATTAAATTTTCTGAAATTTTTTTAAGAGCTTACAATTTTCACTATGAGGCTACATATTGGTAAGTCTTTCACTCATCTTATTTATTGAATATTGTTCACATATATTAATTTACTTGAGGACAAGCAAAAGAGTAAGTGTGGGGTATTTGACATGCTATAAATTAAGCATGTATTTAGCATATTTTATGTTACTTTTTATTTTATTTAAATAGTGAATAAATAGGATTTAATTAATTTTTGTGTTTTATGTTTTGGGATTAATAAAGAAGAAAAGAAGAGATAAATAGAGAGAAAATCATGAAAAATGTTGATTTCTGACCTTTCATCACTAATGGAGGCATAGCTCGCTCATTTTAGCTTCGATTGAGGTGATTACAGCAGCTATGGTAAGAAGAAACATAGAGCTACAACTTTCGTGTTCGGCACTTCGGAAAAATCCAAAATTTTCTGGGCACCGCGGCCCTCGCAAGTTAGCGCCGCGGTGGCCCGTCATAGCTAGTACGTAGCTCCGCGGCGCCCCTTCCCAGGAACCATAAAGCATCGCGGTGCTGACTGAGGGCGTCGCGGCGCCCCGTGATATAATTTTCGTAGCGCCGCCATACAGACTTGCTGATTTCGCAATTTTAGGTCATTTTCACTCAAATTGAAGGCCGATGGACGAGGATTTTGACCTAAATACATTCCTACTTCGATTAAGAGGAGGAAATCTATGAAAAGAGAGGAAATCAAGCAGAGAAGGCATCCAATTCTTCATCCAAGTTCTTCAATTCTTCTTTAGATTTTCTTATGGCCCTGCGTGGCTAGTTCTTTTTCAGTTGGTTGAGGTAGATTGAAACCTCAAGGGTCCCTTATGCATTGTGAGATTTGGAATTGTTTTCAATAGTTCAATCTTAACTAGGTATTGTTTATTCATCTGCTTCTCTTTTCTAAATGATTTTTCATGTGATTGCTAGGAGGCCTACTAGTATATTGTATGTCTAAGTCTACTGCTGAATTAGGTTTTGAAAAAAGTTTTCATTACTTGATTCATGAAGCAAATAGGATTAAGGATTTTGGATTATAAATCATTAACCCTATGATGAATGATCAACTAAATTAAATATAATCGATTTGCTTATATTCATTTAGCTCTATCAGTTTCTCTCATCCTTAATGCATTTGATAAGTTAGACTTTGCCGATGTGTTAAAGGATTTTTTATCAATTAGAGTTTAATTGGTACGATTGTTATCAATTCACTAGGCTTAAGGAGGAACTGGGATAGAGTCCGAATGATAGATATTTGGTTTAAGATTGATGATTTTGTCAATGATCGATGCAATCCCTTGATGGTGAATATCGACCGAAACCAACGCTTTTCTCATTAATTACTCTTTTCACTATTTTCATTATTGTTTAATTTACTTTATTCACAATTATCAAACCCCCCCTTTCTTAATCACATAAGGTAATTCTAGTCTCTGCGGGATCGACCCTTACTCCCACTACTACAGGTTAGTTTTGAGGTAAGGTATTAATTTGGGTGTACCTGCGACAGTGCACACCAAATTTTGGATGTAACTCGTTGCCGGGGACTACATCATTACTTTTTGTGATTTTTTTGATTTATGCCTGTAACTCGTTCTTCTAATTCTCAAGATTTACAGTTCAATCCAAATATTGAAAAATCAGTATATAGGCACAGAAGAGAAATTCAAGAAGACGTTGATCAGGATAGGGAGGAAGTGATCATGGCCAGACACCCCACTCTGAAGGAGCTTGCAGCTCCTGATTTGCATCAGCAACCCTTATGCATTACTTTTCCTAATCTTGATGACAATGTTAATTTTGAGTTGAAATCTAGATTAATTCATCTCTTACCAAGTTTTCATGGTCTTGCAGGTGAAGACCCGCATAAACATCTGAAGGAGTTCCATGTGGTATGTACCAGTATGAAGCCCCCTGGAGTAACTGAGGAACAAATAAAACTCAGGGCTTTTCCTTTTTCCTTAAAAGATTCAGCCAAAGATTGGTTGTATTATTTGCCCTCTGGTTCTATCATTACCTGGAATGAGATGAAGAGAATGTTTTTAGAACGTTATTTTCCTACATCTAGAGCCGCTACTATCAGGAAAGAAATATGCGGCATTAGGCAATTGCATGGTGAAACACTTTATGAATATTGGGAGAGGTTTAAGAAACTTTGTGCAAGATGCCCACATCATCAGATTAGTGAGCAACTACTAATCCAATATTTTTATGAAGGTTTTTTGCAGGGAGATAGGAGCATGATAAACGTAGCTAGTGGAGGAGAACTAGTAGATAAAACTCCTGAGGCAGCCAGAATCATGATATCAAATATGGCTGCCAATTGACAACAATTTGGTGTTAGGCATGATCCTCTTATTAGGCATGCCCATGATGTAAGTACTACTTCTCTTCATAATCAAATATCTGAACTTACTTCTCTTGTGCGCCAAATGGCTATAGGTACACTACAGCAAGTTAAAGTATGTGGAATATGCTCAGCCACAGGGCACCCAACTGACATGTTTCCTACACTTCAAGAGGAATCCACAGAACAAGCGAATGATGTAGGAGGTTTTCCTGACCAACCAAAAAGGTATGATCCATATTCTAATACATACAATCCTGGATGGAAGGATCATCCCAATTTCAGATATGGGAATGCACAAAATAGGCCTGCAAGATAAAATTTTCAACAAAATCAACAAGCCTATTATCCTAGACAGAATACATCCTAGGATCAACAGGTAAGTAATCCGTTGGAAGATGTTGTGAAAACTCTTGTACATAATTCTTATCAATTTCAGCAAGAGACAAGAGCTAGCATTCAGAATCTGACAACTCAAATAGGTTAGTTAGCAACTACAGTGAGTCGATTGGATGCTCAGAACTCAGGTAAGTTACCTTCTCAAACTGTGGTGAATCCTAGAGAAAATGCTAGTGTAATTGTTTTAAGGAATGGTAAAGAAATTGAAAGCCCACCAGTACCCTCTTCTCCTATGAAAACTAAAAAATCAATTAAGGAGAATGAAGCACCCACAAGTAAGTCTTCTTCTTATTTAAATTATGAAGTAGTGCCTCTTTTTCCAGAAGCTCCTAAAGAGAATAGGCTAAATGAGAAAACTTCTGAATTGTATGATATCTTTAGAAAATGAGAAGTTAATATTCCCCTCCTAGATGCTATTAAGCAGGTACCAAGATATGCAAAGTTCTTGAAAGAATTATGCACTCAAAAAAGAAAGCAAAAATTGAAGGGCTTTGAAAAGGTTCAAATGAGTCAGAACGTATCTGCCATGATACAAACAAAACTGCCCACTAAATGCAAGGATCCAGGTATGCTTACTATTCCATGTAAAATTGGGGATACTCATGTTGAAAAAGCTATGTTAGAGTTAGGAGCCTCCATTAATGTCATGCCATATTCTATATATGCTTCCTTGAAATTAGGACCATTGAACTCTACTAATGTGGTCATTCAATTAGTTGACAGGTCCACTGCATATCCTAAGGGAGTAATTGAGGATGTTTTGGTACAGGTAGATGATTTGGTTTTCCCTGCAGACTTTTATGTACTAGACATGGAAAATGGGGATTTTACATCCCAAATATTATTAGGAAGACCATTTTTGAAAACCTTAAAAACCAAGATAGATGTTCACAATGGCACACTCACTATGGAATTTGATGGTGAAGTAATAAATTTTAATATGTATAAAGCCATGAAACATCCAGGTGATGATACTCCTATTTATTCTATAGATATCTTTGATTCCCTAGCATATGATGTATTTGAATTAGATGGACAGGATAAATTGGAAGTGATTGTGAGCAAATCCATAGAAGAGGATGATGGTAAGATAGAATTGGATGAAGAAACAAAAGAGGAACTGGCTGCACTAAATGGTTTTTCAAAAGAACCACCAACAGGTAATGTTTCTTATATAGAATTACCAATTTTTGATACTTCTCTTCTACCTTCTGTTGTGCAGGCTCCTACTCTTGAACTGAAGCCACTCCCTGATCACCTCAAATATGTATTCTTGGGAGAGGGAGAAACACTTCCTATTATTATCTCTAACAAGCTTGAAAATGATCAAGAGGCAAAACTAATCCAAGTTCTTAAAGAACACAAAACTGCAATAGGTTGGACTATAGCTGATCTTAAGGGAATAAGCCCTTCTACATGTATGCATAGAATATTGATGGAAGAAGGAGCTAAACCATCTAGACAACCCCAAAGAAGGCTAAATCCACCTATGATGGATGTAGTTAAGAAAGAAATTCTTAAATTGTTGGAGGTTGGGGTAATATACCCTATTTCAAACAGTCATTGGGTGAGCCCAGTGCAAGTGGTTCCCAAGAAAACAGGAATAACTGTGATAAAAAATCAAAAGGAGGAATTGGTACCCAACCAGATTCAAAATGGGTGGAGGGTTTGTATAGATTATAGAAAATTAAATTCTGTAACCCGAAAAGATCATTTTCCTTTACCTTTTATTGATCAAATGCTTGACAGATTATCTGGTAAACCTTACTACTGTTTTCTTAATGGTTATTCAGGCTATTTCCAAATTGCAATTACTCCTAAAGACCAGGAAAAGACAACCTTCACTTGTCCATTTGGGACATTCGCATATAGGCGCATGCCATTTGGGCTTTGTAATGCCCCTGCTACTTTTCAAAGGTGTATGGTTAGCATATTCTCAAATTACCTTGAAAAATTTATTGAGGTATTTATGGATGATTTTTCAGTTTATGGGAATTCATTCGAGGATTGTTTGGATAACCTTTCACTAATTTTGAAAAGATGTCAAGAAACTAACCTTGTTTTAAATTCTGAAAAGTGTCATTTTATGGTTGAACAAGGTATAGTTTTAGGCCATGTTGTCTCAAAAAGAGGAATAGAGGTAGATAAAGCAAAGATTGATATTATACAAACTCTACCTTATCCCACTTGTGTGCGGGAAGTTCATTCTTTTCTTGGCCATGCAGGTTTTTATAGGAGATTCATAAAGGAATTTTCTAAGAAAGCAGCACCTATGTGCAAATTGCTTCAGAAGGATGTCTCTTTTGAATTTAATGAAGAATGCAGGGAAGCTTTTGACAAATTGAAAGAGTCCTTGATTTCAGCTCCAATCATCCAAGCACCAGACTGGAACATCCCTTTTGAAATTATGTGTGATGCCAGTGACCATGCAGTTGGAGCAGTACTAGGCCAAAGGATTGGAAACACATCCCATGTGATATATTATGCCTCTAGAATACTGAATGATGCCCAAAAGAACTATACCACCACTGAAAAAGAACTCTTAGCTGTAGTCTTTGCATTAGAAAATTTTAGATCATCTTTAATATGCACTAAAATTATTGTTTTTACTGATCATGCAGCTTTGAGGTATTTGGTGATGAAAAAGGAGGCTAAACCTAGGATAATCAGATGGGTGCTACTGCTTACAGAATTTGATTTAGAGATTAGAGACAAGAAAGGGTCTGAAAATAATGTAGCAGATCACCTAAGCCGCATGACACATGTGGAAGAAAAATTGAAAATTGAAGAATCATTCCCAGATGAAAATTTATTTTCAATTTCAATTCATATGCCATGGCATGCAAATATTGTAAATTATCTGGCTACTAATCAGTTACCTCCTCTTTTGACCAGGGAAGCTAAAAATAGGATCAAGAGTGACTCCAAATACTACATATGGGACAATCCTTACCTTTGGAAGCAATGCTCAGATCAAATTATAAGAAGGTGTATTCCTAATTCTGAAGTTTTATCCATTCTAACCTTCTGCCATTCTTATGCATGTGGTGGACATTTTGGAGCAAAAAGGACAGCAAAGAAAGTATTAGATTGCGGTTTTTACTGGCCTACCATATTCAAAGATTCATACCACTTTTGTAAGTCATGTACAAACTGTCAAAAAATAGGTAATATCTCCAGGAAAAATGAGATGCCTCAAACACCAGTATTGTTTTGTGAAATTTTTGATGTTTGAGGCATTAATTTCATGGGACCTTTTCCTTGGTTAGATGGATATAATTATATTTTGTTGACTGTGGATTATGTCTCAAAGTGGGTGGAAGCTAAACCCATCAGGACTGATGATTCTAAAGTGGTTGCAGATTTCATTAAATCCCATATTTTTTCAAGATTTGGGATTCCAAGAGCTTTGATAAGTGACAGGGGAACACATTTTTGCAATAGGACTATTGAAGCCCTATTAAAGAAATATAATGTCACTCATAATTTGTCAACTGCATATCACCCCCAGACTAATGGGAAAGCTGAGGTATCCAACAGAGAAATAAAAAATATCATTAGTAAGACAATAAATCTCAACCACAGGGATTGGAGTCTCAGATTAGATGATGCTCTATGGGCATACAGAATAGCCTATAAGACTCCAATTGGTATGTCTCCATACAGGTTAGTATTTGGAAAAACTTGTCATCTTCCAATTGTATTGGAATATAAAGCATTTTGGGCTATAAAGAAATTTAACATGAATGTGGAAGAAAGTGGAGAATGCAGGAAATTACAACTTCAGGAATTAGAGGAAATTAGAAACGAGGCCTACGAAAACGCAAATATTTATAAGGCCAAAACTAAACTCCTACACGATCATATGATTTCACGCAAGGAGTTTACCAAAGGACAGAAAGTCTTCCTCTATAATTCTAGGCTCCGATTGTTCCTAGGTAAATTTCGTTCTAGATGGGAGGGATCATTTATTGTTACTGATATATTTTTCTCATGGTGCAGTTGAAATAAAAAGCATGGATAACCAGAATAGCTTCAAAGTCAACGGGCATAGGCTCAAATCTTACTATGAATGATTTCAACAAGAGGAATCACAATGGACAACCCTTCAAGACCCTCCTTGATTTTTTTTAGTTTATGTCAAGCCAACGACGTAAAACAAAGCCGCTGGTTGGGAGGCAACCAAACAACCATTCTTCTTCTTCTTGTTCTTTCTATTCATAGATTAATTTCTCTTTATATAAAAAAAAAAATTTGCTGAACTGCAGACGCACGTGCGCAACGACGCTCTAGAATAGCACCGCGGCGCTCACCCGTAGCGTCGCGGCACTCCGTGTTGCAGCAGAGAGCGCTGTGGCGCTCTCTACAAGAGGGTCGCGCACCCTCTTCATCTTCCCCCTCCGATTTTGCATCCTCTTCAACTCCAAATCTGCTTTCTTGCCTTAAATCAACCATACCCACCTCCCATTATGTTATCTTGCTTACATTACATGATTTTCCATCTTCTTTTGCAGGATTATACACCCCTTTCAACATTTGAGTTGGATTCCAAGAAAATGTTTTAGGGTTCAAAGGCATATTTGATCTTGCATCTCCAACCACCCTTCAAGCTAAATTGGGCACGATTCTCTTCATTTTTCCTGTTGCAATTGATTCCCATACTTAATTGCTACTGGTCTGCACTGAATAGGGACTTCTACTTGGGAATTAACCATTCATTCTTCCAAGTTTTTAAGAGCGCCCACAAGGTGTTCGATAAAATGCCTTAGTGAACTTTCCAAGCAAATGGCTCCAAAAACTACTAAGTTGAGTATCTCAAAAAGGAAGACTAGAGCTGAAGACCCTCCATCATTTGACATCGTGGCATTTGTGACTGAAGAGGTTTATCAACACCACATCAAAGTGGTGGTGCATAAGCCTATTGTTCCAGAACATGGATTTATGATCACCGATGGGCTACCTCATAGAGACAATATCCTCCATAGGCATTGCAAGATTTTCTACAGGAACCCAGAACTAGGAGTTATTCCCGTGGTACAGGAGTTCTACTCCAATGCTACAGTTCACGAACATCATAAAGCACGGGTTAGAGGCAAGATGGTGCCATTCACTCTGCATGCCATTAATGAATTCTATTCACTGCCTGATATTGAGGATAATGAATATACGGCATTTCTTCAATCATACAATGACTTTGGAGACATTATATGCACTCTTTGCTACAGAGGGCCCTCTTGGAAATTAGATAGCAATGGCCAACCGGTATATTTTGCTAGGGCTGATATGAATAAAGTGGCTAAAGCATGGTACTATTTCATGTCAGCAAGATTCATGGCCAGCTTTAACATGAGTCAAGTCAGGAGGGACAGGGCCATTTTGCTTTATGCAATACTAAAGGGCCTTTCAATTGATGTAGGCAAGATTATTCATAGGCAGATGCTCAGTTGTATTAGTGCTATAGGCGGATCCCTCTTTACCCCTAGTTTAATTACTGGTCTATGTTAGAAGGCGGGAGTAAGTTGGGATTCCACTGAGGCTCTCATTCACCAAATGAGACCTATTTCCTATGCAGACATACAAAAATACAAAGGCCATGAAGAAGCAGCAGAGGAGGAGCTAGGGATTCAGCCAATACCTACAGAGGAACCGGGCAGCAGCTTAGCTCCACCACCATCCCAGCATACCATTGAAGATTTATGGGAGCGCACAGAGTGTCTGAACCATCAAATGAACGATCTGGCCCTCTACCAGTACTCTATTGCACAGCATCATCATGCATGTTTTAGCCAGTTAGCTCATGCCCTGAACCTCCTAATTGCTTTCCCGACACCTCCTAAGCCAACCTTTAGGCCTGCACCTGAGCATGACGAGATGGATGGTGATCACTAATCAGGAAAGTTTCACTGAACCCCTCCTTATGTTATTACTTATCCCTATTATATTCTCTTTTATATTCTTACATTGGGGACAATGTATATTTTTAACTGTGGGGGGTCACTTTATGATTCAGCTGGATGACTGTATAATAAATCATACACTTGTGCACTTTCCTAATTTGATGCATAACTATAATTTTATGATATGTGCACTTTTAATCCTGTCATGAGGTGAGCATGTGAACAAAATTTCAATTTATGAGTGTGTTAGTGAAACCAATAGCCAATGATATAAATGTTTAAATTGCTAATAGCTCCTGAGAAACGTGGGAAAATCATAATTATGTGTTATTTTAATTTATTTGAAAATTATTACCCATTTTTTAGAATCTTGAAACTATTTTGCACAATAACTTTGTGCATTCAATTTTATCTTTTACTTAGAGAAGGTTTATATAATTCAAAAATATTTCATGATCTCAACAGGATTCTAGACCTTATTTGAATGCTGCTTGAGGCGAAATCCTAGGTTAATACTATTTTTTAGGAGATGATTTAGGCATTATTGGATAGATTGAGCCTTTCTAGCCTAACCTAAACAATGAAATATCCTTAGTACATCTATTTTGAGTTTAATGAACTCTTCCTTCTAAAACCACAAATGAGTCTAAAGCAAACATTTGTATGAATATCCTTATTTTTCTTTACCCTATTCACTCACTCCATGATTATTTTGCTAATTATTTGTATTGTAGAGCTTTATTTACAAAAAGGGTGGAAGGGTGGAAATCCAAAAAGTATAAGAACAAATGTTGTGGTGAAAGAAAAAGAGGAAAATGATGGATTAAATTGAAGCAAGAAAAGGAGTGTGGGGAGACAATTTCCCCAAAAAATTTTATTGAAAAAAAAAGAGAAAGAAAAGAAAAGCAAAGAGCTCAAGAGATCATATTTAATCATGTGGTGCTGGGTGATTGAGCCTACATTTATATCCTTTATCCCACCTTATACCCTGGCCACTTTACAAGCTAAATAAAGTCCTTTTGATCCTAAAAAGTAGTTTTAACCTACATTAGTGGAGAGTAGCATGAAAAATAAGCATATGGAAATCCTACAAAGAGATTAATACCTGATTTCTTGTGATATATAAACTCATTTGAATGAAAGATGGTTGAACTGCTCAAAGACACACACACACTCAGGGTTTTAGAAAATAAATTCTGAATTGCATTTGAATTGAATATTGCACATAGTCATTAAATTTTCCAAAATTTCTTTAAGAGCATACAATTTTCACTATGAGGCTACATATTGGTAAGTCTTTCACTCATCTTATTTATTGAATATTGTTCACATATATTAATTTGCTTGAGGACAAGCAAAAGAGTAAGTGTGGGGTTATTTGACATGCTATAAATTAAGCATGTATTTAGCATATTTTATGATACTTTTTATTTTATTTTAATAGTGAATAAATAGGATTTAATTAATTTTTGTGTTTTATGTTTTAGGAATAATAAAGAAGAAAAGCAGAGAAAAATAGAGAGAAAATCATGAAAAATGATGATTTCTGACCTTTCATCACTAATGGAGGCATATCTCGCTCATTTTAGCTCCGATTGAGGTGATTCCAGTGGCTTTGGAAAGAAAAAACATAGAGCTACAACTTTTGTATTTGAAACTTTGGCAAAATCCAGATTTTTCTAGGCGCCACGCGCTCGTAATTTAGCGTCGTGGTGGCCCGTGATAGCTAGTATGTAGTGCCGCGGAGTTGGTCATAGGCGTTGCGGCGCCCCTTCCCAGGAACCATAGAGCACCGCGGCGCTGACTGAGGGTGATGCGATGCCTAGTGGCATAATTTTCGTAGCGCCACGGCGCCCACCGCCGTACAAACTTGCTGATTTTGCGATTTTAGGTCTTTTTTCACTCAAATTGAAGGCTGATGGATGGGAATTTTGACCTAAATACATTCCTACTTCAATTAAGAGGAGGGAATCTATAAAAAGAGAGGAAAGCAAGCAGAGAAGGCATCCAATTCTTCATCCAAGTTCTTCAATTCTTCTTTAGATTTTCTTATGGCCCTGTGTGGCTAGTTCTTTTCAGTTGGTTGAGGTAGATTGAAACCTCAAGAGACCCTTATGCGTTGTGAGATTTGGAATTGTTTTCAATAGTTCAATCTTAACTAGGTATTGTTTATTCATCTGCATTTCTTTTCTACATGATTTTTCATGTGATTGCTAGGAGGCCTACTAGTATATTGTATGTCTAAGTCTACTGCTGAATTAGGTTTTGAACAAAGTTTTCATTACTTGATTCATGAAGCAAATAGGATTAAGGATTTTGGATTATAAATCATTAACCCTATGATGAATGATCAACTAAATTAAATATAATCAATTTTCTTATATTCATTTAGCTCTATCAGTTTCTCTCATCCTTAATGCATTTGATAAGCTAGACTTTGCCAATGTGTTAAAGGATTTTTTATCAATTAGAGTTTAATTAGTACGATTGTTATCAATTCACTAGGCTTAAGGAGGAACTGGGATAGAGTCCCAATGATAGATATTTGGTTTAAGATTAATGATTTTGTCAATGATCGATGCAATCCCTTGATGGTGAATATCGACCGAAACCAACGATTTTCTCATTAATTACTCTTTTCACTATTTTCATTATTGTTTAATTTACTTTATTCACAATTATCAAACCCTCCCTTTCTTAATCACATAAGGTAATTCCAGTCTCTATGGGATCGACCCTTACTCCCCCTACTATAGGTTAGTTTTGAGGTAAGGTATTAATTTGGGTGTACCTGCGACAGTGCACACCAGATGTTGATGGCCATTTGCAGTTTTGCTTTCTTACATTGAGGACAATGTAAGGTTTTGGATGGGGGTGCGATAAACGGTAAATTTTTCTTAGTTTCTTAGTTTCTTTTTTAGTAGTTTTTTTGTGTTTAATTGTATTTTATTTTTATTTTCCATTTATTTTTATGCATTCCGATTTAATTACTGTCTTATTTTTTTATTATTTTGTTGTCTCATTTGCATTTTACTTGTTTTAATTTGCATGTTGATGATAATAGTATGATTGTGATAACACATAGCTTTTAGAAGACATTAAATTTTGCTTTGGTTTAAAGATAATTTCAAATGTTGATTTTACTTAGTTGGCGACTCTTTTGGTATGTGGTATGACTTGGTTGATTAGTCTAAATGCTTAGAGAAGTTTTATGTGCGAATTTTTCATGGACATTTTTGTGATTTCAACAAACTCTAGAACTCATTTGAAAACCTCTTGAGGCGAAATAATTTGGAATTGCACTGTTTAGGATATGATATAGGCCATTTTTGGATCGATCGTACCATTTTTAAGCCTACCTTGTTATCCTTATATCACTAGTTACCTCTTTGAGCCTATTTAAATATATTGTTAGCCTTATTTTTCTTTCTTTTTGCCTTCTATAACCTACCTTTTATTTAGCCACAATATATATATATATATATATATATATATATATATATATATATATATATATATATATATATATATAAAATTCCTACCTTATTTGTTAAGAGCACTTAATTTTAAACACAAACTTTTCAAGAGCAATTGAAGTAAGGATGGAATAAATAATAAATATATATCTTCCACATATAAAAGAAGAAATTGGTTGGGGGTTATCTCTCTTAAAAAAGAAAAAAAAAGAAACAAACAAAAAAGAGAGCCTTCATATTCTAGTAAATAAAAGAGTGTTAGTGATGGATGTACTGAGGAGAAAGATTGAGGAAGAATTTTGTTTATCTTTGGAAAAATGGGATATGATCAGAAGAAACAATTTGGGTTTAATGGTGTTACTCTTTTACTTAATTGGTTGTGTTTAATCTAATAAGTTCTCTTATTTGTATTTTGACACTTCCCGTTCTTTCTTAACCAAATACCTAAGCCTAACATTACAAGCGTCATAAAGTCCTATTGATCTAAAGTGGTGTATTTTTCCTTCATTAGTGGAGAGAGATTTGAAATATGAGCCTATGAAGTTTGAAATTTCACCTTTTAGTTTGTGAATGTTGTGCATAATATTATCTAGGCATTATGGCTATTGGTTTGTGGTTTGATGGATGTTTAAGAGTCAATAACAAAAGTGACATTGGTATTTGAGATTTCTTAAAGCTTAAGTGACATTTAATTATTCTATGTGTTGTGTGTTATTTACAATTTTTGAGACATTTGTGCAAATTAATTATTGTGTGATTTTATTGCTTTGAGTTAGGATAGTTTTAGGTAAGATGTTTGTGGGTATCATCACTGGAAGCCCTCACGAGACTACAACTCATCCTACTAGGGCCTCTTAGGGGATTAAAGGCTTATTGCATACGCTTAATGTAATTTTGTAAATAGAATAAATTTTCTTTGAATTCTTCTTTTAATGTCTCCTTTGAATTTATTCATAGATCGCTTTTCTTGCTAGAGACTAGCAAGAAGCTGGTTGGGGGTTGTTGATAAGAGTCAAATTATTGCATTTTTTTCATGATTTAAATATTGATATTTGTGTGAAAATTGTGTTTATTTGATTATTTAATTCACAAATGTCATTCCACAGGTATTTTGTGTTTAAAGTGCAATTTTAGGTAAAATCATAATTTTGGAGAAGTTTGGGAAAAATTTCAATGACCGGGATTGAGTGAGAATCAAGAAAAGAGAGTTTCAAGATTTAGAATTCCCGCCGCCGGCGAGAATGCTACAGCATAATTTTCCCGAGAGCGCGAGTTTTGACAGATTCAAATCTAGCCACTGGCCAAATGAGTTCACCGCCGGCTAAATGCATCTCGCCGCTGGCAAGAACTGAAGATCCAACATTTTAGTTTTTTTTCGGAAAGCTCGCCGCCAGCGAGTTTCGTTCAAAAACACATTTTTTATGTTGTTTTGTTCCAAAATTGCTCCCAAAACCCTAGATCTATATATACCATAAGATAGAGAAAGAGGGGACGGCGAAATAGACTGTGGAGAGGTGTTTTTGGAGGAGAGGAAGCCATTTTGGAGAGAAAGCTTGAAGGATCATCAGTGTAACAACCTTTTTTTTTTCTTTATTATTATACAATATTGAGTTCACATACACGTCATTAATCAAAATGTACATGCAACATATCAAACACATAGATATTTACATCTTGTTTATTTTGGTTGACTAATTCCGGAGATACAAGTGCGGGTGGTTGCACCTTCACCGAGATCTGAGCAAACTCAACCCCAAACATCTTATTTGATTCTGAGATCTGTCCAACATAAAGTAACTCGATCCAATGTGCACTAAAAGCCAAAGCCATAGAAAAAAATCTGCATAACTAATTTTCTAAACATGATATGGAAATATAGTGAGAATTAAATCCCAGTAAGTTCAACAATAAATCATCAACAATATAGCTCATCACGTCATCTTCAGCTGTCTAAACTACAGAAAATATCTTTGGTCACATGAATGCATTATATCTACGCACATAAGAATCATACTGTAATGATATGTATGACAGGATTAACTATTTTGAAAATATCATATGATGGCCATCAACTTATTCTCATTTCAAGCTACCCCGGTCAGGGTGAGTATCCTCTACTCTCCGGTATGGGCTTTTCTCGCTCCGTCCGACATGGCCCACTTTCTCTTTCTTTTCTCATTATCATGATCATAACCGTTGGTAGGGCATCCCCTACTGGTGCACCACACGGATTGCCATGTGACTGTGCTCATTTCTTTTCTTTTCACAATGATAGCCAAAAATATGCTTTCAATAACAAGTATGTTCATCAAAATATAACTATTACCAAAAATCATTGGTAATCATGCCATGAACATAACCATTTCAAATATCACTTTATAAAATATTTCCATGTCAAAATTTCACACTTAAGATGGTAAGAAGTTCATACAATGGCAATGGTTATGGCTATACTAGTTATTTATTATTTTCATTTATAAGATTCATCTTCTTTCTTGAATATTAATTTTATTCCTTTACTTTCTTAATGAAGGTTTTCATCACATCTAACCTTCTCTTACTAATCAGAGCATAACTCCCTTAATTGAACTCTGATGTAGGTGATCTTGTTGTCCATTTTAAGATAAAACAATTATCTAAAACTATTATGTTGAATAGTTTAGCGAAATATTAAGAAATCAAGGTGATATTACTCCCTCAAAGTATAGGATAGTTCCTCTCGGATAGGTTCTAACCTTTAGCTACTAATCTGTCCATATCTCCCACATATGAATTCCAAATTAAGTGATTCTAGTGGCTAAATATCCATGACACATCTATCTATAATTCGTATGTTAACCATTTATTTTAATTTCTTATAGAGTGTTCCCAGAAATTAAAATACCGAAACTATCCTAACATATTCTTCCTTGATGAACCATTTTTTGATCTTTGCTTACTAATCGGACGATATATACATCATATGGACTCTAAATTGAATGATTCCAGTGGCTACAAACCCGTGACACATATATCTTGAATTCTTATGTTAACCATTTATTTGAATTCCCTACAGATAATTCTCAGAAATTAAAATACTGAAGCTCAAAACTCTGCCAACCATAGCTATACCCATGCAGAACTATGTACACCAACCTAAGTATTCAAGCATACATCACATGCAAGATCAATATGTAACATGATATAGCAACATCCGTGACCAATCATCAAAGTTCTAAGATGAAAATCGCATATAAATATTATAAGTTTCAAAATTTTTCTTCAAAAAGAAATATTGTTAAACTTACCTGGAGCACTTAGTCTCCTAGACTTCTCCTTCCTCTTTCTTCCTTTCTTCCTCTCCTTTCCTCACTCTACCTTGCTTCTATTTTTCCTCTCCCTTACTTGGATGAAATTATAATGTTGTAAGGGTGGGTTTTCTTATATAGACCACCAAATAATTCACCTTTCATGATCATGGGTCTACCTTATCACAATTAGGATACACTTTGTTGAATTTTTGGAAAACAAACAACTTATGTTCTTGTCTTCCTCTTCCTTAGTCAAGATATGCATAGGAAAAGGAGATTTGTATTTTGAAAATTATGATAATATGTTCTTAAGATATGGGACAAGGTCCCTTTGATTTAGGGATTCATTTACTTTTTCTTTTGTCTTAATCAATTATGATAGGTTGCCTTTTTAAGTGGCAAATTTCTAGCTCTTCAATCTCCATTATTTGGTTGAAATAATTGATGTGGGATAGAGATGTTTTGTCCTAATGCTATGTCTTATCATACCGCTTGCTAAAATTATGAGTGTAGGATATATATGTTTTTGTCCTAAAGCCTTTTATTATTATGCCACTTGCCAAAATGATGAATGTAGAATCACACCACTTGCTAAATTTTTGTCTTAATGACATGTCACCTAATCTTGATTACACCATTATTTCATCACTTTAATTTTATTTTTATTTTTATTTTTCCTCTTGGTTTTGGGCTCATTCTTGCCCATTTTCTTTACTTTGGTTAAAATTCTACCTTTCATAATAGGCTTGGTCACATTTTCATGATTTTTGGGCTACCGGTCCAATTTCTATATCCTAGTCCAAGTCTATGTTTTATTTCTTCCTTGGGCTATCCTATTGGCTTGCTAAAAATTCACGTGAAGTAGAAAAACTCTATATGAAGTGTCCATAGGTTAAAGCCCAATTACGGGTGGAGATACTAAACTTAGTAATTAAGAAAAATTACCCTAATCCGATCTTCTTGAAATTTTAAGACCTTTACTTACTTCACAAAAATTTATCTTTCTTTACCTAAGAATTTCACCTTTCTTTAGCATGTTTATTTCTAATATTTCCTCTTAGGTTTTCTTTCTTTACCTATTCCATTAATATTAGAACATTTCTATGCATATATGTAAGGTGAAGAATTTCTAAGAAAAATATCTAAAAATTACGGGATGTTACAATCACCATTGTTGCTGCCAAGTGTTCATCTCCAACAGTTCTTCATCTCTTCTCCTTAGCTTTCTTTTTCTGTAGTTTATTCTAATTTTGTATTCATGTATTCAGTTGAGATAATAGTTGTTCTTATTTCCATTATGAACTAATTCATTTTTTTGATAAGGCTATGATGTAGTTGAATCAAGAAAATCTGATTTCTTTTGTTATGGTTATATGAGTTCATTGTCTTCAAGTTGAGTATTTATTTCCATGCTTAATGCTTTTAAATTTCTGGCCAAGATTTAGATGATTTGTTGCATTATATTGAGACCGAGAGGAGATGTGTAATGAATGCTTCTCGTGATAAATACCATATGTTGAATGCGAGTGTGAGACATAATGCATGATGTATATGGTTATTCTAAAAATTCCATAAATCATAATGTGCTTGTTGTGATTAAATCTTCATAGAAATATAGTTGGTTATCATAGATAAGTAATTCTAACATAACTCAAAAGAGAGTATTAGATAAGTTTAGGTTTTTCAACCATCACTTTTAGCTTTGATTCTCATATAACATGAGTTGAAATCAGATTGAATTGATTCAGCAAAAACAAATGCCTTAGCATTTTTAATCATTTGTGAACAACATTCAATTGTGTTCTTTGCATTTATTTATAAGTTAATTTGCCTCTTAAACAATTTCAACAATTTGGTTTTCAAATAAAATTAGGATTAGTCAATTTCGGTACTTAGTAACGCCATTCCTTGTGGGTTCGATATCCGTACTTTTGTACACTTTATTACTTGAACGATTCGTGCACTTGCGTAAATATCCACATCTCACAATGCATAAATATCCCTTGAGATTTCAATGTACCTCAACCAACTAAAAAGAACTAGTCACCAAGGCCATAAGAAACTAAAGAAGAATTGAAGAATCTAACTAAGAACTTAGATGAAGGATTAAATGAATTTTATGCTTGATTTCCTCCCTTTTTATAGAGTAACTCCTCCTAATCGAAGTAGGAGTGTTTCTAGGTCAAATGCCGGCCCATCGAGCTTCAATTGCAGTTGAAAAACCCTAAAAATCGTGAATTTACGACCTAGTGCGGCGGCTGGCGCCGCGGCGCTCCGAGTCTGCAATGACGCAGCACCCAGAAAATTTCAGAATTTTCCAAAGTTCCAAACACAAAAGTTGTAGCTCTATGTCTCTTCTTTCCATAGCCGCTCAAATCACCTTAATCCAATCTAAATTGAAGGATATATGCCATACTTAGTGACCAAAGGTCAGAATTCATCTTGCTGCACTGTGATTCTGATTTGTAAGCTCTGTAACGCTATGTAATCTCTGGAATTTAACCAAGTGTTCAACATAAACATTGTAGATTATTGTGTTATCTTTTCACAGCCACTTGAATTACTTTGATTGGAGTTCATAAGAGGGAGATATTCTCAAAACAGTGCTGAAAGGTCTGGATTCGCTGCAATGTAGCATTTTTCCATGAATTTCTTATCTTTTTCCTTCTCTTTTCTTCTTCCTTTGTTCCTACAACACAAAACAAAAAATTAAGCTAATTCCTAATTATAGTTTACTTAAATCAAACAAAAAGTAAGTTTAAAGGTATTAATATCATGCTTAATTAAGATCACATCAGTATTCTTTGATAATATATGTTTAGTGCAATTTACATTATTTGATTTCAACTACAAACAATAAATCAAATATGCTTATAAATTAAACCCAAATCATTCATGTACTAACCAAACTTGATTTAACTAAAATTATCAATTTAGTTCAATTATGAAACATCTATTTTTTAAACTTCTTACAATATTTTATCCAAAAATATTTTTATGCATAACCTAACATGTTATCACTCACAAGTCACAAACTTAAATTGTGGTAGAAGGAATTTCCCATTTAAGCCATTTGTTTTCTTTTTTTTAGCATAATATGCTTGTAGTGCCACACAAAGAAATGATAATGTATAGACCGTACTGTATTTCGTGATAGAGGGCTATGATCTTATTTCTTAACCCTACTCACTAGGCCATTTGCTAACTTAGCTGGTGATGCTTGTTTGTTGGAGAACATGATGAACAATAGAGACTAGGAACATACACAACTACTATTTTTGTAATTTATGGATAATGGTTATTTAAATATATTTAGCTTGCCAAAAGTAAATATAATTAAGCACTAATGGAAAATAGTTTTGTATATCTTCCAATTAATATAATGTCTGAATTAATAATGTCACTCTTTTATTGTATTATTAGCCCGTTTTTCTTATCACTCTGTTATTTCTATTCTTTCCCTGTTTGGAACTATTCACAAGCATTGGCTTAGCAATATACCCATAATTATATTTTCAACACTTTTAGCCTTGTTGTGCTGTTGTTGCTAAGCTGGAAAGCATGAAATTGATGAATCAATTATATTCTAGTGATTGCATGTCTGCATAACTATATAGTTCTAGACTAATTAGTCCAATTGAATCCATCTTCATGTATGCTTTCATAATATTATAAATAATTTTTTCATCCTAATTTGTTTAAATAATTTTGTTGTATGTGAATAGGGACAAATTTCGATAAGTCTTACTGGTAGTGCTGCACCGGGATCTACAGCTAATACAACACAAACATCTCCAAGAGAACCACCGACTTGATTGTATCTTGTCACTTTATTTTATGTGTGTTGTTTTTTTATTAATTGACAGTATTTGTCTAAAACATTTATTAGCTTTAAAACTATATTAATGTGTACTAAACTAGAGAGACATTGTATTGTTTATGTCTGTATTATTTTTGAAAATTGAACCTAAGATTTATTATGGTATCTCCCATAGATCCATTGTATTTCCATTTTCTTGATAAAGAATGGAAAAATAAATGGAAAACTTGAACAAAGCCTACGAGAAAACTAAGATACTAGTGGGAATGGAGGTGGAAGAAGACGAACACCTAACTGTGGCATTGCAAGAGAGTAACTCATTTGCATTTATGGACGAATTTATTCATAACTACACCTTGTCCACCAACCAGGTGTTTTCTTTTATGGAATTTATTGTTAATCCTTCTCTTTTGCTTTGTTTGCTGACAAGAAAATTTTACAATAAGCATCAATATAAATGTCTTTATTTCAGCTTTTGGTACTAGGTATTTTTTTTCAACCATCTTGTATTGCATGATATTAGCTGTCACATATTTATTGTTTATTCCCACTTTTCCTGTATAGATTATGCACTAAAGCGATAACGTTATTTTGCAAGACTCCTTTATAAGTTTTAATTTTTTTGGCTATAGGGTGTAAATTTATTTCACCTAAATATTAGGATATATTTTTATATGTATTACATGAAAACAGATGATTGCTTGCATTATAGTAGTTGGCATCTCTTATCTGTTCTTGAGGGTGCCTGAGGTTGAAACCTTGTACTGTTGTGGACCAGGGTACTAGTTGTATTGTTTATGGCCTAGAGAAGAAAGGAAATTAAACTGCATTGATATTGGGTGCCTTTTATTCTATTGCTCAGTCTTTTTATTTATTTATTTATTTTAAAAAACTTGAATCAGTGCAATCTTTAGTGGATGAATTTTACTGTTGGATTTAAAACGATCATAAACAAGTAAAAAAGTTGCTAGCTTGATGATTTATTTTCCCGAGAAACATAGACTGACTAGAAATGAGATCTGGTTATTGGTAATGTAAATATAAACTAATAGCAGCTTTTAATTTGGGCTCACAAAAGGCCCAGGCTTAGTATTCAAAATAGATGAAGGGATCCTTATATGTATTGTTTAGACAAAATCCAAAAAATGAAACTTCTGAATATCAAGTTAAAAAATCTTCCTTGGTTCAGCGTGGATTTTTGTTTGTTTTATTCCAAATTTTTTCTTTTTACATAAGCTAATTGATACATTTCTTTATATGATGTGCACATCTAGAATGAAGAACTAGATAAATATGAAATCAACTATGCAAATGTGATTGTGGCTCAATTGATAATACTATTGTTGATATGAGGACTAGATAACAGTCAACATTAAGTATAAGCTGATTACTGAAAAAATGTTACTTGCTACTCTTTTAGCCCATTTCATGAATAGATGTATGAGAAAAATGAAGTTTGAGATTGTTTGCCTCGAGTATTTTGATTTTTGGAATGTCTCATTTAGCATTATAGTCTAGTTGCATCTTTTAGCTCTTAGAGTAAGGTAACAGCATGGGAATCCCTTGTGATTACTGTGTTAATGGAAGGTTCATAAGATTAGCGGTGACATGTTTACTTAAGCAATTTATTAAAATTTATTACAGGAGGGCAAATTCAAAGATCAATTTTGCAATAACAACTGTGCTTAATTATAGGTATGATTTCTGCTAAATTTTCTAGTAAGTAAAATTATTTGTGGCCTTATGTCTAATGTATAGATGCTTGCTACGCCTATTTCAGTTGTCTCCTTCACCACATCCTAAAAATTCTTAGTTGATACTTTTACGCTATTGTATTGTTCTATTGAAAGCATTAAAGCCTGTAAGATTTCTTATTTTCAAAATTTTTCCTTCTTTGTTTTGTCGTTATCTTAAATTAAGAGGAGAATGCATCTTTAGGTGAAAAAGTTGTTGCATTAGAGGAGGACTTGCGTAAATCAAAACAAGAGACCTTTGAATATCAGAATCTTTGGCGTCAGTTAGAAAAGGTATATGAACAAGTGGCCATAACTTGTGGAGAAAGAATAAATTGGAATATATGGTTAAATATAAAATGTTATTAGGAATGTAATTTCATTCCTTGAATTTGGTGTAATGATTTTCTGTTATTTTGATGCTTAATTCTACCTTGTACAGGAACTGAAGGACTTGAAAGATCATGAACAGCAAATGAAGCCTAAGGTATAAATTGTTTGATTATTTAAGGTTTTGATTGCATAGTATGGTAGTTTTATATAAAATCGTCACTCTTAAATCTTTCAAAGTAATCGATGTCTAATGAAGTAATGGTATATTTTTATCCATGTTATTAGAGATGGAAAACATTGGATACTCTTGTGTTGCATGCAATAGAGAGCGTATGCAAACCTTTGCTTTGATAATAAACTGTAAATCACATTGTTCATGAAGGTCTACTTGCAAAGATTTGCCAACTTTGCTCCTTAAGAATGGATCAACATTTTTGCTACCGATTTGACCTTACTTTATATTACTGTAATAGTTCTAACCTATTCATGCAGAGTTGTGTTGTGGACATATGAGCTTTTGTGTTATGAATAGTCATTGAAATTCACATTTGAATATAAGCATGATCTATTGTTTCTTAACTTCTGTACATTCTGACAAGATTGTCAGTGTTCAAATTCCTCCAACATTAAATAATCAATTAGTTGATGATTGTGAATTTATTACCCATATGAGCAAGGTAAGTCTATTGCATCTGTGCATTAATTTTTTTTGAAGCATTAGTCAATGCCTTGTTTTCTTTGGTAATCGATTGCTATAACATGATACAGGACATGTTAGTTCACTTCTATATCCTTTGCTTCAAACTCCTTAACACATTTCTTATGAATGTTTTTCCTTACCTAAACATTTTAATACATTTGAGTTATTTTACACAATAATGATATGATTATTTTAGAACCTTAAAGAGTTGTTTCATACATTGGATGCTAGGACACATTCAAAATGCTTATGATTGCTGCAAGGTTATGTCACCTACAATTATTATTATTATTATTGTTGTTGTTGTTATTGTTATTACTATTATTATTTGTTTATCATATTTCTTTTATATTGTTAAAAATGTGAAGAAATTTGGGCTACTTTATATATAAATTATTTTCAGAACATGAACATGAATTGCACTACAAGAAAACTGGCATTCAATGGAGACTTTAGTCGTCACTCAAGGTCAAAAAGTCATCACTGAATACTTCCAGTGATGACTTTCGGTCGTCACCAAGTGGTCGCTAATAAATGTGTTACAGAAGCTTTCAGTGACGACCCTTCAAGGTCGTCACTGAAAATGGACATTTAGTGACGATTAAGTTGTCACTAAATCTAAACTTTTAGTGACGACTCAAGAAAGTCACCACTGAAACTTTGGAACAAAAAATTTGAAAAGCAATTGATATTGGATTCAGTGACGACTGGATTCGTCACTGAATCCTTTAATTTTTTATTCAGTGATGACTGTAGTCGTCACTGAATCTCCTATCGTCGAATTTAGTGAAGAGTTTTGGTCGCCACTGAATCCTATAGTAAACTTTTTAAAATTTTCATTTGCCATTTAAATAAAATCTTTATTTATAATTAAAAAGCATAACCAAAGAAATTAATAAAGTATATATATATATATATATATATATATAACCAGAATTTCATACATAATACATGATTGTTGACTGAAATATATAATGTCAATTAATAGAAAATTACATAATCAAATGTTAACAAATTAAAAAAATTTAACTTGGTGGCTTTCTTGGAGATGGTGTTGCATTAGTCGTAGAACTTGGTGCAGCACTACCCATAATGCCCAGCAGAATTTGTCCTTATTCATATTTCAATAATAAATTAATATATAACTTACCAAGTATAATTTTAAAAAATAAATATATACCAATAGCATGAAAAAAATACGAAAAAAAAATGTGACCAAGTTTAACAAAGTTAATATCACATATATGACACTTAAAAAAATATTCTAACATTATGCACATAATAATGACTAATTTAGTCATTACTTCACTCACACTAACTATTAAACATGACATATTGATAGTGTGCTCTATTTTATCTACAATATTGTAGAATCACAAAAACATTAATAAGAAAATAATAGTCAAGCATATATGACCCAAGCTTGTTTGTGCTCAAATTGCAAATGCTAATCCTCTCTATCTATAGTTCAAGTTTGTCCCAAAAATAAAAGAGCATAAGTTCAGACCAAACAATCAGAAGACACCCTATTTTTTTCTTGTTCTGAAAAAACATTCACCTATGCACAAAATCATCCAACAAAAAGCAAAAATTAAGCGACCACATAATCCTTGAGAGAAAATTCACTCAATGCTACAACCATGCAACATATTTGAATTCTTCTAGTGTTAGAAAAAATTTTAACTATATGAAACCTAACCATATGTTTTAGAGGAAATAAAACCATTGCAAAAATACAATAAAATCAAAAAAAGGGAAAAACTTTCCCTGAAGAAAAAGAAAAAGTACAAAGCATATATTGTGACTTCAAAATACAATCAAATTCCCACCACTTCTCATTATAAAACAATTATCAATTCTCTTCATAAGTCATAACATATGACAACTCACAGAAATCTATAAAAATAAGGAACAATAAGAGGGAAGAAGGAAGGAGCTAATCAAGTGTGGGAGTAATGACCAATTTTCATTGTGCCTTTGAAAGGACAATCAAATTACCGCTACTTCTCATTATAAAACAATGACAAATTCTCTTCATAAGTCATAACAGATTACAATCCATAGAAACCTACACTAATTAGTACAATGTCATCTCTTGTTAACACTAAGTCAAAAGGTGAGAAGACCAAATCAGTATAAGGCAAGCCATGCAACATATTTGAATTCTTCTAGTGTGGGAGCAAATTAGTACAAAGCATATATTGTGACATCGAAACGACAATTAAATTGAAACCACTTCTCATAATAAAACAATGACCAATTTTCTTCATAAGTCAGAACAGATGACAATCCATAAAAACTTACAGCAATCAAAACAATGTCATATCTTGTTAACACCATGTCAAAAGGTGACAAGACCAAATCGGTACAAGGCAAGCCATGCAACATGTTGTTTTAATTAAAACTCGCAAGTGCACGAATCTATTGGAGTATAGATTTAGTGGTATGCAAGGTCGATCCCACAGGGATTGCCAATTGAGAGAAAATTCTAATATAGATCCGAAATAAATACTTCTAACCTAGTTCCCGATGTCTTGTTTTATGAGAGGAATATTGAACAAATTACACAAAGAACTAATATACTGAAATTAAATGAAGATGTAATTAAAGTAAAGAAGCAGCTAAGGTTAAGGGATCCACTCTTGGTATATCGAATAAAAATAAATTTAACTCTTTTATTACTCAATTAGAATCTTTACACGAATAAAGTTCTAATCGGATGATATGTTAATTTAAGCTCAACTTTGTTTATATATGAATTATATTTACCTCCTTTCTAATAATTAAAACATTCTTGTAAAATGGATTCAAGCGTACATTGTGCCAATCAACATATTGTCTACAATAAATCAAGAGTGATTCAAGTATTTATTGTGCCAAAAATTGTCTACAATGTATCAAGGTTCACACTTCACAAGATTAAAAATACAAAGATGCAAAAGATAACTTGTAAATGGATTCAAGCATAAATTGTGCCAATCATTATATTGTCTACAATAAATCAAGATTCACATTTTACAATATTAACTTATGCAAAAAATGAAAGGTAGAAAATTAATTAACATAACAAAATAAAATGAAATAGAATCGGTGGCAAAGCCAACCAATAGTCAAATAAAATAAAGTAGGCGGCAAAGCCAACCATGAAAATAATAAGAGATAGGCGGTCTAATAAAACCAGCCAATAAAATAACAAGAAATCGGCGGTATGATAAAACCAGCCATTAAGAAATAATTATGAGAAAAGAAATAGGAAGGCAAATACAATATCAAAGATAAACATTAAGATTAAGAGTTAGATAAATTATTATTCTCATACCAAGAGTTTCACCCTTTCACCTTAGCATTAGGAGATTAGTTCTCCATAATCAAGGCAAGAAAGTGAAATGAAAGATGAAGAAACATGATAATATTACGAAAGAAGATGAAAAATACAAGATGTCTAAAGAGAGAATAACATTACAAGTTCGTAGAATTCCAACAAAGCTTTCCCAAGCTCTCTCCAAAGCTCTCCAAAAACTCCTTAACTCACCCCTCAAGTCCTCTATTTATAGATACAATTAAGTGTGGTTGATGTGATAATTGTCAAAATTGTTAGGTAGGAAGTTGTACAAAGTTGACAATTTGAATTCCATCATGTGCACCGAAATTGATACTTGAATATCATCTTGAAAATCGCCGAATTTTCTGACTTCATCAACACAAAAGTCGTAGAAAATTTCATAAGATTTCCGTCAAGACAAATTGTGGACAAATTGGATACGTAATGTGTGAGTTATGGTCAAAATACTAGAGCAAAGTCGAGCTGGACTGCAGCAGTAGTCAGATTCTCTTCTAGCCCACTTTTTACCCTTTTAGTGTCCGTATTTTCTGACCACTTGAACATGAAAGTTGTACCCAATTGTGTCAGCTACACACCTACCAAATTGCATACATATTGGATATGTATTTTCGGAGATATGGCCCAAGTACTACAGCAAGGTTGGGCTGGACTGCAACCAGCAAACATATTCTCAACACTGGGTGCTTTGCCTTGAATCTTTATGTTTTAGTTCTTTTGAAAATGTGATCATAAATCAAGAATAAATTTGTGCATATATCCATTAGGATGCGTCTCAAGAGACAATATGATAATGCTCCTTCCTCAGCCAACCTTAATGAATTTGTTTTATCTGCTTGATTTATAGACATCATTCCCAAAGAACCACAATTTAACTCTGATTCCTCCAATTAAGTCCATTTTCTACTCTTCTCTCCATCTGTAAGAAAGACACAAAACTAAAGACAAGTAAGGAAGATTTATGCTTAATTATGGCGAAAGATAATATGAAAATATTTAATTTATGAGTATAAAACTCACTCATCAAATACCCCCAGACTTAATCTTTTGCTTGTCCTCAAGCAAAACACACAAACTTCAAAATTCAAATGATGAGTGAGTGATGAATTGTTTTTGACTTACTAAGCATTCCTCAAGAATCTAAAATGTGCAACCAAGAAAAATATCAGAATCCCAAGGTTATGTAGAACTTTTATTCAAATGTAACATATGGTTTACTCTTGAATCCCAAGAGTGTGTGTGTAGTAATCTTATGACATTAGACTTTTCGCATTCAAATAAATTTATGTAATCAAATATTTAAAACAGATCTCTAGATATATGCAATTGAGACTCCATAAGCTTATTTTTTATGTCACTCTCTACTAATGTAGACTAATCATAACATTTAAGATCATTAGGACTTTCATTAGGCTTGTAATGTATGGCACAGGTTAAAGGTGGATAAAATGATATGAATGAAAGCTCAACTCACTCTTCGGCGTACATAATCATTTAAAGCCTCACAAATACTTTTGGATATTATACTGTGAATTCTATCTCCAACCTTTTCATCATCCTTACATTTATTTGCTCATACTATATATTTTTTTTTAATATGAACACCCCCAAACTTATTTATTTAGGGAGTATTAACTTTCTTTCTTCTTTTTTTTTCTTTTTTTTTTAAACTTCTACCATCCACCCTTGAATCATAACTTTTCAAATGATCATGCCTGTGAGTGAAAGGTAAGAGTTAGACATATTTTTATTTAAAGGCTAGATAGAAATATAGGTGTTCAAGAAAGGATAAATATAAGCTCGAAATAGGTTGCTAGGGATATCATCATGTATAGGTTGGTTTAAAAGGCTCAAACGATTCCAAAAATGCCTAATTCATTTCTCAAATGGAGAGTAATCTAGGATTTCGCCTCAAGTGACAATCGAATAAGTTCTAGAGTCTTATGAGATCAATTAACATATCTAAATCACATAAATTTTTTTTTGAATAAACAATCAGTCAAATGTAAAAGATTAAGTGCACCAGATATTAGGATTCTCAAATAAAACATAAGTTACATTAGAATTCAAGTTCACACATAACACCCAGAACTCATCAATTTTTCAAAGGTTACAAGCATTTTAAACCATTTTCATCATTGGTGCTAGCTTTGCCTAATCCCAAAACATCACTCAATTTTTTTTTTGAAAGATGAAGAAACACAAAATAAACAATAAAGATTAAAAGAGATATTACCTGGAAGGAGATCTAAGAAAAGATGAACCTGCAACAAACTAAACAGAAAATACAAATTTACTCAAGCAAATAAAAGGTATTACAAATGAAGATTTAAGTCCAGTTTGCGCTTTCTGCGGTGTTCTGTTGTCCAATCTATTTGAGCTATAACTGGATCAGGTACATGAACAAATGCTTGTAACGCATCAATCAGCTCGTCAGCATTCGAGGCCGAAATGAGAATCCGACGTGCTGAGTGCGAGATAAACCTTTGTTCTACAGCATGATCAAGAAAAGACAACAAACCATCAAAGAAATTGTTAACATTCAACAAACCTATGGGTTTATGGTGCATGTTCAGTTATACCCAAGAGACGATTTGAAAAATTTCTTCTAGAGTACCAAAACCTCTTGGTAAGGCAATGAAGGCGTCAGCGTTGCATATCATTTTAGCAATTCGTTCATGCATGGAGGATATCCTACATTCTTCCCCAATTGTTTTTCCTACTATGTTTGATGCAGCTAGAGCTGTAGGAATAATACCAAGAACTTGGCATCCTCCTAGATATGCAGATCCAGACACACTCCCCATTAACCCTCGACAACCTCCACCATACACTAAATGAATCTTTCTCTTGGCTAGTACCATACCCAAAGTTTGTGCTGCTTTTACATATTCTCCATTTTTCCCAGGACTAGAACCACAAAAGACACAAATATTTCGAAAGTGACGAACTGCGGTTCCTTCCATATCTGTACTCACCTTAACTTTGATTATGAAGATGAAGATAATAAGGTGTGCATTTATAAGACTCAAATAAGGGCATACTTGTAATAGCTATGTGAATAGGCCGATGGCATAATTTCAATAGCTATAAAAGTAGGCCGGCGAATGTCAGCTAAATTAAAGGTGAAAAATTCAAAAATGATGGCACGCATGTATATGTACAGTAGTTGTGATTGTGGCTCACATCTTCCTCTGGTTTTACGTCCATTAACGGCTTAAACGCCCTTTATGGGTCGAGGATATGCTTCCCATCCAATTTTCTTATAAATTGGCAAACAGGGTCTTTTAACGTCAGATTCCCAAGACTGTACCGTTTATGTTCTTTTTTGAAATGGGGCCATAAATCGACAATACCGATATGCACAGATCCACTAGGATGTGTCTCAAGAGACATTGGATGAAAGTCATCATCCAATGACTCCTTACTCAAGCCATCCTTAATGAACTTAATTTTGTCTTCCCGATTTACAGACACCCAACCCAAAGAACGGCAACGTTTGTTACAAGTTTCATGTCCACATTTGTAACAAACACCCATTCGTTTAGCTCTGCGCTTTTTAGCAATACTAATTTTTCCTAAACCAGGCATGTAAGAGGTGAAATCATTTGCAGACTCACCTAATAACTGTACCTTAGCTTCAATCAGCCAACGAATATCAGCAGGTATTCCCATGATCATCATTAACCTCAATCTTTCAACCCGTGCTTTGTAAATTTTTGTCAATGCATTGGGTGGAAGAGAAGAAAAATGATTTTTCAATTGTACGAGAATGTCCTCCATTATTGACTCAAAAAAAATTTTTGTTTTTTTTTTGAAAAAGCAAAAGCAACAAAGGGAGGGAAAAATAATAGAAATTCAAAAGAAGATAATACTGAAGGGAAAAATTAATGCAAGTTAAATAAAGAAAGATCTTACCTAGATAACGTGCACGATAACTTTTAACAACAAAAGCAAATCAATCCTTGTAGATAGGATCACGCAAAGGTGTCTCTTTTATCTCTGGATTTGGTAATTCCAAAAATGCTCCCAATCTTTGACCATTTACTTTAAACACATCACCGTTCTTGGGATTTTCAATCTTTACTGCACCATGTGGGTAAACAGTATGAACAACAGATGGCAGTAGAACTGACTCAAAAGGTGAGACTTTTTCTTTTTTGGCTTTCGATTTATCAGTATCCATTAGTGGAGTTGTCTCTAACAAAGAGTCTACTTCACGAACCAGATAATCCTCATTTTTATCCTTATCGAAATGAATCAAATATTTTTCTAGATGATCATTACTAAAGGAGTCTAAAAATGAATCACAAATGGCACTTTCAATCAGGTTGACCTCACATAAATCATCCATGTCCATAGGTTGATGAGAGACATTAAAAACATTTAGTTCCACAGTCATATTCCCAAAAGATAAATTGAAAATTCCATTTCGACAATTAATAATTGCATTGGATGTTGCCAGAAATGGTCTACCCAAAATGACTGGAATTTGTGTCTCTGTATTCTCAACAGGTTCAGTGTCAAGAACAATGAAATCTACTGGAAAGTAGAATTTATCAACCTTAATGAGCACGTCTTCTATGACACTTCTAGGGATTTTGGTGGATCTATCAGCTAACTGAAGGGTCACTGATGTAGGTTTCAGCTTTCCTAACCCAAGTTTCTCATACACAGAGTACGGCAGTAGATTCACACTTGCTCCTAGATCAAGTAAGGCTCTGTTAATCACATGGTCACCTACAATACAAGAAATTGTAGGACAACCTGGATCTTTGTACTTGACAGGAGTCTTTTGCTGAATTATAGAACTCACTTGTTCAGTTAAAAATGCCTTTTTTGGAACATTAGTTTTCCTTTTCACCGTGCAAAGATCTTTCAAAAATTTTGAGTAAGCGGGTACTTGTTTGATAGCTTCCAAAAAAGGGATGTTAATGCTTACTTTCTTAAACACCTCTAAAATGTCACTATACTGAGTACCTTTCTTGACAGATGCAAGTCTTTGAGGGAAAGGAGCTTTGGGGGCATAAGAAATTTGTTCACTTTTCTTTTCACTTGAGTCATTAGTTTGGGATTCATGTTGACTCTGTTCTTTATTTTCTGGCATGTGAACATGATTATCGATGACCTTTCCAGATCTAAGGGTTGTCAAAGACTTTACTTCTTCCTTAGGATTTGCTGATGATCCTACTTCATATTGACCCTTAGGATTTGGAACAGGTTGACTGGAGAATTTTCCTTTTTCTCTCTCTCCTACAGCACTGGCTAATTGACCCAATTGTGTTTCAAGCTTGGAAATAGCTTGAGTGTGAGATTGCAAGATTTGTTGGGTCGATTGCATGAACTGTTGCAAGGTATCCTCCAAAGAAGGTTTTCTTTGTTGTGGTACCCCGAAAGGAGGAGCATGATGAGGAACTTGAGGGTATGAATTAGAAGGGGCAAATTGTTGCCCACTTTGATTCATTGCAGGTTGATTTTGCCTTCATGAGAAATTTGGATGATTCCTCCAATTTGGATTATATGTGGGTGCAAATGGGCTATCTGATGACTTCTCATAAGTTTGAAGAGAATTAGCTTGCTCAGAGAATGCCTCTTGGTAAGCTGGTATAGATGGACAAAATTGTGCAATGTGAGATGTACTAGAACATAAGGCACATGCCTCTATCCTAGTATTGGTAGAAGGGTTTAAAGTGTGGCTTAAAGTTAAAGCTTCTACCTTTCTAGTCAGGCTAGCTAAGGCAATTCTCACATCTGTATCATCACTCACTTCATAAAGTCCTCCCTTTTTTTGTGTTTGAGACTTTTTATCCCTAGGATCTATGCAGTTCCAATGCTGAGAATTTTTAGATAAAGATCCTAAGGATTCCCAAGCTTCCCCCTCATTCAATTGTCAAAATCTTCCACCATGCATGCTTTGGATCATTTGACGGTTTGATAAAGTTAAGCCATCATAGAAATATTTCACCAATCTCCAAGTTTCAAAACCATGATGAGGACATTTCAGAAGAAGATCATTAAATCTTTCCCAACATTCAAAAAATTGTTCACCCTCTTTTTGACAAAAATCAGAAATTTCTCTCCTAAAGGCATCAGTTTTAGACATAGGGAAAAATTTTGCCAGAAACTTATTTACTAATTGGTTCCAACTAGTTATAGTTCCTATAGGAAGGGAGTTCAACCAGGCTTTAGCTTTATCTTTCAATGAAAATGGAAAAATTCTCAGCCTGATTGATTCATCATTGAAATTCTGGAAGCGAAAAGTCGAGCAGATTTCAAGAAACTCTTTAATGTGCATGTAGGGATCTTCTCTGTCCATACCATAAAATTATGGTAAAAGTTGGAGTATGGCCGGTTTGAGTTCAAAATGAGTTGTAGTAGTTTGTGGTAAAACTATGCAAGATGGAGTATTGGCTATGACAGGTGAGAAGTACTCCATAAGAGTTTTATTATCCACAACTTGTTCTTCCATTTTTAATGGTGATCCAGCAGAATCTAATGTCTCTATTGTACACTCAATGGTTGACCCTAAACTTTTCCTAACCAACCGCTTATCTTTATCACGTTTCCAAGCACGCATAAACTAAAAAAATTGCTTCCTAATTATGAAAAAGTATCTAACTACACAACGGCTATAAAATGCAAATACCACAAAAAAAAATCACAAAATTAAACAAACTCTTTTTTTTTCAAAGTGTTAGTAATAATGGGTAGTATTTAATCGGTAGACTCCCAGGAAAATATGGAGGAATCACAATGGTTTCTCTTAAAACCTATACTCCTTAGGCGCTTTTAGCCTTGTTGACAGAATCAACCAATTTTATACACCCAAATTACTACACCAATTTTCAAGAAACAATTCTAAAGAAAAATTTCTATACACAGAATAAACAAATGTTCTAACTATAACTAGTGGAAGAAAAGTACTTTCCTGGATCCAAATAGCTTTTCCATCGCAATCCCCGGCAACGGCGCCAAAAACTTGTTGTTGTTTTAATTAAAACTCGCAAGTGCACGAATCTATTGGAGTATAGATTTAGTGGTATGCAAGGTCGATCCCACAGGGATTGCCAATTGAGAGAAAATTCTAATATAGATCCAAAATAAATACTTCTAACCTAGTTCCCGATGTCTTGTTTTGTGAGAGGAATATTAAACAAATTACACAAAGAACTAATATACTGAAATTAAATGAAGATGTAATCAAAGTAAAGAAGCATGCTAAGGTTAGGGGATCCACTCTTGGTATATCGAATAAAAATAAATTTAACTCTTTTATTACTCAATTAGAATTTTTACACGAATAAAGTTCTAATCGGATGATATGTTAATTTAAGCTCAACTTTGTTTATATATGAATTATATTTACCTCCTTTCTAATAATTAAAACATTCTTGTAAAATGGATTCAAGCGTACATTGTGCCAATCAACATATTGTCTACAATAAATCAAGAGTGATTCAAGTATTTATTGTGCCAAAAATTGTCTACAATGTATCAAGGTTCACACTTCACAAGATTAAAAATACAAAGATGCAAAAGATAACTTGTAAATGGATTCAAGCATAAATTGTGCCAATCATTATATTTTCTACAATAAATCAAGATTCGCATTTTACAAGATTAACTTATGCAAAAAATGAAAGGTAGAAAATTAATTAACATAACAAAATAAAATGAAATAGAATCGGTGGCAAAGCCAACCAATAGTAAAATAAAATAAAGTAGGCGGTAAAGCCAACCATGAAAATAATAAGAGATAGGCGGTCTAATAAAACCAGCCAATAACATAACAAGAAATCGGCGATATGATAAAACCAGCCATTAAGAAATAATTATGAGAAAAGAAATAGGAAGGTAAATACAATATCAAAGATAAACATTAAGATTAAGAGTTAGATAAATTATTATCCTCAAACCAAGCGTTTCACCCTTTCACCTTAGCATTAGGAGATTAGTTCTCCATAATCAAGGCAAGAAAGTGAAATGAAAGATGAAGAAACATGATAATATTACGAAAGAAGATGAAAAATACAAGATGTCTAAAGAGAGAATAACATTACAAGTTCGTAGAATTCCAACAAAGCTTTCCCAAGCTCTCTCCAAAGCTCTCCAAAAACTCCTTAACTCACCCCTCAAGCCCTCTATTTATAGATACAATTAAGTGTGGTTGATGTGGTAATTGTCAAAATTGTTAGGTAGGAAGTTGTACAAAGTTGACAATTTGAATTCCATCATGTGCACCGAAATTGATACTTGAATATCATCTTGCAAATCGCCGAATTTTCTGACTTCATCAACACGAAAGTTGTAGATAATTGCATTAGCTTTCCGTCAAGACATATTTTGGACAAATTGGATACGTAATGTGTGAGTTATGGTCAAAATAATAGAGCAAAGTTGGGCTGGACTGCAGCAGTAGTCAGATTCTCTTCTAGCCCACTTTTGGCCCTTTTAGTGTCCGTATTTTCTGACCACTTGAACATGAAAGTTGTACCCAATTGTGTCAGCTACACACCTACCAAATTGCATACATATGAGATATGTATTTGCGGAGATATGGCCCAAGTACTACAGCAAGGTTGGGCTGGACTGCAACCAGCAAACATATTCTCAACACTGGGTGCTTTGCCTTGAATCTTTATGTTTTAGTTCTTTTGAAAATGTGATCATAAATCAAGAATAAATTTGTGCATATATCCATTAGGATGCGTCTCAAGAGACAATATGATAATGCTCCTTCCTCAGCCAACCTTAATGAATTTGTTTTATCTGCTTGATTTATAGACATCATTCCCAAAGAACCACAATTTAACTCTGATTCCTCCAATTAAGTCCATTTTCTACTCTTCTCTCCATCTGTAAGAAAGACACAAAACTAAAGACAAGTAAGGAAGATTTATGCTTAATTATTGCAAAAGATAATATGAAAATATTTAATTTATGAGTATAAAACTCACTCATCACAACTTATTTGAATTCTTCTAGTGTGGGAGCAAATCAGTACAAAGCATATATTGTGACAGCAAAACGACAATTAAATTACTTCCACTTCTCATAATAAAACAATGATCAATTCTCTTCATAAGTCATAACAAATGACAATCTATAGGAACTTACAATAATCAGTACAATGTCATAACTTGTTAACACCATGTCAAAAGGTGAAAAGACCAAATCAATACAAGGCAAGCCATGCAACATATTTGAATTCTTCTAGTGTGGGAGCAAATCAGTACAAAGCATATATTGACAATGACCAATTTCCTTCATAAGTCAGAATAGATGACATAAAAACTTACAGCAATCAGTACAATGTCATATCTTGTTAACACCACGTCAAAAGCTGAGAAGACCAAATCAGTACAAGGAAAGCCATGTAACATATTTGAATTCTTTTAGTGTAGGAGCAAATCAGTACAAAGCATATATTGACAATGACCAATTTTCTTCATAAGTCAGAACATATGACATAAAAACTTACAGTAATCAGTACAATGTCATATCTTGTTAACACCACGTCAAAAAGTGAGAAGACCAAATCAGTACAAGGCAAGCCATGCAACATATTTGAATTCTTCTTGTGTGGGAGCAAATCAATACAAAGTGTTAATTGACAATGACCAATTTTCTTCATAAGTCAGAACATATGACAATCCATAAAAACTTACAGCAATCAAAACAATGTCATATCTTGTTAACACCACGTCAAATGGTGACAAGACCAAATCAGTACAAGGCAAGCCATGCAACATATTTGAATTCTTTTAGTGTGGTAGCAAATCAGTACAAAGCATATATTGTGACATCAAAACGACAATTAAACCGTTAAATTTACATTATTATTGCACATATCTGCTTACTTTTAAAATATTATTGCGCAATATATACATTATCCCCTTGTTGAAAACTAATGTGTGCAAATGACTAAACCGTTAAATTTAAGAGAAGTATATACATATTAGTACCTATTGGAGGGATATGATTAAAGAGGTTATCTGTGACTGTAGTTTTTGCTCAAACTATGCTTACATCCTTTCTTCTCATAGTTTATTCTCCTCACGTAATTCTACAGCAACCTTTTCACGTATTTTCCTTTCTTGCTCTTCAAGGTGTTAAGGAGTGATTTGGTTATCAGCTCTCTTAGTGGGAAGTCTAGCCCCGTATCCTTTATCATGAAAGTACCCCATCCTTTGACCAAGAGCCTAAGTCAACATTTCGTCATTGGTCATACCAGGAGTGTCTTCCTGAGATTGCTTGGTTACAATCTCTTTCAATTAGGCCTACGCTTAAAACAAAGTAGAGTTAGAATAAGAACAAGAAATATAAATTACATCAAGTAAAACTTAATAAAATTTTAGTATACATGAACTGTCTGGGACTTTGCATCTGACCATATAACTTCCCCTTCTTTCAACTTACGAGTATGCTATATCTCTTATATCTGGTCAATTAGAGCCTTCTCTCCAGTTTCAGGATTTCTCTACAATAAAACATAATTGTCAAATAATGATAAATAAAACATGCATATAAATTTATATATAAGAATAAGTTATTCTAAAGTCTGACCGTTAATTCCTCAACTTCTGCAAACGATCGAGAACCACACGTATATTTTGTTAACTGTTTAGCCCTGTTATGTTCATTTGTTGAACTTTTGCCCTACATGTAACTTCATAAGTTTGACAAACAATTTTGTTGCACATTTCATAATAGATCACTATTTAAATATGGTATTACATAATAGCTTAAAATCATCTGAGCCAAAAAAAACTAACCAAGTGCCTCCATTCATCATCGTCGACTGTGGGACGTGGATGTGTTAGTCTCTCCTCATCAGTGTTGTAATGGGAGTAGAATATGTGCAAGCGACTCCTCCAATTTGTGTACAATCTTTGTGCAGTGGCATTGATGAACGCATCGAATCGCCATTCCATACTAGCACCAACCTCAAAATTTTCCTACAACAATAAACTCAAATTTGTTAAATTCAAGAACTGGATATAAATTTGACAAACAATTATGCTAATTATTACCTTCACTTGCAACAAGATTTGTTCCCCACATTGTTCTCAAATTTTGGTCAAGTCCTGCTCTTTCAAAGGATTAGTGGATCATGCTATGTGTCCGATGTAATTGACAAGTTCTCTTGATCTGTCTCCCATTTTTTGTCTTCGATTCTACACTGATACATTTGTATGATCCCCTTACATTTCGGCTTGTGTTGCAAGAAGCTGTGAACCACAATGAATTAGGGTATTAGACACAAAATAAGAAATCTTAACTGATTTTGTAAACTATTTTATTTACATACCCGAACTGCTAACTGGACACCGAGAGGTTGGTGGGGTGAGTTCTGCGTCAGTCTATCCTAGACGGGGCTGTATAGACGGTAGTGGTGTTCCTTCATTAGGCATAATGAACTATGGTATTAGACACAAAATAAGAAATCTTAACTGATTTTGTAAACTATTTTATTTACATACTTGAATTGCTAATTGGACGCTGAGAGGTTGGTAGGGTGAGTTGTGCCTCAGTCTCTCCCAAACGAGGATGTATACATAGCAGTGGGATTCTTTCATTAGAACCACCATGTTTGACACCTCTGTACTTGTGACAACTGCGTCCACCTCTTCCTCTTCTTGCCATTTTTGAAAATCAACCTACTGGAAATAGACAGATCATGTCTGCAATCAACACTTCAGACAAAAAATTAAAAAAATCCAATATAAAAAAAATATGGGATGACAAAGTATATACCTATTACATTCTATAGCATTTCACATCAAGTATATTTACCAATAATATGTATATTATAGATACAATGTTTTATACTAAATTAAATTAGTATTTTTAACAAGGATATTGTACATTATATATATCCATTACATTCCACAGCATTTCATATAGAGTTTTCAGATCAAAAGTCTTCTTCATCACTTTCTTCGTCTATGGTCTCTCTTCTTCATTGTCATTGATGAAGTCAACCTCCCTAACACTTCCTCCCTCAATCTGGTGATTAACACTTTGAGATTGAATATCGTCCCTCAATAATACCATTGCAATGTCATTCTGATTGTCATTGTAAATGAACTCATTATGTTTAACATCATCCTATTGGTAAACATCTTCTACAAACAATAATTCTCCTACATTTTCTTCAGAAGTCATGTTGAAAAGGTCATGCGGGTTTGTTTTCACCACAACAAGCCAATCTCACTCAACAATATCATTCAAATAGAAAACTTATTCTGCTTGAGATGCCATAACAAATGGCTCATTTGTATTCAATGAAAAACAAGAATTCACGCTTGTATATCCATATTTGTCAACTTTATATCCTCTTCCTAAATGAGCAACATCCCACCAATGACAATTAAAGAGATGTACTTTCCTGTCCCCCGCATAAGAAAGCTTATAAATGTAATAACCGTAAAATTTAACGAAAATTCCAATTAAAGGAAATTTACAATAAAAGAGAGAATTTTGACAATAGAGATAAGAACCGGTGAAAATATGTATATTTATTATATGGATTAAAGAATTACAAAAGAAATATGAGAATTTATGTTTTGGCGTGCTATTAGCAAATATATTTTTATTTATGTAGAAATGATTATGATTTGTTAAAAGTAAGTGGACTTTTAAGTAAAAGAAGTATTGTGTTGCTTAAAATAATTATACCGGTCTCTATTGAATTTTTATGGTATTTTTAGAAATATTCTTTCTTTTAATATGAATAAAGATATTTCTTTTGAAATTTGTTTTATTATGATTTTTATCAAGAAAAATCATGATTTAAGAGTTTAACTAAAGGTTTATGAGAAATGAAATTTTTAGAAATTTTTGGGATATTTTATGATGAAAAACGGAATTTATATGAATTTTTATAAAAGAAAATCTTATTATTAATTATTTAATAATTATTATTATATTAAAAAAAATAGCAGAATGTTAAAACGAAACCGAGGGCGACGAAATATCAAAAAAGAAAAAAAAATCGGGAAGATGCATAGTAATGAATAGTGAGTGAATAGTGATCTCAAATTTTATCTTTCGATTTGGAGTGCTTAAGGGCTTCCGATAGTAAAACTGAAAGTGTTATTGGATTTAGGACGAAGAGTACTTCAGTTTTGACCGATCAGTTTTTTAAATCAACTGTTGAATCGCCGTAGATCTGAAGTAGAAAATCTCGGTAAAAGGTAAGTTCTAAAAAACCTTACTTAGAGACTTCTAATTAGAAATTTGACTCCGTAGATGGATTCAGAAACTAGATAAACATTAGGATATGAATTCGTTTTGTTGATTTGGTAAAAAAATTTGTGACGGTGGATAGTATTTTTCGGCGATGAATAGTGGCGGTGAATAGTGATTTTTGGCATGAATAGTATTTTCCGGCGGTGAACAGAAACCCAGCTCATTTAAGGTTTTTGGACCCTCCGAACATGTTTTTGAAGCTTATTTGGTGAAATTCAAACTAGAAAAGTGCATTTTAGGGCTGTCCAATTCGGAGCCCTTACACTGTGAGTAGATAATTCTTCCTATAGCTTGTTTTTACTCTTCTTGAACTTTTCATTGATAAATGAGTATGATTACATGTTGTTTATATGTTCATATGTTTCGGAAATGGTTTGGAATATTTGAAATGATTGAGAAATGATATCTAGTTCAAGAAGAGTATGAGTTTTGAAATAGATTTTGAAATGCTTTGAATACGTTATTTCTAAATGTATTTCGCATTACATGGCAAAGAAAATATGATATGCATGTGGCATTAATTTTATACTGTTATATTTGCCTCGGATATGGGCATGATTATATGATTCCCCTGATTGGAAAATTTATAATAAAAGATTTTGTACTGAGACTGAAAGCTCTATTTTGAAAGATATGTAAAGTGATAAGTTGCCGAATATGATTGTATGGCGAATTGTTTGATAATGATGCATTGCATATGATGGATATGCACTTTCATATATGTATTGATGAGAAATGACAGGATTATATGGCTTGAGACGGTATTGTGAAGGTGGTATTAGTGGTAATGTGAGGAGGCAGTAGGGTGATGAACTCACATTCTCTGATTGCCTATTATGATTGTGACTATGGTAATGTGAGGAGGCAGAAGGGTGAGGAACTCACATTCTATGTTTATCTATTGAGTATATTGAGAGTTGTGACATACTTGAGCATTATATAAAAGAATTGATTTTTATTGCATATCAAATTCGATTTAAGATCAATTTGTATCATATGTGGTTACAGATATTTGTATGTGATTTGAACTGAGATGTTTTGAAATGCGTGTCCCATATGAATGTATTCTTGAATGTAACTTTTCAATATGAGAAACTTTGAAATGAAAAGTACATCCACATGTTGACCTAAGAGGTTATAGGGGGTTTTATCTGCTCACTGAGTTGTAAAACTCACTACACGATGTGGATCTATTTTTCAGATAAAGACACAGAGTTTGGTCGAGCAACCAAGTGATCGACTAGAGGTTGTACTTCAATGGTGAGCCTAAATTGTTTCTAGGCTCTCAATGTTTTATATTGTAATATATTTGTACTCTAGAGTTGCTCTGAACGTCACAGGCAGGATCCTTGCTTTTACTGTTACTCTGGTGTTTATAGACATAAACTGTATGTTGTAGATGTGTATGGGAACTTATATGTATTGGTTTATATGATAAAGAATGGCATTATGTACATTTACGGAAAATATGTGTATGGTATACGGATTTTACGTGCCCTAAAATTAGGGGCGTGACAATAAATATCCTCGAGGATTGTATAATATTCCTTCTCAGGATCAGAATCATCCCCCCTCACAAGAACTCCACTATTGTGGGTTTTTCTTTGAGATTCAAGATCTCTTGTATGAAACCTAAACCCATTGACCAAAATTATGGTATAGCTATATACTACTCTTTGAGGACCAATGGCTAAGCTAAGTAGCTCATCATCTCCTCACCAATGTGAACCAGGCTTCGTAACCTATTTAAAAGTAACATCAAAAGGTTATGGCATAACATATAATATAATGCATTAGTTAACGTACTTAAAAAACACTTACTAGACGATTAAACCATTGAGGAAACTCTTTAATGTGTCTTGAATCAATATTTGATGCCTGTGTTTGGAGCTCCCTTTTGTTCTCCTTACAAATTGTGTCATTCCTTGTATTAGAGTTTGGTTTACCAATAATTTAATTATGAGTAAGCTATAGTGTACATACTCTATGAATGGCCAAACTTTTTCGCTATTTTGTAGCACGTATAGAGAAGATTGATAAAATTCTTTGTTATAGAGGAAAATAAATTTGATGGCACCTCTTAACTGTCCACTTTGATCAAATATCGACCTCTGAGAAGCTTTCATATTTTCATCATCATTTATTAGAGCTCTATTAAATTTTGTTGGAATATTACTCAAATATCTTGAGCAGAATATCATGCTTTCATTAGCTAAATAGCCTTCGGTAATTAAGCCTTCTGGACGAGCTTTATTGCGAATATATGACTTCAGTGTGCATAAATATCTATAAATACAAATGACAAATTAATTGGGTTTTTAATACTAAATGCAACACAATGAAATTGTATAGGTTTGATAATGTTACCTATCAATTAGATACATCCATCGGTATTGGATAGGCCCTACAATCTTTGCATCTCTTACTAAGTGGATTGGTAGGTCGACCATGACATCAAAGAATGTCGGAGGAAACACAGTTTCCAATTTACATAAGGTAAGGGAAATTTGTTTTTCAATTGAATCTAGGTCTTCCATGGTTCAGCATTTTGAGCACAAAATCTTAAAAAATTGAGCCAACTCTCCTATAGGATCACTGACCTCCTTAGGCAACAACCCACGAATTGCAATTAGAAATAGTTCCTGTAATAAAATGTGATGATTGTGACACTTTAATCCTTATATATTTCTTTCTGCCACATTGACACACCTTGAAATATTGGAAGAGAATGCATCGGGAACCTTTAACTCAGCCAAAAAGTTGCAGACCTTCTACTTCTCTTGAGGTGATAGCACGTAGCATGCTGCTGGTAACAAAATATTATTCTCGTCCTCAATAGGGTGCAAACCTGACTTAATTCCCATATCCACCAAATCATAGCATCTCTTCACTGTGAACATAATGTTGTTTGACATGTTTCTCTCAATATGCATAACAATAAGATTATGTCGTAGTAGAAGTGTTTTCCAATAAGGTAATTGGAAGAAGATGCTCTTTTTCTTCCAATTATATGCAAAACCTGATTGGTTGCGCATTTGTTTTTGACCCTTTCCAAACATCACATTGGGCAAGAATTCTAGTTGTTCAAGTGCTTCATCACCAGTCAAATATGTAGGTGTAGTATCATTTTCTATTTTACCATTAAATGCCCTCTTATTTCGACACCAAATATGATCAGTTGGTAAGAATCGACGATGACCCATGTAACATAGTTTGGTTCTTAATGATACAGAGTGGGTATCTTTGTGGCAACAAGGACATGCCAATTTTCCTTTTGTGGACCAACCTAAAAGATTGCCATATGCAGAAAAATCATTTATTGTCCACATGATTGCAGCTCGCATATTAAAATTTGACTATGAATGAGCATTATATGTCTCCATCCCTTCCTCCTATAATTCTTTAAGTTCCTCAATCATTGGTTCCAAATATATATCTATATAATCTCCTGGAGACTTTGGGCCAAGGATAAAAGTGCCATCATGAAGTATGGTTGTTTCATGCATTCCCAAGGGGGCAAGTTATATGGTATAAGAACAACTAGCCAAATACTATGGTTGACACTCATGTTTTCATATGGCTGGAACCCATCACTTGCTAATCCCATCCTAACATTTCTAGGATCCCCTGCGAAATGAAGATGTTGCTCATCGAAAAACTTCCAGGTAATAGAGTCAGATGGGTGCCTTAACACACCATCATCAACACGTTTTTCTTTATGCCACCTCATATCTTTAGCAGTGTGCCTTGCCATATATAATCTTTGCAACCTTGGCTTAATTGGAAAATATCATAACACTTTGTTTACTAATTATCGCAAGAGCACGGCGTAGCTGTAGCTAGTTTGATGAGTACGAGTCGTATCCCAGAGAGAACAATGTCAATTACTAGAATTTCACAAAAATATACTATCTAAATCGATGTAATCCGATGAAAGTTTGTCACAATTAAATAAGTAAAGATAATCAATTAAACAAAGCCTAGGGTTATGATTCACCACACTTACGATACTCAACAACTAATATGTACATCTAATTGCAATCATCTAGGTTATAGGGGATGGTTTAGCCTTAATTAATTAGCAATATCTTCCAAGCATTACTAATCGTACCAAGGTTGATCTAATTACCTACTTTCGTGGTTTTTAGTTCAACCTAGGTCCATTAAGCTTTATGCTAACCATGGAATACAATTAATCGGTTTCCTCGTGCCTACTAATTGATTCAATCCTAAAGAATCTTAAACTACTTTCATGATTAAGATATCCCTAATTAACCATTAAGTTCAGGTTTTAATCTTCACCTTTTAGTTCATCAATTAAATACCTAAGACGTGATAGATTGGTGATCAGGCATTCTACAAACTCATTCATGCATATAATGGTTAATCTTAATCAATCTAGAAGTGATCACAATTAAGGTTCCAACATTCAATTCATCAACCTAGTATCATCATATGACAAGTGGGTTGACCGAAACCCTAGATTAAAATTACTCACACATCATGTAAACAGAAATCAAATTCATATTCATTAAGTAAACCATGATTGTTCAGTACAATCCAAAGAGAATGAATAGAGATAAAATTAGAGAATTCGAGTAGAAAGATATAACCTGGTCTTCGGAAAAGTAAGATGAAAATACAACCTTTGAATGCAGTAAATCTTACTCTAGAACATCAAATACACAATGATTCAAGTAAAATCTAACCTATGAGTGTTTTCTAAGCCTAAAAACTGAGTCTAAAGTGTCTCTCCCCGTTTGAATGTCTCATCTGCATTTTCCCCCGCCTATGTATCAAGTTGGTAGCCAAAAACCCTAAAAATCACGTGAAGTACAGACCCGAAGCACGACCGTGTTCCAAGACACGGCCTACCCGTGCTTCGGGCTGGTTTCTGGAGGTTCTCTGCATCATCTGGCTAGAGCACGGCCTGGCCGTGTTGGGGACTGCCGTGCTGCTTTCTTGCCAAATTTTGGTGTGTTGCTTCCTTATTTCCTCCTTAGCATATCCCAAGTCCTTTTGACTCTTCCCATGATTGTTTTCTCTTGCTTCTTTGCCTCTTTTGCTCTCCTACAAACACAAAACAAACCACAGCAGTATCCAGAACAAAGTATAACTAAAAGTAGAGAAATAACCATAAGTTACTATGAATTAGGGGATAAAATATAGCCATTAAGTACTCAAAATTCCCCTTTATCAAACTCCCCCATGCTTAAACCTTTGCTTGTCCTCAAGCAAATAACATATCATATCAGATGGAAGGGGGAATATGCAATCGGATCCCAGAAGGTAGAAAAATGCAATACAAGTAATTTTTCACTCAATCAGTGTGCACACATTAGATATATGAATAGACATTTATCAAATAGTCTCTATTCATCTAAAACCAAACCAAAATTTCTTCTATTATTTATCTGCTTCTACTGTTACCATTGGTTGTATACACCAGACTGATTTTTAGACACTCAAGTAAGCCACCTCATCCTTTAGATCTCCCTATTTTGCTTTACCCTTATTTCTATTTTTCTCACTCCGTTTCTTTTATTTCTCATCATCATTATATATATATATATATATATATATATATATATATATATATATATATTTATAGAAATATGTTGTGAGTGCATTTTATTCTCCATCTCACTAGGGTAAAAGCATCTAGGTACTCATACTAAGGCATTTTTGGTGCCTTAAAGGGGTACTCAGAGTGAAAACTTTTTGGGTTTCACATACCCTCATTTTTCACCTCTCCCTACCTTCACACTCTCATAGTGTTAAAACCAGCCGTAGCATACAATTCACAGCACAAGATAGAGATATTTTTCAAAAAATTAGAGGTTTAATGCTAGAAGAGAGAGACTAAAATAATGACTACCTATTTCATATCCTATTGTGCATAACATGTTCATGAGCTAAAATTAGCCTATACTACACCAATCTATCACGGAAATAGCAACTATGTGATTATGTAACAAGACAAAAGGAACGTGATATGTACAATATATATATGCAAAGAACAACTAAATCAGCAAATAAAAGTAGCCAGTGCAGATCATAAACTCAGCCAGTAAAAATCAAATACGAAAGTCTACTCCCCCATGCTTAAACTATATAGTGTCCTCAATGTCAGGAATAACAGAAAATACAAGCAAAGGGGAGAAGGAACTTAGATGCTCACTGGTCATCTGGTGGTTGTGGAGGTGGGTGCTAACCCAGGTGCCAGGTATACCAAGCCTGCATCATAACCTGCATGCTTTGGATGGAGTCTTGCATGGCATGCAGGGTGGCTCTCTGAGATAGTTGCTTGGCCTTAATGCGGCTGAGCCTGGAAAAGATGGAGGCTTGATCCTCCGCGAGAGCAGATGAGGGACCTACACGGTCAGTGAAATGGGAATAAGGAGGGGGTAGAAGAGCCAAAAGGGGCTCAAGGGGGATAGTTTCCTCCTCTGGTGGAATCTCAGCACCCTCTCTATCCTCATCTAATAGATATATCTAGTTCTGCCTATTGGTAACTGCAGTCCTAGTAGGGTTAGGGAGGCAGAAGAGTGTATGTCCTCGGAGATACAACCAGTATTCAGCATTTTTCTTAACAACGAGTTTCATATACAAGAAGGATTCTAAATCAATCCTGTTGCTGCCAACTACTGGTTGCATCCCCTAGAGATTGGCCGCAAATCCCAGCCTTCTAGCAATGACAGTAACCAAGCCCCCTATGACTACCTTTCCATTCATGGCACCACCTACCCGGGCCATCTAATAAGCCATGAAGGCTCCTGTATCTAACTTTGTACCATTAACCATAGCATAAAACAAGTAAAGCTCTCTTTGATTTGCAACCCCATCACTCTCAGCCCGACCAGAAACAGTATGGGCCATAAGACGCTGTAAATATCGGAGGTAGGGTTGCAAATGAAAGATGCTTTGGAACTTGATGCACTATATTTCCCTTCAATAGCAATTGAGTTCCAAAAAATGTTGGCAAGAAAACTAGAGGGTACTGATCTAGTTCCCCTTGGAGGCAGGCTAAACTGTGCATTAAATTCAGCTAAAGTGAGGTTAAAGGTACGGTTAAATAGTCTGAAATTAATATGGCCCTGACTGACATCGGGTACTCAAAACAAGACTACATTAATGGAGCTGAGAAACTCTAAGGTGGGTCTAGGGTAGGCCGGGTATCGTAGTGAGATAAATGTGTTCCACCCAATCCGATCAACTAAGTATTGGACGTCATTTAAAATACCAAACCTGTCCAAACAATCCTCATCCATGTACCGGATACTCAGCTTTCCCTGCCTAACTAGAGTATCATATCGGGTCTGTTGACTATCATCAACGAACACAATACCATACTCATTAATCTGATGAGGAAGTTGGGGAGGTTGTTGATTTCATCCTCTACGGGATTGGTGGGATTGGGTGGAGGATTGACCTATTCAAGCTCTTTTGGGACCTATGGAGAATGGTAGCAATCAAATGCAAAAGGAATGTGCAAAGGCTAAAGCTAACTAACAGACAAAGTATATCAAAATGCAAAGCAAAAGAAAATGAAAAATATTCAATGTCTAGAGTTTGAATCTCAAAGAATTGGACTATGCAGCTAATTACAAGTTGAGATCAACCTATTCAAGTTCAAGTCCAAATTAAGGCACACAAGCATCTAAATATTCTGGTAGAAATTGCAAGGGTTAGCAAGCAAAGTGAGTTCAGTCTACCAATTGACCTAAGAATGCAAGAATGAAGTAATACAAGTGGTGTATTAATTCAAAATCAGTCCAAGGATCACAATAGCATATGAGTTTGCAGCCTAAGTTAGACTAACCAATGTCAAGTAAGTAACAGCTACCAATTAAGTCAAAGGGATCCAATCTCAGAAAAAGAACAAGCAGAGATTGTAGTAAATATGTAATATAAAGTCTGCAAAAAGTTTTTTAAACCAGTTCAATAGAGCCTCAAACATAGAAAATAAAGTTAAAGAGCAATGTAATCCAATGCACCAGTTAACCAGTAAGGAAGGAAAAATCAAAAATCGTATATGTGCAAATATTTAGAGGTTACCTGGATGAAGTGCAAGGGAGAGGCAGCAATGAACGAGTAACCAACAGTGTGATGTAAGATGAGGGAATGGAGGGGAAAGAGGGAATGGGTGAAGAGATGGGGAGAAGGGGATGGGTTAAACGTAGGTAAGGGATTTGGGTATGGTAAATTGATAGGGTAAGGGAGATTTAAGGGAGAAGGGATGATGAAGGAGAGGGTGAGTTAAAACGATGAAGAGGAATGGGGGATGGGAGAAGTCGCGGGTAGGGAAGAAAACGATAAGGTGAGGGATACCGAGAAGGTTAGGTTTCAGGTAGGGTTGGTGTAGGAATGGGGGAAGATGAATCAAGATGGGAGAGGGGAGGAAGTTGAATGGCCGAAGAGTGGGAAGACAACACAAGTTAGGGCACGGCGTGGGTAGGGGAAACACGGGAGAAGAAAAGAGGGGAAAAAATGGGGGTTTTAATTGTGAGCATGCCGAAAGCACGGCAAGCCCGTGCTTCGGGTGGGCAATTGCAACCTTTAGCCCTCTTTTTTTTTAGATAGACCTGGAGCACGAGTTGGGGGTCAGGCTGTGTTCATCAGCACGGGTAACCCGTGCTGTGGGCTGGAAATCTAAAAAATTTTGGTTGATCAGTCTTCAACCTGGGGCACGACCATATCTAGGGACACGGCCTACCCGTATTACTGGCAACTTTTCCCCCAAATTGTAGCATTTGAGCACAGGCGTGGTGGAGAACACGGCCTGGACGTGTTGCTAGCTGGAACCTTCAAATCTTCGTATTTTGCCTTGGCTTTTGATTCTCCTTGATTTCCTTTAATTTTTAGCCTTTTATATCATCTTGGGCACATGGGAATGGACCTAAAAATCAAAAGAAAACACTCATTAAACTTCTAACTTAAGAAATTAGCTAAATTAAAGATGAAAACTAAATTTTAAAGCAAGAAATCAAAAGAAACTTAGAAATTAAAATGTGGGTTGCCTCCCACAAAGTGCTTGTTTTAAGTCATTAGCTCGTCTCCCTTGCACTTTATTGGATTGATGGGAGCTCTAAGAGAGCTTGGGTGCCTCTCTTTCAACCGGTTGTCCCGTGACAAAGTGCTTGAGGCGTTGACCATTAACCTTGAAGGATCTGGTAGCTTCACTCCAAACTTCCACTGCTCCACATGGAAAAACTTGGGTTACTTGGAATGGACCAGACCAACAGGAACGAAGCTTTTCGAGAAAAATCTTTAGCCTTGAATTAAATAGTAAGACCCATTCTCCTAGTTGAAATTGATGCCTCAGAATGTGCTTATCATGCCACCTTTTTGTTCTTTCTTTGTATAACTTAGCACTATCATAGGCATCAAGCCTCAGCTCATCTAACTCATTCAATTATAGGCATCTCCTTTTTCTAGCAGCTGTCAAGTCAAAATTAATTATCTTGATTGCCCAATACGCCTTATGCTCAAGCTCTACTAGCAAGTGACAAGGTTTGCCATATATTAACCGAAAGGGTGTGGTGCCTATCGATGTCTTATATGCAGTTCTATAAGCCCATAGTGCTTCATCAAGCTTGAGAGACCAATCTTTTCTTGCCTTCGATATAGTATTCTCCAAGATTGCTTTGATTTCCCTATTTAATATTTCCACTTGTCCACTTGTTTGAGGGTGATAAACTAGAGCCATTTTGTGAGTGACTCCATATTTCTTTAAGAGATTATGAAATTGTTGCTCAGTGAAGTGGGAACCTCCATCACTTATCACAGCTCAGGGTACTCCAAATCTTGGAAAAATCACCCTTTTGAAGAGCTTGACAACTACTCTAGCATCATTAGTGGGAGATGCCACTGCTTCTACCCACTTAGACACATAGTCCACAGAGACTAGGATATACTTGTTCCCACATGAGGACGGAAATGGGCCCATAAAGTCAATACCCCAAACGTCAAATATTTCTACTTCTAAAATACTGTTCATGGCTTCTCATTCCTTCTTGATATATTGCCAACTCGTTGACACCAATCACATGCTTTTACAAAGGTGTGCACATCTTTGAAAAACGTAGGCCAATAAAAACCAGCTTAGACAATTTTAGCTGCAGTCTTAGAAGTGCTAGTATGGCCTCCACAAGGTGAATTATGGCAATGGAATATGACGCTATATACTTCTTCCTCCGGAATACACCTTTGGAAGATGCCATCTGCATACCATTTGTATAAGCATGGATCATCCCAATAGTAAGACTTGATATTAGAGAAAAATTTCTTTCTCTGATGGTAGCTCAACCCTTCAGGTAATATTCTAGATGCAAGATAGTTCACAAAGTTTGCATACCAAGGAGTATCAGCATAAGTGACTGCAAGGAGTTGGTCATCGAGGAAAGAATCGTCTATATGCAACTCATCTTTATCATTTCTCATTAAATCTTGCCTCAGTCTTGAAAGATGGTCTGAAACCACATTCTCCGTTCCTTTCTTATCCCGGATCACAAGGTCAAACTCCTGCAATAAGAGGATCCATCTAATCAGTCTTGGCTTGGCATCCTTCTTACTTAGTAAGTACTTGATTGCAGCATGATCCGTGAATACTATGACTTCGGATCCCAGCAAATATTGTCAAAATTTATCAATCGCAAACACTACTGCTAGGAGTTCCTTTTCAGTGGTTGAATAGTTTACTTGGGCTTCATCTAGGGTCTTGCTAGCATAGTAGATGACATAGGGCTTTTTATCTCTCCTTTGCCCAAGTACAACTCCCATAGTATAGTCATTTGCATCACACATGATCTCGAAGGGAAGGCTCCAATCAGGAGTTTGGATGATCGGTGCAGATATTAGTGCCTCCTTTAACCTGCAAAAAGCATGTAAGCAGTCATTATCGAATAAGAATGGGATATCTTTAATAAAAAAATTAGTTAAGGGTTTAGAAATTTTAGAGAAGTCTTGGATGAATCTTTTGTAGAAGCCCGCATGCCCAAGAAAACTACTCTCTTCCTTAACATTTGATGGTGGTGGCATTGTCTGGATTCCCTCTATTTTTTCTTTATCCACCTCTATCCCTCTTTCAGACACCAAGTGTCCGAGTACTATTCCTTCCCTTACCATAAAATGGCATTTTTCCCAGTTTAGTACTAGGTTGACTTCCTTACATCTCTTAAGTACCTGTGTCAAATTATTTAAACAATTATCAAATGAGGTACCATAGACAGAAAAATCATCGATAAATACTTCCATTATATCCTCAATAAAGTCAGAGAAAATAGCCATCATACATCTTTGAAAAGTGGTTGGTGCGTTACACAATCCGAATGGCATCCTTCTATATGCAAAGGTGCTATAGGGAAATATGAACGTTGTCTTTTCTTGGTCATCTCGATGGATAGGGATCTAAAAGAATCCTGAGTATCCATCCAGATAACAAAAGTGTGAATGTTTAGCCAGCCTTTCCAACAATTGATCAATAAAAGGCAAAGGGAAGTGATCCTTACGAGTGGCCTTATTTAATTTTCTATAATCAATACACATACACCAACCCATAATAGTTTTAGTAGGGATTAATTCATCATTATCATTTTTAATAACATTTATACCTCCCTTCTTAGGAACCACATGAATAGGGCTTACCCACTCACTATCTGAAATAGGATAGATAATACCTACATCAACCAATTTAAGTACTTCCTTCTTTACTACCTCTTTCATATTTAGTTTGAGTCTCCTTTGGTGCTCCTTAGAAGGTTTATGATCATTATCAACTATAATACGATGCATGCATACAGATGGACTAATCCCTTTCATATCATCAATACTATATCCAATCACTTTCTTAAACTCTCTAAGTATATCCAACAACTTACCAGTTTCTTCAACATTCAGATCAGCATTCACAATGACTGGATATGAAGAGTTAGGGTCTAGAAATTCATACCTTAGATTAGATGGAAGATGTTTGAGTTCTACATTAGGTGCTTTGTTTTCCTCAATAGCTGTTAATTTTTTATTGTGGTCCAACTCCAGCTTTTCAGCCCTTACTTTTGAGGTGAGCATGGGACACTCATCAAGCAATTTACCATATGCATCAGCTTCCACTTGTTCAGCACAAGAAACAGAACTATCCACAAGGAAAAGTTCAAGTGGGTCAATAGAACAAAAGCTTACTGCATTATCAATAATGTTTTGCTCAATAATATCAACCATGCAACAAGTATCACCTAAAGATGGGAATTTTATTGCATCATTTAGATTGAACTCAATCTTTTCATCCCCTACATTCAAAGAAAGCTTTCCATCTTTAACATTTATAATGGCACCTGCAGTGGCTAGGAAAGGCCTTCCCAGAATGATGGGGATTTGACTATCTTCCTCCATCTCTAAAACAACAAAATCAATAGGTATGAAAAATTTACCTACCTTTAGAGGAACATCCTCTAATATACCTACCGGATGAGTAACGTATCGGTCTGCTAACTATAGGGAAATAGTGGTAGGCTTCAAATCACCCATCTGGAGCTTTTTGCATATAAACAATGGCATAAGACTTACGCTTGCTCCAAGATCACATAAGGCTCTAGTGATTTTTACATCTCCAATGGAGCAAGGTATAGAGAAGCTTCCAGGGTCCTTGAGCTTATGAGGAAATTTGTTTTGGATCAGTGCACTGCACTCTTCAGTTAATGCCACTGTGGAATACTCCTCAATCTTCCTTTTATTAGAGAGGATTTCCTTCAGAAATTTAGCATAAGAAGGCATTTGAGAGACAGCTTCCAAGAATGGAGTATTAATGTGCAGCTTTTTCAGCACATCAAGAAATTTTCCATATTTCTTTTCTAACTTGGCTTTAGCTAGTCTCTAAGGGAAAGGAACTGGTGGCGTGTATGGTTCAGAAGCCACATATTTAGGCACTTCTTCTTCTTTCCTTCCACTAACTTGCTCTTCTTCTTCAGTTGCTCTTTTAGGCTCATCCCTCTTCTCTTCCTCCTTATCTTCCTCCTTTTTCCATTGACTCACCTAATTGCTTACCACTTCTCAAAGTGATAGCTTTACAGTGTTCTCTTAGATTTTTAGGCTGGCCAGGAAATTTACCAAAATTTCTATTTGAAGAACTCGCTTGCTATGCTATTTGAATCTCTAGCATCTTATTATGTGTAGCAAGTGAGTCAACTTTAGAAGCTAAGTCCTTTATGGCTTCATTCATTGAATGACTCTGGGCTCTAAATTCTTCATTATGTTTACTCTATGTGGAGATGAAATTCTCCATTAGAGCCTCCAAATTTGACTTTGGTTGAGGAGGAGAAAGATTGAATGGCCTCTGATTCTAAAAGCCTAGAGGTTGCCTGAAATTATTCTGAGGCTGCTGATTAGCATTCAACTTGTAAGAGAGGTTCGGGTGATTTCTCCAGTCTGGGTTATAGGTATTGCTGTAGGGATTGTTTCTTTGGTTATTCACAAAATTTGCCTGCTCACAATCCTGAAGTGCAGAGTTTCCAAGCTAACATTCATTGGCCACATGACCAACACCTCCATAAATCTCACAAGATGAAGATGAAGAAGGAGAACTAACAGCATTTATGCTTAGCTTGTCTAATTTCTCAAATAAGGCATTAACTTTAGAAGTTAGATTATTGAATGCATATACTTTATACATCCCTGTTGGTTTTCTTGGCTGCCTCTCACTAAACCATGAGTAATGGTTTTGAGCCATATATTTAATCAACTCATATGCCTCATCAACAGTCTTATTCATCAAAGCTCCTCTGGTTGCAGCATCCATAGACATACAGGTGTTGTAAATCAGTCCATTATAGAACGTATGGACTATCAGCCACTTCTCCAACCCATGGTGTGGGCATATTCTGAGAAGCTCTTTAAATCTTTTCCAAGCCTCATATAATGACTCACCATCTTTGTTAGCAAATGTAGCAATCTAATTCCTAAGATGGGCCGTCTTGCTCGGTGGGAAGTACTTGACCAGCAAAGCTTGAGAAAGCTGTTGCTAAGTGGTGATGGACCCTGATAGAAGAGAATGCAACCATGCACAAGCCTTGTCCCTTAAAGAGAAAGGGAAAGTCTCAATCTGATGGCATCTGAAGATACCCCATTCAGCTTCAGGGTGTCACAATACTCTAAAAGACTGACAGGTGGAGATTAGGGTCTTCAGTAGGTGACCCTCCAAATTGATTCTGCTGAACCATCTACAAAAGAGAAGGCTTCAGCTCAAAGTTGTTAGCTTCAACAACTGACCTGACTATGCTGTGATTCAGGCCATGAGTATTTGGGGCGATAAAATCCTTAAGAGATCGGTTATCTCTCTCCCCTATGGTAGCTGTAGAATTTTCTTGCTGTTGTCTTCATCTTATCCTCCACAGGGTGCGCTCAATCTCTGGGTCAAATTCAGCAATGAATTTGTGGCCTCTTCGCATAAAATAGCTACACACCTATGAAGGAAGAAAAAGGGACAAAAATTAGCAAAAGAAAATTATGCAGAAAAATAAAAAGAAAGTGATCTAGTTTAACTATTTCGCAAAATATCTAATATTAACAACTGCTCCCCGGCAATGGTGCCAAAAACTTGTGTTTATTTTACTAATTACCGTAAGTGCACGGCGTAACTGTAGCTAATCCGGCAAGTACGAGTCATATCACACAGAGAAAAATGTCAATTACTAGAATTTCACAAAATATGCTATCTAAATCAATGTAATCCGATGAAAGTTTGTCACAATCAAATAAGTAAAGATAATCAATTAAACAAAGCCTAGGGTTACAGTTCACCACACTTACGATACTCAACAACTAATATGTACATCTAATTACAATCATCTAGGTTATAGGGGATGGTTTAGCCTTAATTAATTAGCAATCTATTTCAAGCATTACCAATCGTACCAAGGTTGATCCAATTACCTACTTTCGTGGTTCTTAGTTCAACCTAGTTCCATTAAGCTTTTATGTCAACCATGGAATACAATTAATCGGTTTCCTCGTGCCTACTATCCTAGAGAATCTTAAACTACTTTCGTGATGAAGATATCCCTAATTAACCATTAAGTTTAGGTTTTAATCTTCACCTTTAAGTTCATCAATTAAATACCTAAGATGTGATAGATTGGTAATCAGGCATTCTACCAACTCATTCGTGCATATAATGGTTAATCCTAATCAATCTAGAAGTGGTCACAATTAGGGTTCCAACATTCAATTCATCAACCTAGTATCATCATATCACAAGTGGGTTTACCGAAACCCTAGATCAAAATTACTCACACATCATGTAAACAGAAATCAAATTCATATCCATTAAGTAAACCATGATAGTTCAGTACAATCCAAAGAGAATGAGTAGAGATTGAATTAGAGAATTCAAGTAGAAAGATATAACCTAGTCTTCGGAAAAGTAAGATGAAAATACAACCTTCAAATGTAGTAAATCCTACTCTAGAACATCAAATCCACAATGATTCAAGTAAAAATCAAACCTATGAGTGTTTTCTAAGCCTAAAAAGTGAGTCTAAAGTGTCTCTCCCCGTCTGAATGTCTCCTCCGCATTTTCCCCCGCCTATGTATCAAGTTGGCAGCCAAAAACCCTAAAAATCACGTGTAGTATAGACCCGAAGTACGGCCGTGCTTCGGGTTGGTTTCTGGAGGTTCTCTACATCATCTGCCCAGAGTATAGCCTGGCTGTATTGGGGGCTGCCGTGTTACTTTCTCGCCAATTTTTATTGTGTTACTTCCTTGTTTCCTCCTTAGCATATCCCAAGTCCTTTTGGCTCTTCCCATGATTTTTTTCTCTTGCTTCTTTGCCTCTTTTTCTCTCCTACAAACACAAAACAAACCAAAGCAGTATCCAGAACAAAGTATAACCAAAAGCAGAGAAATAACCATAAGTTACTATGAATTAGGGGATAAAATATAGCCATTAAGTACTCAAAATTCCCTTTTGTCATTTGTGAGCTTGTTTCTTGCCTTTTTGCCCATTTGATTTCCATATAAACAACTTGCACTTAAGGCATAATTGTGCAGTAGCATGTTCTTTCCTATATAAAATGCAGTCATTCTTACATACATATATTTTTGTGTAGTCTAACCCCAAGTCTTGTACAATCTTCTTGGCTTTGTAGTAGGAATTAGGTACTTGGGCACCCTCTGGCAGCACTTCTTTAAATAATTCTAACAACATGTCCACAGAATTGTCGCTCCAATATTTAAGACACTTTAAATTAAGTATTCTAATGATGAACAACAACTTTGACACCTTATCACAATTTGGATATAAACTTTCTTGCATGAAAATTTAGCTCTTCATTGTTTTTTACATGAGAGTTCATCTCCTCTGTGTTCACAACTCCATATGCATCTTGTATCATTCCAATTATGTCATCCTCTTCATTCCCTTCATCAAGGGGATATAAAGTTGTCCCTACAACTTCTCCATAACGATCCCAAACCTCATAAGATTGCCAGAAACCATTCTTCAACATATCAAACCGTACTTCATGCCTAACCTTGAACACCACATTTCTACATTTTTTGCACGGGCATCTAATTCTGTTGCCCACCCTTAGTTAACTGTATGCCCACTCTAGAAAATCGTCCACCCCTTTTATGTACCTTCGATTAGCTCTGTTCCCAACTTTCAACCAACTCTTGTCCATTAGTTGTCATACAATTTTGGATGGAGTCAAAGTGAGCAATTAGAAAAGAAAAAGAACCAGGTATTTAGACAAAGCAAAGTGTATGTGTAGTGATAATTGAATGAAATGGGGTCATGTTGCCAAATGTACTAGAAACAGGAACATGTTTCCAAAACTACTAGAAATAGAGAGATACGAAAAGGTAGTTGAGATCAAATTCATATAAAATAATATTTAGGAAGAAAACTTGTTATGTAAGAAAGCAAACAAGAATTTTTAGAAAGAGAACTTATTACGAAGGTCCCCAAGCACTTACTACAAATGATAGAGTCCAATGGTGGCTTTAAGGCTCTAGATATGTACTCAATATATCAATAGTATTGCATACATAGATGATCCAACAAGTAAATGAATTGAAACTGTTTGTCTAGAACTCTAGATAAGGTTCCAATAGCATAGTACAACTATCATAGTAGAATGAAGGCCTTTGGCTCTAAACTTATTAAGGATAACGAATTTCAGCTTATACTCTTCAATGGGAAACCATAACCTAGCCATCATCAAAGTCTTATTATGGCTTAAGTTCCCTTGATAAAATTAGACAGGTGCCTTATGATTTTGATAATATCATCTCATATATTGTCATTGATTGGAACTTAAACTCAAGAATTAAAATAGAAATTTACATTGAGAATTGAATGACTATCTTATTATGACTTAAGTTCTAATGGGAAGCATAATATGAATAAAGTTATTTCAAGCCAATATATTAAAGGAAAATATGTTAGGGCCCTTTATATCTTGGAATTACTGCTCTTATTTGTTATATTTGATAGGCCATTAATTAGTTAAGGCCTAAAAGAAACATAGGCTAAAAGAAGATTAAAGAGGAAGATTAAAGATAATGCCTTCATGCCCTAAGAAAGAACTTCTAGAAGGACAGTCCAACTTAGCTTAAAAGTCAGCTTAAAGATGGTTTCCATTATTGCTTTTGGTATGGGTATATATAGGCCTAACATAAGACAGGTCATACACTATGGTTGCCCTAAGAGCCTAGAGTCCTACTACCAAGAAAGTGGGCGATGTGGTTGAGATGGTATAGCTTCTATCTGTTGGCTTTACTACACAAGAAATGATTTTGCAAAGGGCAACTTTTATTGTGGAGAATTAATAACAGTATGTGTTTTGACATGTGTATCTACCTTAGCCTTTTTGTTAAATATAGTTGTAGAAGAGTTTTGGTGGTTTAGTGAGCATTGAAGTTGCTGACTTCTTGCTCTTTTTAAGGACAAGTTATCACTATGAATTGCTCTATCTTACTAATATATGTGGGCCTCCTATGTGCCAGGAATGCTATCATGGAGTCATTAATGGCTGCTGAATGCTATTGTTTGTTGGAAACTTGCAAAAAAAAAAAGTTTTTACTTGAATGCTTTGGGGAAAAAGTTTCAGCTGATAGATGTGGTTTGGTTTTCACTTAGATTCTTTAATATAACTGCACTATTACATGTAATCTTAAAGAGTCCTATCAATATTAAGTTGCCATTATTTCCTTAACTAAAAACAAAAGATGTTCACCCCTTGCATGACTTCATAGATTTGTTTTAAATGGCATTAATATGTTATTTCCTTTTCCCTTTCTGTTTCTGGGTGCATTATTTAAATGGTTTTTCTTTTAAGCTTTTTCTTTCCAATCAAGATATTGTATGTTTTCTGTTTACTTTATATTGATTTATCAATATCTCCTAATACAAAGCTTCCTCACTAAGTATGGCCCTTACATATGGTCTACATTAACTATGTTGTATTTTAGATATTCCTACTTATCAAGAATATCACTACCATGCTATTTTTTTGGTATAAACAGTGAGGGGAAGAGAGTTAATAAGAAAAGATTGCATGGAATAATACAATTTCTCAAAGTACTGTCCTTGTCAATATCAATAAAAGAAAATATTCGACTATTTTCCAAGAGCTCATTTAGAGGTGTAACTAATTATGTATTATATGCTTCATGCAACTAAAAATTTCACATGAAGGCATAAAATTTCATATGCTTTAGGTAACACACTTGAAACGTGTGGAACATTATATTGATTTCATTAGTATAAGATTTGATAACTTAATAAATTGGCTTTAATCACATGCTATTCAACTAATTTTCCATGAACATGATCAGATATAGATAGGCTAAACGTTGTATATAAAGCTCAGTGGTTAATCAAAGTAAAGTAGGTAGCATTTTAGTTATTGTACCCAAAACATGATTATCATTGTATGGTGTTAGTAATGTTTATCATACTTTGAAAATGGATATACTTCTATTATTGCATCTGTTAACCCAAGAAAGAAAGAGTATTTGCTGTAAATGTAGAAATTGTAGCAAAATTGTTTAATTTGTAATCTTACCTCTAAGAATTTTTTGTGACATTCCTATTGGTCTATGTCTGTATATTGTACGAAGTTTTTTGTTGTTTATTTTCTAATAAAATGGAATTGTTAGATTAACATTACCTATGGCATTGCCAACAAAATCTATAAAACCTATAATTTCTACTAATCTTGGTGAAAAAAATTTTGCTCATTTAGATTTTGCATGCCAAGTAAGTTTGTTTAAATGATAAAAGGTGAAATTCCTAAGATAGATCATGGGCCTTTTAACCCAAACAACCCTAATTCTACTTGAACAAGGAACCTAAATTTTAGACTGAAGAAATCCTAACTCATAATTGGAAATGAAATACTAATTTTAATAGGGATAAGATATTAGTCTTAATTAAATATCTTATAAGAAGGAAAGGAGACACACAAACCATGGAAGCAGTATATAAGAGGCTAACCATGGAGCCAATATTGACTTAAAGTCTAAAAGAGCTATTGTAGTATATAAGAAGGAAAAGGAAGTAGAACCATGGAAGCAACCAGCAAATTTAAAAGGCAAATTAGCAACAAAAATGGAGACACACAAACCAGTAGAATTGAGAGAAAAAACATAGCATTGAGTGCAGAAGATTAAACCAATTACAGTACCAAACCAAAACCCCCAAAAGTATAAACCCCAACCACAATAGACAAACCCCTAAACTAAATCAATAGCAAATGCCTAATACAAAGAAGAATGCAAGGAAATACTGACCTCAGATGCATCGCTACAGCCACCCACGAAGTGGTTCACGGTGTAGGGGTTCTTGGTGCTTTTCAGTGGGATTCTCTATGCAAACATGTCTATGCAACCCACTATCACAAAAGCTAAAATTGGTGTAAAAACTACAATACATAAAAAAAATAGCTCAAATCCAAACCGAACCCCCTGCAAGTATAAACTCCAACGAAAACCCTTAACTGAATCAGTAAGAAATGCACAATATACCTCATATGTGTCGATACAGAGTAGAAAATTGCTTTTCAGGGCAGCAACCCACAAAGTGGTTCACAATGTAGGAGGTTCTCGGTGCTTCGCGGTGGGGCTTCCTTGTGCAACCTTCTTTTACGAGGAGAGAATTACAAAGTGGAGAGTTCCAAGAGCAGGAGGAAGAGAATTACAAAGTGGACTACCGTTTTGAGTGGGTGTTGAGGAAGTGGAGAGTTCTTCACATGGGTGTATGCTTCTTCTTCTTTTTTGAACTGGGTGTATGCTGCTTCTTCCAGTAGTCTATTTTTTGATCTCTGTCTCTATGGTGAGGCTTCCTTGTGCAACCCACAAAGTGGTTCACAATGTAGGAGGTTCTCGGTGCTTCGCGGTGGGGCTTCCTTGTGCAACCTTCTTTTACGAGGAGAGAATTACAAAGTGGAGAGTTCCAAGAGCAGGAGGAAGAGAATTACAAAGTGGACTACCGTTTTGAGTGGGTGTTGAGGAAGTGGAGAGTTCTTCACATGGGTGTATGCTTCTTCTTCTTTTTTGAACTGGGTGTATGCTGCTTCTTCCAGTAGTCTGTTTTTTGATCTCTGTCTCTATGGTGAGGGCCTTCGGGCCGTATTACTTTGTCTTCGGCTTATGACATGTCCTAAAAAAAATAACAAAAGAGTGGGGGGAAGAAAAAGTTGACGTGTTTTCCTTTAAGCCCGAGAAAAAATTGTGTAACCTTTAGTGGCAACTTAGCGTAGTTGTCACTGAAGGTTAAGTTTCTATGACAACCATACAAGGTCATCACTGAAAGTCTCACTTTTAGTGACAACTTGTAAAGGTTGCCACTGAAAAGACTTTTCAGTGACAATTTTTTAAGTTGCCACTAAAAGGTCACCACTGAATGTCAGTTTTCTTGTAGTGTTGGTTATTCCATGGATCGATTTAATGTTTCTTCAGACTTTATCTTTAGTTTTCTTAACCTATTCTGAAAAATATCATTGATTATCAACTATTGTGGTCAGTGATGAAGCAAGAATGAGGTTAGTTCTTATAGTTATTGCATTCTGAGATAAAATATATTGGACACTAATCAGTTAACTATGTTAGTTCTTATAAAAATAGTTTTAAATTTTTATTAATAAATATTTATCTTTAGGCTAACAATTCTAGTGAATTTATAGTGGAATGATGGTTCAATTCCAAAGAAGCTAACATGTTCTAAGTACTTCAAATGTCTTTATGAATTTTCAAATTTAGAATGCTTAGGATAGCACTTTTGGATGATCTTAGGAGACTTTAATCTGAGCTTAATGGTTTTTATCCTAGACATAGTCATTTTGAATTTCTTTATTTTGTTGTGGGGTTGTAGGGTTGGGTTAAGCAGGAAAGGGATCATATTTGTAAATTTAGAGGGAAACTACTACTGGAAAATATGGAAAAACTTACTTTGTATAGGCTACTACCCAAAATTTTTTTTTTCCCTGTGGATATCCTTCTGCCCATGTCCCTATCTACAAAGAAATGAAATGGATGTTTTAGGAGAATGATAGTCATCACATATCTTCTCAATGGATCTACTATGTCCCTATTTTAAGAAGCTTGTATATCTAATCATTAATAAGAATTAGTTTCTTTGTTGGATTGCCTTGTAGCACTTATTGCAGAATATTTGTGTTATGAACTCATTAAGTGAGATCCATTCTATTATTCTTTAGGCTGTATTTTATTTTCTAATATTTTCTCTCTCTTCATTTTAGATAATCGCCCTTCGAAGGGCAAAGAGGAGAAACATGTAGAGATTGGTTTTAACTTATGGAGGAGAGGCTGTAAACTCTATTGATGATTTGACTCCTAAATGACTTGGATGAGAAGGATTGATGTATGACCATACCCTTGGCAAAGAGGAATATACTTTTGTTGATAATATGAAGAACCCTCGTTCATGAAAAATCTCGATTAAATGTAAGTAAATATATTAGGTTTGTGAAGTAAATGCTTCTCTGTTAGTAATCTAGCAAATTTTTTATACATCTTTAGTGCTATCACTTCATTTCCATTGGTGGATTTGAGATGAGAAGATCTTCTATGCTATTGCAATGTATAGGTCTTAATGACCATACAATATCTCAGATTAAAGATGCAATTCATAATGGTTTGAGGGCAATCAAGAATACCATAGAAGATGAGTCTATTGTCTTAGTAAGACATTTGCTTTTCAATCTTTTTTCTTTTCATATTTTTTTAATATAAAACCAGTCTCATACATTTTAATTGTCATGTTCATATTCTTGTGTTCATCAAGTCAATCATTGGTTTTCACATTATAGACAAGGTGGTTTAGTCTTAATTAGTGCATCATACATAGGTCTAGGTTTTGAGACATGAATTTTAATTTAGGATGAAATACTTCTAGATCATAACTGCTATTAAATTATGTCTAGGTTTTGAGACATGAATGTTGATTTAGGATGAAATATTTCCAGAACATAACTACTATTGAATTAGAAATCCTTTTTGGATGGACAGATAGGAGTTTCTGGACCTAATAGTCCATTATGGTTTACTTTGCTTTTTTAATTTTTTTCTATGAATTTAAAGAAAGGGATTAACTTCTTCACAAAGAGTTTAATTTATTAACTAAGCGGTTCATTACCAATAATAAAATACTACCTAGAGGCTTAACTGCATGATAGAAGATTTGATAATGGGAAAAAATTGAGAATTTTTTAATAAAGGGGAAGAAATTTTTTTAAAATAATAAATTATGTAATATTTAATTGTAAATTTAATTAATCTAAATTTTATTCTTATATAATATGTAATTAACAAGTAAATTGTCAAATGAATATGCCAATTTATTTTTGATTTAATTACAAAAATTATACAAATTGACTCTAACATCACTTATTGCAATTTAAAATAATATTATTTAGTGGGTAAAAGTCTGGAAACCATATGAATAATTAGAACATAAAGAATTTCAATTAAGGAAGAAAGAAAATATAAAACTAAAAAGGTTTTGCTATAACTTAAAATTTCTTCTTTTCAAAAATTATTACAAATGATCTAATATAGATATCACTTTAGTGAGATTTTGATCATTTCAAATAGTGGATTATATAGCTTTGCAAAGGTTTAATTATTTATGTTAGTATTTGAACTCTACTTGGTTTAAATCCACTCATCTAGTTTCTAAAAGACAATAATGGGAACAACTAAACAAGCAATACGACTCCTACTGCTGAATTTTTTTGTATATCTTTCCTCTCCAAAATACTGCTCCATTATAATATTTCCTCAATGTAGAACTATGCTTTGCACCTTTTATTTGTTGTTGTGGTGCTAGTGTTAGACTTATATAAAGTGCATATTCTTGCCTGTGTCTTAGGGGGCTAGTGCATTTGAAGTTGCTGCTAGATAATATCTATTGAATGAAGTAAACAAAATCGTTCAATGAGCAACAGGTCTATTCCAAGGATTTGTTTTTTGGGGTTTGGAGGAGGGGTTTAATCTTGTTTTATGAGTTATCAGGTATATACTACAATTGGAATGGACTTTAATTGGTTATGTTAGATTTGTGTATGCTGCTCACATTGATTCATTTTCTAACCAAAGGTTAACTTCTCTCCTTATATCCATATCATGAGATATAGACCTATCTGTACATGTTATTTTCTCCTACATGTTCTCATTCTTTCAAGTTTCCATTACTTATGAGAGTTTTTTTTCTCTTGAGATGTTTTTCCTTATGTATGTTATAAGAGTTGATAATGTAGTTGTAATAACTAATAGTAATTGTCTTATTTACCTTTGTAATAAACTATGTGGCAGTTGCAATAGAATACTTGTTAGTAGAGCAAAATCCTAGGTCATATAGGTTTTTTTATTTAGAATTTACATATGGCTTTAATGATTCTTCAAATTTCAAAATATATCTTCATGCTTTACATGTGTATCAAAATACTATCACTACATGCATTGTTGAATATAGTACTTACTTTTTATATTTTCCTTCATGTTTATTGCAATTTTTAAACCACATAATTCTAAAATTGTAGGTCTCTTGCCTCCAATTATTGATGGTGATGGGCTTCCATGCAATCGTACAAACTTTCATGAGATTGAGGTAGTTTGTTTTAAAAGGAAATTTCAATTGCCAAGGATTGTTTTGATTGGTTTGAGACCTTAAACCTTTCAAATTCCTGGATGCATATGTAACTTTTCATTTTCTTCCAGAAAATTGGTAAAAAGAACTGTAGTAGAGTTTTCAAAGTATTAAAAAGAATTAATGATTGTTTGTATGCTGTGAAACACATCATAAGACAGTTGTGCCAAGAAACAGATAGGTAACATCTTCATCCCTTTGGATTATTCTTACCTTGAGTTAAGCTTGTAATAACTCCATTTAACTATCAATTTTTTTTTTAAAATACCATGAAGTTATTACCTCGTTACAACTTAACTCAATATAACATTTATTTAATTTATACAATACAGAGTTCACATACATGTCATTAATCAAAATATACGTACAACATATCAAACACATAAAAATCTACATCTTATTTATTCTGGTTGACCAATTCCGGAAATATAGGTGCGGGTGGTTGCACCTTCACCGGGATCTAAGCCAACTCGACCACAAACATTTTTTTTTGCTTCTGGGATCTGCCCAACATAAAGTACTCAATCCAACGTGCACTAAAAGCCAGAGCTATAGAAAAATTTGCATAACTAATTTTCTGAACATGATATGGAAATATAGTGAGAATTAAATCCCAGTAAGTTCAACAATAAATCATCATCAATATAGCTCATCACATCATGTTCAGCTGTATAAACTACAGAAAATATCTTTGGTCACATGAATGCATTATATCTATGCACATAAGAATCATACAGTAATAATATGTATGACAGGAGTAACTATTTTTAGAATATCATATGATGGCCAACAACTTATTCTCATTTCAAGCTACCCCGGTCAAGGTGAGTATCTACTACTCTCTGGTACGGGCTTTTCTCGCTCCGTCCGACATGGCACACTTTCTCTTTCTTTTCTCATAATCATAATCATAACCGTTGGTAGGGCGTCCTCTACTGGTGCACCACACGGATTGCCATGTGACCGTGCTCATTTCTTTTCTTTTCACAATGATAGCCAAAAATATGTTTTCAATAACAAGTATGTTCATCAAAATATAACTATTACCATAAATCATTGGAAATCATGCCATGAACATAACCATTTCAAATATCACTTTAAAAAATATTTCCATGTCAGAATTTCACACTTAAGATGGTAAGAAGTTCATACAATGGCAATGGCTATGGCATATACTAGTCATTTATTATTTTCATTTATAAGATTCGTCTTCTTTTTTAAATATTAATTTTTTTCTTTATTTTCTTGATGCATGTTTTCATCATATCTAACATTCTCTTTATGCTTGGCCTTTAGTAATTTTATTCTTATTTATATCATTTCCAACACATGTTCTTACAAATTTATAGAGCATTGTTCTCCAATTTGATTTCTACTATTATCCTAGAGTTAAAGAGGTTCATCTAGGGTAGAAAAATGTTGAAAATAGGCTTAACCAGCTTCCAACACGGTCTGGCCATGTTCCAGGACACAGCCATGCTTTAAAAATACTTCAAATGTACTCAAAAACAGCCTCGAACACGGCTAGCCAGTGCTTGAAGCACCCAGAACACGGTCTGGCCGTGCTCTGTGACATTTGCTCACTAATCAGAGCATAACTCCCTCATTTTAACTACGATTAAGGTGATATTGGTGTCTATGGAAAGCTAAGACAATTATCTAAACCTCTTATGTTAATCTTATCAGCACAATAGTAATATATTGTGGTGTTATTACTCCCTTAAAGTCAATATTAATTCTTCTCGGGTAAGTTCTAACCTTTACTTACTAATCTGACTATATCTCCCACATAAGAATTCCAAATTAAGTGATTCCAGTGGCTAAACATCCGTGAAACAAAAATATATAATTCATATGTTAACCATTTATTTTAATTCCTTATAGAATTTTCCCAGAATTTAAAATACCAAAGCTATCCTAACATATTCTTCTCTGATTAACCATTTTTTGACCATTTGTTTACAAATCGGAACATATCTTCCTCATATGAACTCTAAATTAAATGATTCCAGTAACTAAAATTCCATGACACATATATCTATAATTCATATGTTAACCATTTATTTTAATTCCTTATAGATTGTTCCCAGAAATTAAAACACTGAAGCTTAAAATTCTACCACCCATAGCCATACCCATGCAGAACTATCTACACCAACCTAAGTATTCAAACATACATCACATGCAAGATCAATATGTAACATGATATAGCAACATCATGACCAATCATAAAAGTTCTAAGATCAAAATCTCATATAAATATTATAAGTTTCAAAAGTTTTCTTCAAAAAGAAATATTGTTAAACTTACCTGGAGCACTTAGTCCCTTAGACTTCTCCTTCCTCTTTCTTCCTTTCTTTCTCTCCTTTCCTCACTCTACCTTGCTTCTATTTTTCCTCTCCCTCACTTGGACGAAATTATAATGTTATAAGGGTGGGTTTTCTTATATAGACCACCAAATAATTCACCTTTCATGATCATGGGTCTACCTTATCACAACTAGGATACACTTTGTTGAATTTTTGGAAAACAAACAACTTATGTTTCTGTCTTCCTCTTCCTTAGTCAAGATATGCATAGGAAAAGGAGATTTGTATTTTGAAAATTATGATGATATGTTCTTAAGATAAGGGACAAGGTCCCTTTGATTTAGGGATTCTTTTCCATTTTCTTTTGTCTTAAACAAGTATGATAGGTTTGCCTTTTTAGGTGGCAAATTTCTAGCCCTTGAATCTCCATTATTTGGTTGATATTATTTGTGTGGATAGGAATTTTTTGTCCTAATGCCATGTATTATCATACCAGTTGCTAGAATTATGAGTGTAGGATATAGATGTTTTTGTCCTAAAGCCTTGTATTATCATGCCACTTGCCAAAATGATGAATGTAGAATCACACCACTTGCTAAATTTTTTTCTTAATGCCATGTAACCTAATCTTTATTATTACATTATTATATCATCACCTAATTTATTTTATTTTATTTTTTTCTCTTGGATTTGGGCTTATTCCTACCCATTATGGGCTTATTCCTACCCATTTTCTTTGCTTTGGATAAAATTCTACCTTTCTTGGAGGGCTTGGTCACATTTTCATAATTTTTGGGCTATTGGTCCAATTACTATATCCTAGTCTAAGTCTATGTTTTATTTCTTGCTTAGGTTATCCAATGGCTTGCTAGAAACATATGTGAAGTGGAAAAACTCTATATGAAGTGTCTATAGGTAAAAGCCCAATGTATGGGTAAATATTTTAAACTTAGTAACTCTAGTTCTTGAATTAGGAAAAATTACCCTAATTCAATGTTCTTGAAATTTTATGACCTTTACTTGTTTCTAAAAATTTATCTTGCTTATCCAAGAATTTTGCATCTCTTTAGTATGTTATTTCTAATTTCTTTCCTATTAGGTTTTCCCTCTTTATTTGTTCTCTTAATGTTAGAAACATTTTCTATGCATATACATAAGGTGAAGAATTTCTAAGGATTATATTTCCTTAGATATCTAAAATATTGTCTAATAAATTTTATTTCCTTAATTAAATTTTTATGTACTTTTATCAATAAAAGAAACGAAATTAGGAATGTTACATTTCTCTCCCCCTAAAAGAAATTTTGTCCTCAAAATTTCAGAAATTACCTTATAAGAACAATTGCGGATATTTCTTCCTCATGACTTCTTCCAGCTCCCAAGTTGCTTCTTCCAGAGTCAAACCTTCCCATAACACCTTAACTAGGGGAATGGTTTTATTTCTCAGTTACTTCACGTCAATGTCCAATATGGATGCAGGTACTAGCTGGTATGTCATGTTCTCCTTTATTTGGGTTGGTTCATCCTATATTACATGTGATGAATCTGGAAGATACTTCCGCAGCTGTGATACGTGGAAAACATTATGCAGGTTGGACAAATTAGGTGGGAGAGCAACTTGATATGCTGATGTCCCTACTTTCTTCAGAATTTGGTAGGGTCCTAAAAATCACGGACTTAACTTTCTTGTTTTGAAAGACCTACCAACTCCAGTAGTCGGGGAAAGTTTCAGAAATACATGGTCTCCTTCCTCAAACTCTAGAGGTCTATGTCTCTTATCGTAGTAACTCTTTTGCCGACTCTGAGCTGTAAGTATTTTGTTTCGTATCATCCTGATTTGTTTAGTGGTTTGTTGAACTAGATCAGGACCCAACAAGTTCTTTTTTCCTACCTCGAACCAACATAGTGGAGATCGACACTTTCTACTGTATAAAGCTTCATAGGGGGCCATCTTAATACTAGAGTGATAGCTATTATTATAAGCAAACTCTACTAAAGGTAGGTACTTATCCCATCTTTTACCTTGGTCTAACACACAGGCCCTCAACATATCTTCTAGGGTTTGAATGGTTCGTTCTGTCTACCCGTCAGTCTGAGGATGGTAGGTAGTACTGAACCACAACTGAGTACCAAAAGCTTCCTGCAACGCCTTCCAAAACCTCGACGTGAACCTCAGATCTCTATTAGAAACAATATTTAAGGGAATCCCATGGAGTCTAACTATTTCCTGGACGTACAATTGGGCCAATTTATCTAGTGAAAAGTTAAATTTTATGGGCAAAAAGTGAGCAGATTTGGTTAATCTGTCAACTATTACCCAGATAGCGTCATGTCCCACTGAAGTCTTAGGTAAACCTACAACAAAGTCCATCGAGATACTATCCCATTTCCATTTAGGGATCTCAAGAGGTTGTAGAAATCCCGCTGGCTTTTGATGCTCCACCTTCAACTTTTGACAAATGAGACATTTCGCCACAAACTCGGCAATGTCCTTTTTCATCCCTGGCCACCAATACATCCTTTTTAAATCTTGGTACATTTTAGTGCATCCAAGATGGACTGTGTATTTACTCTCATGCGCTTCCTACAGGATCTTAGTCCTCAGCTCTCGTTCATAAGGGACACAAATCCTTCCCTGATACATGATTGCTCCATCTTCCATGACAGAAAAATTACCTTGGTCTTTATGATCCTGTAAATATTGGTCATGAGCTTGAGCCTCTTTGATCAGGGCTCTAAGGTCACACCCTATACTTAAACCATTAATGGTTAGCTTCTTTGAGAAAAAAGTAGTGTCCAGCTTCAAATTCTGAAACTCCTCTAGCATTTGCATCTCATACAACATCATCTGGCCCATGTGTAGAGATTTTCGACTTAAAGCATCAGCTACAACATTCGCCTTTCCTGGATGATACTTTATCTCAAACTTGTAGTCATTGAGAAATTCCACCCATCTTCGTTGCCTCATATTTAACTCCTTTTGATCAAAGAGATATTTAAAATTCTTGTGATCACAATATACTTCAAAGGTTGCTCCATATAAGTAATGTCGCCAAATCTTTAAAGCAAACATCACCGCCGCCAATTCAAGATCATGGGTTGGATACTTTCCTTCGTGGGGTCTTAGTTGTCTAGAGGCGTAAGCAACTACTCTCTTGTCTTGCATTAGCACACACCCTAGCCCTTTCTTTGAAGCATCACTATACACTTCAAAATGTCCTCTGGGGTCTGGAATAATTAAAACTGGAGGAGTGGTCAGTCTTTCCTTAAGCTCCTGAAAACTAGCCTCACATTGATCAGTCCATTTGAAAGGACTTCCCTTCCTGGTCAATTTAGTCAATGGCAAGGCCATACGAGAGAAGTTTTGTATAAACCTCCTGTAGTATCCTGCCAAACCTAGGAAACTTCTGACTTCCGTAACCGTCTTTAGTCTCTCCCACTGAATCACTACTTCTGTCTTGCTAGGATCTACAGCTACCCCATTATTAGAGATGACATGTCCGAGAAACTTCACCTCTGACAGCCAAAATTCACACTTCTCCAATTTGGCATATAACTTTTTCTCTTTCAGCACTTGCAGCACGATTCAGAGATGTTGTTCATGTTCTTTCTCACTCTTGGAGTATATCAAGATGTCATCAATGAACACTATAACAAATTGATCTAGGTAGGGTCGAAAAATGCGATTATGTAATCCATGAAAATTGCAGGTGCATTCGTCAACCCAAAGGGCATTACGAGAAACTCATAGTGCCCATACCTAGTCCTGAAGGCAGTTTTTGGTACATCCTCCTCCTTAATCCTAATCTGATGATATCCTGACCTCAAGTCAATTTTAGAAAAGATGGAGGCACCCTTCAATTGATCCAATAAGTCATCTATCTTATGGAGAGGGTACTTGTTTTTGATAGTCACCTTATTCAGCTATCTGTAATCTATGCATAGACTCAAGCTCCCGTCTTTCTTCTTAACAAACAATACAGGAGCTCCCCAAGGTGATACACTCGGTCTAATGAATTGCTTGTCTAATAGTTCCTCCAACTGCTTCTTTAGTTCTTGTAGTTCCTTCGAGGCCATTCTATATGGTGCAATAGAGATAGACCCTGTCAAAGGTAGGAGATCAATAGAGAACTCTATCTCTCTCTTGGGAGGTAAGCTTGGAATATCTGATGGAAATACTTCAGGAAACTCGTTGGCTATTGGGATTTCATCAAGCTTCGATTCGTCTTCTAGGTTTGATAAATACAAGAGAATGTATCCAAGTACTCCATCATTCTTTAACTCCATATTAACTTGATTGGCATTTAGCATCAATAACTGGACCTCCTCTTTCGGAGTATGAGGTAGAAATTCAACGATCTTGTTACAACAATTCAACAAGACTCGATTTCTAGACATCTAGTCTAACCCTAGAATGACCTTAAAACCTCTTAAAGGTAAACAGACGAGGTCTACAGAAAAAGTTCTCTCCTGTACGGTGACTTGACAGTCCTTACATACAAAGGAAGTTAATACATGTTCCCCTGTAGGGGTTACTACGGATACCTCATAGGGAGTTTTAGAAATAGGGAACTGAAACTTCCTAATACATTCTTTCGATATAAAAGAATGACTAGCACTAGAGTCAAATAACACCATAAGAGCAAATCCATATATATAGCATGTAACTTGAATCATTTCAGAAGATTGGGCTGCCTCTTGGCCACTCAGGGTGAAAACCCTTCCTTTCACCTGAGGCCTCTGTTCTGGCTACTTCCCCACATTCTGTGGGCAGTTTTTTGCAAAATGTCCCTTCTTTCTGCAATTGAAACAGACATCTTGTCCCATGTAGCATGGCCGGTTACCATGCATGCGTCTGCACTTAGCGCACTTGACTGAGGCAAGGTCTTGTTGAAAAGGTCTAGGACCCGCAATCAATGGCCTCTTACCAGCTCCATATCCACTTCTTCTCACGTTCATTCTAGGGTTGGGAAAATTTTTCTTCCTTTTTCATAGGTTTCGCCTTTGTTTTTCATCCTCCACTGCCTTTAAACTCCTTTCTAGGAGTCTGCATTTATTTATCAGAGGTACAAACTCCCTGATCTCCATAGCTATAACAGCATTCTTTATCTCTGGGTTTAGTCCCGCTTCAAACTTAACCGCCTTCCATGCTTCATCTGGATTATATCACAGATAAGAGGAGAACTTAGACAGCTCCTCGAACCTTGCGATATACTGGTCCACGGTCATGCTGCCTTGCCTGAGTTGGAGAAATTCGATCTCTTTCTCTGCCTGTAGAGTACTTGGAAAGTACTTTTCAAAAAAAATGTCCTTGAACACTTGCCAGGTGATCTGTCTTCCCTGATGAGCTAAAAGTTCTCTAGTTCCACGCCACCAGTATTCTGCTTCATCTTTTAACATATATGCAGCAAAAATAATTTGCTGCTCTTCAGTATAGCCCATCACTTGAAAGATTTTCTCTAATTCCTTATTCCACCTTTTGACTACCGTTAGGTCATAGCCACCTTGGAAACAAGGTGGTCTAGTCCTCAGGAACTCAGATATGCCATTATCTTTTCCAGCCATCCAGTTGTTAGCACTATTCTCACCATTTGGGTTATTAGCATTCTGGAGATATTGTAAAATTTGGTTAGTGGTCATGACTTGGTCTGGAATTGCCGTGGCCAGGTTGTGCTGGGTTTCCTCTGCATTGGTTGCTGGATTCCTCCTTGGTGGTGCCATTTCCACCTATGGCAAAAAACAAAGTTATGCTATTATTGAGGTGATCAAGCCCAATAGTTAGTTCAAAAATATTTAATAGCAGTCATAACACCACCTCGGCATATAGATAGGAAACACTAGTAATTTCTTACCTATATGAATCACTGATCCCCTACAGAGCACAACCACAACATACTCAAGATACTATAAGATCCATTCAGATAACCATCCACCCACTGGCCATCTAGGATCGACCTGCTCTGCTACCAATTATGTAACAACTACATTTAAGTATCAAATTTTTTTTTTAAAATACTATGAAGTTATTACCTCCTTACAACTTAACACAATATAACATTTATTTAATTTATACAATACAGAGTTCACATACATGTCATTAATCAAAACATACGTACAACATATCAAACACATAAAAATTTACATCTTATTTATTCTGGTTGACCAATTCCGAAGATACAGGTGCGGGTGGTTGCACCTTCACCAGGATCTAAGCCAACTCAACGACAAACATTTTATTTGCTTCTGGGATCTGCCCAACATAAAGTACTCGATCCAACGTGCACTAAAAGCCAGAACAATAGAAAAATCTGCATAACTAATTTTCTGAACATGATATGAAAGTATAGTGAGAATTAAATCCCAGTAAGTTCAACAATAAATCATCATCAATATAGCTCATCACATCATGTTCAGCTGTATAAACTACAGAAAATATCTTTGGTCACATGAATGCATTATATCTATGCACATAAGAATCATATAGTAATAATAAGTATGACAGGAGTAACTATTTTTAGAATATCATATGATGGCCAACAACTTATTCTCATTTCAAGCTACCCCGGTCAGGGTGAGTATCCTCAACTCTCCGGTATGGGCTTTTCTCGCTCCGTCCGACATGGCACACTTTCTCTTTCTTTTCTTATAATCATAATCATAACCGTTGGTAGGGCGTCCCCTACTGGTGCACCACACGGATTGCCATGTGACCGTGCTCATTTCTTTTCTTTTCACAATGATGGCTAAAAATATGCTTTCAATAACAAGTATGTTCATCAAAATATAACTATTACCATAAATCATTGATAATCATGCCATAAACATAACCATTTCAAATATCACTTTATAAAATATTTCTATGTCAGAATTTCACACTTAAGATGGTAAGAAGTTCATATAATGGCAATGACTATGGCATATACTAGTCATTTATTATTTTCATTTATAAGATTCATCTTCTTTTTTAAATATTAATTTTATTTCTTTATTTTCTTCATGCAGGTTTTTGTCATATCTAACCTTCTCTTTATGCTTGGCCTTTAGTAATTTTCTTCTTATTTATATCATTTCCAACACATGTTCTTACAAATTTATAGAGCATTGTTCTCCAATTTGATTTCTACTATTACCCTAGAGTTAAAGAGGTTCATCTAAGGTAGAAAAATGTTGAAAATAGGCTTAATCAGCTTCCAACACGGTCTGGCCATGTTCCAAGAGACGTCCATGCTTTAAAAATACTTCAAATGTACTCAAAAACAGCCCCGAACACGGCTAGCCCGTGCTTGAAGCACCCAGAACACGGCATGGCCGTGCTCTGTGACCTTTGCTCACTAATCAGAGCATAACGCCCTCATTTTAACTCCGAGTGAGGTGATCTTGGTGTCTATAGAAAGCTAAGACAATTATCTAAAACTCTTATGTTAATCATATTAGCAAAATAGTAATAAATCGTGGTGTTATTACTCCCTTAAAGTTAATATTATTTCTTCTCGGGTAGGTTCTAACAATTACTTACTAATCTGACTATATCTCCCACATACGAATTCCACATTAAGTGATTCCAGTGGCTAAACATCCGTGACACAAAAATCTATAATTCATATGTTAACCATTTATTTTAATTCCTTATAGAATTTTCCCAGAATTTAAAACATTGAAGCTATCCTAATATATTCTTCCCTGATTAACCATTTTTTGACCTTTGTTTACTAATCGGAACATATCTTCCTCATATGAACTCTAAATTGAATGATTCCAGTGGCTTAAAATCCATGAAACATATATCTATAATTCATATGTTAACCATTTATTTTAATTCCTTATAGATTGTTCCTAGAAATTAAAACACCGAAGCTTAAAATTCTGCCACCCATAGCCATACCCATGCAGAACTATCTACACCAACCTAAGTATTCAAACATACATCACATGCAATATCAATATGTAACATGATATAGCAACATGATGATCAATCATAAAAGTTCTAAGATCAAAATCTCATATAAATATTATAAGTTTCAAAAGTTTTCTTCAAAAAGAAATATTGTTAAACTTACCTGGAGCACTTAGTCCCCTAGACTTCTCCTTCCTCTTTCTTCCTTTCTTTCTCTCCTTTCCTCACTCTACCTTGCTTCTATTTTTCCTCTCCCTCACTTGGACGAAATTATAATGTTGTAAGGGTGGGTTTTCTTATATAGACCACCAAATAATTCACCTTTCATGATCATGGGTCTACCTTATCACAATTAGGATACACTTTGTTGAATTTTTGGAAAACAAACAACTTATGTTCTTGTCTTCCTCTTCCTTAGTCAAGATATGCATAGGAAAAGGAGATTTGTATTTTGAAAATTATGATGATATGTTCTTAAGATAAGGGACAAGGTCCCTTTGATTTAGGGATTCTTTTCCATTTTCTTCTGTCTTAAACAAGTATGATAGGTTTACCTTTTTAGGTGACAAATTTCTAGCCCTTGAATCTCCATTATTTGGTTGATATTATTTGTGTGGGATAGGAATGTTTTGTCCTAATTTCATGTATTACCATACCACTTGCTAGAATTATGAGTGTAGGATATAGATGTTTTTGTCCTAAAGCCTTGTATTATCATGCCACTTGCCAAAATGATGAATGTAGAATCACACCACTTGCTAAATTTTTGTCTTAATGCCATGTAACCTAATCTTTATTATTACATTATTATATCATCACCTAATTTATTTTATTTTATTTTTCCTCTTGGATTTGGGCTTATTCCTACCCATTTTCTTTGCTTTGGATAAAATTCTACCTTTCTTGGAGGGCTTGGTCACATTTTCATAATTTTTGGGCTATTGGTCCAATTACGATATCCTAGTCCAAGTCTATGTTTTATTTCTTGCTTAGGTTATCCAATGGCTTGCTAGAAACTTATGTGAATTGGAAAAACTCTATATGAAGTGTCCATAGGTAAAAGCCCAATGTATGGGTAAAGATTTTAAACTTAGTAACTCTAGTTCTTGAATTAGGAAAAATTACCCTAATTCAATGTTCTTGAAATTTTATGACCTTTACTTGTTTCTAAAAATTTATCTTCCTTATCCAAGAATTTTGCATCTCTTTAGTATGTTATTTCTAATTCCTTTCCTATTAGGTTTTCCCTCTTTATTTGTTCTCTTAATGTTAGAAACATTTTGTATGCATATACATAAGGTGAAGAATTTCTACGAATTATATTTCCTTAGATATCTAAAATATTGTCTAATAAATTTTATTTCCTTAATTAAATTTTTATGTACTTTTATAAATAAAAGAAACGAAATTAGTGATGTTACAGAGCTACTTATACAAACAATCTATGTGCATTGTAGGAGAAAAGCTTTGATGGAAGTTCAAGCTTTGGCAGCCTTAGGTTTGTGTGGCTATCTTTTCCTTCTTGTTTCATTTCTTCTTAAATAATTTTGATATCAAATTTGTTTTATCATCTTTCTGCTTTAGGGTCCCATGAAAACGTAGTGGGATATTATTCTTCATGGTTTGAAAATGAGTAGCTGAACATTTAGATGGAGCTATGTCATAGACAAGTGCTCTTCAATGTTTAGAAAAGGACAAGCGTTAGAAGCATTGCATCAGGTGAACTTTCATTCTTGATCACTTTGAATGAATCTCACTACCGATTAAAATCGTTGGAACCATTACTAGATTAAAATCATAGTACCTATGGTATATATATTATATAAGTCCCTTTTACTCTCTTAGTGGTTAATGTTTTTAGTTTGTACACATTACTGACTTAAGCTTTGTCAAATTGATCCCAAAATCCTTTCTTTGATTGAAATGCTTTATCACACTACTATTGATCCTATTCTTGTTTATATGAGATAAGATGCTATTTTATATCTCAACTCTAGTTATGTGTTCAACTGTTCAAATAATTTTATGGAAAGTTAAATATTATTGAATATATAATAGAATGTGTTGTTTTGTATTTTTACTATTGCCTTTAATGGACCTTCAAAAAAAATTGTAATTTATTACATGTTATTTTTTGTTTAGTGTACAACCATTCTTTCCTATTAGTCTCAACATCTTTGACTAGATGCATGTTTGTTTCTGTTCATATTTCAATAAAGTAGACGTGAAGATTTGTATAGGTTACAAATTCATTGCAGTTCATACATGAGAGAGGAATAACTCATCTTGATATTTAACCTGATAATATTTATGTAAAAAATGGTGTTTATAAGCTTGGCGATTTTGTATGTGCAACTTTTCTTGATAAGAGTCTGCCAATTGAAGATGGCAATGTACGTTATATGCCCTAGGAAATCTTGAATGAGAATTATGATCATCTTGACAAGATTGAAATTTTTTCCTTGGGAGCTTCTATATATGAACTCATTGGTGGATCATCTTTGCCAGAATAAAGATGTCAATTTTTAAATCTTAAAGAGTGCTGGTTGCCACTACTGCTTGGCCATTCATTGCACTTCTAACATTTGTTTGCTATTTTGATGCAATGCGGGCAAAATTTCTTCATCAGCTGAATGCAATATCTTTGATGGGTTGGCTTAATCATGATGCAATTTTGGATGCTTACGAAAGCATTAATACTGATTTTTTCAGAGATGTCCAAGCAGAGCATGCATTACATTTTTTCTCTCACTTTGTGCATGACATGTCATCTAAAGAATTAAACTTTGTGGTTAGCGCATGTGGTTCATTGCTGTCATTTGTTGATTTTTCTGCCCTAGTCTTTTTTAAAGAAGGAAACAGTGATCAAGAATTTTCTATGATGAGAGATACTGGTGGATGTTGGACAAGACCATGCATCCAACATATCATAAACAAATTTCTTTTGAAGCATATTTTGGATGCAATGGACGGAGTACTTTCTATTAGAAAGGTGATCTATAATTTTAGTCATAAGATATAAAATAACATTAAGTAGTGCTATATAGATTTCCTAGTTATATGAAGTTAATATATATATATATATATAGGTGCACATACCAATAATCCTTCTACCCCTCTCTTCTTTGTTTCATAGTAGTCAGTAGCATCCCTAGTACATATTGTTGTCAAAATCATCCATTGCATTTAGATATATTTTTTGCACATTTCCTAGTTCCATACATTGTAAGATAGGGAGATTGTACCAACTCAATTACATATAAGTTCTAATGTTCGTTTGCTGGTTGAAATTGATATAAAAAAAAACAATTACCTAATCCCCTGTGTTTGTGTACTACTTGATGTGGTTACAGGGATGGATAAAATTGTTGCGTCAAATGCTATTGAATCTTCTAAAAGTGTCAAACCTTAAATCACTTACAGCATTGTGCAGTGAAGATGCTAAAGTGGATTTTTTTAATAACAATATTGACTCAAAGGTAGCTTCTTGTACTATATTAATGTGCATTTTGCATAGTTGGTGCTTCTAGTTTCCTTACTTTTATTTGTATACCAAATATTTTCAAATACTTCATGATCTGATCCTTTTCCATTTTTGTAACCTTAACCATTTTTTTACATCAAATATTTATAATGTTGTTTTTCTTTTTCATAAAGTTACCTTCCTGTATTACACAAAGTTGCACTCTTTGTAGTTAGAGCTCTTAGTTTATTTCCCAATACTTTAGATCATGTCTGTTGTTTTTTAAGCCTAACTTCTTTTTCAATGAAACTTCTTTTTGTTATTTTACTTGTTATTCAGTTATTACTTTCTTTATTGTGGTAGCTCATTATTTAGGATGCTGCATTTCTTTCTCAAATTATTATATATGGTTATGCAGATGCAAGTATAAATTATGATTTTAAATTCTTGACACAATTTGTGTGTTAAATTTTACTATCAAATAGTGTTTCATTACTATCCAACTTGTGATGTAGGTTTCTACAAAAAATTCATAACACATTTTTTTGGACTTATTTTGTCCGAGTATATGTTGAGAACAACACCAACAAACAAGATGACTGGGTTCGAAGACAATATCAATCAATTTGTACATAATACTACGGAATTATTGCTTTAATAGAAAGGCATTTTTCTATTGCAATAATTTTTGTTTAGATCAAAATTTTGTCAATTAAGATTACTTAGTGTTGCTTCATTGGTGAAGAGAAAAAATATGATATAGACCCTTATTTTTGTAAATACATTTTATATATGAAATTTGTATTAGATTTTGTCTTTTTTTATTTAATTTTACGGAACTTGCATGTGTTGCATGTCTATTAGCAAATTATATGTAAACGATGCCTGATCTTATTTTTATATATGTTAATGAAAAATATTTTATTAATCTTTGTTTTTTTTATTTCATTACATATAGTTAGGTTTTTATTATAGAAAATAATGCAAATGTAAATTAAAACAAAAGAATATAAATAATTATATATTGTTAGGTTTTTATTACAAAAACACAGTGCAAATTTAAATAAAAAAAATTTAGAAAGGTTTCAATGATGATAAAAATCGCCACTGAACATTAATATTCAGTTGAATAACTTTTAGTGGCGACTACCTTAAGTCGCCGCTAAAAATATCTTTAGTGGGGACCGATGTCGCTACAAAAACGTAATAGGCAGTTAAATCATCTTTAGTGACGGTTAAAGTCACCACAGAATATAGACTCTTCCATGGCGACTTCGTTTAAGTCGTCATTAAAAAGACTCTTTCGTGGCGACATAACTCGCCACTAAAAACCTAATATTTCGTGGCGACTTGATAAAGTCGCCACCAAACCTAGTTTTAGTGGCAACTTTAGTCACCACCAAAAATTCTATATTTACCAGTAACCCCATAATGTTGCCACTAATAACAATTTTTATTGGCGATCATACTTGTTTTAATGTCAATTAATCTTTTTTAGTGGCGATTAAAGTCGCTACTGAAAACTTATCATCTATGGCAACTCAGTAAGTCACCACTAAAACATGTCTTTTTGGTGGCTACTTTATGAAGTCGGCACTAATATATTTACTGACGCTCGTATAGGTGGCAACTTTTTAGTAGCCAAAAGTCACCACAGAATAGTTTTAATGGCAACCTTTTCACTTTAGGTGGCGACTAAAGTTGCCACCAAAATCAAAATTTCTTGTAGTGATTCCTTATTATCTTTGCCAGAAGACTTAAGTAAGAATGCCAAAGAGACACCACTTTCTATTCTTGAAACGCTTTTTTACTCCTTCTTTGTACTCTTTTCTTAACTTGTACGTTCATAGCTAAGACTCTATGCTGGTTAGCTAAACTCTCTCTAGGTATGGCTTTGCAATCTATACACTACTTTTTATTCAATTTCCTTATCAAGAAGAAATCTATTTGAGAGCTTCCCCCCACCCTTATACACGATAAGATATTCTACTTGCTTCCTAAAACAAGTATTTATTATAGAAAAATTAAAGCTTAAAGAAAAATACAGGATAGTTCTACCTTCTTCATTTGCTTTTGCTAGCCCATATCCCTCATGTAGACCCTTGTATCCTCTGGGTTCACTCCTTACATGACCATTTAGATCTCCTCCTAGAAAATTGTTTTCTCCCAAAGGTAATTCCTGAACCAAACCTTCTAGATCTTCCAAAAATTTATCTTGTGATGCTCTTCTAATCCTACTTATGGTGCATATATATTGATCACATTAAGAGTTTCTTGCTCCACTACAAACTTTTGAGCTACGATCTTATCTCCTAATCTTTTCGCATCTACCATGTTATTCCTCCAATCTTTATTGAATATTATGCCTACCATGTTGTTCCAAGTTAAATCTTTCCACCACAGAGAAACTACTAAATTATAACAATAAGATATATTTACCATTCAAAACAAAAGCTTACATCATGTCCACGACCCAATTTGCTGAGCATATTTGTAATTAACCCATATATATCGATCCCCTACTTCGGTCAATGTGTAGTAATTAAGAAACATTTAAACCTGAAAGCCAAAAACATATCAATAGATTTGATAATAAAAAATATAGTGTAAAAACATAAAAGCATTCTGCTACTTATATTATACAATAAGCATAGGAGAACTCAATCTCAAATGAAAGCAAAAAATTTTGGAACAAATACTTCTAGTCAAAATTCGCCTAAGATAGAAATCATGTTCCATTATTGAAATCTAAAAGACGTTATTAAGCATGGTCTTTCACCACTACAATTTCATATGAAACCCTAAGATTTCTATTATTTGTTGAAAGAACTGCATGAAAAGATGAGAAAAAGCAAGAAAACTTGAGATTTGTTGTGTAAGTGATGGTAGCCATTGTGAGCCATCACTATGGCCATAGGTGATGGCATCTATGAAAGGAAAAAAGGACAGTACTTTCGCAATAAGGAAATTTGGGGGGAAGGGGCTTCTTGTGTACTAGGGTTTCAATGTGAGCCACCACTATTGACTTGTCACTACTATTATTGTAGGTGTAGGTAATCGAGAAAGAGAAAAAAATGTATTGCTTTCATGAGAGGAAAATTTTCTTTTGAGGGGGAAGGGTTCTCGTTCATAGGAAAGAATTTTTGTGGGGAAAGGTTGAGGAAATGACAGAAGATTTCTCTTTTTTTTCAACTTTTTTTAACATTAATTTCAACTTTTAGTTCTGACACAAGAGAAGTCACTATGAAAGCCTTTAGTAGAGGTTATTATAGTTGCCACACTTTTAGTGGCAACTTATCTTAAGTTTTATGGTGACTTATTTTAGGTTGCCACTAAAATTTTATATTAAATATATAACGTAAAACTTGTCGGTGGCCATGGTCACCACTTAAAGGAAACTTTTCAATGGTGATAAGTAAGAGTCAACACTAAAAATCAATTTTTCTTGCAGTGACTTATTTTCCAAAAGTAGAAATTCTTATAGAATCCTTTTCATTGGAACTCAATGCATGGGAAGAAACAATCAATTTCACAACTTTTGAACTATATTTGGAAAAGGATTTACCCCAAAGCTTTTTCATTGGCAATGTTCTATATTGCTTAGCCTGTGACATGTCTTTTAAGGATAAGCTAGTCATTGTAACTTATTATGTAACAACAAGAAGAATAGGGTTTATAAATGTCCTTGATGATTGTGTCCCTAAAAAATATTCATATTGTTTGAAAACGCTCAGAGAATGTCTTAGTGTAGTTTTATTCGACTATTGCAGTCATTCTCATTCAGTTGATGTATGGGTTATGAAAAAATATGGGATTGACTCATCTTGGACTCTTTTGTTTTCTAATTCTTTATGAAATTCCTTCAATGAAAATTTCACCACTTTACTTAATGGAGGAGGAGTGAACTTGTGGGTACGGATGAGTGTTCAAGGTCAGCAAAATACAATATAGAAAAATAGCTAATTGAATATCAAGGATACTTTCAAATGGATCAATATGAAGGGCCTTTTACACAAACAAGTGTCTATATTAAGAGTTCATTTTCATTCCTTTTACATGATGAGGAGCATAGGGAGACGAGCAATAATGAACAAGGTATAAATCTTCTTGCCGTAGCATTTTGTTATGTACATAGTCACATGTTTATTGTAAAATTTTGACTTAGATTATATTTGAATATTAATAATTATAATTGCCCTTTTACACCTGGCAGTCCCTGTGTCACGCCCCTAATTTTAGGGCACGTGAAACACGTATACCATGAACATATATTTTCCGTAAACATGAATATACCAATCATTTATCATGGAAACAGATACATATAAGTTCTCTTATACATATACTATATAAAGACAAAGTCCATAAACATCAGTCACTGCAAAAAGCAGGGATCTTGCCTGTGGTGTTCAGAGCATACTTTAGAGTACAAGTACAATATAAATCAAAATCTATGAACCTTGGAAGCAAAGTAGATTCACCCAGAGATCATGTTATCTAGCTAGTCAACTATCTGAAGGGAAAGGACAAAACTCTATATCCTTATCTGAAAAAAAAAAATAACGTGTAGTGAGTTTGACAACTTAGTGAGCAGATAATACTTCGTACGACCTCTTAGGTCAACATATGGATGTACTTATAATTTAAAACTTATCATAGGAAATACAGTTCAGAAGTATATTCATATGGGACCTACATTTCAAATATTCTCAGTTCATATCACATTCAGATATTCAAAATCTTATGCATTACGATATTGATCATTATTCAAATATTATAATGCATCAAAACCTTTCACATAAAAACATTAGGAGGATCCCATATCAGAACCACCATATCAGAGTTCAAGCCCTTCTGTACTTTGGTGGTGTAGGATTTTCTTAAACTCAACATCTCACTGAGGTTTTCCCTACCACTATTCAAGAGGACACGCGAAGGAACTCTAATATGGGTATTTCCCAAGCACACAGTAAGGGAAGGAAAATTACATCTCATATAGTTGGCATCTCTCCCATATAGGAGGCATCCCGCTCTCATTCACATATAATATTCTGTGTGTTGGCCGACACACGAGGCTAGCACCACCCCCTACTAACTGGGTTATCAAGGTGCACTAGGGCTAACATCACCTGCTGTTAGCAGACAGTGTTCCCAATAAGATTTCCCTACAAAAAATATCATATGCACAAATGCCATATAATCCAATATAAACTTTTCAATATAATACATACTTTTAGTCTCGGTATAGATTCATCTGTCATAAATTTCCTATTCAGGGTTTATCACATGTACATGCCCTTTCTCGAGGCAATCATATAACTTTACAAATAATGCCACATGCATCAATATACACTTTATCATTTAATAAGAAATACATGTGAAATCAAATATACTATGGGTTCATAAATCCATTCTCAAAACTATACTCTTCTTGAACTATATTCCAAATTGTAAACAATTCAGATAATATTGATGCATTTCAGAAACATATAAAGTTGTAAATATATTATAAATATAATCAAATACACATTTAAAGATCAAGAAGAGTATAGGGCAAGTCATAGAAAGAATCATCTACACACAGGGCAGGGGCTCCAGATTGGACAGCCTAAAAATGTACTTTTTCAATCCACATTTGACTAAACAGACTAAAAAAAACGTGTCCGAAGGGTCCAAAAATCAAGAAAATGACTTCGGGAACTTGGTTATTGTTCATGGCTGAAAAAAACTATTCACGTAGCAAATCACTATTCACCGCCGAAAATTAGTATTCACAACCGAAAATTACTATTCATCTATGGAAAATACTATTCACAAAGAACAAAAAGTTGTTAGATAGCTAAAATATTTCATATCCTAAGGTTTTATTTAGCTCTTGAATCCATTTACGATGTCAGATTTCCAATTTAAGGTCTCTAAGTAAGAGTTTCAAAACTTACCTTTTTCTAAGATTTTCTACTTCCGATTTGCAGCAATTCAACAGTTGGTTTGAAAAATTGTTCAGTTAAAATCGTAGTATTCTCTGTGCTGAATCTAATGGTACCATTAGTTTTGAGATCCGAAGCCAATAGATACTCCAGATCTAGAGAGAAAACATGGAGATACTATTCACACTATTTCACTATTCATTCTCTTCCTCTGCATTTCACGTTTTTGCTTCAGTTTCCGTCTCCCCCACCCCCTTTTCTTTATTCTTTATAATAATAATAATAATTTTTATTTAATAATTGAATAATGGAATTTTATTTTATATATATTCATATAAATACCATTTTTCATCCTAAAACATCCCAAAAATTTCTAAAAATTTACATTCTCATAAACCTTTAGTTAAACTCTTAAATCATGACTTTTCTTGATAAAAATATTAATAAAACAAATCACAAAATAAATATCTGTATACATAATAAAAGAAAAATTATTTTTAAAAATACAACAAAAATTTATTAAAGGCCAATATATTTTTTTTAAGCAAAAAAATAATTACTTAATTAAAAGTATACTTGTTTTTAGCATAACATAATCATTTTTAAACAAATAAAAATATATTTGTTTATAACAAAACATTATTATTTAAAAATAAAATTACGGGATGTTACATTCTTCCCCCTTAAGAAATTCAGTCCCTGAATTTCAGCTTATCCTACCACATGTAGGGAATGAAATCAAGGTATAAGTCGAAGTTACCAACTTTATTACTCAAATAATTGGGGATATCTTTTCTGTAAATCATCTTTACTTTTTAATATGTCTCTTCACTTGAGTGATTTTGCCATATAACTTAACCATAGGGATTTCGTTTATCCATAAGTTTTTCACTTGTCGATCAATAATAAACAACAATTTTGTACTCATAATTGAGCCAAATTCTTGTCCAATTGAATTTTTTGGAATTAGGTAACATAAGAAAAATCTAATAGGTACTTCCTTAGCATTGATGCAAGAAAGACTGTATCCACATTACTTAATCCTGATGGTAAAGCTAGACAATGTACTACTATGCCTACTTTGTTCAAGTTTTCAAAAGAGTCTATATACTATAGCTTAATTTTTTTCCTTCTTTCTAACCTCATTACCTCTTTCATTGGTGAGTCCTTCAAGAATATGTGGTCACCAAATGATAATTTCTAGTGCTCAACATTCATGGTCCATATAGAACTTTGGCTTGTATTGAATTGTTTGTATTCTTTTTCTAATCAATTTCACTTTATATAAAGTACTCAACAGATTATATATATACATGTAAGAAACTCTTAAACCATTGTATATCTCATTCCTTTATATCCTCAAGCTCGCATGCATATATATATAAGTCGATATTAGGAAACACACACATAAAAGAACATATTCACATCCATATTGGGTAACTATCTTGTCTTATTCAAGACTTCTATCAAGTCATATTTGATTCTCACATGTTAACATCATCTCATGAATATAATCATCTTAATCTATCATCTAGTTTTATCCTAAAATCCATTAATCAATATGTTAAACATACGTAGCAATAAATCCACCAAACCTTTCATAACATTTATGTACCATTGGCACATGTCTAATAATTCCAACTTACCTTATCACAGTAACTCTATACCCTTTTATTAACACCAATAAATTCATCATCAAAAATTTTAAGCCTTTCTTTTATCATATCTAAAAGCATCTCATTCTAGCTTATATTAATCCTATTTAATTCATCTAATCATTTCAAAAAGTTTTTTCCCAACAATTATTCATACATAAATTTCCAATTTCAACATAATTCACATCCTAGATACTAGACTCAATTTAGCATGATATAAACCTTTAACACAAATATCTTGATCACTTACATTATTTTCAGACATAATTCTCAAAATATTCTCTATATTTCCAAATTAAGAGTTCAAAAATTAATTTAAATCCTACTTTTCATATTTTATTCCTCAAGAACTTCAACACGACTAATTCTTTTGATTACATTCGTCAAAGCACCATAAGACCATCATCCGTCTATTCCTTTTAAAATTTTCATTACTTTAACCTACTAACCACTTGGACACCATAATAATTGAGTTTCAAAGAAAATAAATTAACTTTTCTTGTAATAAGGGAAAAGAACTACATTAAATGCCAAACATTAATAAGGGAAAATGCAGTAGAACAGACGAAAAGTATAATAGAGAATGGTGCCAAAATAGAAAGTCAAAAGTTTTGACAAAACATTGGAGAAAGTTAAAATCGGTAGCTGTAATTCTTGAAAATCTGTAAACAAAGTTTAGTTGTTATTTTGGCAAAAATCGGTGGCCGCAAGTTTTGAATATATGTGCTAAAATCTACTTTAAAACTGTTGGTATTCGGTGAAAAAATAACACATGAAAAGAAAAAATTTCTGAGCTTATAAAATTCCGTGAAAAACAAAGAATACATAGTTAACTGGTAGAATGCAATTGATTGTTTTAAAATAGATGTAATCAATCAACTATAAAATAAATTAGTCCAAATTAAAAATTCTCAAAATAGCTAGTCGACTTAATAATATTGATAGTCAACTGGTAAGAATATTGGGAAAAACAAGATAAATCTTTTGATTGTCCCTCTTCAACAATTAACTTGTTTGCATTTTCACTTTTTATTTTTTACAATTACACCTATCAACTACAACTTTCCTACAAGAATCACGACATCAATGCTTCATCAAGGACAATAAGGAAAAGACAAATTTCTGGTGATATCTTAACCTTATTTTCTTTATCTACCTAATATAAGCGACTACTACAACTACTGTACATATACATGCTTGCCGTCATTTTAAAAAATTTTACCTTCAATTTAACTTATATCCACCAATCACTCACATAGTTGTTCTAATTATTTCCGGCTTATTCGCATAGCTATCATAAGTATGTCCTTCTCTGAGTTTTATAAATGAACACATTAATATCTTTACTTTCATACTCAAAGTTAAAGTGTGTGCAGCTATGGATGGAATCATATTTCATTAGTTTCAAAATATTTATGTCTTTTGTGGTTCCAATCCTGGGAAATATGGAGAGTATGTGAAAGCAGCACAAAACTTGGGTATAGTGGTTGCCAGGAGAAAAATTCATTTAGTCTAAGGTAGAGGTAACTATGGGTTAATGGGGTGTGTGTCTATAGTTGCACATATAGGAGAATGTCAAGTTCTAGGTATTATTCCTACAGCTCTAGCTGCATCCAACACCATAGGGAAGACAATTGGGGAAGAATATAGGGTTGCTCCATGCATGAGCGCATGGCTAGAATGATGAGCAATGCTGATACCTTCATTGCCTTACTAGGGGGTTTTGGTACTTTAGAGGAGATTTTCCAAATAGTATCTTGGGTACAACTGAATATGCATCACAAACCGATTGGTTTGTTAAATGTTAACCATTTCTTTGACGGTCTATTGTCTTTTCTTGATAATGCTGTAGAACAAAGGTTTATCTCACACTCAGCACGATGAATTCTCATCTTGGCTTCAAATGCTGAGGAGTTAATTGATGCTTTACAAGCATATGTTCATGTAACTGATCCAACTATGGCTCAAATAGATTGGAAGATAGACAACCGTGGAAATCACAAGTTAGACTTAGATCTTCATCTATAACTATAGCAAGATGTGGACATTATTGTACCACTTCTACTTTCTTAGGTTCAACTTGAATATCATCTTGCTAGCCACATACCTTAAGAAAGCAACATTACTAAGTTGGAATTCATATTTTGAGAACTTAGCATATAGTTGATACTCCCTTAGAGTTTGTAAAAATATCTTTAAATATTGCTAATTATCCTCTGAACTCTTGGAATATTCTAATTTATCATCAATAAATATAATAACAAATTGATTCAGGGATGGCTTAATTATTATTCATTAAATCTATGAATGCAGCTGGGGCATTTGTCTATCTAAATGACATCACTAAAAAAACTCATAGTGTCCATGCCGAATCCTAAAATAATTTTTTTTGGAATATCCTCTTCCCTTATCCTTAATTGATGATATCCAGATTTCAAATCAATTCAATTTTTAAAAAAATGTTGAGCACCCTGTAGCTGGTCAAATAGATCATCTATATGAGGTAATGAGTATTTATTCCACACTGTCGCCTTATTCAACTATCTATAATCTATGCACAATCACAACTATCCATCTTTCCATTTCACAGATAGAATTGGAGCAATCCACAAAAAAGTACTAGGGTATTTGAATCCCTTGTCTTATACATCTTGTAACTAAATCAATACCAAATTCTAGTTATCGTGGGCACCATTCTATATGGGAATAGAGACACTGGCTAGGTTCCAGGAAATAAATCAATACCAAATTCTAGTTATCGTTTCGGGGTAATCCTGGAAATTCCTCAGGTAATACATTAGAAAATTCTCTAACCACTGGGACTTGATTTACACTAGTATACTTTAAATCAATATCTCTCACCACTGCCAAAAATTCTTGGCACCTTTTTGTAATCACTTATAGGATGTTAAAGCAGAGATTAGATTACTGGGTATCTCACTATAATCTCCTTGTGTCAAGAAAGAAAATTCTCTAGGAATATTGAATTTAATCACCTTTAAGTGACATTTCAAAATGGCATGGCATAATGCCAACTAATCCATTCTCAGCATCACATCAAAGTGTACTATATCTAGACAACTGGGTAAAATGGATGTAACATTCAGAAATAATCATATTTGGTATTTGTCTCAATTCTTTAAATTCCTTGGCACCCCTATCCTTTCCACTTCCAAACAGAAATTGACCCATAAATATTTTTATAGATGCCACAATATTCAATCTATCTTATACTAGAAACTTTAGCAACTTGGAATAGAAAAGAATTTGAAACCCTATAAAATCCCTTAGCAGCAACTGAAGTATAAATGTGTCCAGCTCATATCCATACTAAATGTCCTACTAAAGAATTTCTTACTCTAATAGCCACAAGGAAACCTAATGCTCTGATACTAACTTGTCACGCCCTTAATTTTAGGACACGTGAAACACGTATAGCATGAACATATATTTTCCATAAACATGAATATACCAATCATTTATCATGGAAACAGATATATATAAGTTCTCCCATACATATACCATATACAGACAAAGTTCATAAACATCAAAGTCACAGCAGAAGTAGGGATCCTGCTTGTGGCGTTCAGAGCATACTCTGGAGTACAAGTACAATATAAATCAAAATCTATATAAGCCTTAGAAACAAGTATTCTTGAAAGGGTGAAGGTTAAGGGGCTAGATGGATTCTTGGAGAAGTTTTTGTTATTTTAATGAAGGTTAATATATCTTTCAAACCAAAGAAGAGAACTCCACGGCAAGAAAGAAGAGAGAAGGAGAAGAAAGAAAAGGGAGGAAATGAGAGAGAAAGAAGAAGAGAGCTAAAGAGAGAAGTGGAAAATCAAGAAGGAAAGGTAAGATTTCAATTCTTGATCTATTGCTTATTCCTAAATCTTCTATGGGAACTAAAGGATGGAGAAAATATGTTGTTTTGGTGATGCTTTCTAGAGAGAGAAAGTAGTAGAACAAGAGAGAGAAAACAAGCTTGTGGAAAGAAGAAGGCAAGATCAACATCCTCCTTTAAGATTTATGGTTAGATGATTTTATAACTTCTTATATGTGAGCATTTAATGTATGTGGGGAGGTAGATATAGCTTTTATGGAAGTAGTTATGACATCCATGGTTACTGTTCATTCATGTTCATATGGTAATGTTGTGGGTGAACTTTGAGTAGATGATTTTGAGTTTTAATCCAGGTTTTGGTTGGTTGTTGTGCTAGAAAAATTGGGTGTTTCATGCTTAAAACGTTGATATGTTTATTTTTGGTTTTTATTGGATGGTTTGGGAGAAAAATAAGATTTTTGAGGTTTTACGTACTCGAAGCACGGCCGTGCCTGGAGACATGGCCAAGCCGTACTTGGAGCTAGGAGGAAGAAATCTAGAAATTTGGAAAAAAATAATGAACTTAACTCGAAGCACAACCGTGCTTAGAGACACGGCCAGGCCATGCTTGGGGCTGGCCTGTGTGAAACAAAACCAGGTTAAGAGGAAAACACTTGGAGAAACACGGCCATGAAGCACGGCCATGCTTGGAGGTACGACCAGGCCGTGCTTCATGCTGTGTTACCCTTTTTCTTTGTTTTCTGTTTTGTTTTTGAATCTTAATTAGTTACCAATACTTTGGGAGGTTAACGAGGGTTTCTTATTATGCATGAATGATATATTTGCATGGGCTATATCTATTTCATTATGTATGTCCATTGAGTCATGTATCTAAACATGAAGAATGATGCATGAATACTATAATTGCATACTATAGACTGCTTGTATGTGCGACTGCAAGTGAATTATTAATGTGTGCATATTATGAAAGGCTATCAAGGCATGTATATTCATCAATGATGAGTTGTTGCAACATGGTTAAGGATGAGTATGATTTCTGCTTCGGATATTTATTAATATGCATACTCTTGTTATGTTAAGTGGCTGGTGAGATGTAAAAGACTTGAGCTTGGTTATGAGGACCCTCTCTGAAGCAGGGTGGCCTAATAACAGGTGTCTCTCTTGCTATATTGAGGTGACTGACGATCAGAATGATCCTCTCTGAAATAAGGTGGCCTAACAATAAGTGTCTCCCTTGCTGTATTAAGGAGACTGACAAGTCTAGGATGACCCTTACCCACTAAGGTGACCCGGCAACATGCGGCACCTTCAGAGGTAAGGTGACTGAAGGGTTGTGGCTTGTGATACAGTACTAAGATAGGGGACGCCCTATAGCCTAGAGTGGTCAATGTGGGAAGGACCTCTCCAACCAAAGGCCCTCAAACGTTGGGTGAGTAGCTGGAGGGGTAAAGCTCACGCCACGTTGAGGATTGCAACTGAGAGCATTAACAGATAATGAGCCATTGTGAGTGATGTATGAGCTATGAATAGTGGCACAGGTATTTTATAAATATGTGTTTCATTTTATCATGCGTGATATTAATGCATAACCTATAAAAAGGCTGGCATGTACTTTACTATACCTTTATTGCATAAAAAGAGAAAATGTTTTCTGTAGTTTATACAGCTGCACATAGCATGTAAGTTTTCCATATGCTTATATGTACTGGATGTTGACCTTGCTGAGATTTTTATACCTCACCATGTTTTAATGCTATGTTCAAATTAGTAGAGATGTTGTTTGTTGTAAGGACAATTCTTTTGGAGCTGCAAAAGGTAGACGTCCCATACTTGGGACAGTTCATAGCCATAGTGAACTTGTCGATGATCAACATGGTAGAGGTCCTCGCTCCTAGCCCACCTCCTCCACCAACAGTAACCCAAGGGTGACGGTCGGGGGAGAAGGGCAGTAGGATAACGTTATGTATATAACTAATTTTGTGATGTAAATGGGATAACCCCATTATTGTGATGTAACCCCACGGTACTCTGCCTTTTGTGATGCATGCTCAGTACCTCAGGTTACATATATATGTATTTATGCTACTAAACTCTGATGGATGTAACCTTGTTATGTACATAAATACAAGATGCATAGTTTATGATACAACACTGGTCTCTTGCATATGTTAAAAAAACTAGGCATTACATCAACTATCTGAAGGGAAAGGACCAAATTCTATATCCTTATCTGAAAAAAATAAATATAAATAACGTGTAGTGAGTTTGACAACTCAGTGAGTAGATAATACCTCATATGACCTCTTAGGTCAACATATGGATGTACTCATATTTTAAAAATTGTCATAGGAAATACAGTTTAGAAGATACATTCATATGGGACCTGTATTTCAAATATTCTCAGTTCATATCACATTCAGATATTCAAAATCATATGCAATACGGTATGATCGTTATTCAAATATTGGAATGCATCAAAACCTTTCACATAAAACATTAGAAGGATCTCATATTAGAACCACCATATCAAAGTTCAAGCTCTTCCGTACTTTGTCAGTGTAGGATTTTCCTAAACTCAACATCCCGCTGAGACTTACCCTACCACCATTCAAGAGGACACACGAAGGGACTCTAATATGGGTATTTCCCAAGCACACAGTAAGGGAAGGCAAATCACATCACATATAGTTGGCATCTCGCCCATATAGGAGGCATCCCGCACTCCTTCACATATCATATCTTGTGTGTTGGCCGACACACAAGACTAGCACCACACCCTACTAGCTAGATTATCAAGGTGCACCAAGGCTAACATCACCTGCTGTTAGCAGACAGTGTTTCCAATAGGATTCCTTCACAGAAAATATCATATGCACAAATGCCATATAATCCAGTATAAACTTCTCAATATAATACAGACTTTCAGTCTCAGTATAGATTCATCTGTCATAAATTCTCCATTTAGGGTTTATCACATGTACATGCCCTTTTTTGAGGAAATCATACAAATTTATAAATAATGCCACATGTATCAATATTCACTTTATCATTTACTGAGAAATACATGTGAAATCAAATACAACATGAGTTCAAAAATCTATTCTCAAAACTATACTCTTCTTGAACTATATTCCAAATTGTAAACAATTCAGATAATGTTTATGCATTTTAGAAACATATAAAGGTGTAAATATCTTATAAATATAGTCAAATACACATTTAAAGATCACTAAGAGTATATGGCAAGTCATAGAAAGAATAATCTACTCATATGATAAGGGCTCTAGATTGGACAGCCTAAAAATGTACTTTTCCAATCTATATTTGACTAAACAGACTTCAAAAACATGTTCGGAGGTTCCAAAAATCAAGAAAATGACTCCGGGAACTTGGTCACTGTTCATGGCCGAAAAATACTATATACGACAGCAAATCACTATTCACCGTCGGAAATCACTATTTATCGCCGAAAAATACTATTTACTAAAAACAAAACGTTGTTAGATATCTAAAAAAATTTAATATCTTAAGGTTTATCTAGCTCTTGAATCCATTTACGGTGTCAGATTTTCAATTTAAGGTCTCTAAGTAAGAGTTTCAGAACTTACCTTTTTCTAAGATTTTCTACTTCTGATCTACGACAACTCAATGGCTAATTTGAAAAATTGTTCGATCAAAATCGTAGTATTTTCCGTGATGAATGCAGTGGTACCCTTAGTTTTGAGATCGGAAGCCAATAGACACTCCAGATTTAGAGAGAAGACATGGAGATACTATTCACACTATTTCACTATTTATTCTCTTCCTTTGCATTTCACGTTTTTGCTTTGTTTTCCGTCTCCCCCACCCCCTTTTCTTGGAATTTTATTGGAATATTGGAATTTTATTTTATATATATTCATGTAAATACCGTTTTTTATCCTTAAAAATCCCAAAAATTTCTAAAAATTTACATTCTCATAAACTTTTAGTTAAACTCTTAAATCATGACTTTTCTTAATAAAAATCTTAATAAAACAAATCACAATATAAATATCTTTATACATAATAAAAGAAAAAATATTTCTAAAAATACAACAAAAATTTATTAAAGGCCAATATAATTTTTTTAAGCAAAACAATAATTACTTTAATTAAAAGTATATTTGCTTTTAGCAGAACATAATCATTGTTAAACAAATAAAAATATATTTGTTTATAGCAAAATATTATTATTTAAAAATAAAAATTACTGGATGTTACACTTCGCTTATTTTCTACTTGTTCATCCAATTAGTTGTACACATTATTATTATTATTATTTGAAAGTATGGATGGAAGGGTACTAAGAAACACAAGTGGACCTTTTTAATGCGTATAACTAGGGCCCTTCCATCCATACTTTCATTATTAATTTTTTGAATGAATTGTTCCACATTACATATTATTTTAAATTTTAAATTTTAAATTAAAATATGTAAAATTAACAAAAATCAAAGGAGAAATAACATTTACCCTCACCCCTGATCTATTTTATTAATTACAATGTCTCCCTAATTTAATAATCATTGCAATGTGTCTTAATTTATGATTTCTTTGGGAATAGCACTCGAAATTACATAAATATCCCTATAACTAATTAGGGCCCTTACTATTTTTTTGAATAAATTATTCCACATTGCATATTATTTTAAATTTTAAATTTTAAATTAAAATATCTAAAATTAATAAAAATCAAAGGAGAAATAACATTTACCCCACCCTAATCTATTCCATTATTTACAATGTCCCCTTAATCTAATAACCATTGAAATGTCCTCTAATTTGTGATTTCTTTGCGAATAGCACTCAAAATGATACAACACTCTTATTTTTCTTTGTTAACAAATTTGGCCAAATTATTCTTAGGTCCCCTAGCTTATTTTTCAAATTCAATTTATATCCTAAATCATAATTCACATATAAAAAAATGAAAAAGAATTACTTTTGAACCCAAAAACTTAAAATTTTAAAACCTTAAACCATAAACCCCCAAATCCAAACAATAAATCCCAAAACTCAAAACTCCAAAACCCCAAAATACTAAACTCTAAACTCTAAATCTTAAATTACAAATTCTAAACCTCAAATGTTAAAACCATAAACCCCCAAACTCCAACCTCTAAATACCAACCTTTATACTCCAAATTCAAAAACTCAAAAACCACATACCTCTAAAGCTCTAAAATCTAAAAACACCAAACCCAAATCCCTAAACTCTAAACCCTATCCTTAAACACTAAAATCCAAAAATCCTAAATTGTAAACCCCAATCTCTAAACTCCAAAATCCTAAACCTAAAAACTTCAAATGCCAAAACTTGAAACCCTAGACCCCAAATGCCAAACACTAAAACCCTAAACCCCAAAATTCAAACATTAAAACCGTAAAACCCTAAATTTCAAACCTTGAACCTTAAAAGGCAAAACACCAAATCTCAAACTCTAAACTCTAAAATTCTAAACTCCAAACCCGAAAACCTTTAAACCCCCAAGTCCAAGACTTTAAACTCTAAATTCTAAATCTCAAATCCTAAAAGATGAAACTCTAAATCCCAAATAGTGACGCCATTGATGTGTTTTTATAACCTTGATGACAACAAGTATATCATGGACTCAAAGTCATGGAACCTCAGGTCTTGAAGAAATATCCATCTTTAGGTATCCTAGACTTAGATTATCATGTAAAAAGGATTTAGAAACTCTTTAGCTTATAAGTTTAACATCAATTATGTTTTAAAAATCCTAAGATTTGTTTTATAATGATTTGTTGGACAAATAGGTTGTAAAATTAATCAAAACCTAAAATTTTATGAGCAATAGAAGTTTCATGGTTTGAACAGGTGCCTGTTGACTGGGTTTTCAATAATTTTTACAATCAATAGCCAACAGGCACCTGGTGGAACCATTAGAAGCCTATTTTCTACTGAAAATAATAAGCAATTGCATAAGACAATAGGCACATGATTAACCCAAAAAACACTTGTTTCCTGTATATAAAGATGACCTAATCATTTTTAACAATTAGTTTTTAACCAAATCAGTTGCAAATAATCTCTAACGGTTATATTGTCCAAAATTCTATAAAGCCAAGGCTTCGTTGAGCTATTGGACATAAGAGAACAACTCTAAACCTTCTCTTAATATATCTTGAGATCATTTGATTTTGACTTCCTCTAAGTTACTCTTCATTTGTATATATACTCTTGTGAGAAAAAATTTCTAGTTTAAAAACCTTCTTATTCACTATGTGTGATTTGATAATTCAAGGAAATGGTCCTTTGAAGTTTGGGATTGAAAATTTCTTGGGGAGAGACATCTTGCTACCAACTCTTTGAATTCAAAAATTATAATGGTTAACAAGTTCCATGTTTTAAACTTATAAAAATAATAAAAAATCTTAAGTTGAAGCTTGAGATTGGATATGAGCTTGAGTTTAAGATGAACTAGGATAAATTTATAGTGTTTGATTTTCTCTCAATTCTTGTCACTTAAGTTCTTGCATTCTATTCTCAATTCTTTTACTTTACTTGGATATTCAGCTTGGTTGCTGTAACATCCCTAATTTTGTTTCTTTAATTGATAAAAGTACATACATATTTAATTAAGGAAATAAAATTTATTAGACAATATTTTAGATATTTAAGGAAATATAATCCTTAGAAATTCTTCACCTTATGTATATGCCTAAAAAATGATTCTAACATTAAGAGAACAAATAAGGAGGGAAAACCTAATAGGAAAAAAAAAATTAGAAATAACATACTAAAGAGATGCAAAATTCTTGGATAAGGAAGGTAAATTTTTAGAAACAAGTAAAGGTCTTAAAATTTTAAGAACTTTGGATTAGGGTAATTTTTCCTAATTCAAGAACTAGAGTTACTAAGTTTAAAATCTTTACCCATACATTGGGCTTTTACCAATGGACACTTCATATAGAGTTTTTCTACTTCACATAAGTTTCTAGCAAGCCCATTGGATAAGCTAAGCAAGAAATAAAACATAGACTTGGACAACAATATAGTAATTGGACCAATAGCCCAAAAATTATGAAAATGTGACCAAGCCCTCCAAGAAAGGTAGAATTTTATCCAAAGCAAAGAAAATGGGTAGGAATAAGCTCAAATCCAAGAGGAAAAATAAAATAAAATAAATTAGGTGATGATATAATAATAATAAAGATTAGGTTACATGGCATTAAGACAAAAATTTAGCAAGTGGTGTGATTCTACATTCATCATTTTGGCAAGTGGCATGATAATACAAGGATTTAGGACAAAAATATCTATATTCTACACTCATAATTTTAGCAAGTGGTATGATAATACATTGCATGAGGACAAAACATTCCTATCCCACACAAATAATATCAACCAAATAATGGAGATTCAAGGGCTAGAAATTTGCCACCTAAAAAGGCAAACCTATCATACTTGTTTAAGACAAAAGAAAATGGAAAAGAATCCCTAAATCAAAGGGACCTTGTCCCTTATCTTAAGAACATATCATCATAATTTTCAAAATACAAATCTCCTTTTCCTATGCATATCTTGACTAAGGAAGAGGAAGACAAGAACATAAGTTGTTTGTTTTCCAAAAATTCAACAAAGTGTATCCTAATTGTGATAAGGTAGACCCATGATCATGAAAGGTGTATTATTTGGTGGTCTATTTAAGCAAAACCCACCCCTACAAAATTTTAATTTCGTTCAACTGAGGAAGAGAGAGAAATAGAAGCAAGGTAGAGTGAGGAAAGGAGAGAAAGAGAGGAGAAGAAAGGAAGGAAGAAGAAGGGTAAGTTTAAAAGGCTAAGTACTCAAGGTAAGTTACCTTAATCTCTACTTGAATCCATTTTTCTTCCTCATCCTTGAGGTTCAAAAATTCACCCTCCTTCTCTTACTTAAGCTGCTAGAAAAGCTAAGGGAATGGAGGAATCTTGCTACTTCTTTCAAGATGAAACAAGAAAACCAATTCACTAAGTAAGCTAGGGAGATTCTTAGGTAAGTTTAACAATATTTCTTTTTGAAGAAAACTTTTGAAACTTATAATATTTATACGAGATTTTGATCTTAGAACTTTGATGATTGGTCATGGATGTTGCTATAACATGTTACATATTGATCTTGCATGTGATGTATGTTTTAATACTTAGGTTGGTGTAGATAGTTCTGCATGGGTATGGCTATGGGTGGCAGAATTTTAAACTTCTATGTTTTAATTTTTGGGAACCTTCGATAGGGAATATAAACAAATGGTTAACATAACAAATGTAGATTTATATACAACGGATTTTTAGCCACTGGAAACATTCAATTTAGAGTTCATATGAGCTAGATATGGTCCGATTAGTAAACAAAGGTCAAAAAATGGTTAATCAGGGAAGAATATGTTAGGATAACTTTGGTGTTTTAATTTCTGGGAACATTCTATAAGGAATTAAAATAAATGGTTAACATATGAATTATATATTTATGTGTCACAGAGGTTTAGCCACTGGAAGCACTTAATTTGGAATTCTTATGTGGGAGATACAGTCAGATTAGTAAGTAAAGGTTAGAACCTACCCCAGAAGAAATAATATTGATTTTAAGGGAGTAATAACACCAAGATTTATTACTATTTTGCTAATATGATTAACATAATAGTTTTAGATAATTGTCTTATCTTTCTATGAACACGAAGAGCACCTCAATCGGAGTTAAAATGAGAGAGTTATGCTCTAATTAGTGAGCAAAGGTCATAGAACACGGCCAGGCTGTGTTCTGGTTGCTTCAAGCACGGGTTAGCCGTGTTCGGGGCTATTTTTGAGTATATTTGAAGTATTTTTAAAAGCTTGGCGATGTCCTGGAACATGTACAGACCGTGTTGGAAGCAAGTGAAGCCTATTTGCAACATTTTTCTACCCTAGATGAACCTCTTTAACTATAGGGTAATAGTAGAAATCAAATTGGAGAAAAATGCTCTATAAATTTGTAAGAACATGTGTTAGAAATGATATAAATAAGAAGAAATTGACTAAAGGCCAAGCATAAAGAAAATGAAGAGATGAAATTAATATTTAAAAAAGAACACGAATCTTATAGATGAAAATAATAAATGACTAGTATATGCCATAGCCATTGCCATTGTATGAACTTCTTACCATCTTAAGTGTGAAATTCTGACATGGAAATATTTTATAAAGTGATGTTTGAAATGGTTATGTTCCTGGCATGATTACCAATGATTTATGTTAATAGTTATATTTTGATGAACATACTTGTTATTGAAAGCATATTTTTTGCTATCATTGTGAAAAGAAAAGAAATAAGCACGATCACATGGCAATTTGTGTGGTGCACCAGTAAGGGACGCTCTACCAACGGTTATGATCATGTTAATGAGAAAAGAAAGAGAAAGTCGGCCATGTCGAACAGAGCAAGAAAAGCCCATACCGGAGAGTAAAAAATACTCACCCTGACTGGGGTAGCTTGATATGTGAATAAATTGATAGTCATCATCTGATATTCTGAAAATAGTTAATCCTGTCATACATATCATTACTGTATGATTCTTATGTGCATAGATATAATGCATTCATGTGACCAAAGATATTTTCTGTAGTTTATACAGCTGAACATGACATGATGAACTATATTGATGGTAACTTATGATTTATTGTTGAACCTACTGGGATTTAATTCTCATTATATTTCCATATCATGTTCAGAAAAATAATTATACAATTTTTCTCTATGACACTTATTATTTTCGTACGTTGGATCGAGGTACCCTACCTTGGGCAAATACTAGTTATATCAGATGTATCTGTTGTATATATGACTGAGATTCCGGTGGAGGTGCAACCCGCACCAGTGTCCCCAAAAGTAGTCGACATAGATTATTAGAGCTAATATGTATCTTTGTACAAATGTTTGTAAAATAATGGTGTGTAGTTTGTAAAATAATGGTGTGTATGGAAACTCAGTATCGTATCACTGTTAATAAAAATTATGCTTGGTTAAAGTAATTATTATTACGAGTTAAGTGGTTAGAATTAAAGTAGTAATAACTTCATGGAATTTTACAAATATAAAAAAAAATTTGTTACATTTACATAAATGGAGTTGTTATAGTTGCTCTGTTTTCAAATACAAAGATTTGCATTGGCATCATGAAAACATCTTAACTTCTAAGTTGTGCAAAAGGTTTGCAAAATCAAATATCTTTATTTTACATCAAGTTTAATGTTTTAAAACAATCAATTCAGCTCCTTCTTGGGTGTGTAGCCATTCCTAACACTAAACTCCAAAACCCTAAACCTTAAACCCAAATCTCAAAACCCCTAAACTTTGTACATGTTAGGGCTCAGGATTTTATTGTTTAACGTTAAGGATTTACACTACAAGAAAATTGACAATTTGTGACGACTTTTTTGTGACAACTAAAAAAGACATCATTGAAAAAGACTTTTTGTGACTACCTAGAGGAGTCGTCACTGAAAGGTATATTTTCAGTGTGGACCTAGAGGAGTCGTCACTGAAAGGTACATTTTCAGTGACGACTTACAGGAATCGTCACTAAAAGCTAAACTTTCAGTGATGACTTTTAAAGTGGTCACAAAAACATAGTCTTTCAGTGACGACTTTGATAGGTTGTCACAAAAGGTATGTCTTTTTGTGACAACTTTTTAAATCGTCACTAAAAACTTACTTTCAGTGACGACCAAGTGTTGGAGATACACAGAGTGTATGCAATGTCAGAACGCAAGTACATGTGTCGTGACCAAGTAATAAAGTGATGAGTGAGTATCGTCCCACGAGGAGTAAACTAAAATTTCAATAGATTATTTTGACATGTGAAATTCTGTAGCATAAATTGGTTGGTTCACAAGATTTATGTTGAGGGGTAGAACAATTGAATACGACTATAATTACAATGAGGGATACTAGGGTGTAAAAGAAAGTGATATTAGGTGGACTAGGGTTGCTTCAGGATTGCCATGAACTTCTGCACTCATTTGCTCTAGGAATTGCTGCAGCAATTTCCTCAGTGCCTAGTTATTTCTTGAATAGGGTCTTTCCATACTTCTATTCCTTGCAATTCTGGGGTTTGGACACACATCGCTGCATCAATCCTAACCCTCAAATTGTGCATGAAGCTCCAACTATTGGGCTAATGGGGTAACCATATATCCCTATATCGGTTAACCCCACACATACAACTCTTTTTCCAGCCTCCACTACCCTTCCAGGTGAATATTGGCCGTAATCTTCCTCTATTAAACTTCCGTTATCAGGGGAAACTGAAACATACAAACAGTTGAACGTTACAGCAATGCTGCAACAAGTCATTGATAACTAAAAATGTGCATGAGTTCATTACAACCCTTCTACAACCTTAGCTAGAAACTAGCCCAACCTCATAGCTAAACTGGTTACAAACATCAGAAAAATACCAGTATGCATCCCAAGTAATACAACTAAAAGAGACAGACAGATGCAGTATCTTGCTAAACAATAAAAATCACAACCGAGATCGAGGGGGAAATTTTGGGATAGCAACTCTCTCTTGCTCCAATGCTTTGCCATGCAATGTCAGCGCACCCTAGGCACTGAGATGTTTTCTCACAACCCACTCCAGTCAGGGATTTCTGGGTTCTCTTTTGTGATATTTCTTTTGTTCCCCGTAGCATCCTCCCTCTTCTTTTGATTCTTGTGGTCCCATTAAAGTGGTCTGGTTATGCTGACATTCTCCTTGCTCTGCGGCCAGCATCCCTGCTTACAGCTTTCTCCACTTCCAGTAGTGGAGGCCATTTTTGTACCACCCATCGGCCTGTAGTGTCAGCTGGTTGCCACTTTCTCCTGCTAGGTGGTGGCTGCACCTGCTGCGCAGCTCTGCTCCCATGCCACCTGCACCATATCAAACAGAATCAGTTCCACATAACATGCATCGTATTAAAAAGGGCCCAGCTCACTCAATATCACTCAGTTTGTTGCCATGATTACCGTATATACATACCAAATTGTCACAACAAACAGGGTGGATGATCTTGTATCCAAGGGAGTCAACACATTCATTAAAATCCGAGAATAAGAGTGCTTAATAAATCTAAACAGTACAGTAAACACACTCGAAAAGCACATTGAAACTGCAATAAATTAAAGTTATCAAATCCCCCCAAACTTAAAGGGTTGCTTGTCCCCAAGCAATTTTCTCTGTTCACCACACCTCTTCTAATTAATTCCAGCCCGTATCCCGTGTATAATTTCATATGGTCCTGCTGCTAGCTCTCAACTCTCAGGATTGTTTCCATATAAGGAACACCACAATCCTTCTTTCCAATCACAACCAAAACCTTCTTTGAACTTGTGTGTGTGATATGGACAGTTTCTCCAAGAGGCACTTAAGTCAAGATCAGCCAGAGTTCCTAAGATTTTCATGCTAATATATTGAGCCTCCTTACTTAGGATAAGTTGACATACTTCATAGGCACAGCCATGGTAATAAATATGGGGGTAGCTCACTGATTTCCTTTCTTTTTTTCTTCTTTCTCTTTTTTTTTTCTGTTTTCTTAAGCATATATATTATTCTAGCAGAGGTCATTAGTGCCTTTTGACGCGAGGGTCAACATGTAAGGTGCAGGCACCCGGTTACTCAGCCTTATCACCTTTAAGTAGAATCCCACTCTTACTCTATGTCCCTGTTTTACGCAAGGGTACACATGGGGTTCGTGCATACCCCTGGTTACTAAGGAACTACAGAGGCATTGGAATGTCAATATTCTCTCTTTTCCTCCACTTTCCCCCAAACTTAAGCCTTTCTAACAATAAGCTTATGCCTCTTTTATAATTCAACAGGACTCTCAATATTAGCTCTAAAAACTTAAGCCCAATTTCTGAAAAAAAATCACCAAATTTCTCTTGACACACTGCCCATGGCCCTATGTTCATTAGAAGAAGGTTCTGTGTGTGATTGGGTAAGTGTGCAGAGCTCCTATTTTGGTGAAATTTCTAATCCTCCTCATGGAGTATCCCAGAACTACAATAGGTTATGAAGTGTACAGACTCATCTCTCTCTATATTTCTTTTCTCCCCCCTTTTATATATATATATATATATATATATATCTCTCTCTAAAATAGACAGTAAGACAGACAGTAACAAGTAAAAGTACAGTCTCATTCAACACAATTAAGTAGAGTACAAATAAGCCAAAGCACAAATAAACAGAAGTACAAATCAGACAAGTCCAACATATGCCACAGCAAACACTACAGGAATAACTAAAACAATACTAATTCAATTTCCCAGCAGATGCCGCAGCAAACCTTCAGGCAATCTATGTCACACCCCCCGAAACTTAATGTTGAGCAGTGTCCCCACTGCTGATTCTATTGCCAAAGCCAGAAGAGGCACAAATCAAAAAACATGAGCAGAGTAAAAGAAATTCCAAAACACCAAAGAGGGAATAGGAGATAAGGGGACTTCCTGAGGGTGGTTGCAGGGATGCCGCAGCACCCTAGTGGCATTGAACCCCAAAAGACTTTGAGGAGCTTTGGAGTCCACTCCTTCGTTGTGTTGATCTTTGCGGGCTTTGGAGTTTTCCCTTCCGCTTCTTGATGGTAGCTGCCCTCTTTGCTAGAGGCTCATCATCCCCCGAAGACTCCATGGCCTCATGAGTCTGTGGTGGACAATGCTGCTGCTCATAGGTATACAAAGAGTCTTGAGACTCTTAGCCTTGTTTAGGATGTAACATCTTTTTTTTTCTATATTATTATACAATATTGAGTTCACATACACGTCATTAATCAAAACGTACATGCAACATATCAAACACATAGATATTTACATCTTGTTTATTTTGGTTGACCAATTCCGGCGATACAGGCGCGGGTGGTTGCACCTTCACCGGGATCTGAGCCAACTTGACCACAAACATCTTATTTGATTCTGAGATCTGCCCAACATAAAGTAACTCGATCCAATGTGCACTAAAAGCCAAAGCTATAGAAAATCTGCATAACTAATTTTTTGAACATGATATGGAAATATAGTGAGAATTAAATCCCAGTAAGTTCAACAATAAATCATCATTAATATAGCTCATCACGTCATGTTCAGCTGTATAAACTACAGAAAATATCTTTGGTCACATGAATGCATTACATCTATGCACATAAGAATCATACAGTAATGATATGTATGACAGGATTAACTATTTTTAGAATATCATATGATGGCCATCAACTTATTCTCATTTCAAGCTACCCCGGTAAGGGTGAGTATCCTCTACTCTCTGGTACGGGATTTTCTAGCTTCGTCGGACATGGCCCACTTTCTCTTTCTTTTCTCATTAACATTATCATAACCGTTGGTAGGGCGTCCCCTACTGGTGCACCACACGGATTGCCATGTGACCGTGCTCATTTCTTTTCTTTTCACAATGATAGCCAAAAATATGCTTTCAATAACAAGTATGTTCATCAAAATCAAACTATTACCATAAATCAGTGGTAATCATGCCATGAACATAAAAATTTCAAATATCACTTTATAAAATATTTCCATGTCAGAATTTCACACTTAAGATGGTAAGAAGTTCATACAATGGCAATGGCTATGGCATATACTAATCATTTATTATTTTCATTTATAAGATTCGTCTTTTTTTTAAATATTAATTTTATTTCTGTATTTTCTTGATGCAAGTTTTCATCATATCTAACCTTATCTTTATGCTTGGCCTTTAGTAATTTTCTTCTTATTTATATCATCTCCAACACATGTTCTTACAAATTTATAAAGCATTTTCCTCCAATTTGATTTCTACTATTACCCTATAGTTCAAGAGGTTCATCTAGGGTAGAAAAATATTGAAAATAGGCTTCACTAGCTTCCAACACGGTCTGGCCATGTTCCAGGACACGGCCATGCTTTAAAAATACTTCCAATGTACTCAAAAATAGTCCTAAACACGGCTAGCCCGTGCTTGAAGCACCCAGAACACGGCCTGGCCGTGCTCTGTGATCTTTACTCACTAATCAAAGCATACATCTCTCATTTTAACTCCGATTGAGGTGATTTTGGTGTCTATGGAAACTAAGACAATTAGCTAAAACTATTATGTTAATCATATCAGTAAAATAGTAATAAAAATTGGTGATATTACTCCCTCAAATTACAGGTTATTTCTTCTCGGGCAGGTTCTGACCTCTACCAACTAATCTGTCCATATCCCCTCATAAGAATTCTAAATTAAGTGATTCCAGTGGCTATAAATCCGTGACACATATATCTATAATTCATATGTTAACCATTTATTTTAATTCCTTATAGAAGTTTCCCAGAAATTAAAACACCGAAACTATCCCAACATATTCTTCCCTGATTAACCATTCTCTGACACTTGTTTACTACTCGGACCATATCTACCTCATATGAACTCTAAATTGAATTATTCTAGTGGCTAAACATCCATGACACACATATCTATAATTCATATGTTAACAATTTATTTTAATTCCTTATAGATTGTTCCCAGAAATTAAAACACCGAAACTAAAAATTCTGCTACCCATAGCCAAAACCATGCAGAACTATCTACACCAACCTAAGTATTCAAACATACATCACATGCAAGATCAATATGTAACATGATATAGAAACATCCATGACCAATCATCAAAGTTCTAAGATCAAAATCTCATAAAAATATTATAGGTTTCAAAAGTTTTCTTCAAAAAAAAATATTGTTAAACTTACTTGGAGCACTTAATCCCTTAGACTTATCCTTCCTCTTTCTTCCTTTCTTCCTCTCCTTTCCTCACTCTACCTTGCTTCCATTTTCCCTCTCCCTCACTTGGACAAAATTCTAATGTTATAAGGGTGGGTTTTCTTATATAGACCACTAAATAATTCACCTTTCAAGATCATAGGTCTACCTTATCACAATTAGGATACACTTTGTTGAATTTTTGGAAAACAAACAACTTATGTTCTTCTCTTCCTCTTCCTTAGTCAAGATATGTATAGGAAAAGGAGATTTGTATTTTGAAAATTATGATAATATGTTCTTAAGATAAGGGACAAGGTCCCTTTGATTTAGGGATTCATTTCCATTTTCTTTTGTCTTAAACAAGTATGATAGGTTTGCCTTTTTAGGTGGCAAATTTCTAGACCATGAATCTCCATTATTTGGTTGATATTATTTGTGTGGGATAGGAATGTTTTGTCCTAATGCCATGTATTATCATACCACTTGCTAGAATTTTGAGTGTAGGATATAGATGTTTTTGTCCTAAAGCCTTGTATTATTATGCCACTTGCCAAAATGATGAATGTAGAATCACACCACTTGCTAAATTTTTGTCTTAATGCCATGTAACCTAATCTTTATTATTATTACATTATTATATCATGACCTATTTTATTTTATTTTATTTTTCCTCTTGGATTTGGACTTATTCCTACTCATTATGGGCTTATTCCTACCCATTTTCTTTGCTTTGGCTAAAATTCTACCTTTCTTGGAGTGCTTGGTCATATTTCATAATTTTTGGGCTATTGGTCCAATTATTATATCCTAGTCCAAGTCTATGTTTTATTTCTTGCTTAGGTTATCCAATGGGCTTGCTAGAAACTTATGTGAAGTAGAAAAAACTCTATATTAAGTGTCCAAAGGTAAAAGCCCAATTTATGGGTGAAGATACTAAACTTAGTAACTTTTGCTCTTAAATTAAGAAAAATTACCCTAATCCGATCTTCTTGAAATTTTAAGACCTTTACTTACTTCACAAAAATTTATCTTTCTTTACCTAAGAATTTCACCTTTCTTTAGCATGTTTATTTCTAATATTTCCTCTTAGGTTTTCTTTCTTTACCTATTCCATTAATATTAGACAATTTCTATGCATATATGTAAAGTGAAGAATTTCTAAGGAAAATATCTAAAAATTACGGGATGTTACATTCTTCCCCCCTTAAGAAATTCGGTCCCCGAATTTCAATCCATCCTACCACATGTAGGGAATGAAATTAAGGCATTATTCAGAGTTACCAACCTTATTACCTAAATAATTAGGGATATCTTTGCTGTATAACATATTTACTTTTTAATATGTCTATTCACTTGAGTGATTTTTCCATATAACTTAACCATAAGGATTTCTTTCACTCATAATTTCTTCAATTTATATCCTATAGCTCGCATGGATATATCTATGGGTCAATATTAGAAAACACACATATAAAGGAACATATTCACCTTCATATTGGGTAACTATCTTTTCTTATTCCAAACTTCTATGAAGTCATTTTTTTTTCATATATCAACATCACCCCCTGAATATCATCATCTTAATCTATCATATATTTTTATCCTCAAATCCTTTAATGAATATGTTAAACATAAGTAACAATAAATCTTTCAAACCTTTAATAACGTGTACCATTGACACATGTCTAATAATTCCAACTTAACTCATCACGGTAATTCTATACAAGCTTATTAACACCATTAGACTCATAGTCAAAAATTTCAATTATTTCTTCTATCATATCCAAAAGCACCTCATTCTAGCTTATGTCAATCCCATTTAATTCACCCAATCATTTCAAGAAGATTTTTTTTCCTAACAATTACTCATACATGAATTCTCAATTCCAACATAATTCACATCCTAGATACTAGACTCAATTTAACATGATATAATCCTTTAACACAAATATCTTGATAACCTTCACTATTTTCGGACATGGTTCTCAGAATATTCTCTATATTTCCAAATTAAGAGTTCAAAGACTAACTTAAATCCTACTTCCTATATTTTATTCCTCGAGAACTTCAACACCACAAATTCTCTTGATTACATTCGTCAAAACACCATAAGACCATCATCCGTCCATTCTTTTCAAACTTTTCATTACTTTAACCTACTAACAACTTAGACACCATAATAACCGAGTTTCGAAGAAAAGAAATTATCTTTCATTGCAATGAGGGAAAATAACCTTGCATTTAATGCCAACCGTTAATGAGGGAGAATGCAGTGAAACAGACGAAGAGCATAATAGAGAATGGTGCCAAAAGCGAAAGTCAAAAATTTGGACAAAGCATTGAAAAATATTAAAATCGGTGGCCACAAATTTTGAATATATGTGTCAGAATCTACTTTAAAGCTGTTGATATTCGGTGGAAAAGAAACATTTTCGAACTTATAAAAGTCTGTGAAAACAAAGAGTACGTAGCTAACTGGTAGTATGCAGTTGATTGCTTCAGAATAGATGTAATCAATCAACTGTAAAATAACCAGTCCAAATTAACATTTCTCAAAATAGCTAGTCGACTTAATAATACTGATAGTCGACTGGAAACAACATTGAGAAAACAAAATAAACCAATTGATTGTTCCTCTTCAACAATTAATTGGTTTGCATTTTCACTTTTTTTTTTTACAATTACTACTATCACCTACAACTTTTCTACAAGAATCAAAACATCAATGCTTCATCAAAGACAATAAGAAAAAGACAGATTTCTGGTGATATCTTATCTTATGCTCTTTATGTGCTTAATATGGGTCACAGTCATAACTACTGTACATATACATGCTTGCCGTCATTTTTTTTGAATTTTTTTTTACCTTTAATTTTGTTGATATCCACCAATCACTCACATAGTTGTTCTAATAATACCCGGCCTAATTCGCATAACTATTATAAATATGCCCTTCTCCGAGTTCTATAAATGCTTACATTAGTATCTTTATCTTTATACTCAGAGTTAAGGTGATAGAAATTATGGAGGGAACCGCATTCCGTCAGTTTCGAAATATCTGTGCTTTTTGTGGTTCCAGTCCTGGAAAAGATGAGGAGTATCTCAAAGCAGCACAAAATTTGGGTATAGTGCTGGCTAGGAGAAAAATTCATTTAGTGTATGGTGGAGGTAACTGTGGGTTAATGGGGTGTGTGGCTACAGCTACACATGTAGGGGGACGCCAAGTTCTAAGTATTATTCCTACAGCTCTAGCTACATCCAGCAACATAGGGAAGACAATTGGGGAAGAATATAGGGTAGCTTCCATGCATGAACACATGGCTAGAATGATGAGCAATGCTGACGCCTTCATTGCCTTATCAGGTGGTTTTGGTACTTTAGAGGAGATTTTCCAAATAGTCTCTTGGGCACAACTGAATGTGCATCACAAACCGAAAGGTTTGTTAAATGTTAATCACTTCTTTGATGGTCTGTTATCTTTTCTAGATCAAGTTGTGGAACATAGGTTTATCCCACACTCAGCACGACAAATTCTCATCTCGGCTTCAAATGCTGAAGAGTTGATTGATGCTTTACAAGCCTATGTTCATGTACCTGATCCAACTATGACTCAAATAGAATGGACGACAGATAACCGCAAGAAGTGTAAATTGGATTTGGATCTTAATCTTTAAATGTAGTAAAACGTAGCTATTATTGTACTACTTTTACTTTCTTATAGTCTACTTGGATACCATATTTACCAACCATACTCCTGTAGAGTTGGTAAAACTATCTTTGAATATTAAATGGTTAACCTAAGAATTAAAGATATATGTGTCACAGATTTTAAGCCACTGGAATTATTCATTTTGGAGTCCATATGAGGTAGCTATGGTCTGATTAGTTGTTAAAGGTCAGAAAATGGTTCATCAGGGAAGAATATGTTAGGATAGTTTCTATATTTTAATTTCTGGGAATTATCTGTATGGAATTAAAATAAATGGTTAACATAAGAATTATAGCTATATGTGTCACCGATTTTTATCCATTGGAATCATTCAATTTAGAGTTCATATGAGGTAGATATGTTCTGATTGGTAAACAAAGCTTGGAAAATGATTAATCAGGGAAGAATATGTTAGGATAGCTTTGGTGTCTTAATTTCTAGGAAAAGTCTATAAGGAATTAAAATAAATGATTAACATATGAATTATATATTTATGTGTGACAGATGTTTAGCCACTGGAATCACTTAATTTGGAATTCGTATGTGGGAGATATAGTCATATTAATAAGTAAAGGTTAGAACCTACCCGAGAAGAAACAATATTGAATCTAAGGGAGTAATAACACCAAGATTTATTACTATTTTGCTGATATGATTAACATAATAGTTTTAGATAATTGTCTTAGCTTTCCATAGACAACAAGATTACCTCAATCACAGTTAAAATGAGGGAGTTATCCTCTGATTAGTGAGCAAAGGTCACAGAGCACGGCCAGGCCGTGTTCTGGGTGCTTCAAGCATGGGCTACCCGTGTTTGGGGCTATTTTTGAGTACATTTGAAGTATTTTTAAAGCATGGCCGTGTCTTGGAACATGGCCAGATCGTGTTGGAAGCTGGTTAAGACTATTTTCAACATTTTTCTACCCTAGATGAACTTCTTTAACTATAGGGTAATAGTAGAAATCAAATTGGAGAACAATGCTCTATAAATTTGTAAGAACATGTGTTGGAAATGATATAAATAAGAAGAAAATTACTAAAGGCCAAGCATAAAGAGAAGGTTAGATATGATGAAAACCTGCATCAAGAAAAAAAACAAAAAAAATTAATATTTAAAAAAGAAGATGAATCTTATAAATGAAAATAATAAATGACTAGTATATGCCATAGCCATTGCCATTGTATGAACTTCTTACCGTCTTAAGTGTGAAATTCTGACATGGAAATATTTTATAAAGTTATATTTGAAATGGTTATGTTCATGGCATGATTACCAATGGTTTATGGTAATAGTTATATTTTGATGAACATACTTGTTATTGAAAGCATATTTTTGGCTATCATTGTGAAAAGAAAAGAAATGAGCACAGTCACATGGCAATCCATGTGGTGCACCAGTAGGGGACGCCCTACCAACGGTTATGATCATGTTAATGAGAAAAGAAAGAGAAAGTGGGCCATGTCGGACGGAGCGAGAAAAGCCCGTACCAGAGAGTAGAGGATACTCACCTTGACCGGGGTAGCTTGAAATGAGAATAAGTTGATGGCCATCATATGATATTTTGAAAATAGTTAATCTTGTCATACATATCATTACAGTATGATTCTTATGTGCATAGATATAATGCATTCATGTGACCAAAGATATTTTCTGTAATTTATACAGTTGAACATGATGTGATGAGCTATATTGATGATGATTTATTGTTGAACTTACTGGGATTTAATTCTCACTATATTTCCATATCATGTTCAGAAAATTAGTTATGCAGTTTTTTCTATGGCTCTGGATTTTAGTGCACATTGGATCGAGTTACTTTATGTTGGGCAGATCTCAGAATCAAATAAGATGTTTGGGGTCGAGTTGGCTCAGATCCCGGTGAAGGTGCAACCACCCGCACCTGTATCTCCAGAATTGGTCAACCAAAATAAACAAGATGTAAATATCTCTGTGTTTGATATGTTGCATGTACGTTTTGATTAATGACGTGTATGTGAACTCAATATTGTATAATAATAAAGAAAAAAAAAAGGTTGTTACAGAATTGGTATCAGAGGAAGTCGATCCTAGATGGCCAGTGGATGATTGGTTATCTGAATCGAGCTTATAGTATCTTGAGTATGTTGTGGTAGTGTTGTGTAGGGGATAAGTGATTTCATATAGGTAGGAAATTACTAGTGTTTCCTATCTATATGCCGAGGTGGTGTTATGACTGCTGTTAAATTTTTTTTTTAAACTAACTATTGGGCTTGATCACCTCAATAGTAGCATAACTTTGTTTTTGCCACAGTAGGAAATGGCACCACCAAGGAGGAATTCGGCAAACAATGCCGAGGAAACCCTACACAACCTTGCCACGGAAATTCGAGAATTTGATATTGATTTACTCCTTAGAACCCAACTAGTATCTATATCCCTATATAGAATGATATCGATCGAATTTAAAAAAAAATTTAGTTACAAGACTTGTTAGACAAGGTATTTAAATACCCTAGTACTTTTATTCGGAGTGCTCCAGTTCTGTCTGTGAAAAAGAAAGATGGATCATTATGACTATGCATATATTATAGACAATTGAATAAGGTGACAATGTAGAATAGAAAGCCATTAGCTTGTATAGATTACCTGTTTGACCAGGTATAAGGTGTTCAATATTTTTCCACAAATAGATTTGGGATATGAGTAACATTAATTAAGGATAAGAAAAGAGGATGTAGGACTTATTATGGGCATTATGAGTTCTTGGTGATGCATTTAAGTTTACAAATATTTTAGCTGCATTAATAGATTTAATGAATAGTAATTAGGTCATCCCTAGATTAATTTGTTATTATATATATATTGATGATATACTAGAATATTTCAAAAGTTCAGGGGATCATAAGCAACATTTAAAGATAGTTTTACCAACTCTAAAGGAGTATGGTTGGTAAATATGGTATCCAAGTAGACTCTAAGAAAGTAAAAGTAGTACAATAATAGCTATGTTTTACAACTTTCAAAAGTTCAGGGGATTATAAGCAGCATTTGAAGACGAGATGAGAATTGGTCGTGGTGAGTGTGGGATAAACCTCTATTCCACAGCTTGATCTAGAAAAGATAACAGACCATCAAAAAAGTGATTAACATTTAACAAACCTATCGGTTTGTGATGCATATTCAGTTGTGCCCAAGAGACTATTTGGAAAATCTCCTCTAAAGTACCAAAACCACCTGGTAAGGCAATAAAGGCATCAACATTGCTCATCATTCTAGCCATGCGTTCATGCATGGAAGCTACCCTATATTCTTCCCCAATTGTCTTCCCTATGTTGCTAGATGTAGCTAGAGCTGTAGGAATAATACCTAGAACTTGGCATCCCCCTACATGTGCAGCTGTAGCCACACACCCCATTAACCCACAGTTACCTCCACCATACACTAAATGAATTTTTCTCCTAGCCAGCACCATACCCAGATTTTGTGCTGCTTTAACATACTCCTTATCTTTTCCAGGACTCGAACCACAAAAGACACAGATATTTCGAAATTGACGAAATGTGGTTCCCTCCATAATTTCTATCACCTTAACTCTGAGTATGAAGATAAAGATACTAATGTAAGCATTTATAGAACTCAGAGAAGGGCATATTTATTATAGTTATGCGAATAGGCTGGGTATTATTAGAACAACTATGTGAGTGATTGGTGGATATCAACAAAATTAAAGGTAAAAAAAATGACGGCAAGCATGTATATGTACAGTAGTTATGACTGTGACCCATATTAAGCACATAAAGAGCATAAGATAAGATATCACCAGAAATCTATCTTTTTCTTGTTGTCTTTGATGAAACATTGATGTTTTGATACTTGTAGAAAAGTTGTAGGTGATAGCCGTCATTGTAAAAAAAAGTGAAAATGCAAACCAATTAATTGTTGAAGAGGAACAATCAAATGGTTTATTTTGTTTTCTCAATGTTTTTGCTAGTCGACTATCGGTATTATTAATTCGACTAACTATTTTGAGAAATTTTAATTTGGACTAGTTATTTTACAATTGATTGATTACATCTATTCTGAAGCAATCAACTGCATCCTACCAGTTAGCTACATACTCTTTGTTTTTCACACTTTTATAAGTTTGGAAATGTTTCTTTTCCACCGAATATCAACAGCTTTAAAGTAGATTATGACACATATATTCAAAATTTGCGGCCACCGATTTTTACTGAAATCGTAGATAGATTTTGTTTACAGATTTTCAAGAATTACGGCCATCGATTTTAATATTTTTCAATGCTTTGTCCAAATTTTTGACTTTCGCTTTTGGCACCATTCTCTATTATGCTTTTCGTCTGTTTCACTGCATTCTCCCTAATTAACGGTTGGAATTAAATGCAAGATTATTTTCCCTCATTGCAATGAAAGATAATTTCTTTTCTTTGAAACTCGGTTATTATGGTGTCTAAGTTGTTAGTAGGTTAAAGTAATGAAAAGTTTGAAAAGAATGGACAGATGATGGTCTTATGGTGTTTTGACGAATGTAATCAAGAGAATTTGTGGTGTTGAAGTTCTTGAGGAATAAAAAATAGGAAGTAGGATTTAAGTTAGTCTTTGAACTCTTAATTTGGAAATATAGAGAATATTCTGAGAACCATGTCTGAAAATAATGTAGGTTATCAAGATATTTGTGTTAAAGGATTATATCATGCTAAATTGAGTCTAGTATCTAGGATGTGAATTATGTTGGAATTGAGAATTCATGTATGAGTAAATGTTAGGAAAAATCTTCTTGAAATGATTGGGTGAATTAAATGGGATTGACATAAGCTAGAATGAGGTGCTTTTGGATATGATAGAAGAAATAATTGAAATTTTTGACAATGAGTTTAATGGTGTTAATAAGCTTGTATAGAATTACTGTGATAAGGTAAGTTGGAATTATTAGACATGTGTCAATGGCAGATAAACGTTATTAAAGGATTGGAGGATTTATTGCTACGTATGTTTAACATATTGATTAAAGGATTTTAGGATAAAAATAGATGATAGATTAAGATGATGATATTCAGGGGATGATGTTGATATATGAAAACCAAAAATGACTTACTAGAAGTTTGGAATAAGAAAAGATAGTTACCTAATATGAAGGTGAATATGTTCCTTTATGTGTGTGTTTTCTAATATCGACCCATAAATATATCCATACGAGCTAGAGGATATAAAGTGAAGAACTTATGAGTGAAAGAAATCCTTATGGTTAAGTTATATAGCAAAATCACTAAAGTCAATAGACATATTAAAAAGTAAAGATGTTACACACAAAAAAAAGAGATCCCCAATTATTTAGGTAATAAGGTTGGTAACTCTGAATAATGCCTTAATTTCATTCCCTACATGTGGTAGGATGAACTGAAATTCGGGGACCGACTTTCTTAAGAAGGGAAGAATGTGTCATCCCTAATTTCGTTTCTTTTATTGATAATTTAATTAAGGAAATAAATTTTATTAGACAATATTTTAGATATCTAAGGAAATATAATCCTTAGAAATTCTTCACCTTATGTATATGCATAGAAAATGTTTCTACCATTAAGAGAAGAAATAAAGAGGGAAAACCAAATAGAAAAAACTTAAATTAGAAATAACATACTAAATAGATGCAAAATTCTTGGATAAGGAAGATACATTTTTAGAAATAAGAAAATGTCTTAAAAATTTTAAGAACATTGGATTAGGGTAATTTTTCCTAATTCAAGAACTAGAACATAAGTTGTTTGTTTTTCAAAAATTCAACAAAGTTGTTTTCCTAATTCAAAATACAAATCTCCTTTTCCTATGCATATCTTGACTAAGGAAGAGGAAGACAAGAACATAAGTTGTTTGTTTTCCAAAAATTCAACAAAGTGTATCCTAATTGTGATAAGGTAGACCCATGATCATAAAAGTTGAATTATTTGGTGGTCTATATAAGAAAACCCACCCTTAAAACATTAGAATTTCGTCCAAGTAAGAGAGAGGAAAAAATAGAAGCAAGGTAGAGTGAGGAAAGGAGAGGAAGAAAGGAAGAAAGAGGAAGGAGAAGTCTAGGGGACTATTTGCTCCAGGTAAGTTTAACAATATTTCTTTTTGAAGAAAACCTTTGAAACTCATAATATTTATATGAGATTTTGATCTTAGAACTTTGATGATTGGTCATGGATGTTGCTATATCATGTTACATATTGATCTTGCATGTGATATATCTTTGAATACTTAGGCTGGTATAGAAAGTTCTGCATGGGTATGGCTATGGGTGACAGAATGTTAAGCTTCGGTGTTGTAATTTTCGGGAACAATTTATAAGGAATTAAAATAAATGGTTAACATATGAATTATATATTTTTGTGTCACGGATGTTTAGCCACTGGAATCACTTAATTTGGATTTCTTATGTGGGAGATATAGTCAGATTAATAAGTAAAGGTTAGAACCTACCCGAGAAGAAATAATATTGAATTTAAGGGAGTAATAACACTGCGATTTATTACTATTTTGCTGATTTTATTAACATAAGAGATTTAGATAAGTGTTGTAGCTTTCCATAGACACCAAGAGCACCTCAATCGGAGTTAAAATGAGAGAGTTATGCTCTGATTAGTTAGCATTGGTCACAGAGCACGGCCATGCCGTGTTTTGGCTGGAAGAAGTCATGAGGAAGAAATATCTGCAATTGTTCTTATAAGGTAATTTCTAAAATTTTGAGCACAAAATTTCTTTTATGGGGAGAGAAATGTAACATCCCTAATTTCGTTTCTTTTATTGATAAAAGTACATAAAATTTTAATTAAGGAAATAAAATTTATTAGACAATATTTTAGATATCTAAGGAAATATAATCCTTAGAAATTCTTCACCTTATGTCTATGCATAGAAAATGTTTCTAACATTAAGAGAACAAATAAAGAGGGAAAACCTAATAGGAAAGAAATTAGAAATAACATACTAAAGAGATGCAAAATTCTTGGATAAGGAAGATAAATTTATAAAAACAAGTAAAGGTCTTAAAATTTCAAGAACATTGAATTAGGGTAATTTTTCCTAATTCAAGAACTAGAGTTACTAAGTTTAAAATATTTACCCATACATTGGGCTTTTACCTATGGAGACTTCATATAGAGTTTTACCACTTCACATAAGTTTCTAGCGAGCCATTGGATAACCTAAGTAAGAAATAAAACATAGACTTTGACAACGATATAGTAATTGGACCAATAGCCCAAAAATTATGAAAATGTGACCAAGCCCTCCAAGAAAGGTAGAATTTTATCCAAAGCAAAGAAAATGGGTAGGAATAAGGCCAAATCCAAGAGGAAAAATAAAATAAAATAAATTAGGTGATGATATAATAATGTAATAATAATAAAGATTAGGTTACATGGCATTAAAACAAAAATTTAGCAAGTGGTGTGATCCTACATTCATCATTTTGGCAAGTGGTATAATAATACAAGGCTTTATGACAAAAACATCTATATCCTACACTCATAATTTTAGCAAGTGGTATGATAATACATGGTATTACGGCAAAATATTCCTATCCCACACAAATAATATCAACCATATAATGGAGATTCAAGGGCTAGAAATTTGCCACCAAAAAAGGCAAACCTATCATACTTGTTTAAGACAAAAGAAAATGGAAAAGAATCCCTAAATCAAAGGGACCTTGTCCCTTATCTTAAGAACATATCATCATAATTTTCAAAATACAAATCTCCTTTTCCTATGCATATCTTGACTAAGGAAGAGGAAGACAAGAACATAAGTTGTTTGTTTTCCAAAAATTCAACAAAGTGTATCCTAATTGTGATAAGGTAGACCCATGATCATGAAAGGTGAATTATTTGGTGGTCTATATAAGAAAACCCACCCTTAAAACATTAGAATTTTGTCCAAGTGGGGGATAGGAAAAATAGAAGCAAGGTAGAGTGAGGAAAGGAGAGGAAGAAAGAGGAAGGAGAAGTCTAGGGGACTAAGTGCTCCAGGCAAGTTTAACAATATTTCTTTTTGAAGAAAACTTTTGAAACTTATAATATTTATATGAGATTTTGATCTTAGAACTTTTATGATTGGTCATGATGTTGCTATATCATGTTACATATTGATCTTGCATGTGATGTATGTTTGAATACTTAGGTTGGTGTAGATAGTTCTGCATGGGTATGGCTATGGTTGGCAGAATATTAAGTTTCGGTGTTTTAATTTCAGATAACAATAAATAAAGAATTAAAATAAATAGTTAACATAAGAATTAAATATATATGTGTCACGGATTTTTAGCCATTGGAATCATTCCATTTGGAGTCCATATGAGGTAGATATGGTCTGATTAGTAGTCAAAGGTCAGAAAATGGTTCATCAGGGAATAATATGTTCGGATAGTTTCTGTATTTTAATTTCTGGGAATTATCTGTATGGAATTAGAATAAATGGTTAACATAATAATTATAGCTATGTGTGTTATGGATTTTAAGCCACTGGAATCATTCAATTTAGAATTCATATGAGGTAGATATGTTCCGATTAGTAAACAAAGGTCAAAAAATGGTTAATTAGGGAAGAATATGTTAGGATAGCTTCGGTGTTTTAAATTCTGGGAAAATTTTATAAGGAATTAAAATAAATGGTTAACATATGAATTATAGATTTTTGTGTCACGAATGTTTAGCGACTAGAATCACTTAATGTGGAATTCGTATGTGGGAGATATAGTCAGATTAGTAAGTAAAGGTTAAAACCTACACGAGAAGAAATAATATTGAATTTAAGGGAGTAATAACACCACGATTTATTACTCTTTTGCTGATATGATTAACATACAAGTTTTATATAATTGTCTTAGCTTTCAATAGACACCAAGATCACCTCAATAGGAGTTAAAATGAGGGAGTTATTCTCTGATTAGTGAGCAAAGGTCACAGAGCATGGTCAGGCCGTGTTCGTGGTGCTTCAAGCACGTGCTAGCCATGTTCGAGGCTGTTTTTGAGTACATTTGAAGTATTTTTAAAGCATGGCCGTGTCCTGAAATATGGCCAGACCGTGTTGGAAGCTGGTTAAGCATATTTTCAACATTTTTCTACTCTAGATCAACCACTTTAACTCTAGGGTAATAGTAGAAATCAAATTGGAGAACAATGCTCTATAAATTTGTAAGAACATGTGTTGGAAATGATATAAATAAGAAGAAAATTACTAAAGGCCAAGCATAAAGAGAAGGTTAGATATGATGAAAATCTACATCAAGAAAATAAAGAAATAAAATTAATATTTAAAAAAGAAGACGAATCTTATAAATAAAAATAATAAATGACTAGTATATGCCATAGCCATTGCCATTGTATGCACTTCTTACCATCTTAAGTGTAAAATTCTGACATGGAAATATTTTATAAAGTGATATTTGAAATGGTTATGTTCATGGCATGATTACCAATGATTTATGGTAATAGTTATATTTTGATGAACATACTTGTTATTTAAAGCATATTTTTGGCTATCATTGTGAAAAGAAAAGAAATGAGCATGGTTAGATGGCAATCCGTGTGGTGTACCAGTAGGAGACGCCCTACCAACGGTTATGATTATGATTATGAGAAAAGAAAGGGAAAGTGGGTCATGTCGGACAGAGCGAGAAAAGCCCGTACCGGAGAGTAGAGGATACTCAACCTGACCGGGGTAGCTTGAAATGAGAATAAGTTGATGGCCATCATATGATATTCTTAAAATAGTTAATCCTGTCATACATATCAATACTGTATGATTCTTATGTGCATAGATGTAATGTATTCATGTGACCAAAGATATTTTTTGTAGTTTATACAGCTGAACATGATATGATGAGCTATATTGATGATGATTTATTGTTGAACTTACAGGGATTTAATTCTCACTATATGTCCATATCATGTTTAGAAAATTAGTTATGCAGATTTTTCTATAGCTCTGGCTTTTAGTGTACGTTGGATCGAGCACTTTATGTTAGGCAGATCCCAGAAGCAAATAAAATATTTGTGGTCGAGTTGGCTTAGATCCCGGTGAAGGTGCAACCACCCACACCTGTATCTCCGGAATTGGTCAACCAGAATAAATAAGATGTAGATTTTTATGTGTTTGATATGTTGTTTCTAACAGTAATTGAACAAATAAAGAGGGAAAACCTAATAGGAATGAAATTAGAAATAACATACTATAGAGATGCAAAATTCTTGGATTAGGAAGATAAACTTTTAGAAACAAGTAAATGTCTTAAAATTTCAAGAACATTGGATTATGGTAATTTTTTCTAATTCAAGAACTAGAGTTACTATGTTTAAAATCTTTACCCATACATTGGGCTTTTACCTATGGACAATTCATATAGAGTTTTTCCACTTCACATAAGTTTGTAGCAAGCCATTGGATAACCTAAGTAAGAAATAAAACATAGACTTGGACTAGGATATAGTAATTGGACCAATAGCCCAAACATTATGAAAATGTGACCAAGCCCTCCAAGAAAGGTAGAATTTTATCCAAAGCAAAGAAAATGGGTAGGAATAAGCCCATAATGGGTAGGAATAAGCCCAAATCCAAGAGGAAAAATAAAATAAAATAAATTTGGTGATGATATAATAATGTAATAATAAAGATTAGGTTACATGGCATTAAGACAAAAATTTAGCAAGTGGTGTGATCCTACATTCATCATTTTTGGCAAGTGGCATGATAATACAAGGCTTTAGGACAAAAACATCTATATCCTACACTCATAATTCTAGCAAGTGGTATGATAATACATGGCATTAGGACAAAACATTCCTATCCCACACAAATAATATCAACCAAATAATGGAGATTCAAGGTCTAGAAATTTGCCACCTAAAAAGGCAAACCTATCATACTTGTTTAAGACAAAAGAAAATGGAAAAGAATCCCTAAATCAAGGGGACCTTTTCCCTTATCTTAAGAACATATCATCATAATTTTCAAAATAAAAATCTCCTTTTCCTATGCATATCTTGACTAAGGAAGAGGAAGACAAGAACATAAGTTGTTTGTTTTCCAAAAATTCAACAAAGTGTATCCTAATTGTGAGAAGGTAGACCCATGATCATGAAAGTTGAATTATTTGGTGCTCTATATAAGAAAACCCACCCTTACAACAGTATAATTTCGTCCAAGTGAGGGAGAGAAAAAGTAGAAGCAAGGTAGAGTGTGGAAATGAGATGAAGAAAGGAAGAAAGAGGAAGGAGAAGTCTAGGGGACTAAGTGCTCCAAGTAAGTTTAACAATATTTATTTTTGAAGAAAAATTTTGAAACTTATAATATTTATTTGAGATTTTGATCTTAGAACTTTTATGATTGGTCATGATGTTGCTATATCATGTTACATATTGATCTTGCATGTGATGTATGTTTGAATACTTAGGTTGGTGTAGATACTTCTGCATGGGTATGGCTATGGTTGGTAGAATTTTAAGCTTCGGTGTTTTAATTTTTGGAAACAATATATAAGGAATTAAAATAAATGTTTAACATAAGAATTAAAGATATATGTGTCACAGTTTTGTAGCCACTGGAATCATTCAATTTGGAGTCCATATGAGGTAGATATGGTCTTATTAGTAGTCAAAGGTCAGAAAATTGTTCATCAGGGAAGAATATGTTAGGATAGTTTCTGTATTTTAATTTCTAGGAATCATCTGTACGGAATTAAAATAAAATGGTTAACATAAGAATTATAGCTATGTGTGTCATGGATTTTAAGCGACTGGAATCATTCAGTTTAGAGTTCATATGAGGTAGACATATTCCGATTAGTAAACAAAGGTCAGAAAATTGTTAATCAGGGAAGAATATGTTAGGATAGCTTCGGTGTTTTAAATTCTGGGAAAATTCTATAAGGACTTAAAATAAATGGTTAACATATGAATTATAGATTTTTGTGTCACGAATGTTCAGCGACTGGAATCACTTAATTTGAAATTCTTATGTGGGAGATATAGTCAGATTAGTAAGTAAAGGTTATAACCTACCCGAGAAGAAATAGTGTTGAATTTAAGGGAGTAATAATACCATGATTTATTACTATTTTGCTGATATGATTAACATAAGAGTTTTAGATAATTGTCTTAGATTTGCAAAGACACCAAGATTACCTCAATCAATAAATATTGGTGATATTACTCCCTCAAAGTACACGTTATTTCTTATCGGGAAGGTTCTGACCTCTACCTACTAATCTGTCCATATCTCCCTCATAAGAATTCCAAATTAAGTGACTCCAGTGGTTATAAATCCGTGACACATATATGTATAATTCATATGTTAACCATTTATTTTAATTCCTTATAGAAGTTTCCCAGAAATTAAAACACCGAAACTATCCTAACATATTCTTCCCTGATTAACCATTTTCTGACCTTTGTTTACTAATCGGACCATATCTACCTCATATGAACTCTAAATTGAATGATTCCAGTGGCTAAACATCCATGACACACATATCTATAATTCATATGCTAACCATTTATTTTATTTCCTTATAGATTGTTCCCAGAAATTAAAACACCAAAACTAAAAATTCTTCTACCCATACCAATAACCATGCAGAAATCTCTACACCAACCTAAGTATTCAAATATACATCAGATGCAAGATCAATATGTAACATGATATAGCAACATCCATGACCAATCATCAAAGTTCTAAGATAAAAATCTCATAAAAATATTATAGGTTTCAAAAGTTTTCTTCAAAAAGAAATATTGTTAAACTTGCCTGGAGCACTTAATCCCTTAGACTTCTCCTTCCTCTTTCTTCCTTTCTTCCTCTCCTTTCCTCACTCTACCTTGCTTCTATTTTCCCTCTCCCTCACTTGGACGAAATTCTAATGTTGTAAGGGTGGGTTTTCTTATATATACCACTAAATAATGAACCTTTCTTGATCATGGGTCTACCTTATCACAATTAGGATACACTTTGTTGAATTTTTGGAAAACAAACAACTTATGTTGTTGCCTTCCTCTTCCTTAGTCAAGATATGTATAGGAAAAGGATATTTTTATTTTGAAAATTATGATGATATGTTCTTAAGATAAGGGACAAGGTCCCTTTGATTTAGGGATTCATTTCTATTTTCTTTTGTCTTAAATAAGTATGATAGGTTTGGCTTTTTAGGTGGCAAATTTCGAGCCCTTGAATCTCCATTATTTGGTTGATATTATTTGTGTGGGATAGGAATGTTTTGTCCTAATACCATGTATTATCATACCACTTGCTAAAATTATGAGTGTAGGATATAGATGTTTTTGTCCTAAAACCTTGTATTATTATGCCACTTGCCAAAATGATGAATGTATAATCACACCACTTGCTAAATTTTTGTCTTAATGCCATGTAACCTAATCTTTATTATTATTACATTATTATATCATCACCTAATTTATTTTATTTTATTTTTCCTCTTGGATTTGGGCTTATTCCTACCCATTATGGGCTTACTCTTACCCATTTTCTTTGCTTTGGATAAAATTCTACCTTTCTTGGAGGGCTTGGTCACATTTCATAATTTTTGGGTTATTGGTCCAATTACTATATCCTAGTCCAAGTCTATGTTTTATTTCTTGCTTAGGTTATCCAATGGGCTTACTAGAAACTTATGTGAAGTGGAAAAACTCTATATGAAGTGTCCATAGGTAAAAGCCCAATTTATGGGTGGAGATACTAAACTTAGTAACTTTTGCTCTTAAATTAAGAAAAGTTACTCTAATCCGATCTTCTTGAAATTTTAAGATCTTTACTTCACAAAAATTTATCTTTCTTTAGCTAAGAATTTCAACTTTCTTTAGCATATTTAATTCTAATATTTCCTCTTAGGTTTTCTTTCTTTACCTATTCCCTTAATATTAGACAATTTCTATGCATATATGTAAGTTGAAGAATTTCTAAGGAAAATATCTAAAAATTATGGGATGTTACATTCTTCCCCCCTTAAAAAATTCAGTCCCCGAATTTCAATCCATCCTATCACATGTAGGGAATGAAATTAAGGCATTATTCAGAGTTACCAACCTTATTACCTAAATAATTAGGGATATCTTTTTTGTATAACATCTTTAATTTTTAATATGTCTATTCACTTGAGTGATTTTGCCATATAACTTAACCGTAAGGATTTCTTTCACTCATAAGTTCTTCAATTTATATCCTCTAGCTCGCATCGATATATCTATGGGTCGATATTAGAAAACACACATATAAAGGAACATATTCACCTTCATATTGGTTAACTATCTTTTCTTATTTCAAACTTCTATCAAGTCATTTTTTTTTGTTTTTTTTTTGTTTTCATATATCAACATTATCCCCCGAATATCATCATCTTAATCTATCAACTATTTTTATCCTCAAATCCTTTAATCAATATGTTAAACATAAGTAGCAATAAATCCTTCAAACCTTTAATAACGTGTACCATTGACACATGTCTAATAATTCCAACTTAATTCATCACGGTAATTCTATACAAGCTTATTAACACCATTAGACTCATTGTAAAAAATTTCAATTATTTCTTCTATCATATCCAAAAGCACCTCATTCTAGCTTATGTCAATCCCATTTAATTCACCCAATCATTTCAAGAAGATTTTTTTTCCTAACAATTACTCATACATGAATGCTGAATTCCAACATAATTCACATCCTAGATACTATACTCAATTTAGCATGATATAATCCTTTAACACAAATATCTTGATAACCTACATTATTTTCGGACATGGTTCTCAGAATATTCTCTATATTTCCAAATTAAGAGTTCAAAGACTAACTTAAATCCTACTTCCTATAGTTTATTCCTCGAGAACATCAACACCACAAATTCTCTTGATTACATTCGTCAAAACACCATAAGACCATCATCCGTCCATTCTTTTCAAACTTTTCATTACTTTAACCTACTAACAACTTAGACACCATAATAACCGAGTTTCAAAGAAAAGAAATTATCTTTCATTGCAATGAGGGAAAATAACCTTGCCTTTAATGCCAACTGTTAATGAGGGAGAATGTAGTGAAACAGACGAAAAGCATAATAGAGAATGGTGCAAAAAGCGAAAGTCAAAAAATTTGGACAAAGCATTGAAAAATATTAAAATCGGTGGCCGTAACTCTTGAAAATCTGTAAACAAAATCTATCTACGATTTCAGCAAAAATCAGTGGCCGCAAATTTTGAATATATGTGTCAGAATCTACTTTAAAGCTATTGATATTCGGTGGAAAAGAAACATTTCCAAACTTATAAAAGTCTGTGAAAAACAAAGAGTACGTAGCTAACTGGTAGGATGCAGTTGATTGCTTCAGAATAGATGTAATCAATCAACTGTAAAATAACCAGTACAAAATAAAATTTCTCAAAATAGCTTGTCGACTTAATAATACCGATAGTCAACCGGCAAAAACATTGAGAAAACAAAATAAACCATTTGATTGTTCCTCTTCAACAATTAATTGGTTTGCATTTTCACTCTTCTTTGGTTTGTTTTTTTACAATGACGGCTATCACCTACAACTTTTCTACAAGAATCAAAACATCAATGCTTCATCAAAGACAAGAAAAAAAAGCCAGATTTCTAGTGATATCTTATCTTATTCTCTTTATGTGCTTAATATGGGTCACAGTCATAACTACTATACATATACATGCTTGCCGTGATTTTTTTTGAATTTTTTTTACCTTTAATTTTGTTGATATCCACCAATCACTGACATAGTTGTTCTAATAATACCCGGCCTATTCGCATAACTATTATAAATATGCTCTTCTCTGAGTTCTATAAATGCTTACATTAGTATCTTTATCTTCATACTCAGAGTTAAGGTGATAGAAATTATGGAGGGAACCGCATTCCGTCAGTTTCGAAATATCTGTGTCTTTTGTGGTTCCAGTCCTAGAAAAGATGAGGAGTATGTTAAAGAAGCACAAAATCTGGGTATAGTGCTGGCTAGGAGAAAAATTCATTTAGTGTATGGTGGAGGTAACTGTGGGTTAATAGGGTGTGTGGCTACAGCTGCACATGTAGGGGGATGCCAAGTTCTAGGTATTATTCCTACAGCTCTAGCTACATCCAGCAACATAGGGAAGACAATTGAGGAAGAATATAGGGTAGCTTCCATGCATGAACGCATGGCTAGAATGATGTAGGAGATTTTAGAGGAGATTTTCCAAATAGTGTCTTGGGCACAACTGAATATGCATCACAAACCGATAGGTTTGTTAAAGGTTAATCACTTCTTTGATGGTCTGTTATCTTTTTTAGATCAAGCTCTGGAACAGGGGTTTATCCCACATTCAGCACGACAAATTCTCATCTCGGCTTCAAATGCAGAAGAGTTGATTGATGCTTTACAAGCCTATGTTCATGTACCTGATCCAACTATGACTCAAATAGAATGGACGACAGATAACCGCAAGAAGCGTAAATTGGATTTGGATCTTAATCTTTAAATGTAGTAAAACGTAGCTATTATTGTACTACTTTTACTTTCTTAGAGTCTACTAGGATACCATATTTACCAACCATACTCCTTTAGAGTTGGTAAAACTATATTTGAATGTTGCTTTTGATCCCCTGAACTTTTGAAATATTCTAGTATATCATCAATATATATATAACAAATTGATCCAGGGATGACCTAATTACTATTCATTAAATCTATGAATGCAGCTAAAATATTTGTAAATTTAAATGCATCACCAAGAACTCATAATGCCCATAATAAGTCCTACATCCTCTTCTCTTATCCTAAATTAATGTTACTCATATCCCAAATCTATTTGTGGAAAAATATTGAACACCTTATAACTGGTCAAACAGGTAATCTATACGAGCTAATGGGTTTTTATTCTACATTGTCACCTTATTCAACTGTCTATAATCTATGCATAGTCATAGTGATCCATCTTTCTTTTTTTACAGATAGAACTGGAGCACTCCGAATAAAAGTACTGGGATATTTAAATACCTTGTCTGACAAGTCTTGTAACTATTTTTTTAAAATTCGATCGATATCATTCTATATAGGGATATAGATACTAGTTGTGTTCTAAGGAGTAAATCAATACCAAATTCTCGAATTGTTGTGGCAAGGTTGTGCAAGATTTCCTACGCATTGTTTTCCGGATTCCGCCTTGGTGGTGCCATTTCCTACTGTGGAAAAAATAAATTTATGCTGCTATTGAGGTGATCAAGCCCAATAGTTAGTTTCAAAAAAATATTTAACAGCAGTCATAACACCAACTCGGCATATAGATAAGAAACACTAGTAATTTCTTACCTATATGAATCACTGATCCCCTACACAGCACTACCATAACATACTCAAGATACTAGAAGATCGATTCAGATAACCAACCACCCACTGGCCATCTAGGTTCGACCTTCTCTGATACCAATTATGTAACATTTTTTTTCTTTATTATTATACAATATTGAGTTCACATACACGTCATTAATCAAAACGTACATGTAACATATCAAACACATAGATATTTACATCTTGTTTATTTTGGTTGACCAATTCCAGAAATATAGGTGCGGGTGGTTGCACCTTCACCAGGATCTGAGCCAACTCGACCACAAACACCTTTTTTGATTCTGAGATCTGCCTAACATAAAGTAACTCGATCCAATGTGCACTAAAAGCCAAAACTATAGAAAATCTGCATAACTAATTTTTCTGAACATGATATGGAAATATAGTGAGAATTAAATCCCAGTAAGTTCAACAATAAATAATCATCAATATAGCTCATCACGTCATGTTCAGTTGTAAAAACTACAGAAAATAACTTTAGTCACTTGAATGCATTACATCAATGCACATAAGAATCATATAGTAATGATATGTATGACAGGATTAACTATTTTCAGAATATCATATCATGGCCATCAACTTATTCTCATTTCTAGCTACCCCCGGTCAGGGTGAGTATCCTCTACTCTTCGGTACGGGCTTTTCTCGCTCCGTCTGACATGGCCCACTTTCTCTTTCTTTTCTCATTAACATGATCATAACCATTGGTAGGGCGTCCCCTACTGGTGCACCACACGGATTGCCATGTGACCGTTCTCATTTCTTTTCTTTTCACAATGATAGCCAAAAATATGCTTTCAATAACAAGTATGTTCATCAAAATATAACTATTACCATAAAACATTGGTAATCATGCTAGGACCATAACCATTTCAAATATCACTTTATAAAATATTTCCATGTCAGAATTTCACACTTAAGATGGTAAGAAGTTCATACAAAGGCAATGGCTATGGCATATACTAGTCATTTATTATTTTCATTTATAAGATTCGTCTTCTTTTTTAAATATTAATTTTATTTCTTTATTTTCTTAATGCAGGTTTTCATCATATCTAACCTTCTCTTTATGCTTGCCTTTAGTAATTTTTTTCTTATTTATATCATATCCAACACATGTTCTTACAAATTTATAAAGAAATTTCCTCCAATTTGATTTCTACTATTACCCTATAATTAAAGAGGTTCATCTAGGGTAGAAAAATTTTGAAAATAGGCTTCACTAGCTTCCAACACGGTCTGGCCATGTTCCAGGACACGACCATGCTTTAAAAATACTTCAAATGTACTAAAAAACAGCCCCGAACATGGCTACCGCGTGCTTGAAGCACCCAGAACACGGCCTGGCCGTGCTCTGTGACCTTTGCTCATTAATCAAACCCTAACTCTCTCATTTTACCTCTGATTGAGGTGATTTTGGTGTCTATGGAAAGATAAGACAATTATCTATAACTATTATGTTAATCATATCAGTAAAATAGTAATAAAAATGGGTGATATTAGTCCCTTAATGTACAGGTCATTTCTTCTCGGGTAGGTTCTGCCTCTACCTACTAACCTGGCCATTTCTCCCTCATAAGAATTCCAGATTAAGTGATTCCAGTGGCTATAAATCTGTCACACATATATCTATAATTCATATGTTAATCATTTATTTTAATTCCCTATAGAAGTTTTACAGAAATTATAACACCAAAACTATGCTAACATATTCTTCCCTGATTAACCATTTTCTGACCGTTGTTTACTAATCGAACCATATCTACCTCATATGAACTCTAAATGGAATGATTCCAGTGGCTAAAAATACATGACACACATATCTATAATTCATATGTTAACCATTTATTTTAATTCCTTATAGATTGTTCCCAGAAATTAAAACACCGAAACTAAAAATTCTGCCACCCATAGCCATAACCATGCAGAACTATCTACACCAACCTAAGTATTCAAACATACATCACATGCAAGATCAATATGTAACATGATATAGCAACATCCATGACCAATCATCAAAGTTCTAAGATCAAAATCTCATACAAATATTATAAGTTTCTAAAGTTTTCTTCAAAAAGAAATATTGTTAAACTTACTTCGATCACTTATTCCCCTAGACTTCTCCTTCCTCTTTCTTCCTTTCTTCCTCTCCTTTCCTCACTCTACCTTGCTTCTATTTTTTCCTCTCCCTCACTTGGATGAAATTCTAATGTTGTAAGGGTGGGTTTTCTTATATAGACCACCAAATAATTCACCTTTCATGATCATGGGTCTACCTTATCACAATTAGGATACACTTTGTTGAATTTTTGGAAAACAAACAACTTATGTTCTTGTCTTCCTCTTCCTTAGTCAAGATATGTATAGGAAAAGGAGATTTGTATTTTGAAAATTATGACGATATGTTCTTAAGATAAGGGACAAGGTCCCTTTGATTTAGGGATTGATTTCCATTTTCTTTTGTCTTAAACAAGTATGATAGGTTTGCCTTTTTAGGTGGCAAATTTCTAGCCCTTGAATCTCCATTATTTGGTTGATATTATTTGTGTGGGATATGAATGTTTTGTCCTAATACCATGTATTATCATACCACTTACTAAAAGTATGAGTGTAGGATATAGATGTTTTTGTCCTAAAACCTTGTATTATTATGCCACTTGCCAAAATGATGAATCTAGTCTCACACCACTTGCTAAATTTTTGTCTTAATGCCATGTAACCTAATCTTTATTATTATTACATTATTATATCATCACCTATTTTATTTTATTTTATTTTTCCTCTTGGATTTGGGCTTATTCCTACCCATTTTCTTTGCTTTGGATAAAATTCTACCTTTCTTGGAGGGCTTGGTCACATTTTCATAATTTTTGGGCTATTGGGCCAATTACTATATCCTAGTCCAAGTCTATGTTTTATTTCTTGCTTAGGTTATCTAAGGGGCTTGCTAGAAACTTATATGAAGTGGAAAAATTCTACATGATGTGTTCATAGGTAAAAGCCCAATGTATGGGTAAAAGTTTTAAACTTAGTAACTCTAGTTCTTGAATTAGGAAAAATTACCCTAATCCAATGTTCTTGAAATTTTTAAGACCTTTACTTGTTTCTAAAAATTTATCTTCCTTATCCAAGAATTTTGCATCTATTTAGTATGTTATTTTTAATTTATGTTTTTCCTATTAAGTTTTCCCTCTTTATTTGTTCTCTTAATGGTAGAAACATTTTATATGCATATACATAAGTTGAAAAATTTCTAACGATTATATTACCTTAGATATCTAAAATATTGTCTAATAAAATTTATTTCTTTAATTAAATTATCAATAAAAGAAACGAAATTAGGGATGTTACATTCTTCCCCCCTTAAGAAATTCGGTCCCCGAATTTCAGTCCATCCTACCACATGTAGGAAATGAAATTAAGGCATTATTCAGAGTTACCAACCTTATTACCTAAATAATTAGGGATATCTTTTCTGTATAACATCTTTACTTTTTAATATGTCTATTCACTTGAGTGATTTTTCCATATAACTTAACCATAAAGATTTCTTTCACTCATAAGTTCTTCAATTTATATCCTCTAACTCGCATGAATGTATCTATGGGTCAATATTAGAAAACACACATATAAAGTAACATATTCACTTTCATATTGGGTAACTATCTTTTCTTATTCAAAACTTCTATCAAGTCATTTTTTTTCTTTTTTCATATATCAACATCATCCCCTGAATATCATCATCTTAATCTATCATCTATTTTTATCCTCAAATCCTTTAATCAATATGTTAAACATAAGTGGCAATAAATCCTTCAAACCTTTAATAATGTGTACCATTGACACATTTCTAATAATTCCAACTTAACTCATTACGATAATTCTATACAAGCTTATTAACACCAATAGACTCATTGTCAAAAATTTCAATTATTTCTTCTATCATATCCAAAAGCACCTCATTCTAGCATATGTCAATCCCATTTAATTCACACAATCATTTCAAGAAGATTTTTTTTTCCTAACAATTACTCATACATGAATTCTCAATTCCAACATAATTCACATCCTAGATACTAGACTCAATTTAGCATGATATAATCCTTTAACACAAATATCTTGATAACCTACATTATTGTCGAACATGGTTCTCAGAATATTCTCTATATTTTCAAACTAAGAGTTCAAAGACTAACTTAAATCCTACTTCGTACATTTTAATACTCGAGAACTTCAACACCACAAAATAGTAATAAATATTGGTGATATTACTCCCTCAAAGTACAGATTATTTCTTCTCGGGTAGGTTCTGACCTCTACCTACTAATCTTTCCATATCTCCCTCATAAGAATTCCAAATTAAGTGATTCCAGTGGCTATAAATCTGTGACACATGTATCTATAATTCATATGTTAATAATTTATTTTAAGTCCTTATAGAAGTTTCAAAGAAATTAAAACACCGAAACTATCCTAACTTATTCTTCCCTAATTAACCATTTTCTGAAGTTTTTTTACTAATCGGACCATATCTACCTCATATGAACTCTAAATTTAATGATTCCAGTGGCTAACAATCCATGACAAACATATCTATAATTCATATGTTAACCATTTATTTTAATTCCTTATAGATTGTTCCCAGAAATTAAAACACCGAAGCTAAAAGTTCTGCCACCCATAACCATAACCATGCATAACTATCTACACCAACCTAAGTATTCAAACATACATCACATGCAAGATCAATATGTAACATGATATAGCAACATCCATGACCAATCATCAAAGTTCTAAAATCAAAATCTCATATAAATATTATAAGTTTCAAAAGTTTTCATCAAAAAGAAATATTGTTAAACTTACTTGAAGCACTTAGTCCCTTAGACTTCTCCTTCCTCTTTCTTCCTTTCTTCCTCTCCTTTCCTCACTCTACCATGCTTCTATTTTCCCTCTCCCTCACTTGGACGAAATTCTAATGTTGTAAGGGTGGGTTTTCTTATATAGACCACCAAATAATTCAACTTTCATGATCATGGGTCTACCTTATCACAATTAGGATACACTTTGTTGAATTTTTAGAAACCAAACAACTTATGTTCTTGTCTTCCTCTTCCTTAGTCAAGATATGCATAGGAAAAGGAGATTTGTATTTTGAAAATTATGATGATATGTTCTTAAGATAAGGGACAACGTCCCCTTGATTTAGGGATTCATTTCCATTTTCTTTTGTCTTAAACAAGTATGATAGGTTTGCCTTTTTAGGTGGTAAATTTCTAGCCCTTGAATCTCCATTATTTGGTTGATATTATTTGTGTGGGATATGAATGTTTTGTCCTAATACCATGTATTCTCATACCACTTGCTAAAATTATGAGTGTAGGATATAGATGTTTTTGTCCTAAAGCCTTGTATTATTATGCCAGTTGCCAAAATGATGAATGTAGAATCACACCACTTGCTAAATTTTTGTCTTAATGCCATGTAACCTAATCTTTATTATTATTACATTATTATATCATCACCTAATTTATTTTATTTTATTTTTCCTCTTGGATTTGGGCTTATTCCCACCCATTATGGGTTTATTCCTTTCCATTTTCTTTGCTTTGGATAAAATTATACCTTTCTTGGAGGGCTTGGTCACATTTCATAATTTTTGGGCTATTGGTCTAATTACTATATCCTAGTCCAAGTCTATGTTTTATTTCTTGCTTAGGTTATCCAATGGGCTTGCTAGAAACTTATGTGAAGTGGAAAAACTCTATATGAAGTGTCCATAGGTAAAATCCCAATTTATGGGTGGAGATACTAAAATTTGTAACTTTTGCTCGTAAATTAAGAAAAATTACCCTAATCCTATCTTCTTGAAATTTTAAGACCTTTACTTACTTTACAAAAATTTATCTTTCTTTACCTAAGAATTTCACCTTTTTTTAGCATGTTTATTTCTAATATTTCCTCTTAGGTTTTCTTTCTTTACCTATTCCATTAATATTAGACAATTTCTATGCATATATGTAAGGTGAAGGATTTCAAAGGAAAATATCTAAAAATTACGGGATGTTACATTCTTCCCCCCTTAAGAAATTCGGTCCCCGAATTTCAATCCATCCTACCACATGTAGGGAATGAAATTAAGGCATTATTTAGAGTTACCAACCTTATTACCTAAATAATTAGGGATATCTTTTCTTATTCCAAACTTCTATCAAGTCATTTTTTTTTCATATATCAACATCATCCACTGAATAACATCATCTTAATCTATCATATATTTTTATCCTCAAATCCTTTAATCAATATGTTAAACATAAGTAGCAATAAATCCTTCAAACCTTTAATAATATGTACCATTGACACATGTCTAATAATTCCAACTTAACTCATCATGATAATTCTATACAAGCTTAGTAACACCATTAGACTCATTGTCAAAAATTTCAATTATTTCTTCTATCATATCCAAAAGCACCTCATTCTATCTTATCTCAATCCCATTTAATTCACAAAATCATTTCAAGAAGATTTTTTTTTCCTAACAATTACCTCATACATGAATTCTCAATTCCAACATAATTCACATCCTAGATACTATACTCAATTTAGCATGATATAATCATTTAACACAAATATCTTGATAACCTACATTATTTTCGAACATGGTTCTCGAAATATTCTCTATATTTCCAAACTAAGAGTTCAAAGACTAACTTAAATCCTACTTCCTACATTTTTATCCTCGAGAACTTCAACACCACAAATTCTCTTGATTACATTCGTCAAAACACCATAAGACCATCATCCGTCCATTCTTTTCAAACTTTTCATTACTTTAACCTACTAACAACTTAGACACCATAATAACCGAGTTTCAAAGAAAATAAATTATCTTTCATTGCAATGAGGGAAAATAACCTTGCATTTAATGCCAACCGTTAATGAGGGAGAATGCAGTGAAACAGATGAAAAGCGTAATAGAGAATGGTTCCAAAAGGTAAAGTCAAAAATTTGGACAAAGCATTGAAAAATATTAAAATCGGTGGCCATAATTCTTGAAATCTGTAAACAAAATCTATCTACGACTTCAGTAAAAATCGGTGGTCGCAAATTTTGTATATATGTGTCAGAATCTACTTTAAAGCTGTTGATATTCAGTGGAAAAGAAACATTTCCTAAACTTATAAAAGTCTGTGAAAAACAAAGAGTACGTAGCTAACTGGTAGGATGCAGTTGATTGCTTCAGAATAGATGTAATCAATCAACTGTAAAGTAACCAGTCCAAATTAAAATTTCTCAAAATAGCTAGTTGACTTAATAATACCGATAGTCGACTGGCAAAAACATTGAGAAACCAAAATAAACCATTTGATTGTTCCTCTTCAACAATTAATTGGTTTGCATTTTCACTCTTTTTTTTACAATGACGACTATCACCTACAACTTTTCTACAAGAATCAAAACATCAATGCTTCATCAAAGACAACAAGAAAAAGACAGATTTCTGGTGATATCTTATCTTATGCTCTTTATGTTCTTAATATGGGTCACAGCCATAACTACTGTACATATACATGCTTGCCGTCATTTTTTGAAATTTTTTTTACCTTTAATTTTGTTGATATCCACCAATCACTCACATAGTTGTTCTAATAATACCCGGCCTATTCGTATAACTATTATAAATATGCCCTTCTCTGAGTTCTATAAATTCTTACATTAGTATCTTTATCTTCATACTTAGAGTTAAGGTGATAGAAATTATGGAACGAACCGCATTCCGTCAGTTTCGAAATATCTGTGTCTTTTGTGGTTCTAGTCCTGGAAAAGATGAGGAGTATGTTAAAGCAGCACAAAATCTGGTTATGGTGCTGGCTAGGAGAAAAATTCATTTAGTGTATGATGGAGGTAACTGTGGGTTAATGGGGTGCGTGGCTACAGCTGCACATGTAGAGGGATGCCAAGTTCTAGGTATTATTCCTACAGCTCTAGCTACATCCAGCAACATAGGGAAGACAATTGGGGAAGAATATAGGGTAGCTTCCATGCATGAATGCATGGCTAGAATGATGAGCAATGCTGACGCCTTCATTGCCTTACCAGGTGGTTTTGGTACTTTGGAGGAGATTTTCCAAATAGTGTCTTGGGCACAAGTGAATATGCATCACAAACTGATAGGTTTGTTAAATGTTAATCACTTCTTTGATGGTCTGTTGTCTTTTCTAGATCAAGCTGTGGAACAGAGGTTTATCCCACACTTAGCACGACGAATTCGCATCTCGGCTTCAAATGCTGAAGAGTTGATTGATGCTTTACAAGCCTATGTTCATGTACCTGATCCAACTATGACTCAAATAGAATGGACGACAGATAACCGTAGGAAGCGTAAATTGGATTTGGATCTTCATCTTTAAATGTAGTAAAACGTAGCTATTATTGTACTACTTTTACTTTCTTAGAGTCTACTTGGATACCATATTTACCAACCATACTCCTTTAGAGTTGGTAAAACTATCTTTGAATGTTGCTTATGATCCTCTGAACTTTTGAAATATTCTAGTATATCATCAATAAAATCAAATTGATCCAGGGATGACCTAATTACTATTCATTAAATCTATGAATGCAGCTAAAATATTTGTCAATTTAAATGACATAACCAAGAACTCATAATGCCCATAATAAGTCCTAAAATAAAATTTTTGTACATCCTCTTCTCTTATCCTTAATTAATGTTACTCATATCCCAAATCAATTTGTGGAAAAAATATTGAACACTTTATAACTAGTAAAATAGGTAATCTATATGAGGTAATGGATTTTTATTTTACACTGTCACCTTATTCAACTATCTATAATCTATGCATAGTCATAGTGATCCATCTTTCTTTTTCACAGATAGAAATGGAGCACTCCAAATAAAAGTACTAGGGCATTTAAATCCCTTGTTTAACAAGTCTTGTAACAATTTTTTTTTGTAAAGGGACATAGATACTAGTTGGGTTCTAAGGAGTAAATCAATATCAAATTCCCGAATTGTCGTGGCAAGGTTGTGGAGGGTTTCCTCCGCATTGTTTGCCGAATTCCTCCTTGGTGGTGCCATTTCCTACTATGGCGAAAATAAAGTTATGCTGCAATTGAGGTGATAAAGCCCAATAGTTAGTTTAAAAAAATTTAACAGCAGTCATAACACCACCTCGGCATATAGATAGGAAACACTAGTAATTTCCTACCTATATGAAATCACTGATCCCCTACACAGCACTACCACAACATACTCAAGATACTATAAGATCGATTCAGATAACCAACCACCCACTGGCCATCTAGGATCGACTTTCTCTGATACCAATTATGTAACAACCTTCTTTTTACTTTCTTATTATACAATATTGAGTTCACATACACGTCATTAATCAAAACATACATGCAACATATCAAACACATAGATATTTACATCTTGTTTATTTTGGCTGACCAATTCCAGAGATACAGGTGCGGGTGGTTGCACCTTCACCGGGATCTGAGCCAACTCGACCCCAAACATCTTATTTGATTATGAGATCTGCCCAACATAAAGTAACTCGATCCAATGTGCACTAAAAGCCAGACCCATAGAAAAAGTTGCATAACTAATTTTCTGAACATGATATGGAAATATAGTGAGAATTAAATCCCAGTAAGTTCAACAATAAATCATCATCAGTATAGCTTATCACGTCATGTTCAGCTGTATAAACTACAGAAAATATCTTTGGTCACTTGAATGAATTATATCTATTCACATAAGAATCATATAGTAACGATATGTACCACAGGATTAACTATTTTCAAAATATCATATGATGGCCAACAACTTATTCTCATTTCAAGCTACCTAGGTCAGGGTGAGTATCCTCTACTCTCCGGTACAGGCTTTTCTTGCTCCGTCCAACATGGCACACTTTCTCTTTCTTTTCTCATTAACATGATCATAACCGTTGGTAGAGCGTCCCCTACTGGTGCACCACACGGATTCCCATGTGATCGTGCTTATTTCTTTTCTTTTCACAATGATAGCCAAAAATATGCTTTCAATAACAAGTATGTTCATCAAAATATAATTATTACCATAAATCATTGGTAATCATGCCATGAACATAACCATTTCAAATATCACTTTATAAAATATTTCCAAGTCAGAATTTCACACTTAAGATGGTAAGAAGTTCATACAATGGCAATGGCTATGACATATACTAGTCATTTATTATTTTCATTTATAATATTCGTCTTCTTTTTTAAATATTAATTTTATTTCTTTATTTTCTTGATATAGGTTTTCATCATATCTAACCTTCTCCTTATGCTTGGCCTTTAGTAATTTTCTTCTTATTTATATCATTTCCAACACATGTTCTTACAAATTTATAGAGCATTGTTCTCCAATATGATTTCTACTGTTACCCTATAGTTAAAAAGGTTCATTTAGGGTAGAAAAATTTTGAAAATAGGCTTAACCAACTTCCAACATGGTCTGACCATGTTCCAGGACACAGCCATGCTTTAAAAATACTTCAAATGTACTCAAAAACAGCCCTGAACACGGTTAACCCGTGCTTGAAGCACCCAGAACACGGCCTGGCCGTGCTCTGTGACCTTTGCTCACTAATCAGGGCATAAATCTCTCTCATTTTAACTCCGATTGAGGTGATTTTAGTGTCTATGGAACGCTAAGACAATTATCTGAAACTATTATGTTAATCATATCAGCAAAATTGTAATAAATATTGGTGATATTACTCCCTCAAATTACATGTTATTTCTTATCGGGTAGGTTCTGACCTCTACCTACTAATCTGTCCATATCTCCCTTATTTCTTATGTTCTTGTCTTCCTCTTCCTTAGTCAAGATATGTATACGAAAAGGAGATTTTTATTTTGAAAATTATGACGATATGTTCTTAAGATAAGGGACAAGGTCCCTTTGATTTAGGGATTGATTTCCATTTTCTTTTGTCTTAAACAAGTATGATAGGTTTGCCTTTTTAGGTGGAAAATTTCTAGCCCTTGAATCTCCATTATTTGGTTGATATTATTTGTGTGGGATAGGAATGTTTTGTCCTAATACCATGTATTATCATACCACTTACTAAAAGTATGAGTGTAGGATATAGATGTTTTTGTCCTAAAGCTTTGTATTATTATGCCACTTGCCAAAATGATGAATCTAGTCTCACACCACTTGCTAAATTTTTGTCTTAATGCCATGTAACCTAATCTTTATTATTATTACATTATTATATCATCACCTAATTTATTTTATTTTATTTTTCCTCTTGGATTTGGGCTTATTCCTACCCATTTTCTTTGCTTTGGATAAAATTCTACCTTTCTTGGAGGGCTTGGTCACATTTTCATAATTTTTGGGCTATTGGGCCAATTACTATATCCTAGTCCAAGTCTATGTTTTATTTCTTGCTTAGGTTATCTAAGGGGCTTGCTAGAAACTTATATGAAGTGGAAAAACTCTACATGATGTGTTCATAGGTAAAAGCCCATTGTATGGGTAAAAGTTTTAAACTTAGTAACTCTAGTTCTTGAATTAGGAAAAATTACCCTAATCCAATGTTCTTGAAATTTTTAAGACCTTTACTTGTGTCTAAAAATTTATCTTCCTTATCCAAGAATTTTGCATCTATTTAGTATGTTATTTTTAATTTATGTTTTTCCTATTAAGTTTTCCCTCTTTATTTGTTCTCTTAATGGTAGAAACATTTTATATGCATATACATAAGTTGAAAAATTTCTAACGATTATATTACCTTAGATATCTAAAATATTGTCTAATAAAATTTATTTCTTTAATTAAATTATCAATAAAAGAAACGAAATTAGGGATGTTACATTCTTCCCCCCTTAAGAAATTCGGTCCCCGAATTTCAGTCCATCCTACCACATGTAGAGAATGAAATTAAGGCATTATTCAGAGTTACCAACCTTATTACCTAAATAATTAGGGATATCTTTTCTGTATAACATCTTTACTTTTTAATATGTCTATTCACTTGAGTGATTTTTCCATATAATTTAACCATAAGGATTTCTTTCACTCATAAGTTCTTCAATTTATATCCTCTAACTCGCATGAATGTATCTATGGGTCAATATTAGAAAACACACATATAAAGGAACATATTCACTTTCATATTGGGTAACTATCTTTTCTTATTCAAAACTTCTATCAAGTCATTTTTTTTCTTTTTTCATATATCAACATCATCCCCTGAATATCATCATCTTAATCTATCATTTATTTTTATCCTCAAATCTTTTAATCAATATGTTAAACATAAGTAGCAATAAATCCTTCAAACCTTTAATAATGTGTACCATTGACACATTTCTAATAATTCCAACTTAACTCATTACGATAATTCTATACAAGCTTATTAACACCAATAGACTCATTGTCAAAAATTTCAATTATTTCTTCTATCATATCCAAAAGCACCTCATTCTAGCATATGTCAATCCCATTTAATTCACACAATCATTTCAAGAAGATTTTTTTTTCCTAACAATTACTCATACATGAATTCTCAATTCCAACATAATTCACATCCTAGATACTAGACTCAATTTAGCATGATATAATCCTTTAACACAAATATCTTGATAACCTACATTATTGTCGAACATGGTTCTCAGAATATTCTCTATATTTCCAAACTAAGAGTTCAAAGACTAACTTAAATCCTACTTCCTACATTTTAATACTCGAGAACTTCAACACCACAAAATAGTAATAAATATTGGTGATATTACTCCCTCAAAGTACAGGTTATTTCTTCTCGGGTAGGTTCTGACCTCTACCTACTAATCTTTCCATATCTCCCTCATAAGAATTCCAAATTAAGTGATTCCAGTGGCTATAAATCTGTGACACATGTATCTATAATTCATATGTTAATAATTTATTTTAAGTCCTTATAGAAGTTTCCCAGAAATTAAAACTCCGAAACTATCCTAACTTATTCTTCCCTAATTAACCATTTTCTGAAGTTTGTTTACTAATCGGACCATATCTACCTCATATGAACTCCAAATTTAATGATTCCAGTGGCTAACAATCCATGACACACATATCTATAATTCATATGTTAACCATTTATTTTAATTCCTTATAGATTGTTCCCAGAAATTAAAACATCGAAGCTAAAAGTTCTGCCACCCATAACCATAACCATGCAGAACTATCTACACCAACCTAAGTATTCAAACATACATCACATGCAAGATCAATATGTAACATGATATAGCAACATCCATGACCAATCATCAAAGTTCTAAAATCAAAATCTCATATAAATATTATAAGTTTCAAAAGTTTTCTTCAAAAAGAAATATTGTTAAACTTACTTGGAGCACTTAGTCCCATAGACTTCTCCTTCCTCTTTCTTCCTTTCTTACTCTCCTTTCCTCACTCTACCTTGCTTCTATTTTCCCTCTCCCTCACTTGGACGAAATTCTAATGTTGTAAGGGTGGGTTTTCTTATATAGACCACCAAATAATTCAACTTTCATGATCATGGGTCTACCTTATCACAATTAGGATACACTTTGTTGAATTTTTAGAAACCAAACAACTTATGTTCTTGTCTTCCTCTTCCTTAGTCAAGATATGCATAGGAAAAGGAGATTTGTATTTTGAAAATTATGATGATATGTTCTTAAGATAAGGGACAAGGTCCCCTTGATTTAGGGATTCATTTCCATTTTTTTTTGTCTTAAACAAGTATGATAGGTTTGCCTTTTTAGGTGGCAAATTTCTAGCCCTTGAATCTCCATTATTTGGTTGATATTATTTGTGTGGGATAGGAATGTTTTGTCCTAATACCATGTATTCTCATACCACTTGCTAAAATTATGAGTGTAGGATATAGATGTTTTTGTCCTAAAGCCTTGTATTATTATGCCACTTGCCAAAATGATGAATGTAGAATCACACCACTTGCTAAATTTTTGTCTTAATGCCATGTAACCTAATCTTTATTATTATTACATTATTATATCATCACCTAATTTATTTTATTTTATTTTTCCTCTTGGATTTGGGCTTATTCCCATCCATTATGGGTTTATTCCTTTCCATTTTCTTTGCTTTGGATAAAATTATACCTTTCTTGGAGGGCTTGGTCACATTTCATAATTTTTGGGCTATTGGACTAATTACTATATCCTAGTCGAAGTCTATGTTTTATTTCTTGCTTAGGTTATCCAATGGGCTTGCTAGAAACTTATGTGAAGTGGAAAAACTCTATATGAAGTGTCCATAGGTAAAATCCCAATTTATGGGTGGAGATACTAAAATTTGTAACTTTTGCTCGTAAATTAAGAAAAATTACCTTAATCCTATCTTCTTGAAATTTTAAGACCTTTACTTACTTTACAAAAATTTATCTTTCTTTACCTAAGAATTTCACCTTTCTTTGGCATGTTTATTTCTAATATTTCCTCTTAGGTTTTCTTTCTTTACCTATTCCATTAATATTAGACAATTTCTATGCATATATGTAAGGTGAAGGATTTCAAAGGAAAATATCTAAAAATTACGGGATGTTACATTCTTCCCCCCTTAAGAAATTCGGTCCCCGAATTTCAATCCATCCTACCACATGTAGGGAATGAAATTAAGGCATTATTTAGAGTTACCAACCTTATTACATAAATAATTAGGGATATCTTTTCTTATTCCAAACTTCTATCAAGTCATTTTTTTTTTCATATATCAACATCATCCACTGAATAACATCATCTTAATCTATCATATATTTTTATCCTCAAATCCTTTAATCAATATGTTAAACATAAGTAGCAATAAATCCTTCAAACCTTTAATAATGTGTACCATTGACACATGTCTAATAATTCCAACTTAACTCATCATGATAATTCTATACAAGCTTAGTAACACCATTAGACTCATTGTCAAAAATTTCAATTATTTCTTCTATCATATCCAAAAGCACCTCATTCTATCTTATGTCAATCCCATTTAATTCACAAAATCATTTCAAGAAGATTTTTTTTTCCTAACAATTACCTTATACATGAATTCTCAATTCCAACATAATTCACATCCTAGATACTATACTCAATTTAGCATGATATAATCATTTAACACAAATATCTTGATAACCTACATTATTTTCGAACATGGTTCTCGAAATATTCTCTATATTTCCAAACTAAGAGTTCAAAGACTAACTTAAATCCTACTTCCCACATTTTTATCCTCGAGAACTTCAACACCACAAATTCTCTTGATTACATTCGTCAAAACACCATAAGACCATCATCCGTCCATTCTTTTCAAACTTTTCATTACTTTAACCTACTAACAACTTAGACACCATAATAACCGAGTTTCAAAGAAAATAAATTATCTTTCATTGCAATGAGGGAAAATAACCTTTCATTTAATGCCAACCGTTAATGAGGGAGAATGCAGTGAAACAGATGAAAAGCGTAATAGAGAATGGTTCCAAAAGGGAAAGTCAAAAATTTGGACAAAGCATTGAAAAATATTAAAATCGGTGGCCATAATTCTTGAAAATCTGTAAACAAAATCTATCTACGATTTCAGTAAAAATCGGTGGCCGCAAATTTTGTATATATGTGTCAGAATCTACATTAAAGCTGTTGATATTCGGTGGAAAAGAAACATTTCCTGAACTTATAAAAGTCTGTGAAAAACAAAGAGTACGTAGCTAACTGGTAGGATGCAGTTGATTGCTTCAGAATAGATGTAATCAATCAACTGTAAAATAACCAGTCCAAATTAAAATTTCTCAAAATAGCTAGTCGACTTAATAATACCGATAGTCGACTGGCAAAAACATTGAGAAAACAAAATAAACCATTTGATTGTTCCTCTTCAACAATTAATTACTTTGCATTTTCACTCTTTTTTTTTACAATGACGACTATCACCTACAACTTTTCTACAAGAATCAAAACATCAATGCTTCATCAAAGACAACAAGAAAAAGACAGATTTCTGGTGATATCTTATCTTATGCTCTTTATGTTCTTAATATGGGTCACAGCCATAACTACTGTACATATACATGCTTGCCGTCATTTTTTGAAATTTTTTTTACCTTTAATTTTGTTGATATCCACCAATCACTCACATAGTTGTTTTAATAATACCCGGCCTATTCGTATAACTATTATAAATATGCCCTTCTCTGAGTTCTATAAATGCTTACATTAGTATCTTTATCTTCATACTTAGAGTTAAGGTGATAGAAATTATGGAACGAACCGCATTCCGTCAGTTTCGAAATATCTGTGTCTTTTGTGGTTCTAGTCCTGGAAAAGATGAGGAGTATGTTAAAGCAGCACAAAATCTGGTTATGGTGCTGGCTAGTAGAAAAATTCATTTAGTGTATGGTGGAGGTAACTGTGGGTTAATGGGGTGTGTGGCTACAGCTGCACATGTAGGGGGATGCCAAGTTCTAGGTATTATTCCTACAGCTCTAGCTACATCCAGCAACATAGGGAAGACAATTGGGGAAGAATATAGGGTAGCTTCCATGCATGAATGCATGGCTAGAATGATGAGCAATGCTGACGCCTTCATTGCCTTACCAGGTGGTTTTGGTACTTTGGGGGAGATTTTCCAAATAGTGTCTTGGGCACAACTGAATATGCATCACAAACCGATAGGTTTGTTAAATGTTAATCACTTCTTTGATGGTCTGTTGTCTTTTCTAGATCAAGCTGTGGAACAGAGGTTTATCCCACACTTAGCACGACGAATTCTCATCTCGGCTTCAAATGCTGAAGAGTTGATTGATGCTTTACAAGCCTATGTTCATGTACCTGATCCAACTATGACTCAAATAGAATGGACGACAGATAACCGTAGGAAGCGTAAATTGGATTTGGATCTTCATCTTTAAATGTAGTAAAACGTAGCTATTATTGTACTACTTTTACTTTCTTAGAGTCTACTAGGATACCATATTTACCAACCATACTCCTTTAGAGTTGGTAAAACTATCTTTGAATGTTGCTTATGATCCTCTGAACTTTTGAAATATTCTAGTATATCATCAATAAAATCAAATTGATCCAGGGATGACCTAATTACTATTCATTAAATCTATGAATGCAGCTAAAATATTTGTCAATTTAAATGACATCACCAAGAACTCATAATGCCCATAATAAGTCCTAAAATAAAATTTTTGTACATCCTCTTCTCTTATCCTTAATTAATGTTACTCATATCCCAAATCAATTTGTGGAAAAAATATTGAACACTTTATAACTAGTAAAATAGGTAATCTATATGAGGTAATGGATTTTTATTTTACACTGTCACCTTATTCAACTATCTATAATCTATGCATAGTCATAGTGATCCATCTTTCTTTTTCACAGATAGAAATGGAGCACTCCAAATAAAAGTACTAGGGCATTTAAATCCCTTGTTTAACAAGTCTTGTAACAATTTTTTTTTATAAAGGGACATAGATACTAGTTGGGTTCTAAGGAGTAAATCAATATCAAATTCCCGAATTGTCGTGGCAAGGTTGTGGAGGGTTTCCTCCGCATTGTTTGCCGAATTCCTCCTTGGTTGTGCCATTTCCTACTATGGCGAAAATAAAGTTATGCTGCAATTGAGGTGATAAAGCCCAATAGTTAGTTTAAAAAAATTTAACAGCAGTCATAACACCACCTCGGCATATAGATAGGAAACACTAGTAATTTCCTACCTATATGAAATCACTGATCCCCTACACAGCACTACCACAACATACTCAAGATACTATAAGATCGATTCAGATAACCAACCACCCACTGGCCATCTAGGATCGACCTTCTCTGATACCAATTATGTAACAACCTTCTTTTTACTTTCTTATTATACAATATTGAGTTCACATACACGTCATTAATCAAAACATACATGCAACATATCAAACACATAGATATTTACATCTTGTTTATTTTGGCTGACCAATTCCAGAGATACAGGTGCGGGTGGTTGCACCTTCACCGGAATCTGAGCCAACTCGACCCCAAACATCTTATTTGATTATGAGATCTGCCCAACATAAAGTAACTCGATCCAATGTGCACTAAAAGCCAGACCCATAGAAAAAGTTGCATAACTAATTTTCTGAACATGATATGGAAATATAGTGAGAATTAAATCCCAGTAAGTTCAACAATAAATCATCACCAGTATAGCTTATCACGTCATGTTCAGCTGTATAAACTACAGAAAATATCTTTGGTCACTTGAATGCATTATATCTATGCACATAAGAATCATATAGTAATGATATGTACCACAGGATTAACTATTTTCAAAATATCATATGATGGCCAACAACTTATTCTCATTTCAAGCTACCTAGGTCAGGGTGAGTATCTTCTACTCTCCGGTACGGGCTTTTCTTGCTCCGTCCAACATGGCACACTTTCTCTTTCTTTTCTCATTAACATGATCATAACCGTTGGTAGAGTGTCCCCTACTGGTGCACCACACAGATTTCTATGTGACCGTGCTTATTTCTTTTCTTTTCACAATGATAGCCAAAAATATGCTTTCAATAACAAGTATGTTCATCAAAATATAATTATTACCATAAATCATTGGTAATCATGCCATGAACATAACCATTTCAAATATCACTTTATAAAATATTTCCAAGTCAGAATTTCACACTTAAGATGGTAAGAAGTTCATACAATGGCAATGGCTATGGCATATACTAGTCATTTATTATTTTCATTTATAAGATTCGTCTTCTTTTTTAAATATTAATTTTATTTCTTTATTTTCTTGATGTAGGTTTTCATCATATCTAACCTTCTCCTTATGCTTGGCCTTTAGTAATTTTCTTCTTATTTATATCATTTCCAACACATGTTCTTACAAATTTATAGAGCATTGTTCTCCAATATGATTTCTACTGTTACCCTATAGTTAAAAAGGTTCATTTAGGGTAGAAAAATTTTGAAAATAGGCTTAACCAACTTCCAACATGGTCTGACCATGTTCCAGGACACAGCCATGCTTTAAAAATACTTCAAATGTACTCAAAAACAGCCCTGAACACGGTTAACCCGTGCTTGAAGCAACCAGAACACGGCCTGGCCGTGCTCTGTGACCTTTGCTCACTAATCAGGGAATAAATCTCTCTCATTTTAACTCCGATTGAGGTGATGTTAGTGTCCATGGAACGCTAAGACAATTATCTGAAACTATTATGTTAATCATATCAGCAAAATTGTAATAAATATTGGTGATATTACTCCCTCAAATTACAGGTTATTTCTTATCGGGTAGGTTCTGACCTCTACCTACTAATCTGTCCATATCTCCCTCATAAGAATTCCAAATTAAGTGACTCCAGTGGTTATAAATCCGTGACACATATATGTATAATTCATATGTTAACCATTTATTTTAATTCCTTATAGAAGTTTCCCAGAAATGAAAACACCGAAACTATCCTAACATATTCTTCCCTGATTAACCATTTTCTGACCTTTGTTTACTAATCGGACCATATCTACCTCATATGAACTCTAAATTGAATGATTCCAGTGGCTAAACATCCATGACACACATATCTATAATTCATATGCTAACCATTTATTTTAATTCCTTATAGATTGTTCTCAGAAATTAAAACACCGAAACTAAAAATTCTGCTACCCATACCAATAACCATGCAAAACTCTCTACACCAACCTAAGTATTCAAACATACATCACATGCAAGATCAATATGTAACATGATATAGCAACATCCATGACCAATGATCAATGTTCTAAGATCAAAATCTCATATAAATATTATAGGTTTCAAAAGTTTTCTTCAAAAAGAAATATTGTTAAACTTACCTGGAGCAGTTAATCCCTTAGACTTCTCCTTCCTCTTTCTTCCTTTCTTCCTCTCCTTTCCTCACTCTACCTTGCTTCTATTTTCCCTCTCCCTCACTTGGACGAAATTCTAATGTTGTAAGGGTGGATTTTCTTATATAGACCACCAAATAATTAACCTTTCATGATCATGGGTCTACCTTATCACAATTAGGATACACTTTGTTGAATTTTTGGAAAACAAACAACTTATGTTCTTGTCTTCCTCTTCCTTAGTCAAGATATGTATAGGAAAAGGAGATTTGTATTTTGAAAATTATGATGATATGTTCTTAAGATAAGGGACAAGGTCCCTTTGATTTAGGGATTCATTTCCATTTTCTTTTGTCTTAAACAAGTATGATAGGTTTACCTTTTTAGGTGGCAAATTTCTAGCCCTTGAATCTCCATTAGTTGGTTGATATTATTTGTGTGGGATAGGAATGTTTTTTCCTAATACCATGTATTATCATACCACTTGCTAAAATTATGAGTGTAGGATATAGATGTTTTTGTCCTAAAGCCTTGTATTATTATGCCACTTGCCAAAATGATGAATGTAGAATCACACCACTTGCTAAATTTTTGTCTTAATGCCATGTAACCTAATCTTTATTATTATTACATTATTATATCATCACCTAATTTATTTTATTTTATTTTTCCTCTTGGATTTGGGCTTATTCCCACCCATTATGGGCTTATTCCTACCTATTTTCTTTGCTTTGGATAAAATTCTACCTTTCTTGGAGGGCTTGGTCACATTTCATAATTTTTGGGCTATCGATCCAATTACTATATCCTAGTCCAAGTTTATGTTTTATTTCTTGCTTAGGTTATCCAATGGGCTTGCTAGAAACTTATGTGAAGTGGAAAAAACTCTATATGAATTATCCATAGGTAAAAGCCCAATTTATGGGTGTAGATACTAAACTTAGAAACTTTTGCTCTTAAATTAAGAAAAATTACCCTAATCCGATCTTCTTGAAATTTTAAGACCTTTACTTACTTCACAAAAATTTATCTTTCTTTACCTAAGAATTTCACCTTTCTTTAGCATGTTTATTTCTAATATTTCCTCTTAGGTTTTCTTTCTTTACCTATTCCATTAATATTAGACAATTTCTATGCATATATGTAAGGTGAAGAATTTCTAAGGAAAATATCTAAAAATTACAGGATGTTACATAGGATGAAGTTCCGAGGTCTTCTGCTCTTCCCTAGTCGTGTTGTTCAGTATTTCTGATGGAAAATCTAGGAAAGGGTAGAATTGCCAGAAATTTTGCTCTAGTGTTCTCTATAAGGCAATGTCCTTCTGTTGTTGGTACTGCCAAAAGGTATGTTGGCGCTTGAGGAGTAGAGATTGCTGCTTCAAGATCGTGTTTTGCTGCTAAAGTAAGAGTTGTAAAGTCTTATCTGCTGGGTGAAGGGCCGAAGTGGATGCAGCCTATTCTGTTGAGGGTGGTGGTGCTTGTGGGGCAGCTGTTGGGGCTGGAGCAACTTTCTCTTGGACAATCCAAGCAATGGTGATGCTGTTAATGGGGCTGCTCCCTTGAGTGCCTCCTCGTCGATTGAGACTGGCACTCGAATATTCTGTCACAGCAGAGTGATGAGGGAAGGGAAGAGTAAGCTACCCTTTCTCCAATTTGCACACACTCTAATTTGTTCACCGATGACTCTACCTACATTAATAGGCCTACTTGAGATGATAGCATCGACCATTGTTACCCTATCCTTGCTCATTTTTTTCCCGTGTGTGGAGGGCAAAAAGAAAGTTTTAAGAAAGTGGTACCACACCTTCGCTGCAGGTACCAAGGAGACTCGATTGATAGTAGCGGCACCTTATGGAGATCTATCCCAGCTGGTGCCTGGGATGCACACCCGGGTGAGCATTGCGTCCCAATCATGGTCCTTTAGAGCCACTAGATATTCTTCATACTCATCTTCCTCATCTGGCATATTATAGGCCTTGCTAATAGAGGCTTGGCTGAACCAAACCCGAGTCTCCCTGAATCTTACCCACTTCTCGTTGTCTTATGGAAAGTTAGCGCAGAACTCCCTTACCAGAGGGATAAGGGTAGTTCGCGGGTGACTGGAAAAAGTTTCTCATCCCCTCTGCTTGACCATGGCTGCACCATACATGGGTAGTCCCAAATCCTCTATCGTGGTGAAGATGAAACCCTTCTCTGCACATAAATTTCACAGCAGGATTTCTTCATCGTGTCTCTGCTTGTTCTCCTCAAAGGTGAACTTTTGCACTTTGCTTTCCTTCCTTGCCACAGTCTTAATCCTCGGCATTGTTGGCTGTGGGCGGTTGGGAAATGTAGGTCTTTTGGTGAGAAGGGGACTTCGGTAAATGCAGGGGTTGAGAGTACGAGGGGGGTTCTTATAATGTGAATGGGTTAAGGGAGTTGCAGAGGTTGTCGTGTGCAGGGGTGAAATGAGGGAGTTAGGGACGTGGGTTTGTGACTTATAGGTTCTCCAAATTTTCCTGCCCCCCTTTTTGCTTTTGATAACTCTCTTTTTGTCTCAAGCCCTTGGTGCCTCTTCGTGCTCTCATTTTTTTGTTAGGGAGACTCCTTTCTTTAGGGCTGAATAAAGTTGCTGTAGCAACATCCTGCGGCAAAAACTGGCTTGCCTATGAGTTTTGCTGCAGCAAAGGTGGCATGCACATAATCTTGCTACAGCAAAGCAAGGACTAACTTTCACTCGATTTTGCTGCAGCAAAGCAAGAATTGGCCTGTAGACTGCTGTGTTTCCCAACCTGTAAAACAAACACAAATGCTATTAGATTCACGATTTAAGCTATCTAAAAATTGTCAAATTAAACAACAATGAATTTAAACATGGGTTGCCTCCCATGAGCGCTTGTTTTAGAGTCAACAGCCTAACTTCTTCTCTGTTCATCCCTCTTGCAGATGGATTGAGGTGTGCTATCTATCCACATCTCCTCCCAGGTAGTGTTTGACTCTTTGTCTGTTAACCTTGAATGTCCTCCCTTCCTTTTCTTCTTCCAATTCAACAGTTCCAAAAGGGAATACTTTGCTAATTCAGAAGGCACCAAACCAACGAGATTTCAATTTCCCAAGAAACAAGGTTAGCCTGGAGTTGTACAGCAATACTCTCTGTCCTACTTCAAAGTTCCTCGGTTGTATCTTCTTGTCATGCCATTACTTTGCTTTTTCCTTGTATAATTTGGCATTCTCATAAGCCTGACCACGGAATTCATCCAGCTCATTTAGTTACAGCATCCTTTTCTCACTAGCGACTTCCAAATTCAGGTTTAGCTCCTTCACTACCCAATATGCTCGATGCTCTAGCTCTACTAGTAGATGACAAGCCTTACCGAACACCAACTTGTATGGTGACATGCCCAGCGGTGTTTTATAGGCTATTCTATAATCCCACAATGCATCATCCAATCTTAAGGACCAATTCTTCCTAGTGGGGCCCACCGTTTTTTCTAGGATTCTCTTGATTTCTCCATTGGAGATTTCAGCCTGCCCACTAGTTTGTGAATGATAAGGTGTTGCCACCTTGTGCCTTACTCCATATTTAGCTAATAGTGCTCTGAACTGCCTATTGCAGAAATGGGTACCTCCATCGCTGATGATAGCTCTAGTGGTTCCAAACCTTGTAAAGATGTTTTTCTTCAAAAATCTGGTTACCACCTTTGCCTCATTCATTTGAGATGCACTTGCTTTCACCCATTTTGAGACATAGTCAAAGGCTACTAGGATGTATTGGTTCCCAAAACTCGAAGGGAATGGGCCCATGAAATCTATTCCCCACACATCAAATAATTTCACATCTAGGATGTTGTTCAGTGGCATTTCATGTCTTTTAGATATGTTTCCTATCCTCTGGCACCGATCGCATTTCATCACAAAGGAGTGAGAGTCCTTGAATAGAGAAGGCCAGTAGAACCCGACCTATAGTACTTTGTTCGCAGTCCTCACTCTTCCAAAGTGGCCTCTATAGGGGGAAGCATGGCATTGCTATAAGATTTGCTCCATTTCTTCCCTGGGATGCATCTTTTTATCATCTGATCAGCACACTGCTTGAAAAGGTACAGTTCATCCCAGTAGTATGTGTTCACATCATGCAAAAATTTCTTCTTCTTCTGTGACGTCAAATCTGGTGGGAGCATGCCACTCACAAGGTAATTTAAATAGTTAACATACCATGGCACACCATTTTGGGACAGGAGGTAGAGTTGTTCATCTGGGAATCTCTCCTTAATTTCATCTGCTCCTAAGCTATCTCCTTCCAGTTTGGAAAAATGGTCTGCTACTTGATTTTCAGTTCCTTGTCTATCCCTGATCTCCAGGTCGAATTCCTGAAGCAAAAGCACCCATCGCATGAGCCTGGGCTTGGAATCCTTTTTCTTAACCAGGTGTTTGATGGCGGAATGGTCTGTGTGCACTATCACTTTTGCTCCTACCAGATATAATATGAATTTTATAAAGGCGAAAACTATTGCAAGCAACTCCTTCTCTGTCATTGTGTAGTTTATCTAGGCCCCTTGCAGCGTTTTGCTTGCATAATATATAGAATGAAAAATCTTATTCCTACCCTGCCCGAGGACAGCTCCTAGTGCTGTTCCACTAGCATCACACATTAACTCAAATGGAGAGGTCCAGCCCGGTGCCATGATAACTGGAGTTGTACTCAATTTCATCTTGAGATCACAGAATGCTGTCATGCAGCTTTCATCAAAACAGAAAATTATGTCCTTCTCTAGCAAACTGCATAAAGGTTTAGCAACCTTGGAGAAGTCCTTAATGAACCTCCTATAAAATCCTACATAGCCAAGGAAGCTTCGGATGCCCTTGACAGAGGTGGAAGGAGGCAACTTCTCTATGATTTCTACTTTGGCCTTATCAACCGCTAGTCCCTTTTGAGAGACTTTATGTCCCAGCACAATCCCCTCTTTTACCATAAACTGATACTTTTCCCAATTCAGCACCAAGTTTGTTTCCTCACATCATTGTAGGACTTTAGCAAGGTTTCCCAAACATAGGTCGAAGGAGTCCCCAAAAACTGAGAAGTCATCCATGAAAATTTCCACAAACTCCTCAGCCATTTCTGTGAAAATTGCCATCATGCATCGCTGAAACGTTGCTAGAGCATTACAAAGCCCGAATGGCATTCTTCAAAATGCAAAGGTGCCATAGGGACATGTGAATGTGGTCTTATGCTGATCTTCAGGTGCTATAGCAATCTGGTTGTAACCTGAGTACCCGTCTAGGAAACAATAGTATTTCCTTCCTACAAGTCTATCTAGCATTTGATCTATGAATGGCAGGGGAAAATGATCTTTCCTGGTGCTTTTGTTCAGTCTCCGATAGTCCATGCAAATCTTCGAGCCAGTCACAACCTTGGTGGGGATGAGCTCATTATTTTCGTTTTCCACTACCGTCATGCCCCCTTTCTTAGGAACACATTGGATGGGGCTAACCCAAGAGCTATCTGATATGGGATAAATAATCCCAGCATCTAGCCACTTGATGATTTCCTTCTTTACCACCTCCTTCATTATTGGGTTGAGCCTTCATTGGGGTTTTATGCACCCTTTTTCATTGCTCTCCAAAAGGATCTTATGCATACAAAATGAGAGGTTGATTCCTTTAATATCAGCAAGGGTCAAACCAATAACCTTTCTGAATTTCTTCAACGTTAGGACCAGTTTTTCCTCTTGATCTCCTATCAAGAGTACTGATATGATCACGGGAAGATTGACTGTCTCTTTTAGATTTGCATACTTGAGGTGTGCTGGTAGTGGCTTCAGCTCCAAGGTTGGTGGTTCCTCTACTGATGCCTTCAACAGCCTTGATTCTAGTGAGGATACGTCTAATGGCTCCTTCATTGGCCCCTGCTTCCCAATGCCATGCCTGACATCAATCCAGGCCCATTCTTTCTCGTTTTCCCCTTCTGAATCTGAGTTATCCGTCCATACTACTGGTGATGAACCCTTGCAGTATTTTTCTAACTGCTCTGATGCCAATGTGTCTATCATAGACACAATTGAACACTCCTCTACTTTACTGGGAAACTTCATAGACTGGAATACATTGAATGTAACCTGCTCATCCTGGACTCTCATGGTTAGTTCCCATTTTTGAACATCAATTAATGTCTGGCCAATTGCTAGGAATGGTCTGCCCAAAATAATTAGCACATTTGCATCAACTTTATAGTCCAGTATTATAAAGTCTACTGGGAAGATAAATTTGTCCACCTTAACCAGGACATCCTCAATTTTTCCTTCTAGATGTGTAATGAATCTGTCAGCCAGTTGCAGTGAGACTATGGTAGGCCTTACTTCTCCAATCCCAAACTTCTTGAATATGGCCATTGGCATGAGGTTGATGCTTGCTCCCAAGTCACAAAGTACCTTGCCAAAATACTGGTTCCCAATAGAACAAGGTATGGTGAAACTGTCTGGATCCTTAAGTTTGGGTGGCAGCTTGTTCTGTAGCACAGCACTGCATTCTCGTGTAAGAGCAACTGTCTCAAACTCCCCAAATCTTCTCTTCTTGGTCAGGATGTGCTTTATGAACTTTACATAATTTGGCATCTGCTCTCGTGCTTCCACCAAGGGGATGTTGATGTGCAGCTATTTCAAGACATCCAAGAATCTTTTAAACTGCTGGTCATTCTGTTGTTTCTAGAATCTCTGAGGAAATGGTGGAGGTAACTTAGTTTGCTGCACATTTTGCTGTGGCAAAGCTACAGTATTTTGTTGTGGCAGAGTTACAGTTCGCCACAGCAGTTTCTTCAAAGATGACTACTTCCTCACTTGCCTCCTCCTCTTGTTTCTGCTTGTCTTTCTTCTTCTCCGGGGGTATAGTGGGGTCTTTCTGGTCCTGTCTTTTTACTTTGGGTGCTTCCATCACCTTCCCACTTCTCAGGGCTATAGCCTTGCAGTGCTCTTTCCCTTCTCTCTTAGGGACTTCGGTATTACTTGGAAGTGTCCCTAGAGGTCTACTTTTTAGTTCATTGGCAAGCTGTCCCACTTATGTTTTCAGATTCCTTAATGAAGCCGCTTGACTCTGGATCAGAGAATCATTTCTTGCCATATATTCCTTTAGCGAGGATTCTAGTGAATTTGGGGTTTCACTAGGTTGCTGTCTTTGCTGCTGGAAGCCAGGGGGCCTGTGGTCTTTGTGGGGCAGAGTTGCTCCCCTGTCCAGTACCGTAGTTACCCTAAAAAAAATTGGGGTGTTGCCTCCATCTTGGGTTATACTTGTTAGAGTAGGGATTGTTATTGCAATTTATATTTCCCACATAGCACACTGACTCTGGATTTGAGGGACAACTTTCAAATAGATGAGGTCCGTTGCACAATACACAAGATGCTCCATTCTCCTAGGCTGCATTAGCTGCTTGAGGGCGGATCATTTGCTAGTTTTTCAAGAAATTAACTAGTGAAGCTAGCTGGGCTGTGAGAGAAGTAACTTCACTCACTTCATGCAAGCCTGCTGTTTTCTTTCCCGTTGAGACTCTGTCCATCGGCCATTGATAGTTGTTGCTGGCCATCCTTTCGAGCAGCTCATGCGCTTCATCATATGTTTTGGACAAAGGTGCCCCATTAGTTGTTGCATCCACTATGGTGCGTGTTTGAGCATTAAGGCCATTGTAAAAGATCTCCATCTGAATGTAGTAAGGGATTCCATGATGGGGAAATCTCCGTAACATCTTTTTATACCTTTCCCAAGTTTCATACAGTGATTCTCCTTCCAGTTGCTGAAAAGATGTGATATCATTCCTTAATCTGGCATTCTTGGTAGGTGGGAAGTATTTCAGCAAAAATTTCTCTACCAAATCACTCCAGTTAGCAATAGAATCGGGTGGCAAAGAGTTTAACCACGCTCTAGCTCGATCTCTTAATGAGTAAAGGAACAGTTTCAGCCTGAGAACTTCTATTACCCCATTCATTTTGAAAGCATCCGTGACTTCTATGAATACTCTCAAGTAAAGGTGAGGATCCTCTGTAGGCATTCCACTGAATTGGCATGCAGTCTGTAGCATTTGGAACATTACTGGCTTGAGCTCGAAATGAAGAGCTTCGATTTCTGGTCTCACAATGCTCGGGTTCAACCCAGTCAGGTTTGGTTGGACATAAGCGTTTAAGACCCTATCTCTATCATCCATGTTGTCTGCACCATTCTGATTGGCCATTTCTGCCTACTGCTGAGGTCCAAACTATCCTCTCCTTCTTCTTAGAAGCGTTCTTTCTATCTCTGGATCTAGAGGTAGAAGCTCCTTGTCAGCCTTGCTCATGCACTGCGTTTACCTGTCCAAAAAGACACCAGAGTGACTAATAGATAAAATCCTTCACACAGTCAAAAAATTAAAGATAATTTTCAAGTTGACACTCCTCGGCAATGGCCCCAAAAACTTTTTGGAGATACACAGAGTGTATGCTATTTCAAAATGCAAGTGCACGTGTCGTGACCAAGTAATAAAGTGATGAGTGAGTATCGTCCGACGAGGAGTGAACTAAAATTTCAATAGAGTATTTTGACGCGTGAAATGTTGTAGCATAAATTGGTTGGTTCACAAGATTTATGTTAAGCGGTAGAACAACTGAATACAACTATAATTACGATGAGGGATACTAGGGTGTAAAAGAAAGTGATATTAGTTGGACTAGGGTTGCTTCAGGGTTGCCATGAACTTCTACACTCATTTGCTCTAGGAATTGCTACAGCAATTTCCTTACTGCCTAGTTATTTCTTGAATAGGGTCTTTCTAGACTTCCATTCCTTGCAATTCTAGGGTTTGGATACACATCGCTGCATCAATTCTAACCCTCAAATTGTGCATGAAGCTCCAACTATTGGGTTAATGGGGTAACCATATATCCCTATATCGGTTAACCCCACACATACAACTCTTTTTTCAACCTAAACTACCCTTCTAGGTGAATATTGGCCTTAATATTCCTCTATTAAACTTCTTTTATTAGGGAAAATTGAAACATACACACAGTTGAATGTTACAGCAATGCTGTAGCAAGTCATTAATAACTAAAAATGTGCATGAGTTCATTACAACCCTTCTACAACCCTAGCTAGAAACTAGCCCAGCCTCATAGCTAAACTGGTTATAGACATCAGAAAAATACTAGTATGCATCCCAAGTAATACAACTAAAATAGACAGACAGATGCAGTATCCTACTAAACAATAAAAATCACAACCGAGATAGAGGGGGAAATTTTGGGACAGCAACTCTCTCTTGCTGCAATGCATCGCCATGCAATGTCAGCACACCCTAGGCACTGGGATGTTTTCTCACAGCCTACTCCCATCAGGGATTTCTGGGTTCTCTTTTTTGTATTTTTCTTTTGTTCCCCGTAGCATCCTTCCTCTTCTTTTTTTTCTGAGCTCTGCTTTCTACCCTTTATAGTCAGGCCTTGTGGTCCCATTAAAGTGGCCTAGTTATGCTGACATTCTTCCTACTCTGCGGCCAGCATCCCTGCTTACAGCTTTCTCCACTTCCAGTAGTGGAGGCCGTTTCTATACCACCCATCAGCCTGCAGTGTCAGCTGGTTGCCACTTTCTCCTGCTAGGTGGTGGCTACACCTGCTGCGCAACTCTGCTCCCCTGCCACCTGCACCATATCTGTAACATCCCGTAATTTTTAGATATTTTCCTTATAAATTCTTCACCTTACATATATGCGTAGAAATGTTCTAATATTAATGGAATAGGTAAAGAAAGCAAACATAAGAGGAAATATTAGAAATAAACATGCTAAAGTAAGGTGAAATTCTTAGGTAAGGAAGATAAATTTTTGTGAAATAAAGGTCTTAAAATTTCAAGAAGATTGGATTAGGCTAATTTTTCCTAATTTAAGATTAAAAGTTACTAAGTTTAGTATCTTCACCCATAAATGGGGCTTCGACACTTCATATAGAGTTTTTCTTCTTCACATATATTTTTAGCAAGCCAATAGGATAGCCCAATGAAGAAATAGCACATAGACTTGGACTAGGATATAGAAATTGGACTGATAGCCCAAAAATCAAGAAAATGTGACCAAGCCCATTATGAAATGTAGAATTTTAACCAAAGTAAAGAAAATGGGCAAGAATGAGCCCAAACCCAAGAGGAAAAATGAAAATAAAATAAAAATAAAGTGATGGAATAATGGTGTAATCAAGATTAGGTGATTTGGCATTAAGACAAAAATTTAGCAAGTGGTGTGATTCTACATTCATAATTTTGGCAAGTGGCATGATAATACAAAGCTTTAGGACAAAAACATCTATATCCTACACTCATAATTCTAGCAAATGGTATGATAATACATGGTATTAGGACAAAACATTCCTATCCCACACAAATAATATCAACCAAATAATGGAGATTCAAGGGTTAGAAATTTGTCACCTAAAATGGCAAACCTATCATACTTGTTTAAGACAAAAGAAAATGGAAATGAATCCCTAAATCAAAGGGACCTTGTCCCATATCTTAAGAACATATTATCATAATTTTCAAAATACAAATCTTCTTTTCCTATGCATATCTTGACTAAGGAAGAGGAAGACAAGAACATAAGTTGTTTGTTTTCCAAAAATTCAACAAAGTGTATCCTAATTGTGATAAGGTAGACCCATGATCATGAAAGGTGAATTATTTGATCTTAGAACTTTGATGATTAGTCAAGGATGTTGCTATATCATCTTACATATTGATCTTGCATGTGATGTATGTTTGAATACTTAGGTTGGTGTAGATAGTTCTGCATGGTTATGGCTATGGGTGGCAGAATTTTTAGTTTTGGTGTTTTAATTTCTGGGAACAATCTATAAGGAATTAAAATAAATGGTTAACATACGAATTAAAGATATATGTGTCACGGATTTTTAACCACTGGAATCATTCAATTTTCCATATGAGGTAGATATGGTCGGATTCGTTGTCAAACGTCAGAAAATGGTTCATCAGGGAAGAATATGTTAGGATAGTTTCTGTATTTTAATTTATGGGAATTATCTGTACGGAATTAAAATAAATGGTTAACATAAGAATTATAGCTATGTGTGTCCCGGATTTTTAGCCACTGGAATCATTCCAATTGGTGTCCATACGAGGAAGATATAAGCCGATTAGCAGTCAAATGTCAGAAAATGGTTCATCAGGGAAGAATATGTTAGGATAGCTTCTGTATTTTAATTTCTGGAAATTATTTGTATGGAATTAAAATAAATGGTTAACATAATAATTATAGATATGTATATCACGGATTTTTACCCACTGGAATCATTCAATTTAGAGTTCATATGAGGTAGATATATTCCGATTAGTAAACAAAGGTCAGAAAATGGTTAATCAGGGAAAAATATGTTAGGATAGCTTCGGTGTTTTAATTTTTGGGAATATTCTATAAGGAATTAAAATAAATAGTTAACATATGAATTATATATTTATATGGCATGGATGTTTAGCCACTGGAATCACTTAATTTAGAATTCTTATGTGGGAGATATAGTCAGATTAGTAAGTAAAGGTTAGAACCTACCCGAGAAGAAATAATATTGAATTTAAGGGAGTAATAACACCAAGATTTATTACTATTTTGCTTATATGATTAGCATAATAGTTTTAGATAATTGTCTTATCTTTCCATAGACACCAAGATCACCTCAATCGGAGTTAAAATGATGGCATTATACTCTGATTAGTGGGAAAAGATCACAGAGCACGGCCAGGCCGTGTTTTGGGTGGTTCAAGCATGGGCTAGCTGTGTTCTGACATGCTATAAAATAAGCATGTTTTTGACATGTTTTAAGTTGCTTTTTATTTAATTTTAGTAGAAAATAGGTATGAATTAACTGAGTGTTGTGTTTTGTGTTTTAGGAATAATAAAGAAGAAATGAAGAGGAAAATAGAGAGAAAATCATAGAAAAATGCTGATTTTTGACCTTTTGTCACTAATTGAGGCATATCTCACGCATTTGGACTCCGATTAAGCGGATATCAGTGGCTTTGGAAAGAAGAGACATAGAGCTACAACTTTTATGTTTAGCACTTTGGCAAAATCCAGAAGAATCTGGGTGCCGCGGCACTCACAAGGGAGCGCCGCGGCGCCACGGTAAGACAATCCGAAGCGCCGCGGCGCTGCGCTACCCAGGACATAGCGCCGCGGCGCTCAACCCATGGCGCCGCGGCGCCTTATCTCTCTTGACAAAGAGCGCTGCGGCGCCCGTGCGCCGTAGGGGACTTGCTGATTTCACGATTTTAGGTCGTTTTCGCTCAAAATTGAAGGGAATGGACGGGAATTTGACCTAAAACACATTCTGACTTCGATTTAGAGAGGGGAGTCTATAAAAAGAGAGGAAAGCAACCAGAGAAGGCATCCAATTCATCATCTACATTCTTCAATTCTTCTTTTGTTTATCTTATGGCCCTACGTGGCTAATTCTCTTTAGTTGGTTGAGGTGAGTTGAAACCTCAAGGGATTTTTATACATTGTGAGATGTGGATTTTATTTTTTTATTTCAATTTGCTTTGAATATTGATTGTTCATCTGTTCTTATTCTTAATGATTATTCATATGATTGCTAGGAGGCCTACTAGTATTTTGTCTGTTTTAATCTACGGCTGAATTGTGTTTTGAACAAAGTTTTCAATTATGCGATTCGTGAGGCAAATAGGTTTGAGGGTTTTGGATTATAAATCATTGAACCTATGATGAATGATTCACTAAATTAAATATAACCGATGTGTTTATATTTGTTTAACTCTGTCAGTTTCTCTAGTTCTTCATGCGATTAGCAAGTTATGTTTTACCGATGTGCTAAAATATGGCTTGTTAATTAGGGTTTAATTAGTGCGATTGTCATTAATTTTCTAGGCTTAAGGAGAAACGGGGTTAAAACCCCAATGATAGATATTCATTTGCAGATTGATTATATTGTCGATGATCAATGTAATCCCTTGACGGTGGATACCAACCGAAACCAACATCTTTATTATTAATCTCTTTCTCTTAATTATTTTCATTATTGTTTACTTTACTTAAGTTGCGATTATCAATCCCCCCTTTTTAATCACATAAGGTAATTCCAATCTCTGTGGGATCGACCCTTACTCCCACTACTACAGGTTAGTTTTGAGGTAAGGTATTAATTTGGGTGCACCTGCGACAGTGCGCACCAAATTTTGGCACCGTTGCCGGGGACTGCGTCATTACTTTTTGTGATTTTTTTTTATGCCTGTAACTCGTTCTTCTAATTCTCGAGATTTACAGTTCAATCCAGATATTGGAAAATCTGTATACAGGCACAGAAGAGAAATTCAAGAAGACATTGATCAGGATAAGGAGGAAGTGATCATGGCCAGACACCTTACTCTGAAGGAGCTTGCAGCTCCAGATTTGCATTAGCAACCCTTATGCATTACTTTTCCTAATCTTGATGATAATGTTAACTTTGAGTTAAAATCTGGATTAATTCATCTCTTACCAAGTTTTCATGGTCTTGCAGGTGAAGACCCGCATAAACATCTGAAGGAGTTCCATGTAGTATGTACCAGTATAAAGCCCCCTGGAGTAACTGAGGAACAAATAAAACTCAGGGCTTTTCCTTTTTCCTTAAAAGATTCAGCCAAAGATTGGTTGTATTATTTGCCTTCTGGTGCTATCACTACTTGGAATGAGATGAAGAGAATGTTTTTAGAATGTTATTTTCCTGCATCTAGAGCCGCTACTATTAGGAAAGAGATATGCGGCATTAGGCAATTGCATGGTGAAACCCTTTATGAATATTGGGAGAGGTTTAAGAAACTTTGTGCAAGCTGCCCACATCATCAGATTAGTGAGCAGCTACTAATCCAATATTTTTATGAAGGTCTTTTGCAGGGAGATAGGAGCATGATAGATGCGGCTAGTGGATGAGCACTAGTAGATAAGACTCCTGAGGCAGCCAGAATCCTGATATCAAATATGGCTGCCAATTCACAACAATTTGGCGTTAGGCATGATCCTCCTATTAGACATGCCCAAGAGGTAAGTACTACTTCTCTTCAGAATCAAATATCTGAACTTACTTCTCTTGTGCGTCAAATGGCTACAGGTACACTACAGCAAGTTAAAATATGTGGAATATGCTCAGCCACAGGGCACCCAACTGACATGTGTCCTACACTTCAAGAGGAATCCACAGAACAAGCGAATGCTGTAGGAGGTTTTCCTGGCCAACCTAAAAGGTATGATCCATATGCCAATACATACAATCCTGGATGGAAGGATCATCCCATTTTCAGATATGGGAGTGCACAAAATAGGCCTGCGGGACAAAATTTTCAACAAAATCAACAAGCTCATTATCCTAGACAGAATGCACCCCAGGATCAACAGGTAAGTAATCCTTTGGAAGACATTGTGAAAACTCTTGTACATAACTCTCATCAATTTCAGTAAGAGACAAGAGCTAGCATTCAGAACCTGACAACGCAAGTAGGTTAGTTAGCAACCACAGTGAGTCATTTGGATGCTCAAAACTCAGGTAAGTTACCTTCACAAACTGTGGTGAACCCCAGAGAGAATGCTAGTGCAATTGTTTTAAGGAGTGGTAAGGAGATTGAAAGACCACCGACACCCTCTTCTCCTAAGAAAATTGAAACATCAATTAAGGAGAAGGAAGCACCTATAGGTAAGTCTCCTCCTAATTTAAATTATGAAGTAGTGCCTCCTTTTCCAGAAGCTCTTAAAGAGAATAGGCTAAATGAGAAAACTTCTGAATTGTATGATATCTTTAGAAAATGTGAAGTTAATATTCCCCTCCTAGATGCTATTAAGTAGGTACCAAGATATGCAAAGTTCTTGAAAGAATTATGCACTCAAAAAAGAAAGAAAAAATTGAAGGGGTTTGAAAAGGTTCAAATGAGTCAGAACGTATCTGCCATGATACAAACAAAACTCCCCACTAAATGCAAAGATCCAGGTATGTTTACCATTCCATGTAAAATTGGGGATACTCATGTTGAAAAAGCTATGTTGGATTTAGGAGCTTCCATAAATGTCATGCCATATTCTATATATGCTTCCTTGAAATTAGGACCATTGAACTCTACTAATGTGGTTATTCAATTAGCTGACAGATCCACTGCATATCCTAAGGGAGTAATTGAGGATGTTTTGGTACAGGTAGATGATTTGGTTTTCCCTGCAGACTTTTATGTTCTAGACATGGAAAATGGGGATTTTACATCCCCAATATTATTAGGGAGACCATTTTTGAAAACCTCAAAAACAAAGATAGATGTTCACAATGGCACACTCACTATGGAATTTGATGGTGAAGTAATCAATTTTAATATGTATGAAGCCATGAAACATCCAGGTGATGATACTCCTGTTTATTCTATAGATATCTTTGATTCCCTAGCACATGATGTATTTGAATTAGATGGACAGGATAAATTGGATATGATTGTGAGCAAATCCATAGAAGAGGATAATGGTGAGATAGAATTGGATGAAGAAACGAAAGAGGAACTGGCTGCACTAAATGGTTTTTCAGAAGAACCACCAACAGGTAATGTTTCTTATATAGAATTACCAATTTCTGATACTTCTCTTTTATCTTCTGTGGTACAGGCTCCTACTCCTGAACTGAAACCACTCCCTGATCATCTCAAATATTTATTCTTGGGAGAGGGAGAAACACTTCCTGTTATTATCTCCAACAAGCTTGAAAATGATCAGGAGGCAAAGCTAATCCAAGTTCTTAAAGAACACAAAACTGCAATAGGTTGGGCCATAGCTGATCTTAAGGGAATAAGCCCTTCTACATGTATGCACAAAATATTGATGGAAGAAGGAGCTAAACCATCTAGACAGCCCCAAAGAAGGCTAAATCCACCTATGATGGATGTAGTGAAGAAAGAAATTATTAAATTATTGGAGGTTGGGGTAATATACCCTATTTTAGACAGTCATTGGGTTAGCCCAGTGCAAGTGGTTCCCAAGAAAACAGGAATAACTGTGGTGAAAAATCAAAAGGAGGAATTGGTACCCACCCGGATTCAAAATGGGTGGAGGGTTTTTTATAGATTATAGAAAATTAAATTCTGTAACCCGAAAAGATCATTTTCCTTTACCTTTTATTGATCAAATGCTTGAAAGATTATCTGGTAAACCTTACTACTGTTTTCTTGATGGTTATTCAGGCTATTTCCAGATTGCAATTGCTCCGGAAGACCAGGAAAAGACAACCTTCACTTGTCCATTTCGGACATTTGCATATAAGCGCATGCCATTTGGGCTTTGTAATGCCCCTGCCACTTTTAAAAGGTGTATGGTTAGCATATTCTCAGATTACCTTGAAAAATTTATTAAGGTATTTATGGATGATTTTTCAGTTTATGGGAATTCATTCGATGATTGTTTGCATAACCTTTCACTAATTTTGAAAAGATGTCAAGAAACTAACCTTGTTTTAAATTCTGAAAAGTGTCATTTTATGGTTGAACAAGGTATTGTTTTAGGCCATGTTGTCTCAAAAAGAGGAATAGCGGTAGATAAAGCAAAGATTGATATTATACAAACTCTACCTTATCCCACTTGTGTGCGGGAAGTTCGTTCTTTTCTTGGCCATGCAGGTTTTTATAGGAGATTCATAAAGGACTTTTCTAAGAAAGCAGCAACTATGTGCAAATTGCTTCAGAAGGATGTCTCTTTTGAATTTGATGGAGAATGCAGGGAAGCTTTTGAAAAATTAAAAGAGTCCTTGATTTCAGCTCCAATCATCCAAGCACCAGATTGGAACATCCCTTTTGAAATTATGTGTGATGCCAGTGACCATGAGTTGGAGCAGTACTAGGCCAAAGGATTGGAAATACATCCCATGTGATATATTATGCCTCCAGAATACTGAATGATGCCCAGAAGAACTATACCACTACTGAAAAAGAACTCTTAGCTGTAGTCTTTGCATTAGAAAAATTTAGATCATATTTAATATGCACTAAAATTATTGTTTTTACTGATCATGCAGCTTTGAGGTATTTGGTGATGAAAAAGGATGCTAAACCTAGGATAATCAGATGGGTGCTACTGCTTACAGAATTTGATTTAGAGATTAGAGACAAGAAAGGGTCTGAAAACAGTGTAGCAGATCACCTAAGCCGCCTGACACATGTGGAAGAAAAATTGAAAATTGAAGAATTATTTCCAGATGAAAATTTATTTTCAATTTCAATTCATATGCCATGGTATGCAAACATTGTAAATTATCTGGCTACTAATCAGTTACCTCCTCTTTTGACCAGGGCAGCCAGAAATAGGATCAAGAGTGACGCCAAATACTACATATGGGACGATCCTTACCTTTGGAAGCAATGCTCAGATCAAATTATAAGAAGGTGTATTCCTAATTCTGAAGTTTTATCCATTCTAACATTCTGCCATTCTTATGCATGTGGTGGACATTTTGGAGCAAAAAGGACAGCAAAGAAAGTTTTAGATTGCGGTTTTTACTGTCCTACCATATTCAGAGATTCATACCATTTTTGTAAGTCAAGTAAAAACTGTCAAAAAATAGGTAATATCTCCAGGAAAAATGAGATGCCTCAAACACCAATATTGTTTTGTGAAATTTTTGACGTTTGGGGCATTGATTTCATGGGACCTTTTCCTTTATCAGCTGGATATAATTATATTTTGTTGGCTGTGGATTATGTCTCAAAGTGGGTAGAAGCTAAACCCACTAGGACTGATGATTCTAAAGTGGTTGCAGATTTCATTAAATCGCATATCTTTTCAAGATTTGGGATTCCAAGAGCTTTGATAAGTGACAGGGGAACACATTTTTGCAATAGGACTATTGAAGCCCTATTAAAGAAATATAATGTCACTCATAAATTGTCAACTGCATATCACCCCCAGACCAATGGGCAAGCTGAGGTATCCAACAGAGAAATCAAAAATATCATTAGTAAGACAATAAATCCCAACCGCCGGGATTGGATTCTCAGATTAGATGATACTCTATAGGCATACAGGATAGCCTATAAGACCCCAATTGGTATGTCCCCATACAGGTTAGTATTTGGTAAAACTTGTCATCTTCCAGTTGAATTGGAACATAAAGCATTTTGGGCTATAAAGAAATTTAACATGAATGTGGAAGAAAGTGGAGAATGCAGGAAATTACAACTTCAGGAATTGGAGGAACTTAAAAACGAGGCCTACGAAAACGCAAATATTTATAAAGCCAAAACTAAACTCCTACACGATCGTATGATTTCACGTAAGGAGTTTAGCAAAGGAAAGAAAGTCCTCCTCTACAATTCTAGGCTCCGATTGTTTCCAGGTAAATTTCGTTCTAGATGGGAGGGACCATTTATTGTTACTGATATTTTTCCTCATGGTGCAGTTGAAATAAAGAGAATGGATAACCAGCATAGCTTCAAAGTCAATGGGCATAGGCTTAAACCTTACTATGAAGGATTCCAGCAAGAGGAAGCACAATGGATAACTTTTCAAGACCCTCTTTGATTTTCTTTGGATCTATGTCGAGCCAACGACGTAAAACAAAGGCGCTGGTTGGGAGGCAACCCAACAATCATTCCTCTTCTTCTTCTTATTTTTTTTTCTTTTCATAGTTTAATTTTCTAAAAAAAAAAAGTTTGATCTGCGGACGCGCACATGCACCGCGGCGTCCAAAACGAGCGCCGCGGCGCTTCTTACCCAGAATGGGTGAGCGCCGCAGTGCTCACCCATAGCGCCGCGGCGCTCTCTATAAGAGCATCGCGATGCTCTTCGTTCCCCACCTCCGTTTTTGCCTCCTTTGCAACTCCCAATCCATTTTATTGCCTTCAATCAACCACAACCACCTCCTATTATGTTTTCTTGCTGAAATTACATGATTTCTCATCTTCTTTTGCAGGATTAACTAATTCTTTCAGCTTTTGGCTTGGATTCAATGGCAATCTTCTAAGGTTCTCAAGCAATTTTGATCTCACACTTTCCAGCCACAAATCACGCTGCATTCGGTACGATTTACGTTGTTTTTCCTGCTGAAGTTGATCTCTACACTTCCTTGCTACTGGTTTTTACTGCATTGGGACTCCAAGCTACGAATCTACCATCCATTCTCTCCATTTTTCAAGAGTGCACACTAGGTGTTTGATAGAACGCCCTAGTGAGTTTTCCAAGTGCAATGGCCCCCAAAACTTCCAAATTAGGCATCTCTAAGAGGAAGAACAGAGCTGAGGACCCTCCAGCATTTGACACCGGAGTTTTTGTGACTGAAGCAGTTTATCAACACCACATCAAAGTGGTGGTGCATAAACCTGTAGTTCCAGAACGTGGATTTCTGATCACCGAAGGGCTACCTCACAGAGACAATATCCTCCATAGGCATTGGGAGATCTTCTGCAGGAACCCAGAACCAGGAGTTATTCCCATAGTTCAGGAGTTCTACTCCAATGCTACAGTTCACGAACGTCATCAAGCAAGGATTAGAGGCAAGATGGTGCCATTCACTCTGCACGCTATGAATAAATTTTATTCCCTGCCGGATATTGAGGATGATGAATATACGGCGCTTCTTCAATCTTACATTGACTTTGACGACGTTATTTGCACTCTATGCTACAGGGGGGCCTCCTGGAAATTAGATAGCAATGGCTATCCGTTATACCTTGCTAGAGCTGACATGAATAAAGTGGCTAAAGCATGGCATTATTTTGTATCAGCCAGATTCATGCCCAGCCTCAACATGAGTCAAATCAGGCGGGAAAGGGCCATTTTGCTTTATGCAGTACTTAAAGGGCTTTCTATTGATGTAGGCAAGGTTATTCATAGGTAGCTGCTTGGCTATATCAGTGCTAGAGGCGGATCCCTATTTGCCCCTAGTTTAATTACTGGTCTATGTCATAAAGTAGGCGTAAGCTGGGATTCCACTGAGGCTCTCATTCACCCGATGAAGCCTATTTCCTATGCAGACATCCAAAAATACAAGGGCCATGAAGAAGCAGCAGAGAAGGAGCTAGGGATTCAGCCAATACCTACGGCGGAACCGGGAAGCAGCTCAGCTCCACCACCATCCCAGCATACCATTGAAGATTTATGGGAGCACACAGAGTATCTGAGCCATCAAATGAATGATCTGGCCCTCTATCAGCACTCTATTGCACAGCATCATCAAGCGTGTTTTAGCCAGTTAGCTCATGCCCTGAACCTCCCAATTGCTTTCCCGGCACCTCTTGAACCACCCTTTAGGCCTGCATCTGAACATGATGAGATGGATGGTGATCACTAGTCAGGGACGTTTCACTGAACCCCTCCTTATGTTTATATTTGTCCCTTTTATATTCTCTTTTATATTCTTACATTGAGGACAATGTATGTTTTTAAGTGTGGGGGGGTCACTTTATAATTCAGTTGTATGACTGTATAATATATCATACACGTGTGCATTTTCCTACTTTGATACATTTTATGGTATGTGCACTTTTAATCTTGTCATGAGGTGAGCATGTGAACAAAATTTCAATTTATGAGTTTGTGATAGCTGAACCAATAGCCAATGATATAACTGTTTAAATTGCTTATAGTTCTTGAGAGATGTAGGAAAGTCATAATTATGTGTAATTTTAATTTCTTTTCAATTTATGATTACCTATTTTCTAAAAATCCTGAAATTCTTTTGCACAGTAATTTTGGATATTTAATTTGTCTTTTACTTAGAAAAAGATTATATAACTCAAAATTATTTTATGATCTCATTTAAATTTCTAGAACTTATTTAAATGCTACTTGAGGCGAAATCCTAGGCTAATTCTAACAATTAGGAGATGATTTAGGCATTTCTTTTTGAGATTGAGCCTTTCAAGCTTAACCCAAACAAGTGAATATCCTTAGAACCTCTATTTTAAGCTTAATTAACATTTTATTCTATACCCACAAAATAGCCAAGACCAAATTTTTTTTGTGATTAACACCTTTATTTTTTCTACCTGATTCACTCACTCTATGATTAATTTTTGAATATTTGTTTTATAGATCTATATTAATGAAAGGGTGGAAGGGTGGAGCAAGGACAAAAGAAAGAAAAAAAAAAAATATATATATATATATATATATATATATATATATATATATATATATATATATTCTCAAAAGACTAACGAAAGTCTATCCAGTGATTGAAAAAGGAAGAAATAGAGAATCAAAGAAAAGTAGAATGCAGAAAAGCAAGGAAATAAGTGTGGGGGAAAAAACTTCCCCCAATCTTGAGAATTAGCTCAAATAGATCAGAGTTAATCATGTGATGTTGAGGGATTGAGCTTTAAAATTATATCTTTTATCTTACCCCATAGCCTAGCCACATTACAAGCTTAGGTAAGTCCTTTCGATCCAAAAAAGTAGTTTTAGCCTACATTAGTGGAGAGTAGCATGAAAAATAAGCCTATGGAAATTTTAAATAGAGAGCCATGCTATAATTCCTGAGATATATAAGCTTATTTAGGTAAAAGAAAATTTAATTATCCAAATACACACACACACTATGGATTTTAGGGAATAAATTATAAATTGCTTTTGAATAAAATGTTGCACATGGTCATGACATTTTCTGAAATTTCTTCAAGAGCATACAATTTTCACTATGAGGCAGCATATTGGTAAGCCATTCACTCATTTCATGTATTGAATTCTGTTTACATGAATCAATGTTTGCTTGAGGACAAGCAAAAGAGTAAGTGTGGGGGTATTTGACATGCTATAAAATAAGCATGTTTTTGACATGTTTTAAGTTGCTTTTTATTTAATTTTAGTAGAAAATAGGTATGAATTAACTGAGTGTTGTGTTTTGTGTTTTAGGAATAATAAAGAAGAAATGAAGAGGAAAATAGAGAGAAAATCATAGAAAAATGCTGATTTTTGACCTTGTGTCACAAATTGAGGCATATCTCACTCATTTGGACTCCGATTAAGGTGATTTCAGCGGCTATGGAAATAAGAGACATAGAGCTACAACTTTCATGTTCGGCACTTCGGCAAAATCCATAAGAATCTGGGCACCGCGGCGCTCACAAGGGAGCGTCGCGGTGCCACGGTAAGACAATCCGAAGCGCCGCGGCGCTACACTTCGCGCCGAGGCGCTGCACTACCCAGGACATAGCGCCGCGGCGCTCAACCCATGGCGCCGCGGTGCCCCGTGGCTTCATCTTCGTAGCGCCGCGGCGCCCGTGCGCTGTAGGGGACTTGCTAATTTCACGATTTTAGGTCGTTTTCGCTCAAAATTGAAGGGAATGGATGGGAATTTGACCTAAAACACATTCTGACTTCGATTTAGAGAGGGGAGTCTATAAAAAGAGAGGAAAGCAACCAGAGAAGGCATCCAATTCATCATCGAATTCTTCATCTACATTCTTCAATTCTTCTTTTATTTATCTTATGGCCCTGCGTGGCTAATTCTCTTTAGTTGGTTGAGGTGAGTTGAAACCTCAAGGGATTTTTATACATTGTGAGATGTGGATTTGATGTTTTTATTTCAATTTGCTTTGAATATTGATTGTTCATCTGTTCTTATTCTTAATGATTATTCATATGATTGCTAGGAGGCCTACTAGTATTTTGTCTGTTTTAATCTACCGCTGAATTGTGTTTTGAACAAAGTTTTCAATTATGCGATTCGTGAGGCAAATAGGTTTGAGGGTTTTGGATTATAAATCATTGAACCTATGATGAATGATTAACTAAATTAAATATAACCGATGTGTTTATATTTGTTTAGCTCTGTCAGTTTCTCTAGTTCTTCATGCGATTAGCAAGTTATGTTTTACCGATGTGCTAAAATATGGCTTGTTAATTAGGGTTTAATTAGTGCGATTGTCATTAATTTGCTAGGCTTAAGGAGAAACGGGGTTAAAATCCCAATGATAGATATTCATTTGCAGATTGATTATATTGTCGATGATCAATGTAATCCCTTGACGATGGATACCAACCGAAACCAACGTCTTTATTATTAATCTCTTTCTCTTAATTATTTTCATTATTGTTTACTTTACTTAATTTGCGATTATCAATCCCCCCTTTTTAATCACATAAGGTAATTCCAGTCTCTGTGGGATCGACCCTTACTCCCACTACTACAGGTTAGTTTTGAGGTAAGGTATTAATTTGGGTGCACCTGCGACAGTGCGCACCATGTTTGGGGTTGTTTTTTAGTACATTTGAAGTATTTTTAAAGCATGGCAGTGTCCTGAAACATGGCCAGACCGTGTTGGAAGATGGTGAAGCCTATTTTCAACATTTTTCTACCCTAGTTGAACCTCTTTAACTATAGGGTAATAGTAGAAATCAAATTGGAGAACAATGCTCTATAAATTTATAAGAACATGTGTTGGAAATGATATAAATAAGAAGAAAAATACTAAAGGCCAAGCACAAAGAGAAGGTTAGATATGATGAAAATCTGCATCAAGAAAATAAAGAAATAAAATTAATATGAAAAAAAAAAGACGAATCTTATAAATGAAAATAATAAATAACTAGTATATGCCATAGCCATTGCCCTTGTATGAACTTCTTACCATCTTAAGTGTGAAATTCTAACATGGAAATATTTTATAAAGTGATATTTGAAATGGTTATGTTCATGGCATGATTACCAATGATTTATGGTAATAGTTATATTTTGATGAACATACTTGTTATTGAAAGTATATTTTTGGCTATCATTGTGAAAAGAAAAGAAATGAGCACGGTCACATGGCAATCCGTGTGGTGCACCAGTAGGAGACGCCATACCAACGGTTATGATCATGTTAATGAGAAAAGAAAGAGAAAATAGACCATGTCGGACGGAGCGAGAAAATCCCGTACCGGAGAGTAGAGGATACTCACCTTGACTGGGGTAGCTTGAAATGAGAATAAGTTGATGGCCATCATATGATATTTTGAAAATAGTTAATCATGTCATACATATTATTACAGTATGATTCTTATGTGCATAGATATAATGCATTCATGTGACCAAAGATATTTTCTGTAGTTTATACAGCTGAACATGACGTCATGAGCTATATTGATGATGATTTATTGTTGAACTTACTGGGATTTAATTCTCACTATATTTCCATATCATGTTCAGAAAATTAGTTATGCAGCTTTTTTTCTATGGCTCTGGCTTTTAGTGCACATTGGATCGAGTTGCTTTTTGTTGGGCAGATCTCAGAATCAAATAAGATATTTGGGGTCGAGTTGACTCAGATCACGGTGAAGGTGCAACCACCCGCACCTGTATCTCCGAAATTGGTCAACCAAAATAAACAAGATGTAAATATCTATGTGTTTGATATGTTGCATGTACGTTTTGATTAATGACGTGTATGTGAACTCAATATTGTATAATAATAATAAAAAAAAAGGTTGTTACAATATCAAACAGAATCAGTTCCCCATAATATACATCGTATTAAAAAGGGCTCAACTCACTCAATATCACAAGGTTTGTTGCCATGACTGCCGCATATACATACCAAATTGTCACAGCAAATAGGGTGGATGATCTTGTATCCAAAGGAGTCAACACATTCATTAAAATCCGAGAATAAGAGTGCTTAATAAATCCAAACAGCATAGTAAACACACTTAGAAAGCACATTGAAATTGCAATAAATTGAAGTTATCACCAAGTCGTCACTAAAAGCCAATTTTTTTAAACCCTTTTAGTGATGACTAAGTTGTCACTAAAAGTAAAAAATTATACTCGAATTGTAATTTGGCTCCAGAAGATAACAATCTATTTAAAATTAATTTTTATAGTTTAAATTGTTAACAAATTATTTTCAATTATTTTTATTTTTTAATAATGAAAGAAAAATATATTTTAAAAATTTAGGAATTAGCTTAAAATAATTGTTTGTCTATGATATTTTTGTTGTATATTTTAAAATTTTGTTGAAAAATTAAATATGGGATTAATTTTGAATAGGTAATAATTTTTTAAATAATTATCTAAAAAAATAAAATTAAAACATATAATAAAAATAAGTGAAGTCTACGTTTTTCTCACACTGCAAAATGCTAACAAAAGAAAGCATAAATTCACTGTAAACAAACTATTTGGAGGTTAAATTATGTTATATAAATATTATTAATTAATTTTTTAATGATATTAATACTTGAAATTACTTAATATATTTAGTAGTTTAATAATCATAAATTTTATTAATTAGAGTATTAGTTTAACGAATAGATCAACTGTTCATGAATTGAATCTTTAACTTAACTTCTGTTGATTTTTAAAATATTCAATTAAAGCATTATAATAAATTTCTATGTAAAACAAATTAAGTTTCAAATCTAATCACGATTAGCGTGAATTAAAAAGTCATGTCTTGCAACTTTAATTAAGTGGTCTTCTAATCTCAACCATTCATGTAAGATCTAACTGGTTTTGAACAAAAAGAAAAAGCAAGCCTATAACAGTATAACTATTCTAAAAAAATATTCCAATATCAATTTATTCTTATAGGTTTTTTATCTCATTTTATTATTTTATAATTAAATTTTGTATAGTTTTCATTTTTAATCTAGTTTTATTAATAGAATTATTATGTAAATTTTGACTAATTAATATATATATATATATATATATATATATATATATATATATATTTATCAAACGTTATCAGCGACTTTTAAAAAGTACATATTAATAAAAAAATTTGTTTATTGATTGATAAAAAAAATACCAAGAGTATGATATTTTTTGTTAATATGGTACATGTAATAACCGTAAAATTTAAAAAATAATCTAATTAAAGAAAATTTGGAATAAAAGAGACAGAATTTTGAAAATGGGGATAAGAACCGTAAAAAATATGTATATTTATTACATGGGTTAAAGAAATACAAAGAAAATATGAGAATTTACGTTTTGGAGCGTAATTTTTATTTTTAAATGATAATATTTTGCTATAAACAAATATATTTTTTATTTGTTTAAAAATGATTATTTCTTGCTAAAAGTAAGTAGACTTTTATGTAAAATAATTATTGTTTTTTTAAAAATAATTATATTGGCCTTTAATAAATTTTTATTTTATTTTTAGAAATATTCTTTCGTTTAATATGTATAAAGATATTTATTTTGAGATTAGTTTTATTACGATTTTTATCAAGAAAAATCATGATTTAAGAGTTCAACTAAAGTTTTATGAGAATGTACATTTTTAGATATTTTTGGGATATTTTAGGGTGAAAAACAGAATTTATATGAATATATAAAAGAAAATCCTATAATTCAATTATTAAATTATTATTATTATTATTATTATTAAAAAAAAGAAAATAAAAAGGAGAAGGGGGAGACTACGGAGAGAACGGAGAAAGAGATTTCTGAAATTCGAAATTGAGGAATAGTGAGTGAATAGTGAATAAATAGTAACCTTCAACTTTTTCTCTCGATCTGGAGTGCCTATTGTCTTCTGATCTCAAAACTGAAGGTTCTACTGAATTTAAGACGAAGGAATACTACGATTTTGACTGATCAATTTTTCAAATCAACCGTTGAATGTAACAACTCCATTTAAGTATCAATTTTTTTTTTAAATACTATGAATTTATTACCTCATTACAACTTAACTCAAAATAACATTTATATAATTTATACAACACAAAGTTTACAGACATGTCATTATTCAAAATATACGTACAACATATCAAACACATAAAAATCTACATTTTATTTATTTTGGTTGACCAATTCCGGAGATACAAGTGCGGGTGGTTGCACCTTCACCGGGATCAAAACCAACTTGACCACAAACATTTTATTTGCTTCTGGGATTTGCCAAACATAAAGTACTTGATCCAACGTGCACTAAAAGCCAGAGCCATAGAAAAAATCTGCATAACTAATTTTCTGAACATGATATGGAAATTTAGTGAGAATTAAATCCCAGTAAGTTCAATAATAAATCATCAACAATATAGTTCATCACGTCATGTTCAGCTGTATAAACTACAGCAAATATCTTTGGTCACATGAATGCACTATATCTATGCACATGAGAATTGTACAATAATGACATGCATGACATGATTAACTATTTTCAGAATATCATATGATGACTATCAACTTATACTCATATCAAGCTACCCCCGTCAGGGTGAGTATTTTCTACTCTCCGGTACGGGCTTTTCTCGCTCCGTCCGACATGGCCCACTTTCTCTTTATTTTCTCATTAACATGATCATAACCGTTGGTAGGGCGTTCCCTACTGGTGCACCACACGGATTGCCATGTGACCGTGCTCATTTCTTTTCTTTTCACAATGATAGCCAAAAATATGCTTTCAATAACAAGTATATTCATCAAAATATAACTATTACCAAAAATTATTGGTAATCTTGCCATGAACATAACCATTTCAAATATCACTTTATAAAATATTTTCATGTCAAAATTTCACACTTAAGATGGTAAGAAGTTCATACAATGGCAATGGCTATGGCATATACTTGTCATTTATTATTTTCATATATAAGATTCTTCTTCTTTTTAAATATTAATTTTATTTCTTTATTTTCTTGATGCAGGTTTTCATCCTATCTAACTTTCTCTTACTAAACTGAGCATAACTCCCTCAATTTAACTCCAATGTAGGCGATCTTGGTGTCAATTGCAAGATAAAATAATTATCTATAACTATTATGTTGCATAGTTTAGCGAAATATTAAGAAATCAAGGTGATATTACTCCCACAAAGTACAGGTTATTTCCTCTCGGATAGGTTCTGAATTTTACCTACTAATCTGTCCATATCTCCCTCATACGAATTCCAAATTAAGTTATTCCAGTGGCTAAAAATCCGTGACACATATAGCAATAAATTTTATGTTAACCATTTATTTTAATTCCCTACAAAATGTTCCCAGAAATTAAAACACAGAAGCTATCCTAACATATTCTTCCCTGATTAAAAATTTTCTGACCATTGCTTAATAATTGGCCTATATCTACCTCATATGTACTCCAAATTGAGTGATTCCATTGGCTAAAAATCCGCGACACATATAGCTATAATTATTATGCTAAACATTTATTTTAATTCCCTACATAATGTTCCCAAAAATTAAAACACAAAAGCTATCCTAACATAATCTTCCCTGATTAACCATTTTCTGACCATTGCTTACTAATCGGAACATATCTACCTCATATGGACTCCAAAGTGAGTGATTCCAGTGGATAAATATCCGTGACACACATAGAAATAATTCTTATGTTAACCATTTATTTTAATTTCCTATAGAATGTTCCCAAAAATTGAAACACAGAAGCTATCCTAACATATTCTTCCCTGATTAACCATTTTCTGACCTTTTCATACTAATCGGATCATATCTACCTCATATAGACTCCAAATTGAGTGATTCTAGTGGCTACAAATCTGTGACACACATAACTATAATTCTGTTGTTAATCATTTATTTTAATTCCCTACAGAATGTTCCCAGAAATTAAAACACTTAAACTATCCTAACATATTCTTCCCTGATTAACCATTTTCTGACCATTGCTTACTAATCTACCCATATCTACCTCATATGTACTCCAAATAGAGTGATTACAGTGGATAAAAATCTGTGACACATATAGCTATAATTATTATGCTAACCATTTATTTTAATTCCCTACCTAATGTTCCCAAAAATTAAAACACAGAAGCTATCCTACCATATTCTTCCCTGATTAACCATTTTCTGACCATTGCTTACTAATCGGACCATATCTACATCATATGGACTCCAAACTGAGTGATTCCAGTGGCTACATATTTGTGACACACATAGATATAATTCTTATGTTAACCATTTATTTTAATTTCCTATAGAATGTCTCTAGAAATTAAAACACCGAAGCTCTGCTAACATATTCTTCCCTGATTAACCATTTTCTGACCTTTTCATACTAATCGGACCATATCTACCTCATATGGACTCTAACTTGAGTGATTCTAGTGGCTACAAATCAGTGACACCCATAACTATAATTCTTATGTTAACCATTTATTTAAATTCCTTACAGAATGTTCCCACAAATTAAAACACAGAAGCTATCCTAACATATTCTTCCCTGATTAAACATTTTCTGACCGTGGCTTACTAATCGGACCATATCTACCTCATATGGACTCCAAATTAAGTGATTCCAGTGGGTAAAAATTTGTGAGACATACATCTACTTTTTTCATGTTAACCATTTGTTTTAATTCCTTACCCATTCTTCCCAAAATTTTAAAAATAGAAGCATAAAAGTTTGCCACCCATAGCCATACCTATGTAGAACTATCTACACCAACCTAAGTATTCAAATATACATAATATGTAACATGATATAGCAACATCCATGACCAATCATTAAAGTTCTAAGATCAAAATCTAATATAAATATTACAAGTTTCAAAAATTTTCTTGAAAAAGAAATATTGTTAAACTTACCTGGAGCACTTAGTCCTCTAGACTTCTCCTTCCTCTTTCTTCCAATCCTTTCCTCACTCCACCTTGCTTCTATTTTTCCTCTCCCTCACTTGGACGAAAATTCTAATGTTGTAAGGTTGGGTTTTGCTTAAATAGACCATCAAATAATTCACCTTTCATGATCATGGGTCTACCTTATCACAATTAGGATACACTTGGTTGAACTTTTGGAAAACAAACAACTTATGTTCTTGTCTTCCTCTTCCTTAGTCCAGATATGCATAGCAAAAGGAGATTTGTATTTTAAAAATTATGATAATATGTTTCTAAGATAAGGGACAAGGTCCCTTTGATTTAGGGATTCATTTCCTTTTTCTTTTGTCTTAATCAAGTATGATAGGTTTGCCTTTTTAGGTGGCAAATTTCTAGCCCTTGAATCTCCATTATTTGGTAGAAATTATTTGTGTGGGATAGGAATGTTTTGTCCTAATGCCATGTATTATTATACCACTTGCTAAAATTATGACTGTATGATATAGATGTTTTGTCCTAAAGCCTTGAATTATCATACCACTTGTTAAAATTATGAATGTAGGATATCACACCACTTGCTAAATTTTTGTCTTAATGCCATATCACCTAATCTTGATTACACCATTATTTCATCACTTTACTTTTTTTTGTTTTTTTTTTCGTCTTAGGTTTGGGCTCATTCTTGCCCATTTTCTTTACTTTGGTTAAAATTATACCTTTCATAATGGGTTTTGTCACAGTTTCATGATTTTTGAGCTACTGGTCCAATTTCTATATCCTAGTCCAAGTCTATGTTTTATTTCTTCATTGGGTTATTGGTGCGTTCTGTTGCAGTTACACCCAAATTAATACCTTACCTCAAAACTAACCTGTAGTAGTGGGAGTAAGGGTTGATCCCACAGAGACTGGAATTACCTTATGTGATTAAAAAGGGGAGAATTGATAATCGCAAATTAAGTAAAGTAAACAATAATGAAAATAAATAAGAGAAAGTGATTAATGATAAAGACGTTGGTTTCGGTTGGTATCCACCGTCAAGGGATTACATTGATCATCGACAACATAATCAATCTGTAAATAAATATCTATCATTGGGGGTTTAACCCTGTTTCTCCTTAAGCCTAGCAAATTAATGACAATCGCACTAATAAAACCCTAATTAACAAGCCATATTTTAGCACATCAGTAAAATATAACTTGTTAACCGCATGAAGAACTAGAGAAACTGACAGAGCTAAACAAATATAAACACATCGACTATATCTAATTTAGTCAATCATTCATCATAGGTTCAATGATTTATAATCCAAAACCCTCAAACCTATTTGCCTCACGAATCGCAGAATTAAAGACTTTGTTCAAAACACAATTCAGCGGTAGATTAAAACAGACGAAATACTAGTAGGCCTCCTACCAATCATATGAATAATCATTAAGAATAAGAACATATGAACAATCAATATTCAAAACAAATTGAAATAATAACATCAGATCCACATCTCACAATGTATAAAAATCCCTTGAGGTTTCAACGCACCTCAACCAACTAAAAAAACTAGCCACACAGGGCCATAAGAAACTCTAAAGAAGAATTGAAGAATGCAGATGAAGAATTGGATTCTGAATTGGCTCCCTTCTCTGGTTGCTTTCTTCCCTTTTTATAGACTTTCCTCCTCCTAATCGAAGTTAGAAAGAGATTTAGGTCAAATTCTCGTCCATCCCACTTTAATTTGGGCAAAAACGACCTAAAATCGCGAAATCAGCATGTCCTGTATGGCGGGCGGGCGCCGTGGCGCTACAAAGATCCTGCCACGGGGTGCTGCGGCGTGTTGGATTGAGTGCCGCGGCAGTTTGCGTCGAAGGGGCTCAGGCACCGCGGCGCTCCGGATTGCCTTATCGTGATGCCACGACGCTTCATTGTGAGCGCCGCGGTGCCTAGAATCTTCTGGATTTTGCTGAAGTGCCAAACACGAAAGTTGTAGCTCTATGTTTCTTGTTTCCATATCCACTGGAATCACCTCGATCGGAGTTCAAATGAGCGAGATATGCCTCCATTAGTGATGAAAGGTCAGAAATCAGCATTTTTCATGATTTTCTCTCTATTTTTCTCTTCTTTTCTTCTTTATTATTCCTAAAACACAAAACACAACACTCAATCAATTCGTATCTATTTTCTACTAAAATTAAATAAAAAGCAACTTAAAACATGTCAAAAACATGCTTATTTTATAGCATGTCAAATACCCCCATACTTACTCTTTTGTTTGTCCTCAAGCAAACATTGATTCATGTAAACAGAATTCAATATATGAAATGAGTGAATGGCTTACCAATATGCTACCTCATAGTGAAAATTGTATGCTCTTGAAGAAATTTCAGAAAATTTCATGACCATGTGCAACATTTAATTCAAATGCAATTTATAATTTTATTCCCTAAAATCCATAGTGTGTGTGTGTCTTTGGATAATTTAATTTTCTTTTACCTAAATGAGCTTATATATCTTAGGAATTATAGCATGGCTCTCTATTTAAAATTTCCATAGGCTTATTTTTCATGCTACTCTCCACTAATGTAGGCTAAAACTACTTCTTAGGATCAAAAGGACTTAACTCAGCTTGTAATGTGGCTAGGCTATGGGATGAGATATAAGATATAATTTAAAGCTCAATCTCCCAACATCACATGATTAACGCTGATCTATTTGAGCTAATTCTCAAGATTGGAGAGTTTTTCCCCCCACACTTATTTCTTTGCTTTTCTGCATTCTACTTTTCATTGATTCTCTATTTCTTCTTTTTCAATCACTGGATAGACTTTCAATAGTCTTTTGAGAATATATATATATATATATATATATATATATATATATATTTTCTTTCTTTCTTTCTTTCTTTTGTCCTTGCTCCACCCTTCCACCCTTTCATTAATGCAGATCTATAAAACAAATATTCAGAAATTAATCATGGAGTGAGTGAATCAGGTAGAAAAAAAATAAAGGTATTAATCACAAAAATTTGGTCTTGGTTGTTTTGTGGGTATAGAATAAAATGTTAATTAAGCTCAAAATAGAGGTTCTAAAGATATTCACTTGTTTGGGTTAAGCTTGAAAGGCTCAATCTCATAAAAAAAATGCCTAAATCTTCTCCTAATTGTTAGTATTTGCCTAGGATTTTGCCTCAAGTAGCATTTAAATAAGTTCTAGAAATTTAAATGAGATCATAAAATTTTTTGAGTTATATAATCTTTTTTTAAGTAAAAGATAAATTAAAGTGCAAAAGAATTTCAGGATTTTTAGAAAATAGGTAATCATAAATTGAAAAGAAATTAAAATTACACATAATTATGACTTTCCTACGTCTCCCAAGAGCTATAAGCAATTTAAACAGTTATATCATTGGCTATTGGTTTAGCTATCACAAACTCATAAATTGAAATTTTGTTCACATGCTCACCTCATGACAAGATTACAAGTGCACAAGTGTATGATATATTATAACGTGACCCCCCCACACTTAAAAACATACATTGTCCCCAATGTAAGAATATAAAAGAGAATATAATAGGGACAGGTAATAACATAAAGAAGGGTTCAGCGAAACTTCCCTGAATTTGTTTGGGGTGGCATGAGCGTGTTGCATTATTAGACCTTGAATTTCTCCAATTTCCACCCTTTTTTTATGTTGGGTTGCCTCCCAATAAGCGCATTTGTTTAATGTCGTTGGCTCGACCCAGCTCCTTATCTTTGTTCATGAAGGCTCTTTGATGTTCACTTTAAATTTCTGGGACTGATTCATTCCTTGAAATTCAACTGCATAACCAGAAGCTACATTAGTAATAACAAGTGATCCTAACCAAGGGAGAGATTTCTTACCTTTAAGGGGTCTAACCCCTTTGATTTCTAGAACTTGATGCAACTCTACAGTCGGGTCTATGCCTTTAAGGTTTGCAATTGTTTTTATAATGGCATTTCTTTCTTTTTGAAGAATATGCATCAATTCTTCTTCTTTTTTAACACCCAAATTCTTGGCAACTAAAATAGGTGATACATCTCCTACTTCCAAGTATTTCAAGTGATTGGGAAGAGGTGACAGATTTGACCCAGGATCCTGCAAAATAGAAGGTGCATTTGCATTAGAATTTGGTGCTGAGGTAAAGGGATCCTTACCTGTTTGCTGCACTTTTGGAGCTTCTACATTATTCTCCTGCAAGTGAACACTCAAGGTTGATTTCTCAACCTTTGTATCTAAAGGCTCAACATCCTGTGCTATAGAATTTACCATATTAATAGCATAGTGATGTGATCATAATTAAGTATGATTTTAATACCTTTATGCTTACCTTTTGTTTGATTTAAGTAAAATATAATTAGGAATTAGATTATTTTTGTGCTTTGTGTTGTAGGAACAAATGAAGAAGAAAATGGAAGAAAAAGATAAGAAATTCATGGAAAAATGCTACATTGTAGCGATTGCAGACCTTTCAGTACTGTTTTGAGCATATCGGCCTCTTATGAAATCCAATCAAAGTGATTGAAGTGGCTGTGAAAAGATAACAGAATAAGCTACAACTTTTATATTGAAAACTTGATCAATTTCTGTAGATTTCATAGCCTTACAAAGCTCGCCAATCAGAATCATAGTGCAGCAAGATGAATTCTGACCTTTGGTCACTAATTTTATTATATCTCCTTCAATTTAGATCCGATTGAGGTGATTCCAGTGGCTATGGAAAGAAGAGACATAGAATGTTCGGCACTTTGGCAAATTCTGGAAATTTCTGGGTGCCGCGGCGCTTGCAAGTGAGTGTCGCGGCGCTGAACAACCCAGCCAAGTTTCGCAGCATGTGAGCGCCGTGGCGCTCTAATTGGGCACCGCGGCGCCCCGTCCCTGATTCCCCGCAGCGCCGCGGCGCTTAACGCTGCACTGGGTCGCTGAATTCGCGATTTTAAGGGTTTTTTGACTCAAATTGAAGCCCGATAGGTCGAAATTTGACCTAGAAACACTCTTACATCAATTAGGAGGAGTTAATCAATAAAAAGGGAGCAAAACAAGCAGAGAGGGGATCCAATTATTGATCCAATCTTTCACCGAATTCTTCATCTACATTCTTCAATTCTTCTTTTGTTTATCTTATGGCCCTGCGTGGCTAATTCTCTTTAGTTGGTTGAGGTGAGTTGAAACCTCAAGGGATTTTTATACATTGTGAGATGTGGATCTGATGTTATTATTTCAATTTGTTTTGAATATTGATTGTTCATCTGTACTTATTTTTAATGATTATTCATATGATTGCTAGGAGGCCTACTAGTATTTCGTCTGTTTTAATCTACGGCTGAATTGTGTTTTGAACAAAGTTTTTAATTCTGCGATTCGTGAGGTAAATAGGTTTAAGGGTTTTGGATTATAAATCATTGAACCTATGATGAATGATTGACTAGATTAGATATAGCCGATGTGTTTATATTTATTTAGCTCTGTCAGTTTCTCTAGTTCTTCATGCGGTTAACAAGTTATATTTTACCGATGTGCTAAAAGATGGCTTGTTGATTAGGGTTTTATTAGTGTGATTATCATTAATTTACTAGGCTTAAGGAGAAACAGGGTTAAAACCCCAATGATAGATGTTCATTTACAGATTGATTAAGTTGTCGATGATCAATGTAATCCCTTGACGGTGGATACCAACCGAAACCAACGTCTTTATCATTAATCACTTTCGCTTATTTATTTTCATTATTATTTACTTTACTTAATTTGCGATTATCAATTCCCCCCCTTTTAATCACATAAGGTAATTCTAGTCTCTGTGGGATCGACCCTTACTCCCACTACTACAGGTTAGTTTTGAGGTAAGGTATTAATTTGGGTGCACCTGCGACAGTGCACACCAAATTTTTGCGCCGTTGCCGGGGACTGTGTCTAATTACCTTTTGTGATTTTCTTTTCTTTTCTTTTCGTTCATACCTTTGAATATGGCAGTCAATTTTCAACATTTTGGCACTAGGCTGGGCTCTCCATTAAGATATGCTGGTGAGGTATGTAGTTCTTCCCTTGAAGAGCAACTTGCAAATTTAACTTCTCTTGTTCGTCAATGTGTAGAAAATATACAAAGAGAGAAGTGCTGTGGAAATTATTCAGCCGTAAGGCATCCTTGTTTTAGGTACCCAACTTTATGTGATGAGTCATTTGAGCAGGTAAATATGGTTAATGGTTTCCATGAACCACAACAAGTGAGGTATGATTCCTATTCAAACATGTACAATACTGGATGGAAGGATCATCTCAACTTCAGGTATAAGAATGCACAAAATAGTCTTGCAGAACACAATTTTGCAAATTTTCAGCATACTCAACAGGCCTATTATCCTAGACAGAATACATCTCAGGATTTTCAGGTAAGTACTCCTTTAGAAGATATTGTTAAATCTCTTACACAAAGTACTCATCAATTTCAACAAGAGGTAAGGGCTAGCATTCAAAGCTTAACAAATCAAATTGGGCAATTAGCAACAACAGTCAGCAGGCTAGAGTCTCAAAATTCAGAAATTGAAAGTCTAGCCCCAGCATCGTTAATGCAAAAGGAAGAAAATTCTGCACTAAATGAAAAAGATAACTTGGAAGTTGACACTAGTAAGCCTACTAAGAAAGAGGTTATGGAATGTACCCTAAACGTCAAATTTGAAGAGAATATTATAGTAGGAGAGGAAGCACCAGAACTGTAGCAAACAAGTAAGGATTTTTCTATATTGTTATCAATTTCTAATAAGATGCATGTACCTTCTATTTTGCAGTATTCTGACCTAGGCTTAAAGAGCCTCCCTAGCCAATTAAAGGGCCTATACAGTGGAGAACCACCTGCAGTTATAACCTCAAATAAATATGCCCTACTCAAAGATAGAGGAATGTTACCGCATGCTTTGGTAGAATCTCAAAAGGATGAAATTAAATTGGATGCCAAAAGTTACTCAAGACATCGGTTATTTCCAGGTAAGTTGAGTTCTCATTTAATTAAATCTTTGACTAATGCTAACTTCCCTCTTCATAATGCAGCTGAACCTCAGAATTCTGCACATTCAAAGGCAAGCCAAATCAAAGTTGACATCAAGGATCCTCCTTGAATGACATAAGGAGCCTTGAGTCGAGCCAACGACATTAAAAAAAGGCGCTTATTGGGAGGCAACCCAACATAATAAAAAAAAAAGGTGGGAGTCAGAAATATTCATGGTCCAGTAATGCAACATGCTCATTCCACTTCAAACAAATTCAGGGAAGTTCACTTAACTCATATGTTTTTCTATATCTTTCCCTAATTCTTATCTTTCTTTTACATTGAGGACAATGTAAAGTTTGAGTGTGGGGGTGGAATTATATTTTTCTGAATTATTGTGACCCTATTATGAGCATTAATTTTCTGATTTTCACTATCAATGCACTTTTATTGCGTTTAGCAAGTTGAGTGATTGTGTGAGTATTCAATTTATGTTTTGGGATGTTAGGCACAACCAACAGCCAACGATATGACTATCCAATTTTTATTTTTTTTAGTTCTTGAAAAATGTAGAAACTTCATGGTTGTATGCAATTTTATCGCTTTTGCAATTTATTACTTTTGACTTTAGAATCCTGAAATATTTTGCACAATAAATTTGGGCATTCAATTTATGTTTTACTTAGAGAAGGTTTATATAATTCAAATATATTTCATGATCTCCATAAGATTCTAGAACTTATTTGAATGCTACTTGAGGCGAAATCCTAGGTTAATACTATTATTTAGGATATGATTTAGGCATTATTTGATAGATTGAGCCTTTCTAGCCTAACCTAAACAATAAAATATCCTTAGTTACTCTATCTTGAACTTAATGAACTTTTCTTTCTAAAAACCACAAATGAGCCGAAAGCCAAATTTTGTATGAATATCCTTATTTTTGATCATATTCACTCACTCCATGATTATTTTTCTGAGTACTTGTTTTGTAGAGCTTAAATTGAAAAAAGGGTGGAAGGGTGGAGCAAGGAAAAGAAAAGAATTATGCAAAGAAAAAAAAAGAGAGAATTATGAAAAAGGAAGAAAAGAAAATTCCAAAGAGAATAAAAGCATATGTTGTGGGAAAAAAATACCTTTTGAGAATCAAGGAAAATGATGGATCAAACTCAATTGAAGTAAGAAAATGAATGTGGGGGAAAGTCCTCCAAACTTGAAAAAGCTCAATAGATCATATTTAGTCATGTGATGTTGGGTGATTGAGCCTGCATTTGTATCCTTTATCCCACCTTATACCCTGGCCACATTATAAGCCTAATAAAGTCCTATTGATCCTAGAGGTAGTTTTGGCCTACATTAGTGGAGAGTGGCATGAAGAATAAGCATATGGAAATCCTAAACTACTTAGAGATCTACAACCAAAATTTTGGGATATATAAACTCATCTGGGTAAAAGAAAATTTAGTGACCCAAAACACACACACACATTCGGGATTCAAGAGAATAAAATAATGAATTGCATTTGAGTTAATCTTGTGTATGATTATGATCTTTCAAACTTTTTCTTGAGAATAATTTTAAGATATGAGGCAAAAAGTTTGGGAAGCCTAACACTCACCACAGATATTGATTTTTGATTTTGTCTTTAGGGATTATTTTGCTTGAGGACAAGCAAAAGGTTGAGTGTGGGGGTATTTGATGTGATCATAATTAAGCATGATTTTAATACCTTTATGCTTACCTTTTGTTTGATTTAAGTAAAATATAATTAGGAATTAGCTTAGTTTTGTGCTTTGTGTTGTAGGAACAAATGAAGAAGAAAATGGAAGAAAAAGATAAGAAATTCATGGAAAAATGCTACATTGCAGCGATTGCAGACCTTTCAGTACTATTTTGAGCATATCGGCCTCTTATGAAATCCAATCAAAGTGATTCAAGTGGCTGTGAAAAGATAACAGAATAAGCTACAAATTTTCTGTTGAACACTTGGTCAATTTCTAAAGATTTCATAGCCTTACAGAGCTCGCCAATCAGAAACACAATGCAACAAGATGAATTCTGACCTTTGGTCACTAATTTTATTATATCTCCTTCAATTTAGATCCGATTGAGGTGATTCCAGCGGCTATGAAAAGAAGAGACATAGAGTGTTCGGCACTTTGGCAAATTCTGGAAATTTCTGGGCGCCGCGGCGCTTGCAAGTGAGTGCCGCGGCGCTGAACAACCTAGCCAAGTTTCGCAGCATGTGAGCGCCGCGACGCTCTACTTGGGCTCCGCGGCGCCCCGTCCCTGATTCCCCGCGACGCCTAACGCCGCACTGGGTCGCTGAATTCGCGATTTTAAGGGTTTTTTGACTCCAATTGAAGCCCGATAGGTCACAAATTAACCTAGAAACACTCCTACATCAATTAGGAGGAGTTAATCTATAAAAAGGGAGCAAAACAAGCAGAGAGGGGATCCAATTATTGATCCAATCTTTCACCGAATTCTTCATCTACATTCTTCAATTCTTCTTTTATTTATCTTATGGCCCTGCGTGGCTAATTCTCTTTAGTTGGTTGAGGTGAGTTGAAACCTCAAGGAATTTTTATACATTGTGAGATGTGGATCTGATGTTATTATTTCAATTTGTTTTGAATGTTGATTGTTCATCTGTTCTTTTTTTTAATGATTATTCATATGATTGCTAGGAGGCCTACTAGTATTTCGTCTGTTTTAATCTACGGCTGAATTGTGTTTTGAACAAAGTTTTTAATTCTGTGATTCGTGAGGTAAATAGGTTTGAGGGTTTTGGATTATAAATCATTGAACCTATGATGAATGATTGACTAGATTAGATATAGCCGATGTGTTTATATTTGTTTAGCTCTATCAGTTTCTCTAGTTCTTCATGCGATTAACAAGTTATATTTTACCGATGTGCTAAAAGATGGCTTGTTGATTAGGGTTTTATTAGTGTGATTATCATTAATTTGCTAGGCTTAAGGAGAAACAGGGTTAAAACCCCAATGATAGATGTTCATTTACAGAATGATTAAGTTGTCGATGATCAATGTAATCCCTTGACGGTGGATACTTACCGAAACCAACGTCTTTATCATTAATCACTTTCGCTTATTTATTTTCATTATTATTTACTTTACTTAATTTGTGATTATCAATTCCCCCCCTTTTAATCACATAAGGTAATTCCAGTCTCTGTGGGATCGACCCTTACTCCCACTACTACAGGTTAGTTTTGAGGTAAGGTATTAATTTGGGTGCACCTGCGACAGTGCGCACCACATAGGCAGTGAGATCTTTCATGGCACTGCAATTACTAAATTTCATAATTTTTCCTTCAAATTCCATTGTCAGTGTGCCACTATGAACATCTATTATGGCCTTGGATGTTTTTAAGAATGGTCTCCCTAACAAAATTGGAGTTGTTTGATCACCACTCTCCATGTTAAGTACATAAAAATCAGCAGGAAAAATCAGATCACCAACTTGTACTAAAATATCCTCAACTACACCTTCGGGGAGGGTGTTAGATTTGTCAGCCAATTGTATTATAACACTAGTTTCTTTCAGAGGTCCTAGTGCTAAAGATGCATAGATAGAGTATGGCATGACATTAATAGATGCTCCTAGATCTACCATTGCCTTATCAAATGTATTGTAGCCTATAGAGCAGGGAATAGAAAACATACCTGGGTCCTTGCATTTTGTAGGGAGTTTTCTCTGAATAATTGCAGAAACATGCTCACGTACTTTTACTTTCTCAGCTCCTTTCAACTTTTGATTCCTCTGTTGGGTGTGTAATTCCCTTAAGAAATGGGCATAGTGAGGTTCCTGACTGATTGCATCCAAAAGAGGAAGATTTACCTCACGCTTTCTAAAGATGTCATATAATTTAGAAGTTCTTTCATTCATCCTATTTTCCTTCAAAGCTTCAGGAAAGGGAGGTTTAGATTTATATTCAGAGAAAGGTTCAGACTTACCTTTTGGATGCTTACCTACCATGGTTGCATCATTCTTGTCTTCCTCTTGCTCAGTTGGTGCATGTAACTCTTGCATTGGGGTCTCAACTTCTTCATCACCTTGTAGCATGATTGCACTCACATTTTCTCTTGGGTTTACCACAGTTTATGAAGGTAACTTACCTGATTTTTGAGCATCAAACGACTCACTGTGGTTGCTAACTGACCTACTTGCGTTGTCAGGTTCTGAATGCTAGCTCTTGTCTCTTGCTGAAATTGATGAGAGTTATGTACAAGAGTTTTCACAATGTCTTCCAATGGATTACTTACCTGATGATCCTAGGATGCATTCTGTCTAGGATAATAAGCCTGTTGGTTTTGTTGAAAATTTTGTCCTACAGGCCTATTTTGTGCATTCCCATACCTGAAATTTGGATGATCCTTCCATCCAGAATTGTATGTATTAGAATAAGGATCATACCTATTTGATTGGCCAGGAAAACCTCCTACAGCATTCGCTTGTTCTGTGGATTCTTCTTTAAGTGTAGGACACATGTCAGTTGGGTGCCCTGTGGCTGAATATATTCCACAGACTTTAACTTACTGAAGTGTACCTGTAGCCATTTGGCGCACAAGAGAAGTAAGTTCAGATATTTGATTTTGAAGAGAAGTAGTACTTACCTCATGGGCATGCCTAATAGGAGGATCATGCCTAATGCCAAATTGTTGTGAATTGGCAGCCATATTTGATATCAGGGCTCTGGCTACTTCAGGAGTCTTATCTATTACTGCTCCTCCACTAGCTACATCTATCATGCTCCTACCTCTCTGCAAAAGACCTTCATAAAAATATTGGATTAGTAGCTGCTCACTAATCTGATGATGTGGGCAGCTTGCACAAAGTTTCTTAAACCTCTCCTAATATTCATAAAGCGTTTCACCATGCAATTGTCTAATGCTGCATATTTCTTTTCAAATAGTAGCGGCTCTAGATGCAAGAAAATAACGTTCTAAAAACATTCTCTTCATCTCATTCTAGGTAGTGATAGTACCAGAGGGCAAATAGTACAACCAATATTTGGCTGAATCTTTTAAGGAAAAAGGAAAAGCCCTGAGTTTTATTTGTTCCTCAGTTACTCCAGGGGGCTTCATACTGGTACATACTACATGGAACTCTTTTAGATTTTTATGCGGGTCTTCACCTGCAAGACCATGAAAACTTGGTAAGAGATGAATTAATCCAGATTTCAACTCAAAATTAACATTGTCATCAAGATTAGGAAAAGTAATGCATAAGGGTTGCTGATACAAATCAGGAGCGGCAAGCTCCTTCAGAGTGGGGTGTCTAGCCCTGATCACTTCCTCCTTATCCTGATCAATGTCTTCTTGAATTTCTCTTCTGTGCCTGTATACAGATTTTTCAATATCTCGATTGAACTGTGTAACATCCTTAATTTCGTTTCTTTTATTGATAAGGGTACATAAAAAATTTAATTAAGGAAATAAAATTTATTAGACAATATTTTAGATATCTAAGGAAATATAATCCTTAGAAATTCTTCACCTTATGTATATGCATAGAAAATGTTTCTAACATTAAGAGAACAAATAAAGAAGGAAAATCTAATAGGAAAGAAATTAGAAATAACATACTAAAGAGATGCAAAATTCTTGGATAAGGAAGATAAATTTTTAGAAACAAGTAAAGGTCTTAAAATTTCAAAGAACATTGAATTAGGGTAATTTTTCCTAATTCAAGAACTATAGTTACTAAGTTTAAAATCTTTACCCATACATTGGGCTTTTACCTATGGACACTTCATATAGAGTTTTTCCACTTCACATAAGTTTCTAGCAAGCCCATTGGATAACCTAAACAAGAAATTAAACATAGACTTGGACTAGGATATAGTAATTTCACCAATAGCCCAAAAATTATGACAATGTGACCAAGCCCACCAAGAAAGGAAGAATTTTATCCAAAGCAAAGAAAATGGGTAGGACAAGCCCATAATGGGTAAGAATAAGCCCAAATCCAAGAGGAAAAATAAAATAAAATAAATTAGATGATGAAATAATAATAAGAATAAAGATTAGGTTACATGGCATTAAGACAAAAATTTAGCAAGTGGTGTGATTCTACATTCATCATTTAGGCAAGTGGCATGATAATACAAGGCTTTAGGACAAAAACATCTATATCCTTCACTCATAATTTTAGCAAGTGGTATGATAATACATGGTATTAGGACAAAACATTCATAGCCCACACAAATAATATCAACCAAATAATGGAGATTGAAGGGCTAGAAATTTGCCAATTAAAAAGGCAACCTATCATAATTGATTAAGACAAAAGAAAAATTAAATGAATCCCTAAATCAAAGGGACCTTGTCCCTTATCTTAAAAACATATCATCATAATTTTCAAAATACAAATCTCCTTTTCCTATGCATATCTTGACTAAGGAAGAGGAAGACAAGAACATAAGTTGTTTGTTTTCCAAAAATTCAACAAAGTGTATCTTAATTGTGATAAGGTAGATCCATGATCATGAAAGGTGAATTATTTGGTGGTCTATATAAGAGAACCCACCCTTACAACACTTTAATTTCGTCCAAGTGAGAAAGAGAGAGAAATAGAAGCAAGGTAGAGTGAGGAAAGGAGAGAAGAGAGAAGAAGAAAGGAAGGAAGAAGAAGGAGAAGTTTAGAAAGCTAAAGGTAAGTTTAACAATATTTCTTTTTGAAGAAAACTTTTGAAACTTATAATATTTATATGAGATTTTGATCTTAGAACTTTTATGATTGGTCATGATGTTGCTATATCATGTTACATATTGATCTTGCATGTGATGTATGTTTGAATACTTAGGTTGGTGTAGATAGTTCTGCATGGTTATGGCTATGGGTGGCAGAATTTTAAGTTTCGGTATTTTAATTTCTGGGAACAATCTATAAGGAATTAAAATAAATGGTTAACATAAGAATTAAAGATATATGTGTCCCGGATTTTTAGCCACTGGAATCATTCCATTTGGAGTCCATATGAGGTAGATATGGTCTGATTAGTAGTCAAAGGTCGGAAAATGAATCATCAGGGAAGAATATGTTAGGATAGCTTCGGTAATTTAATTTCTGGGAATTATTGGTAGGGAATTAAAATAAATGGTTAACATAAGAATTAAAGATAAATGTGTCATGGATTTTTATCCACTGGAATCATTCCATTTGGAGTCCATATGAGGTAGCTATGGTCTGATTAGTAGTCAAAGGTCAGAAAATGAATCATCAGGGAAGAATATGTTAGGATAGCTTCGGTAATTTAATTTCTGGGAATTATTGGTAGGGAATTAAAATAAATGGTCAACATAAGAATTAAAGATATGTGTGTCATGGATTTTTAGCCACTGGAATCATTCAATTTGGAGTTCACATGTGGTAGATATGGTCCAATTAGTAAGCCAAGGTCAGAAAATGGTTTATCAGGAAAGATTATGTTAGGACAGCTTTTGTATTTTAATTTCTGGGAATTTTCTTTATGGAATTAAAATAAATGGTTAACATGAAAGTTATATATCTATGTCTCATGGAAATATACCCACTGGAATTATGCAATTTGGAGTTCATATGAGGTAGATATAATCCGATTAGTAAGCAGAGGTCAGAAAATGTTTATTCAGGGAAGAGTATGTTATTAATGCTTTAGTTTTTGAATTTCTGGGAATATTCTGTAGGGAATTAAAATAGCGCGCCAACATAACAATTATAGATATATGGCTCATGGATTTTTACCAACTGGAATAACGCAATTTGGAGTTCCAATTTGGGAGATATGGTCTAATTAGTCAGTAAAGGTCAGAACCTATCCGAGAGGAACTATCATGTACTTTGATGGAGTAATATCACCTTTGTTTCTTAATTTTTCGCTACAATGTTCAACATAATAGTTTTAGATAATTGTTTTATCTTGAAATAGACACCAAGATCACCTACATCAGAGTTAAATTGAGGGAGTTATGCTCTGATTAGTAAGAGAAGGTTAGATAGGATGAAAACCTGCATCAAGAAAATAAAGAAATAAAATTAGTATTTAAAAAAAAAGATGAATCTTAATAAATGACTAGTATAGCCATAGCCATTGCCATTGCATGAACTTACTACCATTTTAAGTGTGTAATTTTTAACATGGAATTTACCCTAGTACTCATATAAATTTACAAGAAGTTTTGAAAGTGCCAGTTTTTATTTGAAAAATCTTAGTATGCTCCGTGGTTGCAGTATTTTCACATCAGAAAAGAATTATTCTAGTTACTGGAAAACAAAATTGTGATTTGTGAAAAGTGCATGTCTAAGGAAAGCTCTGGCAAGGAAAGACATGGTACTTAAGCGTGTCCATTAGTGACCCACCTCTCTTTCCTGGGAACTTTTCTGGTGCGCTATTTACAGACTACAATTACTATCCAGTTACTAAGGTATTAGTATGGAATTTTGACATGGAAATGTTTTATAAAGTGATATTTTAAATGGTTATGTTCATGGCATGATTACCAATGATTTATGGTAATAGTTATATTTTGATGAACATACTTGTTATTGAAAGCATATTTTTGGCTATCATTGTGAAAAGAAAAGAAATGAGCACGGTCACATGGCAATCCGTGTGGTGCACCAGTAGGGGACGCCCTACCAACGGTTATGATCATGTTAATAAGAAAAGAAAGAGAAAGTGTGCCATGTCGGACGGAGCGAGATAAGCCCGTACCGAAAAGTAGAGAATACTCACCCTGACCGGGGTAGCTTGAAGTAAGAATAAGTGGATAGCCATCATATGAAATTCGAAAAATAGTTATTCATGCCATACATGTCATAACTGTATAATTTTCATGTGCATGATAAAGTGCATTCATGTGACCTAAAGATATTTTCTGTAGTTTATACAGCTGAACATGACGTGATGAACTATATTGATGGTAAATTATGATTTATTGTTGAACTTACTGGGATTTAATTCTCACTATATTTCCATATCATGTTCAGAAGAATAAATATGCAGATATTCTCTATGACACTTATTATCTCTGTACGTTGGATCGAGGTGCCCTACCTTGGGCAACTTCCAGTTATTTCTGATGTAACTGTCGTAGATGTAACTGAGATTCCGGTGGACGTGCCACCCGAACCAGTGTCCCCGGAAGTAGTCGATATAGATGATTAGAACTAATATGTATCTTTGTACAAATGTTTGTAAAATAATGGTTTGTAGTTTGTAAAATAATAGTGTGTATGGAAACTCAGTATTGTATAAATTAAATAAATGTTATATTGAGTTAAGTTGTAACGAGGTAATAACTTCATGGTATTTAAAAAAAAAAAAAAATTACATAAATGGAGTTGTTACATAATTGGTATCAGAGCAGGTCGATCCTAGATGGCCAGTGGTTGGATGGTTATCTGAATCGATCTTATAGTGTCTTGAGTATGTTGTGGTTATGCTGTGTAGGGGATCAGTGATTCATATAGGTAAGAAATTACTAGTGTTTCCTATCTATATGCCGAGGTGGTGTTATGACTGCTATTAAATATTTTTGAACTAACTATTGGGCTTGATCACCTCAATAGCAGCATAACTTTGTTTTGTACTAAAGTAGGAAATGGCACCACCAAGGAGGAATCCAGCAACCAATGCAGAGGAAACCCTGCACAACCTGGCCACGGCAATTCGAGACCAAGTTATGACCACCAACCAAATTTTACAACATCTCCAGAATGCTAATAACACAAATGTTGAGATTGGTCCTAACAACCGGACGGCTGGAAAAGATAATGGCATATCCGAGTTCCTGAGGACTAGACCACCTTGTTTCCAAGGTGGTTATGACCCAACGGTAGCCGAAAGGTGGATTAGGGAATTAGAGAAAATCTTTGAAGTGATGGGCTGTACTGAAGAGCAGCAAATCATTTTTGCTGCATATATGTTAAAGGATGAAGCAGAATACTGGTGGCGTGGAGCTAGAGAACTTTTAGCTCATCAGGGAAGACAGATCACCTGGCAAGTGTTCAAGGACATTTTCTTTGAAAAGTACTTTCCAAGTACTGTACGGGCAGAGAAAGAGATCGAATTTCTCCAACTCAGGCAAGGAAGCATGACCGTGGACCAGTATATCGCAAGGTTCGAGGAGCTGTCTAAGTTCTCCTCTTATCTACGATATAACCCAGATGAAGCATGGAAGGCGGTTAAGTTTGAAGCGGGACTAAACCCGGAGTTAAAGAATGCTGTTATAGCTATGGAGATCAGGGAGTTTGTACCTCTGATAAATAAATGCAGACTCCTGGAAAAGAGTTTAAGGGCAGTGGAGGACGAGAAGCAAAGGCGAAACCTATGGAAAAGGAAGAAAAATTTTCCCAACCCTAGAAAGAACGTGAGAAGAAGTGGATATGGAGCTGGTAAGAGGCCATTGATTGCGGGTCCTAGGCCTTTTCAACAAGACCTCGCCTCAGTCAAGTGCGCTAAATGCGGACGCATGCATGGTAACCGGCCATGCTACATGGGACAAGATGTCTGCTTCAATTGCGGACAGAAGGGACATTTTGCGAAAAACTGCCCACAGAATGTAGGAAAGCAGCCAGAACAGAGGCCTCAGGTGAAAGGAAGGGTTTTCACCCTGAGCGGCCAAGAGGCAGCTCAATCTTCTGAAATGATTCAAGGTACATGCTATATTTATGGATTTGCTCTTATGGTGTTATTTGACTCTGGTGCTAGTCATTCATTTATATCAGAAGAATGTATTAGGAAGTTTCAGTTCCCTATTTCTGAAACTCCCTATGAGCTATCTGTAGTAACCCCTACAGGGGAACGGGTATTAACTTCCTCTGTATGTAAGGACTGTCAAGTCACCATCCAGGAGAAAACTTTTTCTGTAGACCTCGTCAGTTTACCTTTAAGAGGTATTGAGGTCATTCTAGGGTTAGACTGGATGTCTAGAAATCGAGTCTTGTTGAATTGTTGTAACAAGACCGTTGAATTTCTACCTTCTACTCCGAAAGAGGAGGTCCAGTTATTGATGTTAAATGCCAATCAAGTTAATAGGGAGTTGAAGAATGGAGTACTTGGATACATTCTCTTGTATTTATCAAACCTAGAAGTCGAATCGAAACTTGATGAAATTCCAATAGCCAACGAGTTTCCTGAAGTGTTTCCATCAGATATTCCAGGCTTACCTCCCAAGAGAGAGATAGAGTTCTCTATTGATCTCCTACCTGGGACAGGGCCTATCTCTATTGCACCATATCGAATGGCCTCGAAGGAACTACAAGAACTAAAGAAGCAGTTGGAGGAACTATTAGACAAGCAATTCATTAAACCGAGTGTATCACCTTGGGGAGCTCCTGTATTGTTTGTTAAGAAGAAAGACGGGAGTTTGAGACTATGCATAGATTACAGACAGCTGAATAAGGTGACTATCAAAAATAAGTACCCTCTCCCTAGGATAGATGACTTATTGGATCAATTAAAGGGTGCCTCCATCTTTTCTAAAATTGACTTGCGATCAGGATATCATCAGATTAGGATTAAGGAGGAGGACATACCAAAAACTGCCTTCAGGACTAGGTATGGGCACTATGAGTTTCTCGTAATGCCCTTTGGGTTGACTAATGCACCTGCAATTTTCATGGATTACATGAATCGCATTTTTCGACCCTACCTAGATCAATTTGTTGTAGTGTTCATTGATGACATCTTGATATATTCTAAGAGTGAGAAAGAACATGAACAACATCTCCGAATCGTGCTACAAGTGCTGAAAGAGAAAAAGTTATATGCTAAATTGGAGAAGTGTGAATTTTGGCTGTCAGAGGTGAAGTTTCTCGGACATGTCATCTCTAATAGAGGGGTAGCCGTAGATCCTAGCAAGACGGAAGCAGTGATTAAGTGGGAGACACCAAAGACGGTTACGGAAATCAGAAGTTTCCTTGGTTTGGCAGGATACTACAGGAGATTTATACAAAACTTCTCTCGTATAGCCTTGCCATTGACTAAATTGACCAGGAAGGGAAGTCCTTTCAAATGGACTGATCAATGTGATGCTAGTTTTCAGGAGCTGAAGACAAGACTGACCACTCCTCCTGTTTTAATTATTCCAGACCCCACAGGACATTTTGAAGTGTATAGTGATGCTTCAAAGAAAGGGCTAGGGTGTGTGTTAATGCAAGACAAGAGAGTAGTTGCTTACGCCTCTAGACAACTAAGACCCCACGAAGGAAACTATCCAACCCATGATCTTGAATTAGCGGCAGTAGTGTTTGCCTTAAAGATTTGGCGACACTATTTATACGGGGCAACCTTTGAAGTATATTGTGATCATAAGAGTCTTAAATACCTCTTTGATCAGAAGGAGTTAAATATGAGGCAACGAAGATGGGTAGAATTCCTCAATGACTACAAGTTTGAGATAAAGTATCATCCCGGAAAGGCGAATGTTGTAGCAGATGCCTTGAGTCGAAAATCTCTGCATATGGGTCAGATGATGGTGTATGAGATGCAGATGCTAGAGGAGTTTCGAAATTTGAAGCTAGCCACTACTCTTACTCCAAAGAATCTAGTCATTAATGGTTTAAGTATAGGGTCTGACCTTAGAGCCCAGATCAAAGAAGCTCAAGCTCACGATCAATACTTACAAGATCATAAAGACCAAGGTAATTTTTCTGTAATGGAAGATGGAGCAATCATGTATCAGGGAAGGATTTGTGTCCCTCAAGAACAAGAGTTGAGGACTAAGATACTGAAGGAAGCGCATCAAAGTAAATACACAATCCATCCTGGATGCACTAAAATGTACCAGGATTTAAAAAGGATGTATTGGTGGCCAGGGATGAAAAATGACATTGCTGAGTTCGTGGCAAAATGTTTAACTTGTCAGAAGGTGAAAGTGGAACATCAAAAGCCAGCAGGATTTCTTCAACCTCTGGAGATTCCTGAATGGAAATGGGACAGTATTTCGATGGACTTTGTTGTAGGTTTACCTAAGACCTCAGTGGGACATGACTCTATCTGGGTAATAGTTGACAGATTAACCAAATCTGCTCACTTTTTGCCCATAAAAATAAACTTTTCACTAGATAAATTGGCCCAATTGTACGTTCAGGAAATAGTTAGACTCCATGGGATTCCCTTAAATATTGTTTCTGATAGAGATCCGAGGTTCACGTCGAGGTTTTGGAAGGCATTGCAAGAAGCTTTTGGTACTCAATTGCGGTTCAGTACTGCCTACCATCCTCAAACTGACGGGCAGACAGAACGAACCATTCAAACCCTAGAAGATATGTTGAGGGCCTGTGTGATAGAGCAAGGTAAAGGATGGGATAAGTACCTACCTTTAGTAGAGTTTGCTTATAATAATAGCTATCACTCTAGCATTAAGATGGCCCCCTATGAAGCTTTATACGGTAGAAAGTGCCGATCTCCACTATGTTGGTTCGAGGTAGGAGAAAAGAACTTGTTAGGTCCTGATTTAGTTCAACAAACCACTGAACAAATCAGGATGATACGAAACAAAATACTTACAGCTCAAAGTCGGCAAAAGAGTTACTACGATAAGAGACATAGACCTCTAGAGTTTGAGGAAGGAGACCATGTATTTCTGAAACTTTCCCCGACTACTGGAGTTGGTAGGTCTCTCAAAACAAGAAAGCTAAGTCCGCGATTTTTAGGACCCTACCAAATTCTAAAGAAAGTTGGGACATCAGCATATCAAGTTGCTCTCCCACCTAATTTGTCCAACCTGCATAATGTTTTCCACGTATCACAGCTGCGGAAGTATCTTTCAGATTCATCACATATAATACTGGATGAACCAATCCAAATAAAGGAGAACATGACATACCAGCTAGTACCTGCATCCATATTGGACACTGACGTGAAGCAACTGAGAAATAAAACCATTCCCCTAGTTAAGGTGTTATGGGAAGGTTTGACTCCGGAAGAAGCAACTTGGGAGCTGGAAGAAGTCATGAGGAAGAAATATCCGCAATTGTTCTTATAAGGTAATTTCTGAAATTTTGAGGACAAAATTTCTTTTAGGGGGAGAGAAATGTAACATCCTTAATTTCGTTTCTTTTATTGATAAGGGTACATAAAAAATTTAATTAAGGAAATAAAATTTATTAGACAATATTTTAGATATCTAAGGAAATATAATCCTTAGAAATTCTTCACCTTATGTATATGCATAGAAAATGTTTCTAACATTAAGAGAACAAATAAAGAAGGAAAATCTAATAGGAAAGAAATTAGAAATAACATACTAAAGAGATGCAAAATTCTTGGATAAGGAAGATAAATTTTTAGAAACAAGTAAAGGTCTTAAAATTTCAAAGAACATTGAATTAGGGTAATTTTTCCTAATTCAAGAACTATAGTTACTAAGTTTAAAATCTTTACCCATACATTGGGCTTTTACCTATGGACACTTCATATAGAGTTTTTCCACTTCACATAAGTTTCTAGCAAGCCCATTGGATAACCTAAACAAGAAATTAAACATAGACTTGGACTAGGATATAGTAATTTCACCAATAGCCCAAAAATTATGAAAATGTGACCAAGCCCACCAAGAAAGGAAGAATTTTATCCAAAGCAAAGAAAATGGGTAGGACAAGCCCATAATGGGTAAGAATAAGCCCAAATCCAAGAGGAAAAATAAAATAAAATAAATTAGATGATGAAATAATAATAAGAATAAAGATTAGGTTACATGGCATTAAGACAAAAATTTAGCAAGTGGTGTGATTCTACATTCATCATTTAGGCAAGTGGCATGATAATACAAGGCTTTAGGACAAAAACATCTATATCCTTCACTCATAATTTTAGCAAGTGGTATGATAATACATGGTATTAGGACAAAACATTCATAGCCCACACAAATAATATCAACCAAATAATGGAGATTGAAGGGCTAGAAATTTGCCAATTAAAAAGGCAACCTATCATAATTGATTAAGACAAAAGAAAAATTAAATGAATCCCTAAATCAAAGGGACCTTGTCCCTTATCTTAAAAACATATCATCATAATTTTCAAAATACAAATCTCCTTTTCCTATGCATATCTTGACTAAGGAAGAGGAAGACAAGAACATAAGTTGTTTGTTTTCCAAAAATTCAACAAAGTGTATCTTAATTGTGATAAGGTAGATCCATGATCATGAAAGGTGAATTATTTGGTGGTCTATATAAGAGAACCCACCCTTACAACACTTTAATTTCGTCCAAGTGAGAAAGAGAGAGAAATAGAAGCAAGGTAGAGTGAGGAAAGGAGAGAAGAGAGAAGAAGAAAGGAAGGAAGAAGAAGGAGAAGTTTAGAAAGCTAAAGGTAAGTTTAACAATATTTCTTTTTGAAGAAAACTTTTGAAACTTATAATATTTATATGAGATTTTGATCTTAGAACTTTTATGATTGGTCATGATGTTGCTATATCATGTTACATATTGATCTTGCATGTGATGTATGTTTGAATACTTAGGTTGGTGTAGATAGTTCTGCATGGTTATGGCTATGGGTGGCAGAATTTTAAGTTTCGGTATTTTAATTTCTGGGAACAATCTATAAGGAATTAAAATAAATGGTTAACATAAGAATTAAAGATATATGTGTCCCGGATTTTTAGCCACTGGAATCATTCCATTTGGAGTCCATATGAGGTAGATATGGTCTGATTAGTAGTCAAAGGTCGGAAAATGAATCATCAGGGAAGAATATGTTAGGATAGCTTCGGTAATTTAATTTCTGGGAATTATTGGTAGGGAATTAAAATAAATGGTTAACATAAGAATTAAAGATAAATGTGTCATGGATTTTTATCCACTGGAATCATTCCATTTGGAGTCCATATGAGGTAGCTATGGTCTGATTAGTAGTCAAAGGTCAGAAAATGAATCATCAGGGAAGAATATGTTAGGATAGCTTCGGTAATTTAATTTCTGGGAATTATTGGTAGGGAATTAAAATAAATGGTCAACATAAGAATTAAAGATATGTGTGTCATGGATTTTTAGCCACTGGAATCATTCAATTTGGAGTTCACATGTGGTAGATATGGTCCAATTAGTAAGCCAAGGTCAGAAAATGGTTTATCAGGAAAGATTATGTTAGGACAGCTTTTGTATTTTAATTTCTGGGAATTTTCTTTATGGAATTAAAATAAATGGTTAACATGAAAGTTATATATCTATGTCTCATGGAAATATACCCACTGGAATTATGCAATTTGGAGTTCATATGAGGTAGATATAATCCGATTAGTAAGCAGAGGTCAGAAAATGTTTATTCAGGGAAGAGTATGTTATTAATGCTTTAGTTTTTGAATTTCTGGGAATATTCTGTAGGGAATTAAAATAGCGCGCCAACATAACAATTATAGATATATGGCTCATGGATTTTTACCAACTGGAATAACGCAATTTGGAGTTCCAATTTGGGAGATATGGTCTAATTAGTCAGTAAAGGTCAGAACCTATCCGAGAGGAACTATCATGTACTTTGATGGAGTAATATCACCTTTGTTTCTTAATTTTTCGCTACAATGTTCAACATAATAGTTTTAGATAATTGTTTTATCTTGAAATAGACACCAAGATCACCTACATCAGAGTTAAATTGAGGGAGTTATGCTCTGATTAGTAAGAGAAGGTTAGATAGGATGAAAACCTGCATCAAGAAAATAAAGAAATAAAATTAGTATTTAAAAAAAAAGATGAATCTTAATAAATGACTAGTATAGCCATAGCCATTGCCATTGCATGAACTTACTACCATTTTAAGTGTGTAATTTTTAACATGGAATTTACCCTAGTACTCATATAAATTTACAAGAAGTTTTGAAAGTGCCAGTTTTTATTTGAAAAATCTTAGTATGCTCCGTGGTTGCAGTATTTTCACATCAGAAAAGAATTATTCTAGTTACTGGAAAACAAAATTGTGATTTGTGAAAAGTGCATGTCTAAGGAAAGCTCTGGCAAGGAAAGACATGGTACTTAAGCGTGTCCATTAGTGACCCACCTCTCTTTCCTGGGAACTTTTCTGGTGCGCTATTTACAGACTACAATTACTATCCAGTTACTAAGGTATTAGTATGGAATTTTGACATGGAAATGTTTTATAAAGTGATATTTTAAATGGTTATGTTCATGGCATGATTACCAATGATTTATGGTAATAGTTATATTTTGATGAACATACTTGTTATTGAAAGCATATTTTTGGCTATCATTGTGAAAAGAAAAGAAATGAGCACGGTCACATGGCAATCCGTGTGGTGCACCAGTAGGGGACGCCCTACCAACGGTTATGATCATGTTAATAAGAAAAGAAAGAGAAAGTGTGCCATGTCGGACGGAGCGAGATAAGCCCGTACCGAAAAGTAGAGAATACTCACCCTGACCGGGGTAGCTTGAAGTAAGAATAAGTGGATAGCCATCATATGAAATTCGAAAAATAGTTATTCATGCCATACATGTCATAACTGTATAATTTTCATGTGCATGATAAAGTGCATTCATGTGACCTAAAGATATTTTCTGTAGTTTATACAGCTGAACATGACGTGATGAACTATATTGATGGTAAATTATGATTTATTGTTGAACTTACTGGGATTTAATTCTCACTATATTTCCATATCATGTTCAGAAGAATAAATATGCAGATATTCTCTATGACACTTATTATCTCTGTACGTTGGATCGAGGTGCCCTACCTTGGGCAACTTCCAGTTATTTCTGATGTAACTGTCGTAGATGTAACTGAGATTCCGGTGGACGTGCCACCCGAACCAGTGTCCCCGGAAGTAGTCGATATAGATGATTAGAACTAATATGTATCTTTGTACAAATGTTTGTAAAATAATGGTTTGTAGTTTGTAAAATAATAGTGTGTATGGAAACTCAGTATTGTATAAATTAAATAAATGTTATATTGAGTTAAGTTGTAACGAGGTAATAACTTCATGGTATTTAAAAAAAAAAAAAAATTACATAAATGGAGTTGTTACAAACTGTAAATCTCAAGAATTAGAAGAACGAGTTACAGGCATAAATAAATAAAAATCACAAAAAGTAATGACGCAGTCCCCAGCAACGGTGCCAAAATTTGGTGCGTACTGTCGCAGGTACACCTAAATTAATACCTTACCTCAAAACTAATCTGTAGTTGTGGGAGTAAGGGTTGATCCCACAGAGACTGGAATTACCTTATGTGATTAAAAAGGGGGGAATTGATAATCGCAAATTAAGTAAAGTAAACAATAATGAAAATAAATAAGAGAAAGTGATTAATGATAAAGACGTTGGTTTCGGTTGATATCCACCGTCAAGGGATTACATTGATCATCGACAACTTAATCAATCTGTAAATAAATATCTATTATTGGGGGTTTAACCCTGTTTCTCCTTAAGCCTAGCAAATTAATGACAATTGCACTAATAAAACCCTAATTAACAAGCCATCTTTTAGCACATCGGTAAAATATAACTTGTTAATCGCATGAAGAACTAGAGAAACTGACAGAGCTAAACAAATATAAACACATCGGCTATATCTAATTTAGTCAATCATTCATCATAGGTTCAATGATTTATAATCCAAAACCCTCAAACCTATTTGCCTCACGAATCGCAGAATTAAAGACTTTGTTCAAAATGCAATTCAGCGGTAGATTAAAACAGACGAAATACTAGTAGGCCTCCTACCAATCATATGAATAATCATTAAGAATAAGAACAGATAAACAATCAATATTCAAAACAAATTGAAATAATAACATCAGATCCACATCTCACAATGTATAAAAAACCCTTGAGGTTTCAACTCACCTCAACCAACTAAACAAACTAACCACGCAAGGCCATAAGAAACTCTAAAGAAGAATTGAAGAATGTAGATGAAGAATTGGATTCAGAATTGGCTCCCTTCTCTGGTTGCTTTCCTCCCTTTTTATAGACTTTCCTCCTCCTAATCGAAGTCAGGAAGAGATTTAGGTCAAATTCCCGTCCATCCCACTTCAATTTGGGCAAAAACGACCTAAAATCGCAAAATCAGCAAGTCCTGTACGGAGGGCGGGCGCCACGGCGCTACAAAAATCCTGCCACGAGGGGCCACGGTGCGCTGTGTTAAGCGCTGCGGCGGTCTACGTTTAAGGGGCTCAGCCGCCGCGGTGCCCTGGGTTGAGCGCCGCGGCGCTCCATCCTGGTTAACTCCGCGCTGCGGCACTTCGGATTGCCTTATCGTGACACCACGGCATTCCCTTGTGAGTGCCGCGGTGCCCAGAATCTTCTAGATTTTACCAAAGTTCCGAACACGAAAGTTGTAGCTCTTTGTTTCTTCTTTTCATAGCCGCTAGAATCACCTTAATCAGAGTTCAAATGAGCGAGATATGCCTCCATTAGTGATGAAAGGTCAGAAATCAGCATTTTTCATTATTTTCTCTCTATTTTTCTCTTCTTTTCTTCTTTATTATTCCTAAAACACAACACTCAATCAATTCATATCTATTTTCTACTAAAATTACATAAAAAGTAACTTAAAACATGTCAAAAACATGCTTATTTTATAGCATGTCAGCTATCCTATTGGCTTGCTAAAAGTTTATGTGAAGTGAACAAACTATATATGAAGTGTCCATAGTTGAAAGCCCAATTTATGGGTAGAGATACTAAACTTACTAACTTTTGCTCTTAAATTAAGAAAAATTACCCTAATTCGATCTTCTTGAAATTTTAAGACCTTTACTTACTTCACAAAAATTTATCTTCCTTACCTAAGAATTTCACCTTTCTTTAACATGTTTATTTCTAATATTTCCTCTTAGGTTTTCTTTCTTTACCTATTACATTAATATTAGAACATTTCTATACATACACGTAAGGTGAAGAATTTCTAAGGATGATATTTCCTTAGGTATCTAAAAATGTTTAATAATTTTTATTTCCTTAATTAAATATTTATGTACCTTTATCAATAAAAGAAATGAAATTATGAATGTTACTTTGAATACTTTGGTACTTTCATTAATACATGAAACGAAATTAGGGATGTTACATTGAATCACCATAGATCTGAAGTAAAAAATCTCAGAAAAAGGTAAATTTTGAAACTTACTTAGAGACCTCTAATTGAAATTCTAACACCGTAGATGGATTCAGGAGCTAGATAAATCTTAAGATATGAATATTTTTGACTATCTGACAGCTTTTTATTCATCGGGAATAGTAATTTCCGGTGGGTGAATAGTGACCAAATTCTCGAAATTGTTTTCTTGATTTGTGGACCCTTCGGATACGTTTTCAAGGTCTATTTAATCAAACTAAGATTGGAAAAGTACATTTTAGGGCTATCCAATATGGGTCTCTTACTTATGAGTAGATGATTCTTCCTATGACTTCTTTTTACTCTTCTTGAACTTTAAATTGATAAATGAGTATGTTTACAAGATATTTAAATGTTGATATGTTCCCGAAATGGTTTAGAATATCTGAAACGGTTGCAATATTATGTCTAGTTCAAGAAGAGTATGAATTTTGAAATACATTGAACATGTAATTTTTACATATATTTTTCATTATATGGCAAATGAAATATGTTATGCACATGATATTGATTTATTTAGTGATATGTTTGTCTCTGATATGGGCATGTATACGTGATTCCCCTGATTGGGAAGTTTTGACAGAGGAATATACTGAGACTGAAAGTTTGTATTATATTGAGAATTTTATACTGGATTATATGGCATATGTGCATATAATATTTTCTGTGAAGGAATCCTATTGGAAATAGTGTCTGCTAACATTAGGTGATGTTAGCCCTGTTGTGCACCTTGATTGCCTCAGCTAGCAGTGGGTGGTGCTAGCCTTATGTGAAGGCCAACACACGGGAGATGATATGTGATGGAAAGCATAATTCCTCCTATATGGGCGAAATGCCAATTATATGAGATGTGATTTTCCTTCTCTTGATGTGTGCTTAGGAAATACCCATATAGAGTCCCTTCGTGTGTCTTCTTAAATGGTAGTAGCGAAAACCTCAGCGGGATGCAGAGTTTAGGCAAATCCTATACCACCAAAGTACGGAAGGGGTTAAACTCTGATATGGTGGTTCTGATATGGGATCCTCCAAATGTTTTCATAAGATTTATGTTGATGCATAACATGATTTTATTACCGTTCTTACAACATTACTTATGAAATAAATATGCATATTAATTTGAACAGAGTTTATTTGAAATGCGGGTCCCATATGAATGTACCTCCGAATTGTGATTTTTAATGTGACAAGTTTTAAAATAAAGAGTACATTCATATGTTGACCTAAGAGGTCATTGGAGGTGTTATCTGCTCACTGAGTTGTAAAACTCACTACACGTGGTTGACATATTTTTCAGATAAAGACCTAGAGTTTGGTCCTGCAGCTTCTTTATCTACTAGGTGTTGTACTTCTGTGGTGAGCCTAAATTGTTTCTTGGCTCTAAGTGTTTAAATTGTAATATAAATGTACTCTAGAGTTGCTCTGAACGTCACAGGAAGGATCCTTGTTTCTGTTGTAAAACTGATAAATGTAGACCTGGCATGTATAATTAGTTATGTTGAAATTTGTAAATGTGTGATATTATCTTGATATTCAAAAATATATGATGTTGATTTCAAATAGATAAAGATAAAGCTATTGGATAGAAGTGTTATTTGCGTTCCTAAAATTAGGGGTGTGATAAGTTGGTATCAGAGCATTAGATTTTCCTGTGGCTATCAGAGCAAAGGATTCTTTAGTAGGACCTTTAGTATGGATATGAGCTGGACATATTTATACTTCAGGTGCTACTGAGAGATTCTATAGTGTTTCAATTTCCTTTATATTCCAAGTTGTTAAATTTCATAGTATAAGATTGATTGAATATTGTGGCATCTTAAGAAGTATCTATGGGTCAATTTCTACCTGAAAGTGGAAAGGGATACGCATCCCAGAGAATTTAAAGAATTAAGACTAATGCCAACTATGATCGTTTCTGAAAATGATATACGTTTTACCTGGTTGTCTAGATATTCTAGACTTTGATGTGATATTAGAAATAGATTAGTTGGCATTATGTCATGTCATTTTGAAATGTCACTTTAAGGTGATTAAATTCAATATTCTTGGAAAATTTTCTTTCTTAATACAAGGAGATCGTAGTGAGATACCCAGTAATCTAATCTCTGCTTTAACATCCTATAGTGATTATAAAAAGGTGTCAAGAATATTTGACAGTGTTGAGAGATGTTGATATAAAGTATACCAGTGTAAATCAAGTTTCAGTGGTTAGAGAATTTTTTGATGTAATTCCTAAGGAATTGTTAGGATTACCCCGAAGCAAAAAATAAAATTTGGTATTGATTTATTTCCTGGAACCTAACCAGTGTCTATATTTCCATATAGAATAGCAACTACTGAACTTAAGGAACTGAAAAGGAATTAGTTATAAGACATGTTAGACAAGGGATTTAAAAGCCCTAGTACTTTTACTTAGAGTGCTCTAGTTCTATCTATGAAAAAGAAATATGGATCACTATGGCTATGCATAGATTATAGACAGTTGAATAAAGTGACAATGTGGAATAAATACTCATTACCTCGTATAAAAGATTTATTTGACCAGCTACAAGGTGCTCAATATTTTTAAAAAAAGTTAATTTAATATATGAGTATCATTAATTGTGGACAAGGGAAGAGAATAATCAAAAAATTTCTCTTAGGATTCAGTATGGGCACTATGAGTTTTAGTGATGTCATTTGGTTTGACAAATGTCCAGTTGCATTCATGGACTTGATAAATAGAGTAATGAAGCCATCCTTGGATCAATTTATTATTATATTTATTAATAATATACTAGAATATTCTAAAAGTTCAGAGGATCATAAGTAACATTTAAAAATAGTTTTACAAACTCCAAGGGAGTATTAGCTATATGCTAAGTTCTCAAAATACGAATTCTGACTTAGTAGTGTTACTTTCTTAAGGTATGTGGCTAGTAAGAAGGTATCCAAGTTCATCCTGAGAAAGTAAAAGTGGTACAACAATGTCCACATCTTGCTACAGTTATAGATGAAGATCTAAGTCTAACTTGTGCTTTCCATGGTTGTCTGTCGTCCAATTTATTTGAGCCATAGTTGGATCAGGTACATGAACATATGCTTGTAAAGCATCAGTCAACTCCTCAGCATTTGAAGCTGCGATGAGAATTTGTCGTGCTGAGTGTGAGATAAACCTTTGTTCCACAGCATGATCAAGAAAAGACAATAGACCATTAAAGAAATGGTTAACATTTAACAAACCTATCAATTTGTGAGGCATATTTAGTTGTGCCCAAGAGACTATTTGGAAAATCTCCTCTAAAGTACCAATACCCCCTGGTAAGGCAATGAAAGCATCAGCATTACTCATCATTCTAGCCATACGCTCATGCATGGATGCAACCCTAAATTCTTCCCCAATTTTCTTTTCTAAGATGTTGGATGCAGCTAGAGCTGTAGGAATAATACCTAGAACTTGATATCCTTCTATATGTACAGTTGTAGACACATACCCCATTAACCCACGATTACCTCCACCATAGACTAAATGAATTTTTTTCCTAGCCATCACCATACCCAGGTTTTGTGCTACTTTATCATATTCTCCATCTTTCCCAAGATTGGAACCACAAAAGACACAAATATTTCAAAACTGACGGAATGTGATTCCCTCCATAGCTGTACACACTTTAACTTTGAGTATGAAAGTAAAGATACTAACGTGTGTATTTATAGAATTCAAAGAAGGACATACATATGATAGCTATGTGAATAGGCTAGGGATAATTAGAACAACTATGTGAGTGATTGATAGATATAAGCTAAATTGAAGGTGAAATTTTTAAAAATGACGGCAAGCATGTGTCATTGTAAAAAAAAAAGTGAAGATGCAAACCAAATAGTTATTGAAAAGGGACAATTAAATGATTTTTCTTGTTTTCTCAATGTTCTTGCCAGTCCACTATCAGTATTATTAAATCAACTAGCTATTCTAAGAAATTTTAATTTGGACTGTTTATTTTACAGTTGATTGATGACATCTATTTGGAAGCAATCAACTGCATCCTACCAGTTAACTACGTATTCTTTTATTTTCACAAACTTTTATAAGCTCAGAAATGTTTCTTTTTCCAGGTGCTATCTTTCCACCGAATACTAATAGATTTAAAGTATATTTTGATACATATATTCAAAATTTGTGGCCACCAATTTTTGCCAAAATAGTAGCTAAATTTTGTTTACAGATTTTTAAGAATTACGGTCGCTGATTTTAACTTTTTCCAATGCTTTGTCCAAAATTTCTGACTTTCTATTTTGGCACCATGCTCTATTATCTATTCCGCATTTTCTGCTGCATCGTCCTATATTAATATTTGACATTAAATGCAAGATTCTTTTTCCTTATTATATGGAGATTTAATTTCTAATTTTTAAAACTCAGTTATTATAGTGTCCAATTGGTTAGTAGATTAAAGTAATAGAGATTTTGAAAGGAATAGACAGATGATAATCTAATGGTGCTTTGATGAATGTAATCAAGGGAATTAACAGTGTTGAAGTTTTTGAGGAGTAAAGTATGGAAAATAGGATTTAAGTTAATCTTAAAACTTTTAATTTGGAAACATAGAGAATATTTTGAGAATCATCTCCGAGAATAATGTAAGTGATTAAGATCTTTGCGTTGAGGATTTATACTATGCTAAATTGAGTCTAGTATCTAGGATGTATTTAGGATGTGAATTATGTTGAGAAATCAGATTTCAGAAGAAGCCATAGATTGTGAATATGGATAATCTTAGGGCAATAAGGATATATTAAGATCTGAAAGAATTCTATTAGTATAATGATAAAAAGATGATACAAGTGAAATATTTTTCGTTGTTTGGTATGTTAGCAAGTAAAAATTTAATATTTTGTTTAGATTATAGTATGGATGATAGTAAATTTAAATGATGTGTTTATACATTAGAAGTTATGCTTTAGGTATCTTTATATAATTTTGGTGAAAGTTAGAAGAAATTAATTGTCCTTAGGTGAACTTGCTCATATCAGTAATTATCAGGCCAATATACAATAATACCATTTGAGATTTTACATGAACATCATAGGTCTATTAATATGTGAGTGAATTGAGTAAAGTTAAGCTTTGGAAATCTAATTTGGAATAACATGCAATAGATGTAATATGACTTACCTAAATTGATGATGCTAACTTGGAGAGCATGCTTCAAGCATATGTTTTTGAGATTGGTGGGAGATTCCTTAGCATATTTTGTCTATAATAAAATGATATTAGAAGATTTAAGCCTTATGTAAGAGTGTTACAAATTTTCTGTTAAATGACTCAGTGGAGTTAGATTTATTATAAGATGTCATTGATAAAATGAAATTGATTAGAAAAAGAATATAGGAAACTTAATATAGGTCAAAAGCCTAAAAGACCAGGAATATTGAGCACTACAAATTATTAGCTGGTAACCAAATATTCTTGAAGGACTCACCCATGGAAGAGGTAATGAGGTTTGGAAAGAAAGAAAAAAAAGTTAAGCTCTAGGATATAGGCTCTTTTGAAATCTTGGACAAAGTATGCATAGTATATATTGCTTAGCTTTACATCAAGATTAAGTGATGTTGGTACAATCTTTCTTGCATTAATGCTAAGGAAGTACCTATCAGATTCTTCTCATATTATTGGGTTTCAAGAACTTGGCTTAATTATGAGGAAAAAAATGATTATTGTTGATTCATAAGTGAAGAACTTATGGATGAAAGAAATCCCTATGGTTAAGTTTATATGACAAAACCACTCAAGTGAGGAAGCCACCTGAGAAGTACAAGATGACATATAGATGATATATCCTTAATTATTTAAGTAATAAGGTGAGTAACTCCGAATTATGTCTTGTTTTTATTCCTTACATGTGGTAGGATGGTGATGAAATTCGGAGACCAAATTTCTTTAAGGGGGGAAAATGTATTAACCGTAAAATTTAAAGAAAATTCTAATTAAAGAAAATTTGGAATAAAAGAGAGAGAATTTCAAAAATGGGGATAAGAACCTTAAAAAATATTTATATTTACTACATGGGTTAAAGAAGTACAAAGAAAATATGAGAATTTATGTTTTGGGGCATAATTTTTATTTTTAAATGATAATATTTTCCTATAAATAAATATATTTTTTATTTGTTTAAAAATGATTACGTCTTGCTAAAAGTAAGTAGACTTTTACGTAAAATAATTATTGTTTTGTTTAAAATAATTATATTAGCCTCTAATAAATTTTTATTTTATTTTAGAAATATTCTTTCGTTTAATATGTATAAAGATATTTATTTTGAGATTAGTTTTATTACGAATTTTATAAAAAAAATCATGATTTAAGATTTTAACTAAAGTTTTATGATAATGTAAGTTTTTAAGAATTTTTGGGATATTTTTGGTTGAAAAACAGAATTTATATGAATATATATAAAAGAATATCCTATTATTCAATTATTAAATTATTATTATTAAAAAAAAAGAAAATAAAAAGGGGAAGGAGGAGACTACGGAGAGAACGAAGATGGAGATTTCTGAAAACCGACATTGGGGAATAGTGAGTGAATAGTAATCTTCAACTTTCTCTCTCGATCTGGAGTGCCTATTAGCTTCCGATCTCAAAACTGAAGGTGCTACTAGATTCAGGACGAAGAGTACTACAGTTTGGACCGATCAATTTTTCAAATCAGCCGTTGAATCACCGTAGATCTGAAATAGAAAATCATAGAAAATGGTAAATTCTGAAACTCTTATTTAGAGACCTCTAATTGAAATTCTGACACCGTAGATGGATTCAGGAGTTAGATAAACCTTATGATATGAATATTTTTGACCATCTGATAGCTTTTTTGTGAATAGTGATTTTCGATCAGTGAATAACATTTTTCAACGGTGAATAGTGACCAAATTCCCAAAGTTGTTTTCTTGATTTTTGGACCCTCTTGATATATTTTCGAGGTTTATTTGATTAAACTGAGATTGAAAAAGTACATTTTAGGGCTATCCAATCTGGGGCTCTTACTTGTTTTAGGGCTATTCCTATGACTTGTTTTAACTCTTCTTGAAATTTAAATTGATAAATGAGTATGTTTACAAGATATATATACGTTGATATGTTCCTAAAATGGTTTAGAATATCTGAAACGGTTGCAATATTATGTCTAGTTGAAGAAGAGTATGAATTTTGAAATGAAATTTTGAAATACATTGAACATGTGATTTTTACATGTATTTTTCATTATATAGCAAATGAAATATGTTATGCACATGATATTGATTTCTACAGTGATATGTTTGCCTCTGATATGGGCATGTATACGTGATTCCCCTGATTGGGAAGTTTTGACAGAGGAATATACTGAGACTGAAAGTCTGTATTATATTGAGAATTTTATACTATATTATATGGCATATGTTCATATGATATTTTCTGTGGAGGAATCCTATTGGAAACACTGTCTGCTAACAACAGGTGATGTTAGCCTTGGTGCGCACCTTGATTGCCTCAGCTAGCAGGGGGTGGTGCTAGCCTCATGTGAGGGTCAACACACGGGAGATGATATGTGATGGAGAGCGGAATGCCTCTTATATAGGCGAGATGCTAGTTATATGAGATGTGATTTACCTTCCTTTGTTGTGTGCTTGGGAAATACCTATATAGAGTCCCTTCGCGTGTTCTTTTGAATGGTAGTAAGGCAAACCTCAGCGGGATGTGAGTCCCATATGAATATACCTCTGAATTGTGATTTTCAATGTGACAAGTTTTAAAATAAAGAGTGCATTCATATGTTGACCTAAGAGCTCATAGGAGGTGTTATCTGCTCACTGAGTTATAAAACTCACTACACATGGTTGACATATTTTTCAGATAAAGACCTAGAGTTTGGTCCTGCAGCTTCTTTATCGACTAGGTGTCGTACTTTTGTGGTAAGCCTAAATTGTTTCTAGGTTCTTAGTGTTTAAATTGTAATATAAATGTACTCTAGAGTTGCTTTGAACGTCATAAGCAAGATCTTTGTTTCCACTGTAAAACTAATAAATGTAGACCTGGCATGTATAATTAGTTATGTTGAAATTTATAAATGTGTGCTATTATCTTGATATTAAAAAATATATGATGTTGATTTCAAATAGATAAAGAGAAAGCTATCGAGCAGAAGTGTTATTCGCGTTCCTAAAATTAGGGGTGTGATAGTACATCACTAAAAGGTAATCCATATCAATAACTCTATAAAGATTAAATAAAACATATATGTGATATAAAATAAAATTAAAACATATAATAAAAAAAAGGAAAAGTGAAGTCTGCTTCTAACCCCAGCACCAAAATTCTCTCCCGCTTAAACTAGACCAGTGGTGTTCTTCTTTCTCTTGATTTTTTGCATTATTGTTTCACCTTGCAAAGATGAAATCAACTCTTAATCCTCACCTCTCCTTCACCTTGGTTCATAGGAAGAAGTGCTTGAACCTACAGCTTCGTTGGTGAAAGGTTCTGTGTTATCGTTTCACCTTGCAAAGCCGAAATGAACTTCTCAATCCTTATATCTCCTTCACCTCGGTTCCTAAGGAGAAGTGCTCGAACCTGTAGCTTTGTGGGTGAAAGGTGCTGGAATTTGCTACGTCGTGGCGGACATTACTGGAGAATCCATCTTGAAGCATCAAGGTACTCTAATCCTCCTTCAATTTTTTGCATTCTGTTTAATTATTTTGGGGGTTTTGATTTTCCAGTTGGGATTGGTTTTTTTGGTTATAGATTTCTGCATTTGACCTAATTTTGGGGGGTGGAGTGAAAGGCTAGGGCTGATGCATTTGAGCTTTGTATCTCGGCCTTCCTCTCCTTCTCTGCTTCCTTACACTCAGATGAATTCTCTTTGAAGTGCTTTTGCCATGTCTTCATCTATCTCCCTCTCCTTCGTCTTTTAACCCTGTCTTCAAATGCATTTGGTAATTGGGATCAATGACATCAATTTCTCTGTGTGCATTTAATTTTTCTTGGATCATTTCGTTGTTGATTTTAATCATGTCTTCCATACTGATTTACTTACTAAGTGCCTCTTGAAATTTGATAGAGGACTCTTTGAAACCTAAGTCTGGACCCATTCTGTGTGCCTAGACCCATTCTGTGTGCATTCAGCCATCAAAGGTAACAGCTACTAATTACCAACTGATTTAGGTGTTCGTGTGCTCCCATTCTGTACATTTTTACTTCATAATGATTTTGGGTCATTTGATTAGCTTACATTGAAGGTTATTTTGTTCAATAACCTATATGTTTAACTAATGAATTGTCCCACATTATTTAGATGAAGTGCAAGATGTTGCTATTTGATTCAGTAAGATAACTGATCTAAAATGCCTAGGACAATATAAAATTTGGGAACATTTATCCCTACTTTGGTAGCACCTAGCCTTTCTTTTGTCAATATTTGAGGCTTGTTCTATTATTTCTAATTCTATATAATGTTTACTATGGAATGGAAAAGAATAAGTTGTTTTAAGAGCTACTCTTCTTAGTGGATTCATATTTGGACAAATATTCTTTTTATTTTGTTGTATGCTTCAACTGATTTAGGTGTTCGTGTGCTCCCATTCTGTACATTTTTACTTCATAATGATTTTGGGTCATTTGATTAGCTTACATTGAAGGTTATTTTGTTCAATAACCTATATGTTTAACTAATGAATTGTCCCACATTATTTAGATGAAGTGCAAGATGTTGCTATTTGATTCAGTAAGATAACTGATCTAAAATGCCTAGGACAATATAAAATTTGGGAACATTTATCCCTACTTTGGTAGCACCTAGCCTTTCTTTTGTCAATATTTGAGGCTTGTTCTATTATTTCTAATTCTATATAATGTTTACTATGGAATGGAAAAGAATAAGTTGTTTTAAGAGCTACTTTTCTTAGTGGATTCATATTTGGACAAATATTCTTTTTATTTTGTTGTATGCTTCAACTGATTTAGGTGTTCGTGTGCTCCCATTCTGTACATTTTTACTTCATAATGATTGTGGGTCATTTGATTAGCTTACATTGAAGGTTATTTTGTTCAATAACCTATATGTTTAACTAATGAATTGTCCCACATTATTTAGATGAAGTGCAAGATGTTGCTATTTGATTCAGTAAGATAACTGATCTAAAATGCCTAGGACAATATAAAATTTGGGAACATTTATCCCTACTTTGGTAGCACCTAGCCTTTCTTTTGTCAATATTTGAGGCTTGTTCTATTATTTCTAATTCTATATAATGTTTACTATGGAATGGAAAAGAATAAGTTGTTTTAAGAGCTACTCTTCATAGTGGATTCATATTTGGACAAATATTCTTTTTATTTTGTTGTATGCTTCAACTGATTTAGGTGTTCGTGTGCTCCCATTCTGTACATTTTTACTTCATAATGATTTTGGGTCATTTGATTAGCTTACATTGAAGGTTATTTTGTTCAATAACCTATATGTTTAACTAATGAATTGTCCCACATTATTTAGATGAAGTGCAAGATGTTGCTATTTGATTCAGTAAGATAACTGATCTAAAATGCCTAGGACAATATAAAATTTGGGAACATTTATCCCTACTTTGGTAGCACCTAGCCTTTCTTTTGTCAATATTTGAGGCTTGTTCTATTATTTCTAATTCTATATAATGTTTACTATGGAATGGAAAAGAATAAGTTGTTTTAAGAGCTACTCTTCTTAGTGGATTCATATTTGGACAAATATTCTTTTTATTTTGTTGTATGCTTCAACTGATTTAGGTGTTCGTGTGCTCCCATTCTGTACATTTTTACTTCATAATGATTTTGGGTCATTTGATTAGCTTACATTGAAGGTTATTTTGTTCAATAACCTATATGTTTAACTAATGAATTGTCCCACATTATTTAGATGAAGTGCAAGATGTTGCTATTTGATTTAGTAAGATAACTGATCTAAAATGCCTAGGACAATATAAAATTTGGGAACATTTATCCCTACTTTGGTAGCACCTAGCCTTTCTTTTGTCAATATTTGAGGCTTGTTCTATTATTTCTAATTCTATATAATGTTTACTATGGAATGGAAAAGAATAAGTTGTTTTAAGAGCTACTCTGCTTAGTGGATTCATATTTGGACAAATATTCTTTTTATTTTGTTGTATGCTTCAAAATCTCCCTTCTTGGTTTATATATATATATATATATATATATATATATATATATATATATATATATATATATATATATATATATATTAGCTAGGTGTCCTATTATCTTATAGTGAAATCCTCTGTAGTTTTTGGGTTGATTTCCTATCCTCTGGAGTTAGCCATTTAAGATTTATGTAATGATAAAGCCATTTAAGATTTCCTAACCAATTTTTTTTTGCCACCTTTTTTATTAGCCTCTTCAATGCCATTTGCCATTTAAGATTTATGTAATGATAAAGACAATATTAATCATTTGGTTAGTTTAAGAATCAAAGACTTGAAAAATGCAATCCAATGCAATCAAAATACCTTCACCACTTCAAGTATATATATAAGAGAAGAGAGTAGGTTGCAACAATTTTATTTAAGTTTGAAACAGAGAAATGAAGAGAGGAATTTGTTCCTCAAGAATTATAGGCAGGAATCATAGAAATCATAGAAAATATGTTTATACTTACCCTTGCACTTGATAATCTAGTGAGAAAATATGATTATACTTACCTTTGAAGAACTCATTGATTTTAAAAATATTAACTTTAAAGTAACTCTCTAATACCTAACTTCAATTTTTTATTTTATAAATTCATATAGGCCCAATTGTGGTAGTAGTAAAAGTTGAGTAGGTAGTTGGAAATATTTTTTTCACGCAATCTATTTTATGTGTTTCAATTAGAAGATATTATCTAAAGGTTATATATATACTAAATGAATTTACAGATTCATCCCCTTGGCATTTGGCATTAGGTTTTGAGGTATTCACGAGACAAGCCAGAGTATACGCACTGTCCCTTTCTTCTGAGTTCTGGCAGTCTTAAAATTCGTTCAGGACTCTTTAGGCCATGCACTGTCCCTGCCTTTCTCTTGTAAATCAGAGCCTTTAAGCAAAACCAAGCTTCACAGACTTTAAATTAATCTCACAAAATGGTTACAAGCCAGTCACTCAAATTTGCTCTTCTCTTTGCCTTCTTACTAACCATCCCCATCTATGCCCTTAACATAGGAGTTAAAACCACCAGAGTCACTATCTCTGTGGTTCACTTCTTGCTTTATCTATCCAAACACATTCATTTCAACATAAGGAAATATCTTTTTCTTTTTCTAATTATTTTCTTCTTTATTCATATGCAAAGCAAAGAGTGCAGCAGAACATGTGAGTTGTAACGACTGGTTTTATATATATATATATATATATATATATATATATATATATATATATATATATATATATATATATATATATATATAGCGACCGATAACGGATTCCAAGCAGCGAACCATACACGTTTATATAAGCAGCTAATATTCCATTATCATAATATTCGAACTACATCAGAGATTAATATTTATACATAAGAGACATTGAGACACATAACTACATCAACTTAACTTGAACCCTATACCGCACATCTCCCCTTGGTGTAAAGGATGGAGAAGGTGATGCTAGCATCGGGATCTGTACAAAGCATCGTCATCCAATGGATCTTCCATGATCAAGTGTACAGAAGCAGCTAGCGTATCGTTTGCTCTTATCTGAACATAACACCAACAATAATGAGAACGAAGTTTCCCAATAGGTTTAACATTAAAAGCATCATATGGTAAATAAGGAAAACACAATGTTATGTCCAGATGTATAAACTATAGAATACATTTTCTCTTTTTATATGAAAAAATAACAAGAATGTATAGCATGCTTTCATATTCAACAGACAGGTTATGCATCAATATAAGGCATGTATAATAACTAGGTTATACTTCAATAATATGCTTCTGTATCTATCTTTGCAGCACTTTCATGCAGGGTGACTGATCTTCTGCAGCCACATCACAACACTTAGTGACTAATCGTCTATAGCCACATCACCACACTCAGTGACTAATCATCTTAGTCACGTCTCCACCATGTACATCAACATGATATGGCCATGTATACATCAAACAACTCAACTTTATCATCATGCTTGCCATCCACAATCAACTTCACCTCTTCATACAATCACTATGTAATAACCCCTTTTATCGTCATATAAAAATGTACACATCATATTATTTAGTCATCGTGACCATCACAATAGGATTATGCATTAACCAAGCACATTAATAATGTCATGCATAATATCATCACTACATCATTTAACAAATATGTATTAATACCCTTACCAACAATGCATACCTTATATCATGTAATCCTCATGCATTGATATACTAGCATAGGCATCACATGGACATGTATTTCATCCATGCATTGCACATCTAGCTCGTATTCAATTTACTTACATATATCTCATCAATACATAACAAATTCACTTGCGTAGGCCTCTTTAATATGTGTTTATATCAATACATTAGACATACATCTCATCAATATGCAACATGTGATTTAATTTCTCATAATAAAAGGATGGAATTCACACTACAATGCATCATTAAAAAGGTATTTATTTATATTTTAGTTCCTCTTAACATCATCCATTCATTGGAGTTCATTTAGAGCATTCAAAATGTAAAACAGAGCAAAAACAGCCTCAAGCACGGCCTGGCCATGTCACCAAGCATGACCATGCTTCAAGCTGTGTAAACCATGCTGAAAAATCACAAAACAACCTGAAGCACGGCCTAGCCGTGTCACCAAGCACGGTCGTGCTTCGGGTTTTCCCTACAGCCCAGATTTTCGTCCAGCCAGACCTTATCTTACTAAAAAGACCATAACTCTCTCATTTCAACTCCGATTATGTGATTTAGGTGTCTATAGAAATATAAGACAATTATCTACAACGTTGATGTTTACTACTTTAATAGATTAGAAACAGAAACAGGTTAAAAATGTGTCCAAAACAGCATCGTAATTCTATGCATTAAATATGACCTTTCTTCACTCATCAGGAGATATCTCTCTCATTTCAAATCTGATCAAGGTGTTTCCAAAGGCATTACAAAGCTGAGAAATAGGGATACAACTCATTTGTTAGACATTTTTCCAGATTCGATGTAAATTATATCCAACAGAACTGACCATTCAGACCATCAATTTCCACCATTTTCAAGCCAAAAATTAGCAAACACATGTATGATCTATGCCTCCCACTCTCACTTTTCATGGCCAACCATAAATATACATCATGAATAATCAAGAGAGGATATATGAAACACTTATAAATCATTCAATATACATTAAATTCCATGAAAACATGAATAATGTTAAACCTACCAAACTAGAGATTCTTTCTCTTCTCAAGATTTCCTTAGATTCCTCCTCTTGATCACTCTCCTTCTTCATTTCTCTTAGATTTCACCTTGTTCCTTTCTCTCTCCTCTCTCTCTCTCTCTCTTCTTTTTCTTTCTCTCCCTTCTCTCTTTTTTCCTTGGCTGCCCCTTTCTTCCCCTTGATCTTTTTGGCCAACTTTTCCTCCAAGCCACTTGGTCAAGTCAACTTCTTCTTCTCCAAGCCAAGGGTGAGATATTTTATTCCAAGCTTCTCCAACAAGCTTAGCCGACCTCTCCTCCAAGGCAAGGGAAATTATTATTTTAATTCCAAGCTTCTAGAAGGTTACCTCTCCTTAACACATGCCTTCTCTTTCTTTAAGATTTACGCTTTTGCTATTTAGCCACTTTATCATTTTTCTAAGGTTTCATCGATGTTCCTTCACCATAAGAATTATTTTCCATTTATTAAAATCTGGGATGTTACATGAGTCAAGCTTTTGTTCAGGTATTTCTCTTATCCCTCTGATTTATCCCTTTGATTTTAATTTGTCCAAAATGTTTTGACTGGAATGAATTTAATTTGTCCAGCATGATTTTAATTTCTGAGACATGGAAAGTATTGTGGGTTTCTTTATAGTGGTTGCCCAGGGGAAAGACTTTGCGATGGCCTTGACGATTGTTGTATGAAGCATGACCAATGTGTACAAGCCAAAAACAGTAAGTTTCTACCATTTCTTAAAACATGGTTTTCATATTTGAATAGGTGTATATCAGAATTTACCGGATCTGACACGATGGAAGTGGGATTTCAGTGTGCCTTTTAAAACTAGATATTCACTTCTTTTTCTTCTTTTTATACTGTTGTTTAAAACTGAAATTATATATAATAGTTATCAGGAACAAGAACTTGAGTCAGTCACTGGGTCCTACTAGCAAATGGCTTTCATAATAATGTAAGGGAAGGTGAGAATTGAGAAAGATTGATTTAAAAGAAAAAGTATATTTGCATTAGTGGTATCGATGGTGATATATATGTATGTCTTAAGCTTTCAAACCAATGCTGTTAAATAATCATTTTCAATATAAACTGTTGAATTGAAAGGAAGTGGAGATGGTGGTTGTTTGATAGTGATTCATTACTTAATTGGTGTTTGACAGAAATGGCTGAGATTTTAAGATGACTAGTTCCTAGTAATGACAAAGCCTTCCAACCAATTAGGCCTCCCCACTTCATGCTTAAATTTTTAGGTTCTTAAGGTCATAACAATATGATATGGTAAGGTTATAGAATTAAATGTGGGGAGGGTGTGAGCTGAGTTGGAAAGGGAGATAGATGTGTGTTAGAAAGCTACTGATGGTGTTATGCAAATGACTACTTAAGCCAAGAGTGCAGCCAAACATTCATCAACTGTATGAATAATTTTAAAAACTCAGGAGCCCTTTCATTCAAGGGCAATAAATGCCAAGTTGATAAGGTTATTGAAGTTATCAATGTTGGGATGGCATCGTATTATCATAGCATATTACTACTACACTAGAAAATGGAACCTTCAATTTATTGAGTAAAGAGGGTAACCAAACAATTTTAGATATAGCAACAACTAAACTTCTGTATTCAGCCTCCATGCTACTTGGAAAGACCAAAGTGTGGTTCTTTAAGGTCCAAGTAACTAAAATTCCACCTAATAAGACATATACACTTGAGGTGGAACATAAAAAATAACTTTCATAGCCCCAAACTACATTTAGAGAAATCACTTACTAAATATTCCATCATATAGGTTTCTTTTTTTGATATTGATTGTTGATTGATTACATTTAGCTTTTTAGCATATTGTAATATTTTTCCTATATTGACTATTTATTGTCTTTATTTATATTCAGGATTTGGATATCGCGATCTTGCTGATACTCATAATGCATAGTTCACCAAATTGTTAAAGAGGAGGGGTAGCATTTTCTAGCACTCCTTATTTTATTCAAACGCTTGTTTCATTTAAGGAGATAATATTGTTATTGAGCAAGAACATGATTAAGTTGTATGAACTGTATCACAGCATATGATAGGTTGAAAATGTTTATTAACTTCTTAAGTTCTTATGCTTATTTAGTAACTTTGTTATTCTTTCTAGCATCAAATTATGGCAAAAATTAGTAGATTAATTTTTTCACAACAAATAGTAATGGTTTTCTTGTCCTTGTGATATAGAGCTTAATGTGAGATTCTTCATTGTTTAGATGACTTGCAAGTAATTGGATAATGTCATCATAGATTTTTATTTGTTTAATTTGCAATATATGCATTAAGAGTATCTTATCATAAATTGAGTTGGATAAAGTGCATGGCATCATGGGAAATATCAATGCGTATACCATATTATGAAGAAGAATGGAAACAAGGTAAAGAATATCCTATCAGTCTATAAATTTGAAGACAAATGGTATAAAGCAATAAATTATTGACCATGCTCACTAACTAACTCTTCTTCCATTTTTTACTAAGTTATTTTCCATAAGATATGAACCAACACTCTTATTAGATGTCATATTCTTTGTTTGTTTTGGAAATGCTCATTCAAAGACTGTCTAATATTTAAGGCATGAATAATGTTAATGCCTTCCATCTCTTTGACTTTATACTTTTCGTATGCCCTAAAGTCATTCTACTAATACATATACACTTTATCTCATCCAAATATGTGTCTTTCTCTTTTTCAATTGTTAACTTTCACTCTAAAAAATTTTGTAGGGAATATTATGGACAAAAGTTGGTTAAATGTCAAGAACAAAGCTTATCCAAGATACATACAAGGGGTGGATCATTTTCTTGATTGGGCATATAATGAAAAAAGTGTACAAAGCAGGAGTAGGTGTCCATGTAAAAAATGTAGAAATGTGGTATTCAAGGTGAGACATGAAATACGATTTGATTTATTGAAGAATGGGTTTTTAGAGTCTTACAAAGTCTGGGATCTTCATGGAGAAGTTGTAAGGATAACTTCAAATCCCCTTGATGAAAGTAATACTGTTGAAGAGGATGACATGACTGAGATGATACATGATGCATACGGAGTTGTGAACATAGAAGGGTCGAATACTAATATAGAAAATGGCGAAGAGCCAAATGTGCATGCAAAGAAGTTTTACCAACTATTGATGGACGCCGAAACAAGTCTATATTCAAATTGTGACAAGGTGTCAAAGTTGTCATTCATCGTTAGGCTTCTTAATCTAAACTGCCTTAATCATTAGAGTGATAAGTCTGTAGACATGTTGTTGGACTTATTTAAAGAAGTGTTGCCAGAGGGGGCTCAAGTACCAAATTCCTATTACGAAGCCAAGAAGGTTGTTCAAGACTTGGGATTAGACTATACAAAAATTTATGCTTGTAAGAATGATTGCATTCTATATAGAAAAGAACATGCCAATGCACAATCATGCCCTAAATGTAAATTGTCCAGATGGAAATCAAGTGGACCCAAAGGTAAAAAAGAAGCACACAAAGTCCTGCGATATTTTTCGTTAAGCCTAGATTGCAAAGGTTGTACATGGCAGGACACACTGCTAAAGACATGAGGTGGCACAAGGAGGAACGTGTTGATGATAATGTATTAAGGCACTCTATTGACTCCGTTGCTTGGAAATCATTTGATGAGCAACACCCTGGTTTCTCAACTGACCCCAGAATATTAGGATGGGTTTAGCCAGTGATGACTTCCAACCATATGGAAACATGAGCACTAACCATAGTATTTGGCCAGTTGTCCTTGTACCATATAACTTGTCCCCTTGGAAATGTATGAAACAACCGTACTTTATGATGACACTTCTTATCCCAGGCCCGAAGTCTCTAGGTGATGATATAGATGTATATTTGGAACCAATGATTGAGGAGTTGAAAGAATTGTGGGAATTAGGGGTTGAGACATATGATGCTCATTCAAAGAGGAATTTTCGTATGCGAGCTACGCTATCTTGTGGACAATAAATGATTTTCCTGCATATGGTAATCTTTCAGGGTGGTCAACAGAGGGAAAATTGACATGTCCTTGTTGCCATAAACAAACCCACTTGATGTCATTGAGAAGTACATTATGTTATATAGGAAATCGACGGTTCTTACCAGCCAATTGTAACAAATTTTTTATTATTATACAATATAAAGTTCACATACACATCATTAATCAAAACGTACGTACAACATTTCAAACACATAAATATCTACATCTTATTTATTCTGGTTGACCAATTCTAGAGATTCAGGTGCGGGTGGTTGCACCGTCACCGAGATCTGTGCTAACTTGCCCATAAATATTTTATTTAGGATCCGCCCATCATAGAATAACTCGATCTAACGTGCACTAAAAGCCAGAGCTATAGAAAAAATCTGCATAACTAATTTTCTAAACATGACATGGAAATATAGTGAGAATTAAATCCCAGTAAGTTTAACAATAAATCATTATCAATATAGCTCATCACGTCATGTTCAGCTGTATAAACTACAGTAAATAACTTTGGTCACATGAATGCACTATATCAATGTACATGAGAATCGTACAGTAATGACATGTATGACATGATTAATTATTTTTAGAATATCATATGATAACTATCAATTTATTCTCATATCAAGCTACCTCGGTCAGGGTGAGTATTTTCTACTCTCCGGTACGGGCTTTTCTCGCTCTGTCCGACATGGCCCACTTTCCCTTTCTTTTCTCATTAACATGATCATAACCGTTGGTAGGGTGTCCTCTACTGGTGCACCACACGAATTGCCATGTGACCGTGCTCATTTCTTTTCTTTTCACAATGATAGCCAAAAATATGCTTTCACTAACAAGTATGTTCATCAAAATATAACTATTACCAAAAATTATTGGTAATCATGCTATGAACATAACCATTTCAAATATCACTTTATAAAATATTTCCATGTCAAAATTTCACACTCAAGATGGTAAGAAGTTCATACAATGGCAATGGCTATGGCTATACTAGTCATTTATTATTTTCATTTATAAGATTCTTCTTCTTTTTTAAATATTAATTTTATTTCTTTATTTTCTTGATGCAGGTTTTCATCCTATCTAACATTCTCTTACTAATTAGAGCATAACTCCCTCAATTTAACTCCAATGTAGGTGATCTTGGTGTCAATTTCAATATAAAACAATTATCTAAAACTATTATGTTGAACATTGTAGCGAAATATTAATTAATAAAGGTGATATTACTCCCTCAATGTAAAGGTTATTTCTTCTCGGATAGGTTCTAACCTCTACCTACTAATCTGTCCATATCTCCCTCATAAGAATTCCAAATTAAGTGATTCTAGTGGTTAAAAATCCGTGACACATATATCTATAATTCATATGTTAACCATTTATTTTAATTCCTTATAGAATGTTCCCAGACATTAAAACAATGAAACTATCCTAACATATTCTTCCCTGATTAACCATTTTCTGACATTTTGTTTACTAATAGGAACATATCTACCTCATATGAACTCTCAATGGAATGATTCCAATGGCTAAAAATCCGTGACACATATATCTATAATTAATATGTTAACCAATTATTTTAATTCCTTATAGAATGTTCCCAGAAATTAAAACACCGAAGCTATCCTAACATATTCTTCCTTAATTAACCATTTTCTGACCTTTGTTTACTAACCGGACCATATCTACCTCATATGAACTCTAAATTGAATGATTCTAGTGGTTAAAAATCCATGAGACATAAATCTACATTTGTTTTGTTAAAAATTTGTTTAGATTACCTATATAATGGTCATAGAAATTAAAAACACATAAGCTTAAAATTCTGCCACCCATAGCCATACCCATGTAGAACTATCTACACCAACTTAAGTATTCAAACATACATAATATGTAACATGATATAGCAACATCCATGACCAATCATCAAAGTTCTAAGATCAAAATTCCATATAAATATTTCAAGTTTCAAAACTTTTCTTCAAAAAGAAATATTGTTAAACTTACCTGGAGCACTTAGTCCCCTAGACTTCTCCTTCCTCTTTCTTCCTTTCTTCCTCTCCTTTCCTCACTCTACCTTGCTTCTATTTTTCCTCTCTCTTACTTGGATGAAATTATAAACTTGTAAGGTTGGGTTTTCTTATATAGACCACCAAATAATTCACCTTTCATGATCATGGGTCTACCTTATCACAATTAGGTTACACTTGGTTGAATTTTTTGGAAAACAAACAACTTATGTTCTTGTCTTCCTCTTCCTTAGTCAAGATATGCATAGGAAAAGAAGATTTGTATTTTGAAAATTATGATAATATGTTCTTAAGATATGGGACAAGGTCCCTTTAATTTAGGGATTCATTTACTTTTTCTTTTGTCTTAATCAATTATGATAGGTTTTCCTTTTTAAGTGGCAAATTTCTAGCCCTTCAATCTCCATTATTTGGTTGAAATTATTTGTGTTGGATAGAAATGTTTTGTCCTAATTCTATGTATTATCATACCACTTCCTAAAATTATGAGTGTAGGATATACATGTTTTGTCCTAAAGCCTTGTATTTTCATACCACTTGCTAAATTTTTGTCTTAATGTCATGTCACCTAACCTTTATTACACCATTATTTCATCACTTTAATTTTATTTTTATTTTTATTTTTCCTCTTGGGTTTGGGTTCATTCTTGCCCATTTTCTTTACTTTGGTTAAAATTATACCTTTCATAATGGTTTTGGTCACATTTTTATGATTTTTGGGCTACCAGTCCAATTTCTATATCCTAATCCAAGTTTATGTTTTATTTCTTCATTGGGCTATCCTATTGGCTTGCTAAAAATTTATGTTAAGTAGAAAAACTCTATATGAAGTGTCCATAGGTGAAAGCCCAATTTATGGGTGGAGATACTAAACTTAGTAACTTTTGCTCTTAAATTAAGAAAAATACCCTAATCTGATCTTCTTGAAATTTTAAGACCTTTACTTACTTCACAAAAATTTATCTTCCTTACCTAAGAATTTCACCTTTCTTTAGCATGTTTATTTCTAATATTTCCTCTTAGGTTTTCTTTCTTTACCTATTCCATTAATATTAGAACATTTCTATACAAACACGTAAGGTGAAGAATTTCTAAGGACTATATTTCCTTAGATATCTAAAAATTGTCTAATAAATTTTATTTCCTTAATTAAATATTTATGTACCTTTATCAATAAAAGAAATGAAATTGTGGATGTTACTTTGAATATTTTTGTACTTTTATTAATACATAAAACAAAATTAGGGATATTACATCTGTAACATCCCGTAATTTTTTGATATTTTCCTTAGAAATTCTTCACCTTACATATATGCATAGAAATGTTCTAATATTAATGGAATAGATAAAGAAAGAAAACCTAAGAGGAAATATTAGAAATAAACATGTTAAAGAAAGGTGAAATTCTTAGGTAAAGAAAGATAAATTTTTGTGAAGTAAGTAAAGGTCTTAAAATTTCAAGAAGATCGGATTAGAGTTTTTCTACTTCACATGAATTTTTAGCAAGCCAATAGGATAGGCCAAGGAAGAAATAAAACATAGACTTGGACTAGGATATAGAAATTGGACCGATAGCCCAAAAATCATGAAAATGTGACTAAGCCCATTATGAAAGGAAGAATTTTAACCAAAGTAAGGAAAATGGGCAAGAATGAGCCCAAACCCAAGAGGAAAAATAAAAATAAAATTAAAATTAAAGTGATGAAATATTAGTGTAATCAAGATTAAGTGACATGGCATTAAGACAAAAATTTGACAAGTGGTGTGATTCTACATTCATCATTTTGGCAAGTGGCATAATAATACAAGGCTTTAGGACAAAAACATCTATATCCTACATTCATAACTTTAGCAAGTGGGTAATAATACATAGCATTATGACAAAACATCATTATCCTACACAAATAATTTTAGTTAAGTAAGGAAAATTCAAGGGCTAGAAATTTGCCACTTAAAAAGGCAAATCTATCATACTTGATTAAGACAAAAGAAAAAGGAAATGAATCCCTAAATCAAAGGGATCTTGCCCCATATCTTAAGAACATATCATCATAATTTTCAAAATACAAATCTCCTTTTTCTATGCATATCTTGACTAAGGAAGAGGAAGACAAGAACATAAGTTGTTTGTTTTCCAAAAATTCAACAAAGTGTATCCTAATTGTGATAAGGTAGACCCATGATCATGAAAGGTGAATTATTTGGTGGTCTATATAAGAAAACCCACCCTTACAACATTAGAATTTCGTCCAAGTGAGGGAGAGCAAAAATAGAAGCAAGGTAGTGTGAGGAAAGGAGAGGAAGAAAGGAAGAAAGAGGAAGGAGAAGTCTAGGAGACTAAGTGCTCCAGGTAAGTTTAACAATATTTCTTTTTGAAGAAAATCTTTGAAACTCATAATATTTATATGAGATTTTGATCTTAGAACTTTGATGATTGGTCATGGATGTTGCTATATCATGTTACATATTGATCTTGCATGTGATGTATGTTTGAATACTTAGGTTGGTGTAGATAGTTCTGCATGGGTATGGCTATGGTTGACAGAATTTTAAGTTTCGGTATTTTAATTTCTGGGAACAATCTATAAGGAATTAAAATAAATGGTTAACATAAGAATTAAAGATATATGTGTCGCGGATTTTTACCCACTGGAATCATTCCATTTGGAGTCCATATAAGGTAGCTATGGTCTGATTAGTAGTCAAAGGTCAGAAAATGAATCATCAGGGAAGAATATGTTAGGATAGCTTCGGTAATTTAATTTCTGGGAATTATTGGTAGGGAATTAAAATAAATGGTTAACATAAGAATTAAAGATATGTGTGTCATGGATTTTTAGCCACTGAAATCATTCAATTTGGAGTCACCATGTGGTAGATATGGTCCGATTAGTAAGCCAAGGTCAGAAAATGGTTCATCAGGGAAGATTATGTTAGGACAGCTGTAGTATTTTAATTTCTGGGAATTATCTGTATGGAATTAAAATAAATGGTTAACATGACAGTTATATATCTATGTCTCATGGAAATATACCCACTGGAATTATACAATTTGGAGTTCATATGAGGTAGATATGATCCGATTAGTTAGCAGAGGTCAGAAAATGTTTATTCAGGGAAGAGTATGTTATTAATGCTTTAGTTTTTGAATTTCTGGGAATATTCTGTAGGGAATTAAAATAGCGCGCCAACATAACAATTATATATATATGGCTCATGGATTTTTACCAACTGGAATAACTCAATTTGGAGTTCCAATTTGGGAGATATGGTCTAATTAGTCAGTAAAGGTCAGAACCTATCCGAGAGGAACTATCCTGTACTTTGAGGGAGTAATAGCACCTTCGTTTCTTAATTTTTCGCTACAATGTTCAACATAATAGTTTTAGATAATTGTTTTATCTTGAAATGGACACTAAGATCACCTACATCATAGTTAAATTGAGGGAGTTATGCTCTGATTAGTAAGAGAAGGTTAGATAGGATGAAAACCTGCATCAAGAAAAATAAAGGAATAAAATTAGTATTTAAAAAAGAAGATGAATCTTAATAAATGACTAGTATAGCCATAACCATTGCCATTGTATGAACTTCTTACCATCTTAAGTGTGAAATTTTGACATGGAAATATTTTATAAAGTAATATTTGAAATGGTTATGTTCATGGCATGATTACCAATGATTTATGGTAATAGTTATATTTTGATGAACATACTTGTTATTGAAAGCATATTTTTGGCTATCATTATCAAAAGAAAAGAAATGAGCACGGTCACATGGCAATCCGTGTGGTGCACCAGTAGGGGACGCCCTACCAACGGTTATGATCATGATAATGAGAAAAGAAAGAGAAAGTGGGCCATGTCGGACGGAGCGAGAAAAGCCCGTACCGGAGAGTAGAGGATACTCACCCTGACCGGGATAGCTTGAAATGAGAATAAGTTGATGGCCATCATATGATATTTTGAAAATAGTTAATCCTGTCATACATATCATTACAGTATGATTCTTATGTGCATAGATATAATGCATTCATGTGACCAAAGATATTTTCTGTAGTTTATACAGCTAAACATGACGTGATGAGCTTTACTGATGATAATTTATTGTTGAACTTACTGGGATTTAATTCTCACTATATTTCCATATCATGTTCAGAAAATTAATTATGCAGCTTTTGTTGCTAAGGCTCTGGCTTTTAGTGCACATTGGATCGAGTTACTTTATGTTGGGCAGATTTCAGAATCAAATAAGTTGTTTGTGGTCGAGTTGGCTCAGATCCCGGTGAAGGTGCAACCACCCGCACCTGTATCTCCGGAATTGGTCAACCAAAATAAACAAGATGTAAATATCTATGTTTGATATGTTATACGTTTGTTTTGATTAATGACATGTATGTGAACTCAATATTGTATAATAATAAAGGAAGAAAAAAAGAGGTTGTTACAACACCAATCATCCATGGTGTCGGAATAGAAGGGCATTTGATGGTAAAATAGAAAATAATGTCACTCCTACATATTTGACTGGTGAAGAAGTGCTTGATCAACTACAACTTTTACCGAGTGTGACATTTGGAAAGGGCAATAAGCGAATGCGTGACAAATCTAGCGATGCTTATAATTGGAAGAAGAAGAGCATTTTCTTTGAATTGCCTTATTGGAAAACACTTTTGTTGCAGCATAATTTGGATGTTATGCATATTGAGAGAAACATATCGACAACATTGTGTCTACGATAATGGATATGGCTGGAAAGACAAAAGACATAGTGAAGAGTCGGTATGATTTAATGGACTTGGGGATCGGACCAAGTTTGCACCCTATTAATGATGGAAACAACATCTTGTTACCGACAGCATGTTATGTGCTATCACCACAAGAAAAGTTGAAAGTGTGTAATTTTTTGGCTCAGTTAAAGGTTCCTGATACATTTTCTTCAAATATTTCAAGATGTGTCAATGTAGCAGAGAAGAAGATATTTGGATTAAAGTGTCATGACCATCACATATTGTTGCAAGAATTATTTTCAATTGCAATATGTAGGTTATTGCCTAAAGAGGTGAGTGATCCCATAATAGAGTTGGCACAATTTTTTAAGATATTATGCTCAAAGTGTTTAACCATGGAAAAATTGGATTCCATTGAACAACAAATTGCCATTACATTATGTAAATTGGAAACTGTTTTCCCTCTAGCTTTTTTTTATGTCATGGTTCACTTTCTAGTTCACTTAGCAAGAAAGGCAAAGATTGCTGGACATGTTCAGTACCAATGGATGTATCCAATTGAAAGGTAACATTATCTGACTTAGACTAAAACTTGAGTTATCCTTGATTTGAAGAAACTATTATAATTTCAACTCACTTTTGTAGGTATTTACACGCATTAAAATCATATGTCCGCAATAAAGCTCGTCTGAAAGGCTCAATTGCTGAAGGCTATTTAGCGGATGAAAGTATCACCTTTTGCTCAAGATTTTTGAGTGACAGTCCAACCAAGTTTAATTAAGTCTCGAGAAATGATGATGGGAATGTGAAAACTTGTGAGATGTCAATATTTAACCAAAGTGGACAGCCAAGAGGTGCAGTTAAATCGATTTTTCTATCCAATAAATAATTTGATGAAGCTTGTTTATATGTGCTACAAAATTGTGAGAAGATTTGGCCATTCATAGAGTAAGTTACTATAGTTTACTACTAATTAATTTGTTATTTAATTAAATTCTAATAGAATGAATGACATAATTTGTAGAGAGTATAAAAAGGAGCTTCAAACACAAACCCAAGCATCAAATGTCGATTCAAGGCACATGAAAGAGTTTTCCAAATGGTTTAATCATCGAGTAAGTGTCTTCCTATGAGTTAATGAATGTATTATATTATTAGCTACATCATAATCTCTCGATCTTGTTTGATTTCTAATAGGTCATGAAGTCTAGTTCACATTTTCAAGGAGAAAATTACTTAATTAGTTTAGCCATGGGTCCACAAAGAGTAGTTTATAGATATACAACAATTCTTGTCAACGAATTCAGATTTCATACAAAAGACCGTGCAATGCAAAGGCAAACTCAAAACAGTGGAGTTCTTGTGAAGGGGGATGATTTAGATTCTGAGAAGGAATATTATGGTGTCTTTAAAGATATTTATGAGTTATCTTACATGGGGGATAAGAAAATATATCTCTTTAAGTGTCACTGGTGGGATGTTGCTCATTTGGGAAGAGGATATAAAGTCGACAAATATGGATACACAAGCATGAATACTCATTCTTCATTAAGTATGGACGAGCCATTTGTTATGGCATCACAGGCAGAACAAGTGTTCATCGACAAAGATTGGCTTGTTGTTGTGAAAACATCAACTCATGACCTTTTTAGCATGCCCCGTGTGTAACATCCCTGATTTTTTCTTATGTTACTAATTGAAATTTATTTCTTTTAGAGAGGAGAAAGGATTTTGGATCTCATGGGAGGATTAAATTATTTTACTCAAATCAAACAAGATCATAGGAATGGTTAAAATGGCATTTATGTAATTTCATTGAAATGGCATTTATGTAATTTATGGAGGATGGGCTTTTTGTAATTAATGGATGATGGCATGGGCAAATTTGTGATTAAGAGGTAGTAGGTAGGAAATATTTTAATAATTAGAGGTAGGTGGGGAAAATGTGATAATTATGAAGGAGAGAAAGGAGTGTCGGTAGAAAGAGAAAGGAAAAAAAAGAGAAGAAAAGGAAGAGGAGAAAAAGAAAGGGGAAGGAAAAAAGAAGAGAAAGAGGAAGAGGAAAAAGAGAAAGAGGAAGAAGAAGAAGATAAAGAAGAAGGAGAAGGAAGAGGAAAAGGAAATCAAGGATTTCTGGGTGGTAAAAATCAAGCACAAGTTTAAGGATTTGTTTGACGTAGGTTTAACATCTTCTAATAAATTTTGTACAAAATATATATATGCTTTTAGATTTGTTTAGATGTGATTTTGAATAACATGTGGACTGGATATTTATATGAAATCATATTTTGGTTGTATGGACATGTATATGGGTGCATGGGATTACATAAAAGGAAAACAAGGGAGAAGTTAGATTAAGCTAAATTTTGGAATAATCTGGGAAGCATATTTTTTGAAATTTTGGGAAACTTTGACAAGGCGTTTAATGAAATGGTCAACATATGAATTGTACGTATATATCTCACGGATCTATAGGCTCTAAAATTACTTAATTTGGAGTTCATATGAGTGTGATAAGGTTAATTAATTGAGCAGAGGTCAAAATTCAGTATAGTAAAAATAATCATTTTTATCATTAATTTTCTAGAAATAGTCTGTAAGGAATTTAAGGAAATGATAAACGTAAATTTTGTAGATATTTTTCTTATCTTTTTATATGCTTTGACATCACTTCAATTGGAGTCCATATGAGGGAGATATGATTGATTAATGGAGTAGAGGTCGGAATTAGTCTAGAATTTAGATTGGTAAAATAAGTAGTTTTGTTTTAATTTTCTGGGAATAATTAGTAAGGAATCCAAAGACGTGATAAATTGTAGATAATTGTCTTAGGGTTTTATAGGATTAGAAATAACCTCAATCGAAGTTTGTATAAGGGAGATATGGTTCAATAAGTGAGGAAAGGTCATAGAACACAGCCAGGCCGTGTTATGGGTTGCTTCAGCACGGGTAGGCCATGTTCGGGGCTATTTTTAAACATGTTTGAAGTATTTTTCAAGCATGGTCGTGTCTTGAACATGGTTAAGCCGTTTTGGGGGCTGGATTATCATATTTTTACTATTTTCTGCCTAAAAATAATCTTGTTTGTTGAAATCATTTTAGGAAACATATATCCAAGAAAAATACTTTTAAAATGATGATTTTTGTATCACAAATTACTCTTTTTCTTTATTTGATTTAAAATGAATCATATTGAATATTGGTATGTGATGAATGATTATTAATCATTTGGTATAAAAATGATACATCATATTATGAAAGTGATTAAATTGCAAGCGTAAAGCTCATGACAAGTTGCTTGATAATTATATATTGTATTTGATGAATATGAATATATATATATATATATATATATATATATATATATATACATTTATATGTATGGATGAATATCGATAGGTTGTATGGCTTGAGACGGTACCGAGTAGGGGACGCCCTATTAGCCTGAGTGTGCCAAGGGAGGACATCTTCAACCAGGTGACAGTGGTAAAGTAAGGGGGCAGGAGGGTGATGTACTCACATTCCCTTATCACTTATTGTGACTGTAGTCGATCAGTCAATATGCGTATAGCAAATTGCTTTGACCAGACGCCGAGTGAGGCAAGTCATTTTACATTGAGTGTGCGGGTTGATCAGATCACCGAGTAAGGCAGGTCATTTCAAATTAAGTGTACCAGATCGCCGAGTGAGGCAGGTGCATTAAAAGTGATGATTTTATCTCCAGATCTTAATATTTTTTGTAGCTTATACAGCTGAACATAACTCATATTTTTCTCATTATATTTTATTTATATTAAGTCTACTAGGAACCTTTGTTCTCACTATTATTGTCGTGTTATGTTCAGATAAAAAGAAATGAAATGCAACACAAAATGGCGTTACTGATGGAGATCTAGATGTCAGCACCACCTCCTCACCCTTTGTATTTCAAGGGTGAAGTGTTGTATAAAGACTTTTATTTATGTACTGAAATGTTGTATTGTATAAATATAACATGTGTGAAGTTTGTAATATATATGTAAACATGTATATTGTGTTTTGAAATGTTGTATTGTATAATTATAACATGTATGAGGTTTGTAATAAATATGTATATATATATATATATATATATTGTGTTTATACATATGGCTTATTTAAAATGCGTAATGTGAAGAAAAAAAACCCGGATGTTACAAAGTTGGTATCAGAACTGGTCAATCTTAGGCGACCATGGGGTAGGTGGTCACCTAGATTGACTTAGAGGAGTCTTGAATAGTTATGTGGAAACGTTGTGTAAGGTAGCGGATAAATACAGTAAGAAAGTACTAGTATTTCCTATTTATAATCTTGTGTAGTGTGATAATTACTGTAAAATTTTGAACTGCTGTTGAGTTTGATCACCTCAATAGTGACTAATATTTTGTTTTACTAATATAGTGAGTTATGGCACCACTAAGAAGGAATTTGCCAGGCAGTGCAAATGCTACCTTAAATAACATAGTCGTAACTATTCAAGCTCAGGCAGTTGCTACGAATCAGATTCTGCAGCACCTTCAGAATATTAATAATAATGATGAGGTTAGGGGGAATGAAGGAAACTGAAATGGAAACAGAACTGGGAGTGGTAATGGATGGTCTGAATTTATGGGAACGCAGCCTCCGTCTTTTGTGGGTGCATATGACCCCATCGTTGCTTAGAGATGGCTAATGGAACTCGATAAAATTTTTGGAGTTTTAAATTGCTCTGATGTTCAGAAAGTCCATTTTGGGATGTATATGCTAAAGGGAGAAGCTGAATATTGGTGGAGAGGAGCCAAAGAGTTACTGGTACATCAAGACAGGGAAATTACATGGCACTTGTTCCAAGAGACTTTTTTGAACAAATATTTTTCCAGTAATGTGAGAGCTGAGAAAGAGATTGAGTTTCTTCATCTTAGACAAGGAAATGGGACCATTGAGCACTATATTACCAAGTTTGAAGAACTATCTAAGTTCTCAAGTATTCTGAAGAATAATCCAGATGAAGCTTGGAAGGCAGTGAAATTTGAATCAGAACTAAACCCAGAGCTTAGAAATGTTATGGTGGCATTAGAGATTCGGGAATATGCCACATTGGTAAATAAATGTCGGATGTTTGTGACAAGTCTAAAAGTAGTAGAGGATGAAAAGGAGAGGCAGACTCAGTGGAAGCAGAAGAGAGAGTTCCTAGTTATGGATAGAAATACTAGAGGAAAGAATATAATGAGAGGTAAACAACCAGCAACTATGGAACCCAGACCTTTTTTGAAGAATCCGGCAATGGGTCAGTGTGGGAAATGTGGAAAATTCCATGGGGATAAACCATGTTATTTTGGCCTAGTTACTTGCTTCCGATGTGGACAGAAGGGGCATATGGCACGATATTGTCCATTGAAAAATGAGAAAGGTACTGTACGAGCTCAACAAACGACAAGAAGAGCTTTCACTTTGAGCGGTGCTAAAACAAAGACAGCTCCTAATTTGATGCAAGGTACATGTTGTATCAACAATTTGCCTCTGAATGTATTGTTTGATTCTGGTGCGAGCCATTCTTTTATAGTAATAGAATGTGTGGGGAAATTACAACACTCTATTGCAGAGTTACCATACAAGTTAGCGGTGGTGACACCTACAGGAGAAAAAATAATTACCTCCTTAGTGTGTTTGAATTATCCCATTGTATTGAATGATAGATCCTTTGTAGTGGATCTGATCTGTCTACCTCTGGACGGTATAGATGTCATCTTGGGTATCGATTGATTAAGTCAGAATCGAGTCCTACTGGATTGTTGCAATAAAACTTTTGAGTTTCTCTCAAACCCACCGAAAGACCAAAAGTATAGTATTATTAGTGCTCACCGACTCTATAAGGAGATGAAGGATGCAGATCTGAGATGTATTTTCCTGTCTACCATCAACCCGAGTATGAAACGGGAATTGCTTGAGATTCTAGTAGTCCGTGAATTTTCAGAGGTTTTTCCCCCTGAGATTTCTGAACCTCCACCGAAGAGAGAAGTGGATTTCTCTATTGATCTAGCACCAGAGGCAAGGCCTATTTCTATCACTCCCTATAGAATTTCTCATGTGGAACTACAAGAGCTGAAGAAGCAGATCAAAGAGCTGTTAGAAAAGAACTTTATCAAACCTAGCGTATCACCTTGGGGAGTGCCTGTATTGTTTGTCAAGAAGAAAGATGGAAGTTTGAGATTGTGTATTGATTACAGGCAATTGAATAAGGCGACTACTAAGAATAAGTATCCATTCTAGATAGACAATCTATTAGATTAATTAAAGGGAGCTACTATTTTCTCTAAGATAGATTAGAGGTCAGGATATCATTAAATCGAAGTTAAAGAAGACATTCCAAAAACAACTTTTAAAACTCAGTATGGACACTACGAATTTTTATTCATGCCTTTTAGGGTCACAAATGCACCTGCAGTCTTTATGGACTATATGAATCGCATTTTTAGACCCTACTTGGATCAATTCGTAGTAGTGTTCATAGATGATATTTTAATCTACTCTAAAAGTGAGGAAGAACATAACCAGTCTCTCCGATGAGTACTTTAGGTCTTGAAGGAAAAGAAAATTTTTGCTAAGTTGGAAAAATGTGAATTTTGGCTGGAAGAAGTGAAGTTTTTGGGTCACATAATTTCTAAAGATGGTGTGTCGGTGGATCCTAGTAAAACTGAAGCAATGCTGAAATGGGAGAGACGAAAAACTGTGACTGAAATTAGAAGTTTCTTGGGTTTAGCAGGATATTACAGAAGGTTTATACAAGGATTCTCTCAAATAGCTTTGCCTTTGACTAGATTGACCAGAAAAGAAAGTCTCTTTAATTGGACTAAAGAATACGAGAATAGTTTCCAAGAGCTTAAAGTCAAATTGACTTCTCCACATGTTCTAGTTGTTCCTAACACTTCTGGATGCTTTGTAGTTTATACAGATGCTTCCAATAAAGGTTTAGGTTGTGTTTTGATGCAAGAAGGCAGAGTGGTTGCATATGCATCTCGACAATTAAGACCGCATGAGGATAATTATCCCACTCATGATTTAGAATTGGCTGCGATAGTTTTTGCCCTGAAGCTGTATAGACACTATTTATATGGAGTTGTATTTGAAATATACAGTGACCACAAGAGTTTAAAATATCTTTTTGATAAAAAAGAATTGAATATGAGGCAAAGAAGGTGGATAGAATTCATTAATGATTACAAATTTGAATTAAAGTATCACCCAGGGAAGGCAAATGTAGTAGCTAATGCGTTGAGCCGGAAGTCGTTACATTTAAGTCAAATACTGATAAGAGAAATAGAACTAATTGAGGAATTTAGAAATTTGAAATTATCAGTTATGACTGTCCCTGGAAGTCTAATTGTTAGTGAATTAAGAATTGAAAGAGATTTGAAGACTCAGATTAAGGAAGCACAGACACATGATCAATTTTTACAAGATCGAAGAAATCAGCCTGATTTTGCAATGTCAAAGGATAAAATTATTATGTACCAGGGCAGAACATGTATACCACAAGGAGAGAATTTGAAGGCTAAGATTCTAGAAGAAGCTCATCAAAGTAAGTATACAATCCATCCAGGATCTACAAAAATGTATCAAAATTTGAAAAGATTATACTGGTGGCCAGGAATAAAGAGAGATATTGTTGAATACGTGTCTAAGTTTCTGTTTGTCAAAAGGTGAAGATAGAACATCAAAAACCTTCTGGGATGTTACAACCTTTAGAAATCCCTGAGTGGAAGTGGGATAGTATATCTATGGATTTTATTGTCGGATTACCTAAGACTCAGACAGGTCATGATGCCATATAGGTAATAGTTGATAGACTGACAAAATTTGCGCACTTTCTACCCATTAAGAAAAACTACTCGTTGAATAAGTTGCCCCAGTTGTATATGAAGAAAATTGTACGGTTGCATGGAATTCCTAATAGAATCATTTCAGATCAAGATCCTCGATTTACTTCTATATTTTAGAGAGCACTACAAGAAGCTTTTAGTACTCGTTTGTGTTTTAGTACTGCATATCATCCTCAAACAGACGATCAAACGGAGAAAACTATACAAACTCTAGAGGATATGCTAAGAGCGTGCATGCTAGAGCAAGGAAAACAATGGGATGGATATCTGTCACTAGCTGAGTTTGCGTATAATAACAGTTATCATTCCAATATTAGAATGGCACCTTATGAAGCTTTGTGTGGTAGGAAATGTAAATCGCCATTATGTTGGAATAAAGTGGGGGAGAAAAGGTTATTGGGCCCGAGTTAGTGCAACATACTTCTGAGCAAATACAGATAATTCGAGATAAAATGCAAACAGCTCATAGTCGACAAAAGAGCTATTTCGATAGAAGAAGGAGACTGATATAATTCTAAGAAGGTAAGCATGTGTTCTTGAAAATTTTTCCTACTACTGGAATTGGCTGAGCAATGAAAATTAAGAAATTGAGTCCGAGATATTTATGACCTTAACAAATTCTGAAAAGGATAGCGTCATCGGCATATCAGATTGCACTTCCTCCGTATTTGTCAAATCTGCATTATGTTTTCCATGTTTCTCAACTTCGAAAGTATCAACCAGATCCGTCGCACATAATTCAAGAAGAAATAATAGCTATAGATGAGAATCTAACCTACCGACCGAGGCCGATAGTAATTCTGGATAAAGACGTGAAACAATTGAGAAATAAAACTATTTCATTAGTGAAGGTAGGTTGGGAGAGTTTAACAATGGAAGAAGCCACATGGGAAAGGAAAGATGACATGAGACAGAAATATCCATAACTATTTGAAGATAGGTAAACCTTGAATTTTGAGGACAAAATTCTTTTTAGGGGAAAGAACTGTAACATCCCCAATTTTTCTTTATGTTACTAATTGAAATTTATTTCTTTCAGAGAGGAGAAAGGATTTTAGATCTCATGGGAGGATTAAATTATTTTACTCAAGTCAAACAGGGCCAAGCTAACAACAAAACATACATGTGGTTTGCGACGTTTGCTGAAGTTGAGAAATCAATGGTGACATTCTAAAATGCACTATTGCTTAGCATATTTTTATGCTTATCTTTTCATTGTATTGTTGAGTATTCATGCAATTTTATTATAGAGAAATCCCGAAACTGGAGAGAAGGCACCACTTGACAAAATATGGGAGATACAACATACCCGTAGAACAAAAGATGGAGAAGTCGTATGGTCGGATACAAAGTCACAACAAATTCATGTATAGTTTTATTTTATCAATTTTTTTAACTTTTAATTTACATTATTTTTATTCTAAATATATGATTTAAATGTAGAGTCAACTAAAAGAGATTGTATCAAAACAATCTGAAGAAAACGCTCCTAGTTTGAGCAACAAAGAGATCTTGACCCAAGTTCTTGGTCAAAAGACGGGGTATGTTCGTGGCAAAGGATATGGAGTTAGACCTCCTTCTAAAAGAGCTTCTGGTCAAATCACTTCTGAGCATCTTCAAGAGCAAAGGAGAAAAATACGTGAAGAGGTTGTTGTAGAACTACATGGGGAGATGAATGAAGAGATGAAATTACAAGAAGAAAGGATGCATGCATAGCAGCAAGCATAGCTACAAGCACAGATCGAAGAAAGCCTACAAGCACAAATGGCCTCTTTAATCGTATCTATCCAACAGGTAACTATATATGTTCATGATTTTATGATGAGCACATTTCTTGGCCTTTGTTTTTTTACTAGCTAATGCAATTTGTTTGTTTCATTCACTGCAGTTACCCATCAAACAATTAACTTTGTTTCCAAGTTGTTGAATTTATTGGGAAGTGGAATGTATATGATCAAGTCACTATCTTTTTATATTTTTGCTTGTTTATAGTGGATTAGATTTATGTTAATCAAGTGTTTTGATCAATAACCTTTAAACCAAAGAATCTCAATTGTGCATTCCATGCTTTTAGATGCTAAGACACTGACAAATTTGAATGGAATTATATATGTATAAAACTCAATATAATGGATAAAATTATTTGTTTAGGAGGTTATTGTCATTTATTGGAAGCATGGTTTGGAGAGGGTTAGGCCACTTTCATTGATGAGCAATAAATATTATATGTATGAAATTTTTATGATTGCACAGGTTATCATATATTAGGGGTTACAAATACAATTGCTTATATTAGACTTTTTGATAAATCACGCTTTTGTGGATATCATATATCAAGGGTCTTGATTAACAATATTTATAATTGTTTTAAGCTCCTCCATACAATTCAATCTAGCTTTTCTTTTGTATCCTGCAATTACTAGTAGAATTATTGTTAGTCTAGTACGATGGCCTTACTTTGTTATCAAGATTTGTACTACATTGGATTTACTGTTACTATTTTTTATTCGATTATTTCTACTGCTTCTACTATTATTGATATTTGGCTGGTTATATATTCAACAGAGTCGGTTAAATTACCATTTTTTAACACTGACTGTGATGTAGCTGTAGCTAAGTATTATTTTTGTACCAAAGAATTAGTTGTGACTTTGCTGTGACTAAGGACTATTTTTGTACCAAAGAAAAGTTTGAATGTCATTGTTTTGTATTGTTGTGATATATAAACTATGGGTTTTGGAAGTTCTTTTATTTGTCAAACTAACTTGGTTAAAGAATCTCAAATGTTGCTCTTGTTGTTACTATTTTTTATTCGATTAGTTCTACTACTTCTATTATTATTGATATTCGGCTGATTATGTACTCAACAGAATCGGTTAAATTACCATTTCTTAACATTGACTGTGACGTAGCTATGACTAAGTACTATTTTTGTACAAAAGAATCAGTTGTGACTTGGACTATCTTTGTACCAAAGAAAAGTTTTAATGTCAACATTTTGTATTGCTATGGTATATAAACTATGGATAATGAAAGTTCTTTTATTTGTCAAACTAACTTTGTTAAAGAATCTCAAATGTTGCTCAAAAGACATCATGATTTTCATGGTTTGGTGATTCCTGTGTATTGTTTTGATATATAAACTATGTGTCACACCCCTAATTTTAGGGCACGTGAAACACGTATATTTTGAACATATATTTTCCATAAACAAGAATATCCCAATCCTTTATCAGGAAAACAGATACATATAGGTTTTTCCATACAGATACCATATACAAATCAAGTACATATACATCAGAGTACAGCAGAAGCAAGGATCCTGCCTAAGACTTTCAGAGCAACTCTAAAGTACATTTATATTACATTTGTAAATACAGAGAGCCAAGAAACAATTTAGGCTCACCACAGAAGTACAACACCTAGTCGATCAAGAAGCTGCAGGACTAAACTCTGGGTCTTTATCTGAAAAATATGTCAACCACGTGTAGTGAGTTTTACAACTCAGTGAGCAGACAATACCTCATATAACCTCTCAGGTCAACATATGAATGTACTCTTTATTTTTAAACTTATCACATTGAAAATCACAATTCAGAGATACATCCATATGGGACCCTCATTTTCAAATTTTCTCAGTTCAAATCATATTCGAATATCTATAACCACATATAATACAATATGGTCTTAAATCAAACTTAATATGCATTAAAAATTCATTCTTTTTATATAATGCTCAAGTATGTCACAACTTTCAATATACTCAATAGATAAACATGGAATTTGAGTTCATCACCCTTCTGCCTCCTCACATTACCATAGTCACAGTCACAATAGGTAATCAGGGAATGTGAGTTCATCACCCTACTGCCTCCTCAAATTACCACTGACTACAACTTCAATAGATAAACAGAGAATATGAGTTCATCACCCTTCTGCTCCTCACATTACCACTGTCATAATCACAATAGGTAATCAGGGAATGTAAGTTCATCACCCTTCTGCCTCCTCACATTACCACTAATACCACCTTCACAATACCGTCTCAAGCCATATAACCCGTCAATATTCATCAATACATATATATATATATATATATATATATATATATATATATATATATATATAAATGTATAAAAATGCACATCCATCAAATGTAATGCATAATTATCAAACAACTCGCCATGAGCTTTATGCTTGCCATTCAATCATATTCGGCAACTTATAACTTTACATATCATTCAAAACAGAACTTTCAATCTTAGTACATTCCTCTGTCAAAACTTCTCAATCAGGGAATCACATATACATGCCCAAATCCGAGGCAAACATATCAACATCATGTGCATAACATTTTTCATTTGCCATATAAAGAAAAATATATGTAAAAATCGCATGTTCAATGTATTTCAAAATTCATCTATTATAAATTACCCATTCAGGGTTTATCACATATATATATATATATATATATATATGCCCTTTCTCGAAGGCAATCAAATAACATTATAAAACAATGCGTCGTATACAATATCACATATTCAATGAGTTCAACAATCTCATTTACAAAACCATACTCTTCTTGAACTATATTTCCGATAGTAATCAATTCCAGATACCTTAATCCATTTCAGATACATATAAAAGCATAAATCACTTGTAAACATAATCAATTATACAATTAAAGTTCAAGAAGAGTATAGGGTAAGTTATATAAAGAGTTATCTACTCACAGGGTAGGACTCCAGATTGGATAGCCCTAAAATATTCTTTTTCCAAGTCTGAATTTGACCAAATAAGCTTAAAAAACGTGTCCGGAGGGTCCAAAAACCTTGGAAATGACTCCGGGAGTTTGGTCACTATTCACCACTGGAATCACTATTCATCGCACTATTCATGCCGGAAATCACTATTCACCGCCACATAACAAGTTACCAAATGACCGAAAAAAACTCCTATCTTAAGGTTTATCTAGCTTCTGAATTCATCTACGGGGTCAGATTTCCAATTAAAAACTCTAAGTAAGAGTTTCAGGATTTACCTTTTACGGAGATTTTCTACTTCAGATTTACGGCAACTCGACGGTGAATTTGAAAAATTGATCGGTCAAAACTAAAGTATTCTTCGTCCTGAATCCAATAACACCTTCAGTTTTGAGATCGGAAGCCAATGGACACTCCAGATCGAGAGAAAAATTTGCATGTTACTATTCACTACTATGCATCTTTCCCGATTTTTCTTTCGACTGATTACTCATCCCCGGTTTCGTTTTATCATTTCTGCTTTTTTTTTAATATAATAGTAATTATTAAATAATTAATAATAGGATTTTCTTTTATAAAAATTCATATAATTTCCGTTTTTCATCATAAAATATCCCAAATTTTTTAAAAAATTTACGTTCTCAATAACCTTTAGTTGAACTCTTAACTCTTGATTTTTCTTGATAAAAATCTCAATAAAACAAAGTACAAAATAAATATCTTTATACATAATAAGAGAGAGAATATTTCTAAAAATATGACAAAAATTCATTAGAGGCCAATATAATTATTTGAAGCAACACAATAATTATTTTACTTAAAAGTCTACTTACTTTTAGAAAAACATAATTATTTTTAAACAAATAAAAATATATTTGCTTATAGCAAAATACTATCATTTAAAAATAAAAATTATGCGCCAAAACGTAATTTCTCATATTTTCTTTGTACTTCTTTAATTCATGTAAATAATGAACTTATTTCACTGGTTCTTATCTCCATTTTCGAAATTCTCTCTTTTATTCTAAATTTTCTTTATTTGAAATTTTCGCTAAATATTTATGGTTATTACACTATGGGTTATGGAAATTCTTTTATTTGTCAAATTAACTTGGTTGAAGAATCTCAAAACATCAAGATTTCCATGGTTTGGTGATTCTTTTGTATTGTTTTGATATATAAACTAAGGGTTATGGAAGTTCTTTTGTTTCTCAAACTAACTTGGTTGAAGAATCTCAAATGTTGCTCAAAAGATATCAAGATTTTCATGGTTTGGTGATTCCTTTGTATCCCCTAGATATATAAACTATAGGTCATTGAAATTCTTTTGTTTGTCAAATTAACTTGGTTGAAGAATCTTAAAATATCAAGATTTTCATAGTTTGGTGATTCTTTTGTTTTGTACTACGATGACATTTTTTGTTCTTGATTATTGTGTTCTTTTATATTTGTCATTTATCATTTATCATTTTTGTTCATTACATTTAAATTATGTTAACATTAATTCAATAGCCTTTGTATATGTTGAATCAATGTACAATTTTTTTTCATTTTCGTAACTTTTAGATAAAATTATGCTACTGAGTTGCATATATTATAATTGTTATTATTTAATTAGCTTGTATTTTGAATTACCTGCCCACTATTAATATGTTTTTGTGTTATAAATAGGGGAAAACTTCAATACCTCCAACGGGAAGTGTTGTACCAAATTCTACAATTGATGCAACACTGGCAACTTCAAGAGAACCATAGATTTGATGTTTTTTAATTTTTTGTTGTTTTATTATTTGTATTTTATTTACTAACTCACATTTGATAGCTGTCTATCAACAAATATTTATTGTAGATGAAATTTTTTAAAATATATATCGTTTCATTTAATATTTTTGTTCTCATTTTATATTATAATGCATTTTATGATGAAAAAATTATTAAAAAATTTTGATATAAAAGTTTCAGCGATTATAATTTTTGTTATTAAATTTTTATTTCAATAAAACTTTCAGTGACGACTTATGTCGTCACTAAAAATGGGATTGGAGAAAAAACTGATTCATATTAACGTCACTTTCAGTGACGACTCTTTTAAGTCTTCACTGAAAAGGCTTTCAGTGACGATTTAAGTCGTCACTGAATCCTTCAGCATTAAAACTTTCAGTGACGACTTTTGTAAGTCGTCACTGAAAGTCTTGGTAAACAATATTTTTAGTGACGACTTTTTAAAAGTCGTCACTCAAAATAGTTTCCATGAAGACTTTTGTTGTCACAAAAAGTATACTATTAGTGGCGACTTAAAATGTTATCACGAAAAGTAGGCTTTAGTGATGACCTTTATCAGCACAAAAGCCCTTCAAAATTTTATTTTATGCTTATTCTGTGACGAATTTTTTTTAGTGACGATTTTTTTATGTTTTAGTGACGATCTTAGTCATCACTAAAGGTTAGATTTTTCGTGATAGCTTTGAAGGTTGTCACTAAAAGAATTTTGTGACGATGGTATTTGCAGCGACCTCATGACGACTAAAAGTCGTCACTGAATGTTTTTTGTGACGACTTTTTAGGTTTTTGTGACGACTTTAGTCGTCACAAAATCCCTTTTTCTTGTAGTGTTAGAATTTGGTGTTCATAGTTCAAGGTTTATGGTTTGAGGTTTAAGGTTTAGCGTTTAGGATTTTGGGAGTAGGTTTGCATAGTGTCTTGATGTTTGGGGTTTAGAGTTGAGGTTGAAGGTTTGAGTTTAGGGATTTGGGGTTCTTGGGTTTGGATTTTGTAGTTTTGGGTTTAGAGTTTGGAGTTCAAAGTTTTGAGTTTAGACTTTAATGCTTAAGATTTTAGATTTTTGAGTTTGACATTTGGGTTTTAGGGTCTTGATGTTTGAGATTTAGAGTTAGGATTTAAGGTTTGGGTTTAAGGTTTGACTTTAGAGATTTGAGGTTTAGGGTTTTGAGTTTGGAGTTTGTAGTTTACAGTTTAGGGTTTGATAATTTTGGATTTGAGGTTTAAAGTTTTGAATTTGGGTTTAAAGGGTTTGAGATTTTGGGTTTAGGGTTTGATGTTTGTGGGATTTCGGTTTGGGGCTAAAGTTTTTGAAGTTTGAGGTTTAGATTTTTAGGGTCTTGATGTTTAAAATTAAGAACCTAGAATTTGGAGTTGGATTGTTTTTGTTTACAATTTAGGGTTTGGGGTATAAGGTTTTGAAGTTTGGATTTTAGCATTTTAGTTTTAGGGTTTAGAGATTTGAGTTTGGGTTCGGGTTATTGGGTTTGGATTTTGTAGTTTTGGATTTCAGGTTTAGGGTCTAGAATTTTAAGGTTCAAAGTTTTGAGTTTAGGCTTTAAAGCTTAGGAATTTAGTTTTTGGAGTTTGAGGTTTAGGGATTAGGGTTTTGATGTGTCACGGCCCCAAATGATGGAACACATGACCGGTACGGCATAAGGGTTTCCCCCTAGCCGCAAGCCTAACACATAGCACGCACAAACATCCAGCACACAATCCAGAGTACATAATAAATATAACTGGCCACATATACCACATCCAATATCAAAAAATATTGTATCTATATATATATATATATATATATCTCATGAATCCAACATCCGTGATTCAACTTGGCCCATGGCCTTATAATATTCATGTGTTGCAACTTGGCCCAAGGCCTCATATTACTAACATCGTTGTAAAACATAAAACCATTTTTCAAACAACACATCAAAATACGCAAAAAAAAAAATCGAGTATCCTGCCTGTAAGTTCATGGAGGTACACTAGACATAAACTAAACTAGACAAATAGTATAAAAGAGCATTGCCCAAACTGGGGCTCACCAACACTATCTTCAGTCTTCTACGAAGTTGTAGCTGGAACAAAGTTTCTTTGACTATTTGTAGGGAGGAAACAGAAGAGGGGTGAGATCACATCTCAGTGAATGGGTAAATCACACTATAACAGAAACAGGGCAAACCAAGCACGAGTGTTTCGCAATGAATTTAATAATTGAAACATTAAGCATTTAACCATAATTTATTAAAAGAAAAGCTAAACAATTCAAATGTATGTTCAAAAGATAAAATAGAATTAAATCAGTAACTGTAAAGCAAATCAATTATGCATGGTAAGTAATAAATGAAGTTATTTATGCAATAACAATGATGAATGAGATATTTTAGAAATATTTAATCTTTAAGAAAAATGCACTAGTTTATTGTAGGTCTTTCCTAACAGATCAATCATCTTCCCCAAGCACACAGCAAGGGTAGGGTAATCACTGTAGGCGTAGACATAAGTCCACCCTAAATTCCCCCAAGCACACAGCAAGGGTAGGGTAATCACTGTAGGCGTAGACATAAGTCCACCCTAAATTTCCCCAAACACATAGCAAGGGTATGGCAATCACTGTAGGCGTAGACATAAGTCCACCCTAAATCCTTGTGTCTTAGGCAGTCATATGCCCGTCACAGTATCCTAGGCCGAAGCCTTCGAAGACCATGGTGCACCAGGGCTAGCACTCCCTGCGGCTAGCTAACAGTGATCTAAAAGGGTCCCTCCAATAGAAAACATTTGAAATATGCTATTCAAAGAGTTTAAAGTAAAACATTTCAATAACATTACAATAAAGCTATAATTCTCCATCTAGCTCTTTTCATGCATAAAATTCCGTTCTAAAATATATCTCATCTATGAATTCCCATGGAGACCTTTATAATCATAAAATTTCCCTTTTAAACATAGATCGTCCCTAGACGTCACATAGATGCTCATCATGCATCAAATCATTTTATGGCTAACTTAGTTCATTTCTATGACTAAGCTCGTATTTCTATAAATCTAGCTCAAATAGAGAATTATCAGCCTAGATGCTTGCCCTGCATACCTAGAGTTCAACAAGGATTTAAATTTATAATTTCTAACATGGTTGAAATATATTGGTTTTCAAAGCGGTAAAACAATTTAGCATACATTCCAACTAGTTAAAATCATACGAGAGAGAGTTATAAACCGAATTCGTAAAACATGCGTTATAGTATAAAAAACCCACTCACAAGTAAGGGCTCCAGATTGGACAACCCTAAAATCCTCGTTTTTGGTCTGAATTCGGTAAAACAAACCCCAAAATCGAGTCTGGAAGATCCAAAAACCTTAAATGAGCTTGGTACTGTTCACCGCCGGAAAACACTATTCACCGCCACTATTCATGCCGAAAATCACTATTCACCACCATATAAAAAGTTACTAAATGAACTAAAAAATTTCATATCCTATTGTTTATCTAGGTTCTGAATCCATCTACGGAGTCAAATTTCTAATTAGAAATTTCTAAGTAAGGTTTTTTAGACTTACCTTTTACCGAGGTTCTAAATCCATCTAACTATTCCTCTCCATTTTTTCTTTCTTTCTTCTTTCCAATACTTCGTCGCCCCCAGTTTTCCTTTTATGGTTTCGTTTTTTTTAAATATAATAATAATTAATAAATAATTAATAATAGGATTTTTTTTTATAAAAATTCATATAAATTCTGTTTTTCATCATAATATCCCAAAATTTTCTAAAAATTTCCATTCTCATAAATCTTTAGTTAAACTCTTAAATCATGATTTTTCTTAATAAAAATCATAATAAAATAAATTTCAAAAAAATATCTTTATTCATATTAAAAGAAATAATATTTCTAAAAATACCATAAAAATTCAATAGAGGCCGGTATAATTATTTTAAGCAATACAATACTTCTTTTACTTAAAAGTATATTTACTTTTAGCAAAACATAATCATTTTTAAATAAATAAAAATATATTTGCTTATAGCGCGCCAAAACATAAATTTTCATATTTCTTTTGTAATTCTTTAATCTATGTAATAAATATACATATTTTCTATGGTTCTTATCTCCATTTTCAAAATTCTCTCTTTTATTCTAAATTTCCTTTAATTGAAATTTTTGTTAAATTTTACGGTTATTACATGATGTTTGGGGTTTAGATCTAGGATTTAAAGTTTAACCTTAAAGGTTTGGGATTTAGGGTTTAAAGTTTAGGATTTTTGAGTTTAGAGTTTGTAGTTTACAATTTAGGGTTTGAGATTTTTGAGTTTGAAGTTTAAGGTTTTGAGTTTGAGTTTATAGGGTTTGAGATTTTGGGTTTAGGGTTTAGAGTATTAAGATTTGGAGTTTGGTGTTTCGAGTTTTGAGGTTTTAGTGTTTAGGATTTAAGGTTTTGACCTTCGAGGTTTGAAATTTAGAGTTTAAAATTTTATAGTCTAGGTTTTAAAATTTAGGGTTTAGATTTTTAGGTTTATGATTTTAGGATTTTAAGTTTACGTTTTAGAATTTGAAATTTAAGATTTTGGGTTTAAGAATTTTAGACTTTTGGATTTATGGTTGAAGGTTTAATGATTTCAGAATTTAGGATTTAGGAGTATTTCTTTTCATTTTCTTTTTATTTATTTTTTTCATTTGAATTATGGTTTAGGATATATGATATGATTTTTTTAAAAGTTAAGGTATTTTAGGAAAAAAAAACTACTTTTAGTTAAGAGGCTTAAATGATATTAAAAACTATATAAGGGGAGTAAAAAGTAATTTGGTCAAGATCATTAACAAAGAGAATAAGAGGTTAAGGGATATTTATGTTAATTTAAATGCTACTTGTAATTGATTCATAAATTATAGGAGATATTAATAATATAAATAAGGGTAAGTAAGTGCTATTTTCTCAAAATGAAACTCATAACTGTACCGTATCATATATATATATATATATATATATATATATATATATATATATATATAATTTTTTTATAAATATTTATAAATTGTTTATTTTATTGAGAAGAAAAAGCTTTAATCAATTTCTTTTATGCCTATACATAATTCGATTTTAATATCTTGAAAACTTGTCTGTCAATTTGAAGTTAAAAGGAACGGATTATGAAGTAAGACGATAAAAGTATCATCACAGTTGAAGTATTCCTTACAATTTCCTCCCTTTTTCAGTTTTTTATATTTCTCATTTTACATTTTAGATAGCATAAAGGAGGCGGAATTTAACTGAATTCTGGCTAATAAGTTATCACAACCTTAATTAGCTCCTGTCAACAACTGTTCATTGGAGGACCTCATTAATCAATCCTTGAAGCATTTTCCTAACAAAGAATATATTTTCGGTGTTTATAAGAGCCATCATATAAATTAAAAGCTTAAAGTTGAAACAATTTTTAATGCTTTTAAAATATTATTTCAGAAGCATATTCAAGGATTAATATGAAAAGAAACTAAAATAACAAGAATGTAATGGGGTTATTTTAATTTCTTTTCAGAGAGAAAAAGGGGGGGGGGGGGAGGGAGGGACCGACCCAAATAAATTTTGAATTTTTTTCATAGTAATGTTTCAAAAAGTTCCACTTAGCTACTTTTACGACTTACGATTATTTATTTAATAATTTTCTTTATTAAATTCTATTAATATGTGTCACATAAGGCATCGTAGTTTTATAATGGTTATATTTTTTCTCAATCTACTCTTTACATAATTATTTTGTAGTAAGGTTTGTAGATATTAAAGAGGCTGCTCCATTAAAAAAATTAATAATTGATATTTTCTATAAACAAAGTTTTTTAATCAAATTACAATGATTCTAGTTAAAATTGGGGGTTTTTTTCTTGGGGAAAATAAGGGGTGAGCAAAGAATTAAACAACACGATGAAACAAAACGAAGAATCCCACTGACACCATTCAAGGAGCAGCGTTAACTTGTACAGTGTCTTTAAGCATCAAATATAAATTGAGGTTACTCGAGCGATCAGCAACACTGTTGACCTCTTTATAAATGTGATGTAGCCGTGTGATCCAAAATCGGTTAGTCTCAAATAATTACTAAATTACAATGATTTGAGACTAAATGACATCTTCATCTGGACCTAACCATGGCGTCAATTACATGGTTTGAATTATCACACACCTTAAATTACATGAACAAAAATTGAAGCCAAATCATGTATAATTTGTCCAATAATTTTTAAAAAAAATTTAAAATGAAAATTAATTTAATTTTCAAAACCAAAAGATAAATTATGTAAATTCAAGGAACCTCATAAATTACGTATATCATTTTCACTTATTGGTAAGCGTATCATTATTTTCTAACTAGCAAATAGCAAGCAAAATTGTCCAAAAACCTTGGTTAAAGTGACTTCTTTTTTTGTTTACCATAAGTATGGGTTACACACTCCAACTCCCATGCATTATTTTCAGCAAAAAAAAAAAAACAACTAAACATAGTGATCCAATTCTGTAAATAAATACAAAAAGCTTCATATTTATTTTGTAGTCCAAAAACCAAACTCCATAGTAGTCGCGCGTTTCTTTACCCACACTATATTCTACACAACCAAGGATTAAGGATCCCTTCTTCAATCTTCATCATCCAAGAAAAGGAAAGCCCCTCACATTGAATGCCTCTTTATACAGCATATTAATTTATAGTCTTCACTTAAGATCAGTCCCCAAGTATTATCATGTTGGCATTGTCTCTCCAGCAATAATGGTGAACCATGGGTGCCCTGTTGAAATGCACCAAAATCCCATAAACAAGCCATAATTAAAAGAGTAAGTCATATTTACTAAAATTTATAAAAATTACATTAACTTCTTTTAATTTTAAAATGAAGAAATAGCTTCTTTTAAAATATATAACATTACATACATTTACATCTTAAAATTTTAAAAAAACTTTCATTAATCCTCTTATTTTAAAATTTTATAAGTAGTAATTCAACATTCTAATTAGTTGTAATGCAATGAATTTATTTATTTATGAATTTTTGAAAAAATATATAAAATATAGACTTTATTAACAATTTTATAAATAAAAAATATTTTATTATAAATTAAATCTGAGTATAATTACTACAAATCCATATAAGTTACTCTAGTTAAAAAGCCTCTTTGGTTAGTGAGAAAACCGAGATTAAAAGGAAAAAAAAACAAAATACACACACACTCACACTCACACACGCACACATCCTAAATTGCTCTTTCTCTTCATCCCTCATCAGCTATTTGAAACAAAAAATCAACCGACCTAGGTGATAAAAAAAGATAAACTAGGAACAAATTACCTGGAATTGTTCATAAAAAATTGTACTTGCAAAGGACTTGCTCCGCCATGAGCCTTTTAGAAGCATCTTTACAAAGCATTCTTCTTATCAGAACCTTCGCCGCCGGCGACAACGAGTGAAAAACGAGGTTGGGAAACCTCAAGTTGGCTTGAAGCACAGCCTCAAAAATCTCCAAGGTGGAATCGCCGTAAAACGGCGAAAATGCAACAAACATTATGTACAAAATGATTCCAGCACTCCATACGTCGACTTTCTCATTGTACCCCCCGCAACATAATAAGGGGTACCCACTACCCCGTTCATCAGCTCGCCCTCCTTGAAATCTCAGCCGACCCAAAGTCAGCTAGTTTAAGCCGGTTCTCCTCGTTGAAGAGTATATTATCTGGCTTCATATCACGATGAACGACGCTGAGGCGATGGCAGTGAACCATGGCTTGCATAAGCTTAGACATGATGACGACTGCTTCTGGTTCGTGCATGGCCCCGAACGTGATGAGGCATCGATGGAGATCCGAATTATTGCACAAGTCAAGGACAATGTGAAGATGGGTGATATGGACCTCGTACACGGGAGGCAAATGCTTGAGAAAAACTAGACAGTCATCGCCCAGGCTCAACTTGAAGAAGGTGGCGAGATAGTAGAGGAAGAATAAGGCTCAGTTGCTAAAGGCAGAGCAAGAAGCGAGGTTAGGAAACCCGTGAGGTTTAGAGAGTGAGAGGGGGACGTAATTGATTCTTGTTACGTAAAATAGGGTATAAGACCTAAATGTAACGTGGGTTACGTGTGAAGAAATAATACAAGAAACTCAAATTTTTCTCTCTTGATTCTACTCTTCGTTCTCTTTTCTCCTACCTCCGTATCCCCTTCCTATCAATTGGTGCTTTCATCGCTTGAACTCATGGCCGCCGCTACTCGTGCTGCTAAATCGGTGGATGATCGCCTGGATAAACAGGAACAGACCATTGGCCAAATGCAAGATGAATTGTTGAAAGTTCGATCCAAGCTTGGAACGAGCATGGCAGGAGTTCTCGAGAGATTGGATTAACTCTCCTTCAAGATCGGGACAATGAGTGCCAATCTTGAACAACAATGCCAACATGTTGACAGATCATCAGCTTCTCTCAGTAGATCCAACCAGAATGGAGGTCCGTTGTGGACAGGAGGGGGTAGTAAACCTTTGAGGATTGAAGTTCCACGATTTGATTGTAGAGAATCGCAGGGATGGATTTTTAAAATTCAACAGTATTTTGATTACCATAAAGTGGATCACGAGGAGCGATTACGTGTGGCTCCATTTTACTTTGATGGAAAAGCGTTAGCATGGTACTAATGGCGGAAAAAGAAGACCACGATCGATTCATAGACGGATCTCTTGAAGTCGTTAATGATAAGATTTGGTCCATCAGAATTGGAGGATTATCAAGGACAACTCGCCAAATTGAGCCAGAAAAATTCAATTGCAGAATACCAGGAGCAATTCGAAAACCTTTCAAATAAGGTAGATGGCTTATCGGAATCCTTTCTCCTCAATTGTTTCATTTCTGGTCTCAAGCCAGCTATTCAGTAAGAGGTAGCGTCCTTTCAACCTCAAATGCTAACCAGAGCCATGGCATTATCTAAACTTCGAGAACTCAAGCTACAACACCTCACTCATCAGCCCAAACTATTCTCTCCCTTACCACCCATATCACCAACTCCACAAGCAAAATCCTGACGTCTTATCATAAAACCATGGACACCATAGGACCCAAAAATACCTTTCCATCCAAACCTAGCCATCCTAAGACTTTAACTTACCATAAACCTACCACTCAGAAACTCTCACAGTCGCAAATCAAAGAATGTAGGGAAAAAGGTCTCTATTTTTACTGTGATGAACAATATTCCATCAGGCATAAATGTCAAGCTTCAGTGTAAGTGCTGATTACACCAAACTCCGATCAAATAGAAGACAATGTAGACACGGATCACGATGAAAAGGAATAGTACACTACAGGAGTATACACAGAACCTCATGACTTGCAAGTTAGCTTTCATGCTTTAGCTGGTATTCTAGCACCTCAGACTATAAGGTTCAAAGGGATGATTGGCAAGACTGATGTCCAAATCCTAGTAGATGGAGGCAGCACCCACAATTTCCTATAACCAAGAATTGTACGTTTACTACAGTTACCAATATCGCAAGCCAAACAATTTTTGGTAATGGTGGGAAATGGTGAAACAGTACAGTGTGAAGGTATGTGTGCAGCTGTTCCAGTGAAAATTCAGCAGCATATTTTCTTGGTTGATTTCTTTGTGCTACCCATACAAGGTGCTGAAGTAGTTCTGGGAGTTCAATGGATGCAACGATTGGGTCCCATTTTAGTGGATTACCAACAGCTAACAATGGAGTTCAAGTGGGATCAGCAAACCATCAAACTCCAAGGAGACAAACAAGGAGGGGGCAACCAATGTCTTTAAATCAGTTTCAGAGACTTCAACATCAGGGTGTAATAGCATCTATGTTTCACATCGCTTTGATTTCAAATAACACGATTCAGCAACCACAAGCAGGAAAAGTCAAGCTGGAAGCGTTATTATCTGAATTTAGTGACCTTTTTTAGGAGCCTAAAGCTTTACCACCATTTCGACAGATGGATCATGAGATTCATTTACAACCTAATGCTACACCAGTAAACGTGAGGCCATATCGGTATCCATATTTCCAGAAAGGAGAGATTGAGAAGTTGGTAACAGAGATGCTTAGCTCTGGAACAATACGTCATAGCACGAGCCCATTCTCATCACCTGTTTTGCTGGTAAAGAAAAAGGATGGTACATGGAGATTTTGTGTGGATTATAGAGCGCTCAACAACATCACAATTAAGGATAGATTTCCTATCCCTACTGCAGACAAGTTGATGGACGAATTAGAGGGTTCCAAAATCTTCTCCAAGTTGGATCTAAGAGCCAGTTACCACCAAATTAGAATGAAACCTGCTGATATCCATAAAACTACATTTAGAACACACCAGGGCCACTATGAATTCTTAGTTATGCCCTTTGGCTTAACTAATGCCCCCTCAACCTTTCAGGCCACGATGAACATGGTGTTACAGTCATTTCTACGAAAATTTGTTGTAGTATTTTTTGATGATATACTAATCAATAGCACCAGCTATGAATTACATTTACAGCATCTTCGCAAGGTGTTGCAGGTACTAAGGGAGCATCAGTTCTTTGTTAAGAGGAGTAAATGCTCTTTTTCCATGAAGACAGTGGAGTACTTGGGGCATGTAGTATCAGGGAGTGGAGTTAGTATGGATCAAGAAAAAGTGAGAGCTATGATGGAGTGGCCAGTTCCTAAAATTCTCAAAGAATTACGGGGGTTTCTGGGCTTAACCGGCTATTATAGGCGCTTCGTTCGTTCTTATGCTTCCATAGCTGCCCCACTCACAGACCTCTTGAAACACAATAATTAGGAATGGGAAGCCAAGACACAAATAGCTTTTGAGCAATTGAAAATCGCTATGACATCTGCACCTGTGTTGGTTCTTCCAAACTTTGAGCAAACCTTCATTTTAGAAATAGATACATCAAACGTGGGCATTGGTGCAGTATTGCTACAAAATGAACATCCAATATCTTATTTCAACAAGAAACTGTCCCTCAACATGTAAAGAACTTCAACATACATTCAGGAATTATATGCCATTACAAGGCAGTAAGAAAGTGGCACCAATATTTGTTGGGTCGGCAGTTCATCATACAAACAGATCAGAAAAGTCTTAGGGCTTTACTTGACCAAATTATACAGATGCCAGAACAACAACACTACTTGGCTAAGTTACTGGGTTTTCAGTATACTATTGTCTATAAACCGGGTCGTGATAACAGGGTAGCAGATGTACTGTCTCGTCAACCTGATAATACGTTAATGCAATTCATGGCCTTGTCTCAGGTGCACTTCGAGTTGATCAATGAATTGCACAAAGAGAATGCTACTTCTGAGTTTTTTCAAACCTTATATAAAGAGATCCACGAAGATCCCTCGAACCATAGTGATTATCAGGTTCGTGAAGGGCTATTGTTATTACGAGGGAAGTTTGTGTTAGATCTCGCTTCAGATTTGGTTCAACAAGTGCTCTTTGAGTCTCATTCAACACTCACAGGAGGTCATGGAGGGATTCAGAAGACAACAGCTTGGGCAGGTACTGTTTTTACATGGACGGGGATGAGAAAACATATCAGGCAATTCGTGCAACGCTGCATTGTATGTCAACAAATGAAGTATTCTACCTAGGCCCCTGGGGGGTTGCTACAACCCCTACCTATACCTACACAAATCTGGGAGGATGTTACTATGGATTTTATTACCTGTCTACCTCTTTCTCATGGTTATTCGACCATTTTGGTAGTCGTGGATCGTTTGTCTAAACAGGCTCACTTCGGGGCTTTACCTAAGGTTTATACAGCACCTAAGGTTGCAGATTTATTTGCCAAGGTCGTTTGTAAGCTACATAGGTTTCCTCGTTCTATTATTTCTGATTGTGATATAGTCTTTTTGAGTAAATTTTGGTCAGAATTATTCACTCTCAGCGGCACGAAATTGAAATATATCACCACATATCACCCACAAACGGATGGCCAATCTGAAGTGGTCAATCACGTGCTTGAACAGTATCTACGATGTTTTGTAGCAGATTAGCCAAAACAGTGGTCCTATATATTACACTGGGCAAAATATTGCTATAATACTGCATTCCACACTGCTGCGGGTATGACCCCTTTTAAGGTAGCATTTGGAAGAGATCCACCTTCAATGCTGGACTACGTCCCTACTTCAGCAACTGTGTATCAAGTTGATTCGTTACTATCCCATCGTCAAGAGCTTCTTCATCAATTGCAGCAGAACCTCACTAAGGCATGTGCATATATGAAGTTACAGGCTGACTTGAAAAGACGGGATGTTGTTTTTCAAGCTGGTGATATGGTGTTAGTTAGGCTTCAGCCATACCTTCAAGGAAGTTTGGCTCATTTTGCTTTACATAAATTGGCAAGGCGTTACTTCGGGCCATACAAGGCTCTCAAGAAAGTGGGCCACGTTGCTTATCAGCTAGGGTTACCTTCTACTGCTCGTATTCACGATGTTTTTCACGTTTCCTTGCTTAAGAAATTTTATGGAGATGCCACAGACACAGTTTTGCCATTACCACTAGACACGATGGATTCACATCTGGTTCTGGAACCTAGGAGAATAATGCAACGCAAAAACTGCATGCGGGAGGGTAAAATGATTACACAGTTCCTTGTTGAGTGGCACAATATTCCTCTAAGCTATGCAACGTGGGAAGATCATGAGACCTTTGTCACATCATATCCTGAATTTAACCTTGAGGACAAGGTCGACGTGAATGGAGGGGGTATTGATATGGACCTCGTACACGGGAGGCAAATGCTTGAGAAAAACCAAACAGTCATAGCCCAGGCTCAACTTGAAGAAGGTGGTGAGATAATAGAGGAAGAAGAAGGCTCAGTTGCTAAAGGCAGAGCAAGAAGGGAGGTTAGTAAACCCGTGAGGTTTAGAGAGTGAGAGGGGGACGTAACTGATTCTTGTTACGTAAAATAGGGTATAAGACCTAAATGTAACGTGGGTTACGTGTGAAGAAATAATACAAGAAACTCAAATTTTTCTCTCTTGATTCTACTCTTCGTTCTCTTTTCTCCTACCTCCGTATCCCCTTCCTATCAGTGGGTCTCATCCTCGTAGACGTTGTGGACACTAAAGATATGGGAGTGAGGGGAGAGGAGATGGAGGATCTCGGACTCGGTGAAGAGGCATTGAGCGTCAAGGGAGTCTTCGGCGGATAAAGCTCGTTTATCAATGGACTTGACGGCGAAGGAGCCTCCGGAGTCCACGGAGGCACATCGATAAACAGTGCCAAATCGTCCTCGTCTGATCTCCGTGAAAACGATGTAGTATTAATTGAGGTCTTCACTCATTAGTTGCTCTCACAGTGTGTTTCCCATTCTCCGTAATTCAGAAGAACTATGAGAAATGGAGTTTATGTTGAGAAATTTAGAATGATGAGGAGGAATATTCGGTCGGAAAAGACGATCCAATGGGCGATTACCAAGTAATTTTCTTCAAATTATGTGCAAAATTTTATTTTAATTTAATTATTCTCAACTAAATTTTTTACAAGTAATTAAATTCAATTAAAGCTACAAATCATGGAAAATAATATTTACCATTCTCCAATTATAGAGATATTTAATCTTTATTTTTAGATGGTACAAGCATTTTCATATTTTTGAAATATAAGAATAATTTTTTTAAAAATACTGTTTCTTTTTATAATTATTTTTAATCTTTATTAATATTTTATTTATTTTTCTTGCCATTTTTTATATTACTGTTATTAAAAAATAATAAAAAACTTATAAGTGAGATTAGTCATTTTTCTCTAAATATACACAATTTATTATACTGGTATACTGGATGTTTAACTTATAGTTAAATTCCATTCTTTTCCTTTATCAAATTTAGATTTAAGTTACTAAATTTGTGATGACATTCATATTAAAGATAAAGTTATAACAATATATATTTTTTTGGTACAGGTACCAGGTAGGTGTTCTCCAGCCGACCGCCGAAGACTAATCCCCCCGAGGTGTAGAGATCACCGAAGTGAGTTTTGCCTCTGCCAACAAAGCCTTTTCCATACACACGGCCTGGAATCGAACCCAGGACATCATGCTTAAGGGACCCAAGCATCTACCACTTGTGCCAGGACCTTGTTGGTAGTTATAACAGTATATATGAAAATGGTAAATGTAATAGCCGTAAAGTTAACGAGAAAGTTCAACTAAAGGAATTTAGAATAAAAGAGATAATTTTGGAAAATGGAGATTTTAATTAAGGAAAATTTGGAATAAAAACAAAGGATTTCAAAAATGGAATTAGGACACGGTGAAAATAAGTTATTATTTATATGGATTAAAGAATTATAAAAGAAATGTTAAGAATTTACGTTTCGGGGCAAAAATGCAATTTCTTAAAAGTTTCGGGGTTAAAATATAAATAAGAAAAATTTGCAAGGACTTTCCGCTAAAAGTGAAATTTTGCAGAAAGGTCCCCCGAGATATTTTAAGGGCCTCAATCACTCCGGAAGCAATCATTCGCAGATTTTTCCATCTCTCTTCAGAAAACTCTCCCCGAAAACCCTCTAACTTCTCTCTAAGATTTCTTCGCCTACGGACCTCGGATTTCGACACCACCACCACCAACGGACTCAGGACGAAGAGTTCTTCGAATCCATCCGATTGGTTTCTGGAGAATTGGCCGGAAATTGGTCGGAAAATTGAAGGGAAAAACGGCCAAAAAGGTAACCTCCGAAACTCCTACTTTTAGTTCTCAAACGCCAAAACTAACACCGTAGATCGATCCAGAAGGCACCGAAACCTTTGGATCTCAAATTTCAGGCCGATCCACCACCGCACGCTCCCCCACGCGCCGAATCTTCCTCGGAGAGTGACGCCCACGCGCAGCTCCTCGGGCGGCGCGTGTAGCGCGTGGCATCCGAACCTCCTCGCGTTGACCTGCGTTGACCGAGCTCCCGGAGGCCAAATTTCGCAAATCCGGAGTCGTTTTCAAGGTTTTCGGACGTTCCGGACTCGATTTTGGGGTTTATTTCACTGAATTCGGATCAGAAAATAGGATTTTAAGGGTGTCCAACTTTGTGCTTCAAAGAGGTGAGTAGATGATTCTTTCTATGACTTGTTTTTACTCTTCTTGAACTTTACATTGATAAATGAGTATGATTACATGTTATTTATACTTCCATATGTTCTTGAAATGGTTTGGAAATGTCTGAAATATTTAATATATGATATGTAGTTCAAGAAGAGTTTGATTTTGCAATAAGTTTTGAAACACATTAAGCATGTGATTTTTACACGTAATTCGCATGACATGGCAAAGAAAATATGGTATACATGTGACATTGATTTTATAGTGATATGTTTGCCTTGGATATGGGCATGTATACATGTTTCCCCTGAATGGGAAGTTTTGACATATGAGTATTTTGAGACTGAAAGTCTGTATTATAATGAGAATTTATACTGGATTATATGGCATATGTGCATATGGTATTTTTCTGTGGAGGAATCCTATTGGAAACACTGTCTGCTAACAGCAGGTGATGTTAGCCTTGGTGCGCACCTTGATTGCCTCAGCTAGCAGGGGGGGTGGTGCTAGCCTCGTGTGAGGGCCAACACACGGGAGATTATATGTGAAGGAGAGCGGAATGCCTCCTATATATGGGCGAGATGCCAGTTATGAGATGTTATTTTGCCTTCCCTTGCTGTGTGCTTGGGAAAGACCCATACAGAGTTCCTTCGCGTGTCCTCTTGAATGGTAGTAGGGCAAACCTCAGCGGGATGCTGAGTTTAGGCAAATCCTATACCACCAAAGTACGGAAGGGGTCAAACTCTTATGGTGGTTCTGATATGGGATCCTCCGAATATTTTAACAGAAATGTTTTGATGCATAGCATAATTTGATTAATAAATTTACAGTATTGAATATGATTTTGAACTTGATATGAGCATTGTTTATACAGTATCGCATACAGTTTGAAAGACTTGATTATGATTTTGAACAGAGAATATTTGAAAATGCGGGTCCCATAAGAATGTACTTCTGAACGGTATATTTTGATATGATAAGTTTTACAATATGAGTACATCCTTATGTTGACCTGAGAAGTCATAGGAGGTGTTATCTGCTCACTGAGTTGTAAAACTCACTACACGTGGTTGACATATTTTTCAGATAAAGACCCAGAATTTGGTCCCGCAGCTACTTGACCGACTAGGTGTCGTGCCTCAGTGGTGAGCCTAACTTGTTTCTAGGCTCTTAGTGTACGATATTGTAATATTTTTGCACTCTAGTGTTGCTCTGAAAGTCACAGGCAGGATCCTTGTTTCCGCTGTAAACTTGATGTATATAGATTTGGCATGTATAATTATTGGTTTTTTTTGTAAACTTGTGAACGTTGAATAATACTTGAATATGTGTTATCGTGAGATCATTTGCACATGTGTAATGAAAAGTTTTTTTCGGATAGTAACGGTATTCGCGTTCGTAAAGTACGGACGTGACAAGTTGGTATCAGAGCATTAGGTTTCCCTGTGACAATCAGAGCAAGGGATTCTTTAGTAGGACCTTTAGTATCGATATGAGCCGGACATATTTATACTTCAGGTGCTGCTGAGAGAATCTATAGGATATTCACTTCCTTTCCAAGTGTCTTTAAATTCCTTGAGTAAAGTTTGAATACATGTGTCTTAAAGAGGTGTTTTATTCTGTATAGTTAATGATGCCGCCAAGAACTAGAGCGGTCACTAGAGAAGAAGCTGTAGATCGTGCACCCTCTACAGAAGAGTCTGCACAATCTACAATACCAGTACAAAGAGGCCGTGGTAGAGGCCGACCTAGAGGAAGAGGAAGAGGTAGAGGTAGAGGACGTGCACGGGGTTTGAGAACCCCAAGACAAGGAGAACAGACTCCTGTACCTGATAGAGTTCCTGAGGAAAGAGTAGAAACCCCTCAGGAGCCACCTGATAGAAACGCTGATATGATTGCTGGTATCCATAGAAGTTTAGAAACATTGGCTGGATTTATAGTGGAACAGGGTAGAAGGGAAGGCCAGCCAGCAGAACATGATCCTGAAGTGCAAGAACTGGGAAGAACAGCTGACCAAGAGGATAAGCTGAGAGGGATTGAGGTGTCATTACCGCAATTCCTTAAGTTAAAACCTCCGACTTTTTCTGGGTCAGATGTTCAGGAAGATCCACAGATCTTTATTGATGCTGTGGAACGAATTTTCAGAGCTTTGGGGTGCTCTAGTAGAAGATCCGTGGAGTTGGTGTCTTTTCAACTATCTGATGTGGCCCAAGTTTGGTTTGAGACATTTGTACAAGGACGGGCAGCTGTTTTACCACCAATGGAGTGGAACGAATTTAAGGAAGCATTTATGAATCGCTTTCTACCAACAAGTGAAAGAGACAAGAGGGCCAGAGAGTTTGAGGAATTGAAACAAACACCAAACATGTCAGTTTCTGAATATGACATTCGTTTTACCCGATTGTCCAGATATGCACCATACTTGGTCCCAACTGAAAAGGATAGAATTAAGAGGTTTGTTTTGGGATTGATACGCCCATTGTTTAAGTCAGTGGGTCCTCAGATGGATCATTTTTCAACTTATTCAGCAGCTGTGAACTGTGCTAGGATGATGGAAACACGAGAGCAAGCTGACATAGAAAGTTTTAAGAGAAGGAAGAGAGATCGAGATAGTAATGTCCAGACTAGATCTAATCCTACTGTTAGTGGGTCAAGATTTCAAAATCCACAGCGTTTTAATCAAGCAGGAGCTGGTAGTTCTAACCAGCCATCAGTTAATAATAACAAGCAGAGAATGTTCCAAAGAGATATGAGACCCCCGAGTCAGCAAGACTCAAGATCAATTCCACTATGTCCACATTGTGGTAGGTCCCATACTGGACAATGTCGCAGAGAAACTGGTGCATGTTTTAAGTGTGGACAAATGGGTCATCTGATGAGGAATTGTCCACAGCTGCGAAGTTTTAGTCAAGCAACAGTGCAACCAGCTTTACCCCCTACATCTGTGCCAGCACGACCTATTCGAGCAGCCTCGGTCCAAGCAAGTAGTGTGGGTCCTGGTAGAGGATCAGGAAATCGAGGGCGAGAACCAGCTCGAGTTTTTGCCTTGACACGACAGGATGCTCAGGCCTCAAATGCAGTTATGACAGGTACATTATCAGTATGTTCCCATAAAGCATATGTTCTGTTCGATCCTGGTTCTACTCATTCTTATATATCACCATGCTTTGCTAAGAACTTGGATAGAGATCCTGCTAGTTTGCATTGTTCTTTCATGGTTGCTACTCCTATGGGAGAACTTCTAGTAGTAAATGATGTGTATAAATCATGTGAGATTTCGATAGAAGGCAAGGAGACTCTTATAGATTTGATAGTTCTAAATATGATAGACTTTGACGTGATTTTGGGAATGGATTGGTTGGCATCATGCCATGCCATTCTAGACTGTCATAATAAGGTGATTAAGTTTAATGTACCTGGAGAACCTTCCTTTATGATACAAGGAGATTGTAGTAAGAAGTCTAGTAATTTAATTTCCGCCTTAACAGCTCATAAACTGTTACGAAGAGGGTGTCAGGGATATCTGGCAATAGTCAAGGATGTTGATATGAAGTATACAAGTTTAGAGCAAGTTCCAATAGTTAAAGAATTTCCTGATGTGTTTCCTGAAGAGTTGCCAGGTTTACCACCAGACCGAGAGATTGAGTTTAGTATTGACCTTCTCCCTGAAACACAACCAATATCCATACCTCCTTATCGGATGGCACCTGCAGAACTTAAGGAATTGAAGGAACAACTACAAGATTTATTAGATAAAGGTTTTATTCGACCCAGTACATCTCCCTGGGGTGCTCCTGTTCTTTTTGTGAAGAAAAAGGATGGATCATTACGTCTATGTATTGATTATAGGCAGTTGAACAAGGTGACTATAAGAAACAAATATCCCTTACCCAGAATAGATGATTTGTTTGATCAGTTACAGGGTGCTCAATGGTTTTCAAAAATTGATTTGAGATCTGGGTATCACCAACTGAAAATAAAGAAGGAAGATATTTCAAAAACTGCTTTTAGGACTCGGTATGGGCACTACGAGTTCTTAGTAATGCCATTTGGTTTAACGAATGCCCCAGCTGCATTTATGGATTTAATGAATAGGGTATTTAAACCTTTCCTAGACCAGTTTATTATTGTATTTATCGATGATATTCTGGTGTATTCAAAGAGTTCAGAGGAGCATGAGCGACATTTAAGGATAGCTTTGCAAACCCTAAGAGAACATCAATTGTATGCTAAGTTTTCAAAGTGTGAATTTTGGCTTAGTAATGTTACATTCCTAGGGCATGTGGTTACCAAAGAGGGTATTCATGTTGATCCCAAAAAGATAGAAGCAGTACAGCAATGGCCACGCCCCACGACAGTTACTGAAATTCGTAGCTTTCTTGGGTTAGCAGGATATTATCGTAGATTTGTTAAAGATTTTTCAAAGATAGCTGCTCCTTTGACCAGGTTGACTAGGAAAGGAATAAAATTTGAGTGGTCTGATGCTTGTGAAAAGAGTTTTCAGAAATTAAAGGAGTGCTTAACTACAGCCCCAATCCTTACCATTCCTACGGATACAGGAGATTACGTAGTATACTGTGATGCATCTAGAGTGGGCTTAGGCTGTGTGTTAATGCAAAATGGAAGAGTAGTTGCTTATGCATCTAGACAGTTGAAGACGCATGAACAGAATTATCCCACCCATGATTTAGAGATGGCAGCTGTAGTATTTGCTCTAAAGATTTGGAGACATTACCTGTATGGAAGAACTTGTGAGATTTATACAGATCACAAGAGCCTCAAGTATATTTTTCAACAGAAGGATCTTAATTTGAGGCAAAGAAGATGGATGGAGCTACTGAAAGACTATGACTGTACGATTTTGTATCATCCAGGTAAAGCAAATGTAGTAGCTGATGCTCTAAGCAGAAAGTCAATGGGAAGTTTGGCTCATATAGCAGAGGTGCGACGACCATTGTTAGAAGACATCCATAAGTTAGAAAGTAAGGGAATAAGGTTTGAAATAAAAGAACCGGGAATATTATTGGCTCATGTGCAGCTCCAATCTTCCTTAGTTGAGCAAATCAAAGCCGATCAAGACAAGGATGCTAATTTGCTCAAGATTAAGAGTGAAATGAAGGATAGTAAGGATTCTGAATTCTCGGTGGATACTGAAGGGATATTAAGATACGGTAGACGATTGTGTGTTCCAAATGTTCATGATTTGAGAAAACAAGTTTTGGAGGAAGCACATCGATCTACATATACCATACACCCGGGAATGACAAAGATGTACCAAGACATAAAGGAATTGTATTGGTGGGATGGTATGAAGAGGGATATTGCGGAATATGTTTCCCATTGTTTGACGTGCCAGCAGGTAAAAGCTGAACATCAACGACCTGCAGGTTTACATCAGCGAATAGAGATACCAGAATGGAAGTGGGAGAGAATTACTATGGATTTTATCACTGGATTACCAAGAACTTCCAAGGGAAATGATTCTATCTGGGTCATTATAGACCGCATGACCAAGTCAGCACACTTTCTGCCTGTGAAAACAACCTACAATGTAGCTCAGTATGCCAGGCTCTATTTAAATGAAATAGTTAGGCTACATGGAGTTCCTATATCAATTATATCTGATCGAGGGCCGCAGTTCACGGCACGATTTTGGAAAGCTTTTCAAGAAGCATTAGGAACGAGATTGGACTTGAGCACAGCTTTCCATCCGCAAACTGATGGTCAGTCTGAGCGTACGATTCAGATTTTAGAAGACATGCTTCGAGCCTGTATTTTTGATTTTGGTGGAAGTTGGGATATGTATTTGCCTTTGGCTGAATTTGCATATAATAATAGCTATCAGACTAGTATACAGATGGCCCCATTTGAAGCTTTGTATGGTAGACGGTGCAGATCTCCCATTGGATGGTTCGAAGTGGGCGAGGCTAAACTTATAGGGCCAGATCTTGTACAAGAAGCACTGAACAAGGTAAAGCTGATTAGAGACAGGCTGCAGGCAGCTCAGAGCAGACAAAAGGCATATGTTGACAATAGACGAAGGGAGTTAGAATTTTCAGTGGGTGAACAAGTGTTCCTGAAAGTCTCACCCATGAAAGGAGTGATGAGATTTGGAAAGAAAGGGAAGTTAAGCCCTCGGTATATAGGCCCTTTTGAAATATTGGACAGAATAGGTGCAGTGGCATATCGCATAGCTCTGCCACCAGAACTGAATGTTCATCCAGTATTTCATGTGTCTATGTTACGGAAATATTTACCAGATCCTACTCATGTCATTCAACCCCAGAAAATTCAATTGGATAAGGATCTAACTTATGAGGAAAAGCCGATATCTATAGCTGATCGACAAGTAAAAAAGTTGCGGTCACGAGATATTTCTATGGTTAAGGTGATATGGCAAAATCACTCGTCTGAGGAAGCTACGTGGGAAAGAGAAGATGACATCCGCGCCAGATATCCGCATTTATTTGAACAACGAGGTTAGTATTTATCTGCTACTATGGTGATGAAATTCGGGGACCGAATTTCTTTAAGGGGGGAAGAATGTAATAGCCGTAAAGTTAACGAGAAAGTTCAACTAAAGGAATTTAGAATAAAAGAGATAATTTTGGAAAATGGAGATTTTAATTAAGGAAAATTTGGAATAAAAACAAAGGATTTCAAAAATGGAATTAGGACACGGTGAAAATAAGTTATTATTTATATGGATTAAAGAATTATAAAAGAAATGTTAAGAATTTACGTTTCGGGGCAAAAATGCAATTTCTTAAAAGTTTCGGGGTTAAAATATAAATAAGAAAAATTTGCAAGGACTTTCCGCTAAAAGTGAAATTTTGCAGAAAGGTCCCCCGAGATATTTTAAGGGCCTCAATCACTCCGGAAGCAATCATTCGCAGATTTTTCCATCTCTCTTCAGAAAACTCTCCCCGAAAACCCTCTAACTTCTCTCTAAGATTTCTTCGCCTACGGACCTCGGATTTCGACACCACCACCACCAACGGACTCAGGACGAAGAGTTCTTCGAATCCATCCGATTGGTTTCTGGAGAATTGGCCGGAAATTGGTCGGAAAATTGAAGGGAAAAACGGCCAAAAAGGTAACCTCCGAAACTCCTACTTTTAGTTCTCAAACGCCAAAACTAACACCGTAGATCGATCCAGAAGGCACCGAAACCTTTGGATCTCAAATTTCAGGCCGATCCACCACCGCACGCTCCCCCACGCGCCGAATCTTCCTCGGAGAGTGACGCCCACGCGCAGCTCCTCGGGCGGCGCGTGTAGCGCGTGGCATCCGAACCTCCTCGCGTTGACCTGCGTTGACCGAGCTCCCGGAGGCCAAATTTCGCAAATCCGGAGTCGTTTTCAAGGTTTTCGGACGTTCCGGACTCGATTTTGGGGTTTATTTCACTGAATTCGGATCAGAAAATAGGATTTTAAGGGTGTCCAACTTTGTGCTTCAAAGAGGTGAGTAGATGATTCTTTCTATGACTTGTTTTTACTCTTCTTGAACTTTACATTGATAAATGAGTATGATTACATGTTATTTATACTTCCATATGTTCTTGAAATGGTTTGGAAATGTCTGAAATATTTAATATATGATATGTAGTTCAAGAAGAGTTTGATTTTGCAATAAGTTTTGAAACACATTAAGCATGTGATTTTTACACGTAATTCGCATGACATGGCAAAGAAAATATGGTATACATGTGACATTGATTTTATAGTGATATGTTTGCCTTGGATATGGGCATGTATACATGTTTCCCCTGAATGGGAAGTTTTGACATATGAGTATTTTGAGACTGAAAGTCTGTATTATAATGAGAATTTATACTGGATTATATGGCATATGTGCATATGGTATTTTTCTGTGGAGGAATCCTATTGGAAACACTGTCTGCTAACAGCAGGTGATGTTAGCCTTGGTGCGCACCTTGATTGCCTCAGCTAGCAGGGGGGGTGGTGCTAGCCTCGTGTGAGGGCCAACACACGGGAGATTATATGTGAAGGAGAGCGGAATGCCTCCTATATATGGGCGAGATGCCAGTTATGAGATGTTATTTTGCCTTCCCTTGCTGTGTGCTTGGGAAAGACCCATACAGAGTTCCTTCGCGTGTCCTCTTGAATGGTAGTAGGGCAAACCTCAGCGGGATGCTGAGTTTAGGCAAATCCTATACCACCAAAGTACGGAAGGGGTCAAACTCTTATGGTGGTTCTGATATGGGATCCTCCGAATATTTTAACAGAAATGTTTTGATGCATAGCATAATTTGATTAATAAATTTACAGTATTGAATATGATTTTGAACTTGATATGAGCATTGTTTATACAGTATCGCATACAGTTTGAAAGACTTGATTATGATTTTGAACAGAGAATATTTGAAAATGCGGGTCCCATAAGAATGTACTTCTGAACGGTATATTTTGATATGATAAGTTTTACAATATGAGTACATCCTTATGTTGACCTGAGAAGTCATAGGAGGTGTTATCTGCTCACTGAGTTGTAAAACTCACTACACGTGGTTGACATATTTTTCAGATAAAGACCCAGAATTTGGTCCCGCAGCTACTTGACCGACTAGGTGTCGTGCCTCAGTGGTGAGCCTAACTTGTTTCTAGGCTCTTAGTGTACGATATTGTAATATTTTTGCACTCTAGTGTTGCTCTGAAAGTCACAGGCAGGATCCTTGTTTCCGCTGTAAACTTGATGTATATAGATTTGGCATGTATAATTATTGGTTTTTTTTGTAAACTTGTGAACGTTGAATAATACTTGAATATGTGTTATCGTGAGATCATTTGCACATGTGTAATGAAAAGTTTTTTCGGATAGTAACGGTATTCGCGTTCGTAAAGTACGGACGTGACAGTAAAACAATTTTTTTTTTGTTATAACTAATCATACATTAATTTTATATATTTCCATATGGGTACAACTTCCCTTACATTTATCTTTTACCTAAATTTTTAAAGAAATTTGTTAATGTTCTTGTTGCGACCTGTTATATCTGTTATACTATAATTTTCAATAATAATAAAGTTTTACAATTAATATAATGACAAATTACAAAGAATTGAGATGTAATATTAACTTTTTTTTAATAATTTGACTATACCTATAGGAGGTAAATATAATTTTCTTTTATAAATATTGTTAAAAAGTACCGCAAAAAATAAAGAAGGGATATTTGTTCAATGTGACCATGGCCTTTTTTTTTTCGGCACAAGTATTATATACTATGTTGATATATGTCTATTTTGATTTGAATATTGAAGCTGTGGGTTTGTTTCATTCTTTTTTTTTTTAAAGTATGTTTAAAAATTGTTCTACAAAATAGAAAAAATATGTTTAATAAACTATTTTAAAAATATTTATTTTTTATTTTTTGAGTCTTCTAGAAATAAAAATAGGAAACAAAATAATTCTCCCTTATTTTTTATTCTTTGTTTTAAAAATACTTATTTCTAAAATTTGTTTTCAAAATAAAAACAGAAAACAGTTTCAAACAAATTTATTTATATTAAAAATAACTGAAAATGGCAAAATAATTTTTAAAAACAATTACCAAACATACCCTACTTTCTCTACAAGTGGTTATTTTATAGGTTCAAGAATTCCTCATATTACAAAGCTCCTCAACTATTGAATTCAAACTTTTTTTCTCAAGTCACAAACTTGTGAATTGTTGAAGTAAAACTTCAAAAGACCAAATTTAAAATGCCTGAATTTTTTTTAAATTTAATCAACTATTTACCCAAAAGAGATAAAATGGAACATCTATCAATTTTACAAACTTGTGCAAAATATATACCAAATTTTTTTTATATAGTGTACTTTTTTTTGCATCAAGTTAAGCTAAAAAAAATTGATTTCACATTAATCATATGGAATTTGATTTCATTTGATAAATTGAAGATCGAGAGAAAGAATACGTGTTTTGGAAAAGAAAAACATATTTTGGTTTTTTTTAATGTATCATATGAACCACACTAATTTGTGTCAAGAAGCTACCAATAGGCACCACAAAAACCAAATTGCAGTTTGATTTATATAACAAGCTTATATTTCCATACTTAATTTGCTACTTGTCAATTCTTACCATTTTCTTTTCAAATAATAACTTGTTCAAGATATTTTTTGTAATATTATGTAATTTTTAAATAATAATATTTTACAATAAAAATATATTTTTATTTTAAATGATTATGTTTTGCTAAAAGTAAATATATTTTTAATTAAAATAATTTTTGTTTTGTTTAAAATAATTATATTGGCCTCTAATAATTTTTTTGTTGTATTTTTTAAAAATATTCTTTCTTTTATTATGTATAAAGATATTTATTTTGTGATTTTTTTTTAAAATTTTTATCAAGAAAAATGAAAATTTAAGAGTTCAACTAAAGTTTTATAAGAATGTAAATTTTTAGAAATTTTTGAAACATTTTAGGATGAAAAATAGTATTTATATGTATATAATAATAATAATAATAAATTTTAAATATTTAATTATTAAATAATAATAAATAAATAAAAAGAAAAAGAAAGGGGAAGGGGGAGACGAAAGTTTGAAGAGAAATACAAAATCCCGATTCCGTAATAGTATGAATAGTAACATCAATTTTCTCTTTAAATCTGAAGTGCTTATTGATTTTCGATCTTAAAACAAAGGGTAGCACTGAATTCAGGACAGAGAATATTACAATTTTGACCAAATAATTTTTCAAATTAGCTACAGAATCGCCGCAGATTGGATGTAGAAAATCTTAAAAAAAGGTAAACTCTGAAACTCTTATTTAGAGACATCAAATTAAAAATCTGACATCGTAGATGAATTCAAGAGCTAGATAAATTCTGCCAGTATGAATAGTATTTTTCGACAAATGAATAGTACCTAATAGTGGGTCAGTGTTGACCAAGCTTCCAAAGGTCAAATTTCACGATTCTTGAGTTATTTCTTAGGTTTTTGGACTCTCTAGACATATTTTTAAAGTCTATTTAGTCAAATGTCGATTAAAAAAGTGCATTTTAGGGCTGTCCAACCTAGAATCTTACCTTGTGAGTAGATGATACTTTTTATGATTTGCCCTATACTCTTCTTAAACTTTAATTGTGCAATTGATTATGTTTATAAGTTATTTATACTTTTATATGTTTTTGAAATTGATTAAATTATCTGAATTATTTACAATCAGGAATATAGTTTAAAAATAGTATGGTTTTGAAAATATATTTTTGAACTCATTGTGTATTTGATATTAAATGTATTTCTCATCATGTGGTAAAGTGAATATTTCTGCACGTGGCATTAATTTATAAAGCTATATGATTGCCTCGAAAAATGGCATGTATATGTGATAAACCTTGATTGAGAAATTTATGACAGATGAGCTGTATTGAGACTGAAATTTTGTGTTATACTGGAAGCTCTGTTTTGAATGATATGGAATATGTGTATATGATAATTTTTGAGGAGGAATCATATTAGAAACACTATTTGCTTACATCAAGTAATGTTAGCCCTAATGCACCTTGATACCTCAACTAGCAGGGGTGGTGATAGCTTCGTGTGACGGCAAACACACGGGATATGATATGTGATGGAGAGTGGGATACCACCTATATGGGCGAGATGCCGACTATATGATATGTGACTTGCCTCATTTGCTGTGTGCTTAGGAAATACCCATATTAGAGTCCCTTCGCGTGTTCTCTTAAATGGTAGTAGGGCAAATTTCAACGGGATGTTGAATTTACGCAAATCGTACACCAACAAAGTACGAAAAGGTCTGAACTCTGATATGGTGATTCTGATATGGGATCCGCCTAATGTTTTCATGTGAAATAATTTGATGCATGAGAACATTTGTTTAATGATCATACAGTACAGCATATGGTTTTGGATATATGAATATCCTTTTATTTGAGAATATTTGAAATGCAGGTCCTATATGGATGTACTTCTAAATTAATATTTTCTACGTGATAAATTTTAAATTATGAGTACATCTATATGTTAATCTGAAATGTCGTAGGAGGTACTATCTGCTTACTGAGTTTTCAAACTCACTACACAATGTTTACATTTTTTTTCAGATAAAGATACAGTATTTGGTCCTGTTGATACGTGATCAGCTAGGTGTTATATTCTCTGGGTGAGCCTACATTGCTTCCAATGCTTAAATGTTTAAAATATTTTGTCATTGTAATCTAGAGTATGCTTTGAACACCACAGACAGGATCCTAGCTTCTGCTGTAATATTGTTAAGTGTAGTTTTAGCATGTATAACTAGCTATACTGGAAACTTGTAAATGTATGATATTTTCCTGATATGTGATATTGTGAAGTCGTATGCAAATAAATAAGAGTAAAGTTATCTGTTAGTTGTGTTATTCGCGTTCTATTAAATTGTGGCATGACAAGTTGGTATCAGAGCATTAGTTTCCTTATGGCTATTAGAGCAAAGGATTCTTTAGTAGGACCTTTAGTATGAATATGAGCCGGACATATTTATATTTCAAGTGCTGCTGTTGGATTCTATAGGGTTTCAATTTCCTTTTTATTCCAATATGGGTGAATTTCCTAGTATAAGATTGATTGAATATTGTGGTATTTTAAAAAAAGTATCTACGGGTCAATTTTTGCCTGAAAGTGGTAGGGATAGCGTGCCAGAGAATTTAAAGAATTGAAACATATGCCTAATATAACCGTTTCTGAATGTGACATCCGTTTTATCCGGTTGTCTAGATATGGTATACTTTGATATGATACTCAGAATGGATTAGTTGGTATCATACCATGCTATTTTGGAATGTCACTTTAAGGTGATTAAACTCAATATTCTTGGAGAATTATTTCTTTCTTGATACAAGGAGACCGTAGTGAGGTATTCAATAATCTAATCTCTGCTTTAGCAACCCATAAGTTATTACAAATTGGTGCCAAAGATATTTGACAGTGGTCAAAGATATAGATATGAAATACATTAATGTAGATCAAGTTCTAGTGGTTAGAAAATATCCTGATGTGTTCCTTAAGGAATTTTCAAGATTACCCTAAAAAAATAAATAGAATTTAGTATTGATTTATTTCCTAGAACCTAACTAGTGTCTATATTTCCATATAGAGCGGTACCCACTGAACTTAAGGAATTGAAAAAAGTTAGTTATAAGACGTGTTAGACAAGGAATTTAAATGCCCTAGTACTTTTTCTTAGAGTACTCTAGTTCTATCTGTGAAAAGAAAAAAATGGATTACTGCGATTGTGCATAAATTATAGACAGTTGAATAAGGCGACAGTGTAGAATAAATACCCATTACCTCATATAGATGATTTGTTTGACCAGCTACTGGGCGCTGAACGTTTTTCAAAAAAAATGATTGAGATCTGGGTATCATTAATTGAGGAAAAGAGAAGAGAATAATTTGAAAAATAGTTTTCAGGACTTGGTATGAGCACTATGAGTTCTTAGTGATGTCATTGGATTTGAGAAAAGCCTTAGTTACATTTATGGACTTGATGAATAGTAATTAAGCCATTCCTTGATCAATTTATTTTTACATTTATTGACGATATACTAATATGTTTCGAGAGTTTAGAGGATCATAAGTAATATTTGAGGATAGTTTTACAAACTCTAAGGGAGTATGGTTGGTAGGGATGGTATCCAAGTAGACCCTAAGAAAGTAAAAGTGGTACAACAATGGTTACGTTATACTACAGTTAAAGATGAAGATCCAAGTCCAATTTATGCTTTCTATGGTTGTCTGTTGTCCAATCTATTTGAGCTGTAATTAGATCAGGTCCATGAACATATACTTGTAAAACATCAATCAACTCCTCAGCATTTGAAGTTGAGATGAGAATTCTTGTGTTGAGTGTGAGTTTACCTTTGTTCCATAGTTTGATCAAGAAAAGACAACAAACCATCAAAGAAGTGATTAACATTTAACAAACATATTGGTTTGTGATGCATATTGAGTTGTGCTCAAGAGACTATTTGGAAAATCTCTTCTAAAGTACTAAAATCACCTGGTGAGGCAATAAAGGCATCATCATTGCTCATTATTCTAGCCATGCACTCATGCATGGAAGCTACCCTAAATTATTCCCCAACTGTCTTTCATATGATGTTGGATGCAACTAGAGCTGTAGGAATAATACATATAATTTGACATCTTCCTACATGTGTAGCTGTAGACACATACCCCATTAACCCACAGTTACCTCCACCATAGACTAAATGAATTTTTTTTTCTAGCCAGCACCATAGCTAGGTTTTGTGCAGTTGTCACATACTCTCTATCTTTTTCAAGACTAGAACCACAAAAGACAAATATTTCAAAACTAATGGAATTCGATTTCCTCCATAGCTACACACACCCTAACTTTGAGTTTGAGGGTAAAGATACTAGCATGAGCATTTATAGAACTCAGAGAAGGGCATACTTATAATAGCTATGCGAATAAACCGGGCATTATTAGAACAGCTATGCGAGTGATTTATGGATATCAGCTAAATTGAAGGTGAAAATTTTCAAAAATGACGGTACGCATGCATATGTTCAGTAGTTGTGGCTGTGACCCATATTAAGCATATAAAGAGAATAAGATTAAGGTATCACTATAAATTTTTGTTTTCTTGTTGTCCTTGATGAGTCATTGATGTCTTGATTCTTGTGGGAAAGTTGTAGGTGATAGGCGTAATTGTAAAAAACAATAGTAAAAATGCAAACAAGTTTATTGTTGAAAAGGAACAATCAATTGATTTATATTGTTTTTCCAATGTTCTTGCCAGTCGACTATCGGTATTATTAAGTCGACTAGTTATTTTGAGAATTTTTAATTTGGAGTAGTTATTTTACAGTTGATTGATTACATCTATTTTGAAGCAATCAACTACATCCTACCGTTAACTACGTGCTATTTATTCTTCATAAACTTTTATAAACTCAGAAATGTTTCTTTTTCATATGCTATTTTTTTACCGAATACCAACAGCTTTAAAGCAGATTTTGACACATATATTCAAAACTTGCAGCCACTGATTTTTTCTGAAATAACAACTAGATTTTGTTTACAGATTTTCAAGAATTATGGCCACTAATTTTAATTTTCTTTCAATGCTTTGTCCAAATTTTTGACTTTCTATTTTGGAACCGTTCTCTATTATTCTTTTCATCTGTTCTACTGCATTCTCCCTTATTAATTTTTGACATTAAATGCAAAGTTCTTTCCCTCATTACAAGAAAATTTAATTTATTTTCTTTGAAACTCAGTTATTATGGTGTTCAAGTGGTTAGTAGGTTAAAGTAATAGAGATTTTGAAAGGAATAGGAGGATGATGGCATTATGGTGCTTTGACGAATGTAATCAAGAGCATTAATGATGTTGAAGTTCTTGAGGAATAAAATATAGGAAGTAGGATTTAAATTAATCTTTGAACTCTTAATTTGGAAATATGGAGAAGATTTTGAGAATCATCTCCAAAAATAATGTAACTGATTAAGATATTTGGGTTAAGGATTTATACCATACTAAATTGAGTCTAGTATCTAGGATGTGAATTATGTTGAGAAAGGAGATTTTAGAAGAAGCCATAGATTTTGAATATTGATGGGATATACTAAGATTTGAAAGAATTGTACTAGTATAATGGTAAAAAGAAAATATAAGTGATATATTTTTCATTGTTTAGTGAGTCAACAAGTAAGAATTGAATATATTATTTTAGGAGAGCTATTTAGGAAGCCTTAGGATCTTAGTTAGATGATAGCATAGCTGATAATAAATCTAAATGATGTGTTTATACATTAGAAGTTATGCTTCAAGTATCTTTATATAATTTTAGTGAAAGTTGGGAGAAATGATTTATCCTTAGTTGGATTTGCCTATATCAATAGTTATTAGGCCAATATACAAATGACACTATTTGAGGTTTTATATGAAATATCGTAGGTCTCCTAATAGGTAAGTGAGTTAAGTAAAGTTAAGCTTTTGGAATGTAATTTGGAATATCATGCAATAGATAGAATATGACTAACATAAATTGATAATGTTAATTTAGAGAGTATGCTTCAAACGTATTTCTTCGAGTTTGGAGGGAGATCCCTTAGTAGAATTTGTTTATAATAGAGTGTTATTGGATGATTTAAAGCCTTATGTAAGAGGTGTTACAAACTTTCTATTAGATGATTCAGTAAAGTCAGACTTATGGTAAGATGTCGTTAATAAAGTGAAATTGATTAGAAAAAAAAAATATACAAGAAACTCAATACAGGCCAAAAGTCTATAAGGACCATGAATGTTGAGCACTAAAAATTATCTGTTGGTGATCAAATTTTCTTAAAGGATTCACCCATGAAAGAGGTAATGTGGTTTGGAAAGAAGGAAAAAGTTATGATTTAGTATATAGGCTCTTTTGAAATCTTGGACAAAGTATGCATAGTATATATCACCTAGCTTTGCCATAAGAATTAAGTGATGTTGGTACAATCTTTCTTACATCAATGCTAAAGAAGTACCTATTAGATTCTACTCTTGCTATCTAATTCCAAGAAATTCAGTTGGACAAGAATTTGGCTTAATTATGAGTAAAAATCGATGTTTATTATTGATCGACAAGTGAAGAACTTATGGTTGAAGGAAATCCCTATAGTTAAGGTTATATAAAAAAAAATTACACAAGTGAAGAGATTTTCTAAAAAGTAAAGATGATATATAGAAAAGAGATATCCCCAATTGTTTGAGTAATAAGGTTAAGAACTATAACTTATGCCTTAACTTTATTCCTAACATATGAAAGGATGGTTTGAAATTCGGGGACCGAATTTCTTAAGGGGGGAAGAATGTAATATCCCGTAATTTTTAAATAATAATGTTTTACGATTAAAAAATATATTTTTATTTTAAATGATTATGTTTTGCCAAAAGTAAATATATTTTTTATTAAAATAATTTTAATTTTTCTTAAAATAATTATATTGGCTTCTAATAAACTTTTTTTGTATTTTTAGAAATATTCTTTCTTTTATTATGTATAAAGATATTTATTTTGTGATTTGTTTTATTAAAATTTTTATCAAGAAAAGTCATGATTTAAGAGTTCAACTAAAATTTTATAAGAATGTGAATTTTTAGAATATTTTAGGATGAAAAATAATATTTATATGTATATAATAATAATAATAATAATAATAACTTTTAAATATTTAATTATTAAATAATAATAAATAAATAAAAGAAAGAAAAAGGGGGAGGGTGAGACGAAAGATTGAATATGAATGCAAAATCCCGATTATGTAATAGTATAAATAGTAACCTCAATTTTTCTCTTTAACTCTGGCGTTCCTATTGGCTTTTGATCTCAAAACTAAAAGTATCATTGGATTCAGGACGAAGAATACTACTATTTTGACTGAACAATTTTTTAAATCAGCCGTAGATCGAAAATAGAAAATCTTTAAAAAGGGTAAATTCTAAAACTCTTACTTAGAGACCTTAAATTGAAAATATGATATCATAGATAGATTCAAGAGCTAGATAAACCTTAGGATAGGAAACTTTTTGGCAATCTAACAACGTTTTGTGCATCGTGAATAGTAAATCTGCTTGGTATAAATAGTATTTTCCAACAGTGAATAGTTTTTTTCGATCGTGAATAGTACCCAATAGTTAGTCACTGTTGACTAATCTCTCGGAAGCCAAATTTCACAATTCTGAAGTTATTTCTTAACTTTTTAGACCCTCCATACACGTTTTTGTGGTCTATTTAGTTAAATATGGATTCAAAAAGTGCATTTTAGGGCTGTCCAACCTAGAGTCTTACCTTGTAAGTAGACGATTCTTTTTTTGATTTGCCCTATACTCTTCTTGAACTTTAATTGTGTAATTGATTATTTTTATAAGTTATTTATACTTTTATATGTTTCTGAAATGGATTAAATTATCTGAATTGTTTACAATCTGGAATATAGTTCAAGAAGAGTATAGTTTTAAAAATAGATTTTTGAACTCATTGTGTATATGATATTAAATGTATTTCTCATCATATGGTAAAGTGAATATTTATGCATGTGGCATTGATTTATAAAGCTATATGATTGACTTGAAAAAGGGCTTGTATATGTGATAAACTCTGATTTGAAAATTTATGATAGATGAGCTGTATTCAGACTAAAATTCTGTATTATACTGAAAGCTCTGTTTTGAATGATATGGAATATGTAAATATGATAATTTTTGTAAAAGAATCCTATTAGAAACATTGTTTGCTAACAGCAGGTGATGTTAGCCCTAGTGCACCTTGATACCTCAGCTAGCAGGGGTGGTGCTAGCCTCATGTGACAACCAACACACGGGATATAATATATGATGGAGAGCAGGATGCCTCTTATATGGGAGATATACTGACGATATGATATGTGACTTGTCTCCTTTGCTTTGTGCTTGGGAAATACCCATATTAGAGTCCTTTCGCGTGTCATCTTGAATGGTGGTAGGGTAAACCTCAGCGAAATGCTGAGTTTAGGCAAATTCTACACCAACAAAGTACGAAAGGGCATGAACTCTGATATGGTGGTTCTGATATGGGATCCTAATAATATTTTCATGTGAAATAATTTGATATATGACAACATTTATTTAATGATCATACAGTACAATATATGGTTTTGGATGTCTGAATATTCTTTGATTTGAGAATATTTGAAATACGGGTCCCATATGCATGCACTTTTGAATTAACATTTTCTACGTGATAAATTTTAAAATATGAGTACATCTATATGTTGATCTGAGAGGTTATAGGAAGTATTATCTGCTCACTGAGTTGTCAAATTCACTACACGATGCTTACATTTTTTTCTTCAAATAAAGATATAGTGTTTGGTCTTATTGCTACGTGATCAGTTAAGTATCATATTCTATGCGTGAGCCTACATTGCTTCCAAGGATCCCAACTTCTGCTGTAATATTGTTAAGTGTAGTTTTGGCATGTATAACTAGCTATACTAAAAACTTATAAACGTATGATATTTTCTTGATATGTGATATTGTGAAGCTGTATACAAATAAGTAAGAGTAAAATTATCTATTAGTTGTGTTATTCGCATTCCATTAAATTGGGGCATGACAAGTGTCACGTCCCTAATTTAAGGGAATGTGAAATGCATACTTTACGAATATATATTTGTCATAATATATAATACACTCCTTTATCCTTAGAAACAGTTTCATAAAGGTATTCCCATATATACATAATATATAGATCAAATCTATAAATATCAGAGTAACAACAAAATCAAGGATCTTGTTTGTGGCGTTCAGAGCATACTCTAGAGTATAAGTACAATATAAATCAAAATCTATGAGCTCTAGAAAGAAAATAGGCTCACCAGGGAATATGTCACCTAGCTAATCACCTATCTGAAGGGAAATGACCAAACTCTATTCTTATCTAAAAAATGTGGAAATATCATGTAATGAGTTTGACAACTCAGTGAATAGAAAATACCTTCTATGACTTCTTAACTCAACATATGGATGTACTCATATTTTAAAATTTGTCAAATAGAAATTACAATTCAAAAGTACATCCATATGGGAGCTACATTTTAAATATTCTCAAAATAAAGAGTATTTAGATATCCTTAACCATATACTGTAATGTATGATCATTAAATAAATATTGTTATACATAAAAATATTTCACATGAAAAAATTAGGAGGACCCATATCAGAACCACAATATCAGAGTTTAAGCCCTTTTGTACTTTGGTGGTAGAGGATTTGCCTAAATTCAGCATCTTAACTAAAATTTGCCCTACGACCATTCAAGAGAACACGCAAAGGGACTCTAATATAGACAATTTCCTAAACACACAGTAAGGGAGGTGTAATAGCCCTAAAATAAAGAAAAAAACCCTAAATAAAGGAAAAACCTAAATAAATGAAAAACCCTTAATTAAAGAAAAATCTTGAATGAAATAGAGGATTATGATAAATGGAGATAAGTACTATTGAAAATATGTTTATTTGTCACATGGGTTGAAGAATTATAAAGATAATATGAGGATTTACGTTTTGGGGATAAAATGTAATTTCCTAAAAGTTTAATGGTCAAAATGTAAATAAGGAAAATTTGCAAGGACCTCCCTCAAAAATTAAAAATTTACAGAATGGTTCCTTTGATATTTTTAGAGCCTCTGCCGCATAAGGAGTTGGAAAAAATTTGGATTTTTCTATCTCTCTCCTTATTTTCTCTCTTTAGAAACCCCAAAACTTCTCTCTAAAATTCTAGCTCTTCCGGACTTTGGATGTTGACACCACAACTGCCAACGGACTCAAAATGAAGAGATCTACGAATATATCTACTTGGTTTCTGGAAAATTGGCCGAAGATTGGCCAAAAAATGGAAAAACAAATCAATTAAAGAGGTAAGCCCCAAAACTCCTATCTATGGTTTTCAAACCCAAAAACTAACATAGTAGATGAATCCAACTAGTACCAAAAACTTAAGATCTTAAATTTCAGACCGATGCTATCTTTCACGTGCCGCCATGTGCTGGTTCTTCTTCAGCGCGTGAATACCACGCGCAGCCCCTTGCAGCGGCGCGTAACCCTACAACCTTGATGCGTTGACCTACATTGACCGAGCTCTCAGAGGCCAAATTTCGTGAATCAGAAGTCATTTCTTAGATTTTTAGACCCTTTGAATTCATTTTTGGGGTCTATTTGGCCAGATTTGGACTAAAAATGTGGATTTTATGGCTATCCAACTTGGAACCCTAACTTTGTGAGTAGATAATTCATTTTATGACTTACTCTATGCTCTTCTTGAACTTTAAATGGATAATTGATTATGTTTACAAGTTATTTATACTTTTACATGTCTCTAAAATAGATTAAATTATTTGAATTGTTACAATATGGTATATAGTTCAAGATGAGTATGGTTTTGAAAATAGATTTTTGAACTCATTGAATATGTGATTTTAAATTGTATTTTTCATTATATGGCAAAGGAAATATATTGTTCATGTGGCATTGATATGTAAAGCTATAAGATTTCCTTGGCAACAGGCATGTATATATGATTACCTTGATTGGAAAGTTTTTACAGAGGAATTATACTGAGATTGAAGATTCTGTATTATACTAAAACCTCTGTTTTGAATGATATGACATATATACAAATAAGATTTTTATAGAGGAATCTTTCTGGAAATATTGTTTACTAACAGCAGGCGATGTTAGCCCTAGTGTACCTTGATACCTTAGCTAGTAGGGGTGGTGCTAGCCTCGTGTGATGGCCAACACACGGAATATGATGTGTGAAAGAGAGCGGGATGCCTCTTATCTGAGTGAGATGCCGACTATGTGATATGTGATTTGCCCTCCTTTACTGTGTACTTAGAAAATTGCCCATATTAGAGTCTCTTCACGTGTCCTCTTGAATGGTGGTAAGGCAAACCTTAGTTGAGATACTAAGTATAGGGAAATCCAATACCACCAAAGTAAGAAAGGGCTTGAACTTTGATATAATGGTTCTGATATGGGATCCTCCTAATGTTTTCACATGAAATAATTTCATGCATAACAACATTTGTTAAATGATCATACAATACATTATATGGTTTTGGATATCTAAATATCCTTTGTTTAAGAATATTTGAAATGCGAGTCCTATATGGATGTACTTCCGAACTGTATTTTCTATATGACAAATTTTAAAATATGAGTACATACATATGTTGATATAAAAAGTCATAGGAGGTATTATCTGCTCACTAAGTTGTTAAACTCACTACATGATGCTTACATTTTTTTTAAGATAAGGCTAACAATATTTAAATTATTTTGTACTTGTATTTTAGAGTATGCTCTGAATGCCACAAGTAAGATCCCTGCTTCTGTTGTAATATGTGTATAAAGACTTGGCATGTATATTGGTTATATTGGAGAACTTGTAAACATATGTTATTAATTTGGATATGTGATATACTTATAGCAAGTATGTAATAGAATAACGTTAAAGTTATCTGCTACTCGTGAGAATCACGTTCCCTTATATTGGGGGCATTATGAGAGGGCAAATCACATATCATATAGCCGGCATTTTGATAAAGGGAAATTTTGAGTGCTTATTGATCATGTTTTGTCCCCTAATTCATAGTAACTTGTGATTATTTCTGTGCTTTTGGTCAAACTTTGTTCTGGGTACTACTGTAGTTTGTTTTATGGTTGCAGGAGAGCAAAAGAAGCCAAGAAGCAAGGAAAAACAATCATGGAAAGAGCCAAAAAAGACTTGGGACATGCTAAGAAAGAAGCAAGGAGGCTACACATAAAAAATCATGAAGAAATGAGCACGGCAGCATGCAGCACGGCCAGGCCGTGTCCTGGAACACGGCTGTGCTTCGGGTCCAGACAAAACATTAAAATTAGGGTTTTTGGCCGCCAGAAAGGAGAGAAGCTTGGGAGATACGCAGCTGAGGCAAGAAGGATCGTAGGAGACATTGGAGAAACACCTATTAAGCTTAGGAAACACATTTAGGTTAGGTTTTTACATAGTTTATGGAGGATTTTAATGTTCTAGAGTAGATTTTACTGCTTTGAAGGTTGTAATTCATCTGAATTCATCTGCACACCAGGTTCTATCTTTCTATTTTCAGTTTACTTCTTCTACTTCTACTTATTCTCTCTCAATTGTACTGAACTATTATGAATTACTCAATGAATATGACTTTGATTATTGTTTTGATGATGTGTGAGTAAATTCAATCTAGGGTTACGGTAAACCCAATTGTGATACAATGAAACTGTGCCTATGACCTGTATTATGAAACCCTAATTGTAATTGGTTCTAGATTGATTAGGATTAACTATTGTATGCATTAATGAGTTGATAGAATGCCTGATCACCAGTCTATCACGTCTTAGGTATTTAATCGATGAATTGAAAGGTGAAGATTAAAACTAGAACCTAATAGTTAATTAGGGCTATCTTAATCACGAAAGTAGTTTAAGATACTCTAGGCTTGAATCAATTAATTGGCACGAGAAAACCGATTAGTTGCATTTTATGGTTGGCATGAAGCTTAATGGACCTAGGTTAAGTTAAGAACCACGAAAGTAGGTAATTTGGTTAACTTAGGTACGATTGGTAATGCTTGAAAGAAATTACTAATTAATTTAGGCTAAACCATCCCCAACAATCTAAACAATTGCAATTAGGGGTAAATATCAGTTGTTGAGTATCACAAGTGTGGTGAACCCTAACCCTAGGCTCACTTAATTGATTACTTTTATCTATTTAATTGCAATATTTTTCCATCGAATTCTATTGATTTAGATAGCACTTTTTGTGAAATTCGGGTAATTGACATTGTTCTCTGTGGGACATGACCCGTACTTGCCGGACTAGTTACAGTTACGCCGTGCATTTGCGGTATTTGGTAAAACACACACAACACATTTCTCCTAGATATGAGGCATCCCGCTCTCCTTCACATATCATATACTGTGTGTTGGTCGTCACATGATGCTAGCACCACCCTTACTAGTTGAGGTATCAAGGTACACTAAGGCTAACATCACTTGCTGTTAGCAAACAATGTTTCCAATAGGAGTCCTCCACAGAAATTATCATTTACACATATGCTATATCATTCAAAACAGAGCTTTTATTATATTACAAAATTTTAGTCTTAATACAATTTCTCTGTCAGAAATTTCCCAATCAGGGTAATCATATATACATGCCCTTTTCCAAGGCAATCTTATAGCTTTACATATCAATGCAATGTGCACAATATATTTCCTTTACCATATGATGGGAAATACATTTAAAATCACATATTCAATGAGTTCAAAAATCTATTTTCAAAACTATACTCTTCTTGAACTATATGCTAGATAGTAAACAAATCAGATAATTTAATCTATTTCAGAGACATATAAAAGTATAAATAACTTATAAATAGAATTAATTATACATTTAAAGTTTAAGAAGAGCATAAGGTAAGTCATAGAAAGAATTATCTACTCACAAGGTAAGGCTCCATGTTGGACAGCCTTAAAATATACTTTTTTAATTTAAATTTGATCAAATAGACCTCAAAATCGAGTCTGGAGGGTCCAAAAACTTAGGAAATGACTTCGGAATCACAAAATTTGACCTTTGGGAGCTTAGTCAATATTGGTCAACTAATAGGTACTATTTACTGCCATATTTACTGTTCGCGACGCACAAAAAGTAGTCAGATGGTTGAAAAATTTCATATGCTAAGTTTTATCTATCTTCTTAATCCATCTACGATGTCAGATTTTCAATTTGAGTTCTTGAAATTGAAGTTTCAGAACTTAACTTTTTCTAAAATTTTCTACTTACAATTTACGACTATTCTGCGGCTGATTTAAAAAATTATTCAGCCAATATCATAGTACTCTTCGTCCTGAATCTATTGGTACCCTTAGTTTTGATCAGAGGTTCGAAGGTACTTCAGATCTAAAGAGAAAAAATAAAGGAGAAATATGTATTATTCACGTACCTCGTTACGGGAATAATTTTTTTTTCTTTTCTTTTTTTTATATTGATGGAAGGACTATTATGCAAAAAGTCACTTTTTTAAGGAGGTCATTGTAAATTTCATTATTTACATTTTGACCACTAAATTTTTAGAAAATTACAATTTGACTCAAAAAATATTAATAAGTTTTCATTTTTATCCTTAAAACCTTTCAATTACATCCATACTCCTTTAATTCTTTAAGTAATCCATACATAAATAAAAATTACTAAATCTTAAGGCTGTTACATTCTTCCCCCCTTAAAAAATTCGGTCCCCGAATTTTAAACCATCCTACCATAAGTAGGCAATGAAGCTATGGCATAAATTATAGTTATTAATCTTACTACTCAAACTATTGAGGATATTTCTTTTATATATCATCTTTACTAATATCTAAACTATCCTCAAGTTCGCATATTTATATCCATAAATCGATATAATTAGGAACCATACACATAAAAAAAATATACACATCCATATTGGGTAACCAACTTTTCTTATTCCAAACTTCTATCAATTCATCTTTGATTCTCACACGTCAATGTCCTCCCATGAATTTTATGCCTTTCTTACTTTTATTTCTAAAAGCATATCATTCTTGTTCCTATCAATTTCATTTAACTAGCCCATTTATTTTAAGAAGACTTTTTTCAACAATTATTCACACATGAATTTTCAATCTCAACATAATTTACATCCTAAATACTAGACTCAATTTAACATGGTATAAACCCTTAACATAAATATCTTGATCACTTCGCATTATTTTCGGACATGGTTCTCAAAATATTCACCATATTTCCAAATTAAGAGTTCAAAGATTAATTTGAATCCCACTTCCTATATTTTATTCCTCAAAAACTTGAATACCACTAATTCACTTTGACATTCCTCAAAGCACCATAAGGCCATCATCCGTTTATTCCTTTCACCTAAAGTTTTTTATACAGTTCGGTGTCCAAATTCACTATTTTAAATTATGACTAGTTTAATATCCAACTTCCTCCAAGATTTCCTCCATTAATCACTTCCAACAAATTAAAATAGCAAATTTCGTAATTTTGTCTTACCTATCCTCAAGTAAACCCAATATGCCCAAATCTCCTTCTTACACTTTCTCATCAATAGCCAATTCTTAAGCAATTTTAACATATTTTACTTTCACCATTCATAACATGTCTGCTACCTACCCATTTCAATTCACTTCTTACACATTCATATATTTTAGTGACATACCATCCAAATCTCAAACATCATCTAAGTCACAATCTCAACATACAAAAATAATCATAAATTTATATTACATAACCACATTATATAGCTTATAAATTTAGAGACAAATATATAATTTTTCTCCATGCTAAAATTCATGTTATTTACTCACTCATCTATTAGGAACCTACGATGTTTCATGTAAAACCTCAAATTGTGCCATTTGTATACTGACTTGGTAGCTATTATTATAAACAAATTCAGCTAGGGCAAGAATCTTTCCCAACTACCTTGAAAATCAAGCACACATGCCTGAAGCATGTCTTTTAATATTTGGATGGTTCGCTCAGACTATCCATCTATTTGAGGATAGAAAGCAATACTGAGATTAAGCTTCTTAGAAGGTTCTCCAAAAATAAGTTCTGAACTATGGTCCTCAATCAGGAATAATTGATATCGGTACCCCATAAAGTTTCACTATCTCATTCAAATACAGATTTGCATATTGAGCTACGTTATATATGGTTTTCGCTGGTAGAAAATGTGTTGATTTAGTCAACCTATCAATGATCACCCATATTGAATCAAACCCTTTTGGTGTTCGCGATAGCCCTGTAAAAAAATCCATAGTTATTCTTTCCTATTTCTATTATGGTATTTTTATTTGTTGATGTAACCCTGCAAGCCTTTGATATTCTACTTTTACTTGTTGAAATGTTAAACACTGAGAAATATAATCAGCTATATCTTTCTTCATACCATCGCACCAATAAATTTCTTTTAAATCTTGATACATTTTAGTTGATCTAGGATGAATGGTATACGTAGATTGATGGGCTTATCCTAGAATCTCTTTCTTGAGTTCTTCTTTATTAGGTACACACAACTGCTTACCTAATCTTGGAATTTTTTCAAAGTCTACAGTAAATTCAACATCACTGTCATTCTTTACACCTCTTCAATTTTTTTTTTGCATAAATAGACATCATTTTCCTGTGCCTTTTTTACCTGCTCAACCAAAGATGATTGAAACTGTATATGGGCCAATAGTATCTCAGGCTCTTTTACTTCTAATACTACCCCATGACTTTCTAACTTATACATTTCTTTAATCAACGGCCTCCTTACCATTGTAATATGAGTCAAATTACTCATTGACTTCCTGCCTAATGCATCAGTCACTACATTAACCTTACTTGGATGATATAATATTGTACAGTCATAATCTTTAAGTAATTCTATCCATCGTCTTTGTATCAAGTTAAGATCTTTTTATTGCAAAATGTATTTAAGACTTTAATGATCTGTATAGATTTCACATATCTCACCATATAGATAATGCCTCCAAATTTTGAGAGCAAAAACTACTACTGCCATTTTCAAATCATGAGTCGGATAATTTTACTTATGTGGTTTAAACTGTCTAGATGCATATGCAATGACTCGACCATGTTGCATCAAGACACACCTTAATCCAATTCTCAATGCATCATAGTATACTGTGTATCTTTTGGTACCTGAAGAAATAGATAGTATGGCACCGTAGTCAAATATTCTTTTAGTTTATGAAAACTTTTCTCACATTTATCTGACCAATCAAACTTTATTCCCTTTCTTGTCAATTTCTTCAAAGGAGCAGCAATTTTTGAAAAATCTTTAATGAATCTATGGTAATAACTTGCTAAACCAAGAAAACTACAAATCTTAGTAATTGTGGTAGAATGTGGTCATTACTGCACTACTTCTACCTTTTTTAGGATTAACTTAAATATCATCTTTAGTAACCACATGCCCTAGGAAAGTAACACTACTAAGTTAAATTTCATATTTTGAAAACTTAGCATATAGCTGGTATTCTCTTAGAGTTTGTAAAGCTATTCTTAAATGTTCTCATGCTTCTCAAAACTCCTCGAATGTACCAAGATATCATCTATGAATACAATAATAAATTGATCCAAGAAAGGTTTAAATACTCTGTTCATCAAATCCATGAATGCAGCTGGAGAATTTGAAAAACCAAATAGCATTACTAAGAACTAGTAATGCCTATATCAAATTTAGAAAATCAGTTTTCTAAATATCCTCTTCCCTTATCCTCAATTAATTATACCTAGATCTTAAATCCATTTTCAAAAAACATTAAGCACACTATAGTTGGTCAAACAAATCATCTATACAAGGTAATGGGTATTTATTACTCACTATCACATTATTCGATTATCTGTAATCTATGCATAACCGCACTAATCCATTCTTCCTTTTCACAAATAAGACTAGAGTACCTCAAGGAGAGTACTAGGGCATATAAATCTCTTGTCTAACAAGTTTTGTAACTAATTTATTTTTTAGTTCCTTAAGTTCAGTTGATATCATTCTATATAGAGATACAGATACTAATTAGGTTCTAAGAAGTAAATCAATATCAAATTCTATTTCTCGTTTCAGGGTAATCCAAGCAATTCTTCTGGGAATACATTAGGAAATTCCTTAACCACTAGAACCTGGTCTACATTGCTATACTTTATATCAACATCTCTCACCACTGCCAAATATCCTTGGCACATTTTTGTAATAACTTATGGACTACTAAAGCTGAAATTAAATTATTGGGTACACGCTTCCACTAATTTTTCACTACTTGCAACTTTTTACTAACCTTATATGCTATTGATGACATCTTCATATTGTATCAGCTATAACGTACTTGAAAACACTTAAACAAGGTCAACCCATTTTGACTTTATTCTTTAACATGCTTATGCAATGTCTTAACAATCAATCATGATAAGTTTATATCTATCCAAGAGTCCTTCACATGAATTACCCATTTTGCATACCTTAAATTTTAAATTTTCATGGGAAAATCTTCCTTTCATATAATGCTTGTACCTAATATTATTGAAAATCAAACTGTCTTCAAATCCTTTATATCAACAATATCTATCATTGAAAGCATTATCTTCATAGATTCCTTACTCTCAAATTCAATCCACCCCATAGCTTGCCAAATCTATTTATATACATAGGTTCCAACTCATCCATCCAAAAAGAGATTTACATCTATTTCCAAAACACTCAATTTATTACAAGCTGTTATCATGGAGTTAACAATCTCGATCACATCATAACCCACTATCAATATTGTATTAGCCATTCATCATATTGTTTCACATAAACAAATCAAACAACCAATTCAAACCTTCTTAACATCCAAATAAGCCATTACCTTTGTGCTCGGATGGAATCTTCTTATTTTTAGTTAATTCTTTTTCTTTGTACCTAAGAGGGTTCTCTTTATCATTGTTCATCAAAACGAGTTCAAAAGTTGAACTGGTAGTCCTCACTGAAGAGGCACTGCCTAGAACATACGCATCGATGCTTAAACATCGTATACCTAAGGATAAGAGTCAGAAAGAAGAAGAGGATAACACCCTATAGAATTCTACAACAACACCGTGAGTATAAATATGTCTGCGGTTACATACCTATACTAAAAGTCCTACTACAAAATCCTTTGCTCTGATAGCCACAAGAAAACTTAAAGCTCTGATACTAACTTGTCACACCCCTAATTTAAGGGCACGTGAAACACATACTTTACAAATATATATTTACCATAACATGCATAATACACTCTTTTAACCTTGGAAACCATTTCAAGTCTATAAATATCAAAGTAACAACAGAAGCAAAGATCTTGCCTATGAAGTTTAGAGCATACTCTAGAGTACAAGTACAATATAAATCAAAATCTATGAGCCCTAGAAACAAACTAGGCTCATTAGAGAATATGTCATCTAGCTAATCATTTATCTAAAGGGAAATGACCAAACTCTGTATTCTTATCTAAAAAATGTAGAAATATCTTGTAGTGAGTTTGACAACTCAGTGAGCATAAAATATCTTCTATGACCTCTTAAGTCAACATATGGATGTACTCATATTTTAAAATTTGTCAAATAGAAAATATAATTCGAAATTACATCCATATAGGACCCGCATTTCAAATATTCTCAAAACAAAGAGTATTTAGATATCCATAACCATATACTATAATGTATGATCATTAAACAAATGTTGTTATGTATCAAAATACTTCACATGAAAACATTATGAGGATCCCATATCAGAACCACTATATCAGAGTTCAAACCCTTCCGTACTTTGGTGGTTTAGGATTTGCCTAAACTCAGCATCCCAACTAAGGTTTGTCCTACCACCATTCAAGAGGACATGCGAAGGGACTCTAATATGAGTAATTTCCCAAGCACACAGCAAGGGAAGGAAAATCACATATCATATAATCGACATTTGGTCCAGATAGGAGGCATCCCGCTCTTCTTCACATATCATATCCCGTGTGTTGGCCGTCATACGAGGCTAGCACCACCCTTGCTAATTGAGGTATGAAGGTGCACCAGGGCTAACATCACCTGCTATTAGCAAACAGTGTTTTCAATAAGATTCCTCCATAGAAATGATCATTTACACATATGCCATAACATTCAAAACAGAGCTTTCAATATATTATAAAATTTCGATCTCAATACTATTTCTCTGTCAAAAATTTCTCAATCAGGGTAATCACATATACATGCCCTTTTTGAAGGCAATATTATAGCTTTACATATCAATTCCACGTGCACAATATATTTCCTTTACCATATGATGAGAAATACAGTTAAAATCACATATTCAATGAGTTCAAAAATTCATTTTCAAAATCATACTCTTCTTGAACTATATGTCAGATAGTAAACAAATCAGATAATTTAATCCATTTCAGAGACATATAAAAGTATAAATAACTTATAAACATAATTAATTATACATTTAAAGTTCTAGAAGAGCATAGGGTAAGTCATTGAAAGAATTATCTACTCACAAGATAAGGCTCCATGTTGGACAGCCTTAAAATATACATTTTTAATCCAAATTTGATAAAATAGACCTCAAAATCAAGTTCGAAGGGTCCAAAAACCTAAGAAATGACCTCACAATTGCGAAATTTGACCTTCGAGAGCTTAGTCAACATTGGTGAATTGATGGGTACTATTCACAGTTAGAATTACTATTCACCGCTGAAATCACTATTTATATCGGCCGGATTTACTGCTCACGACGCACAAAAAGTTGTCAAATGGTTGAAAATTTTCATATTCTAAGGATTATCTATATTCTAAATCTATCTATAGTGTCAGATTTTCAATTTGAGGTCTCTAAATAGAAGTTTCAGAACTTACATTTTTCTAAGATTTTCTACTTCCGATCTGCGGCGATTTTGCAGTTGATTTGAAAAATTATCCAACTAAAATCGTAGTGCTCTCTGTCCTGAATCCATTGATACCCTTAGTTTTGAGATTAGAGGCTCAAAGGTCCTTTCGATCTAGAGAGAAAAGAAATGAAGGAGAAATATATACTATTCATGTACCTCATTACGGGAAGAAATTTTTTTTATATTGATGGAGGGACCATTCTGTAAAAAGTCAAATTTTCAAGGAGGTCCTTGTAAATTTTATTATTTATATTTTGACCCCTAAACTTTTAAGAAATTACAATTTGAACTCAAAAATATTAATAAGTTTTTATTTTCATCCTTAAAACCTTTCAATTACATCCCTACTCCTTTATTTCTTTAAATAATCCATACATAAATGAAAATTATTAAGTCGTAAGGTTGTTACAATATTTGTAAGGTCCATTAATAAGAAACAAACAATATATTTTCAGGGTACTTAATGTTAACTATTTCTTTCACCATTTTGTTCAATATTTTGAAGTTTATTTTTTTTTTGTGACCTACAATTTGGCATGTATTAAAGGTAACATAAATTATGTTTTCCATGTTTAAAATATTAATTTAGTAAAAGAATTTGTAGAGAGGAGCCAACAAACTCAATACTTCAAAAAAAATTAGTACTACCCATTTAAGTCTTAAAATATTCATGTCAGGAGCAAAAAGATTAATTTAATAGTGAATACAAACATGTGATTCTTATTTAGTCAAACTTTAATTTTTTCAAAATTTTAAAGTTAGATAAAAAATGTTATCTGGAATTTTGTAATATTATATACTAACTTGATTTTGACTAAATTAATTAATTAAACTCCACATAAATTTATTTTTTCATACACCATTAATTGCTACCAGAAAAAGAAATATTTATGTCCTTTAACAATATTAGCTTTGGAGATATAATAACTCAACAAAAAAGGAAGATGAATGATAGTTGCATTGAAAATGAAAAAGGGGAGAGGATATGAGAGAATGCTTTTGGGTGGCTTTTAGGGGAAGTGGTGCGCACTGTCGCAGGTATACCCAAATTGATACCTTACCTCAAAACTAACCTGTAGTAGTGGGAGTAAGGGTTGATCCCACAGAGACTGGAATTACCTTATGTGATTGAGAAAGGGGGGATTGATAATTGTAAATAAAACCAAGTAAACAATAATGAAAGCAAATAAGAGAGAGTGATTAATGATAAAGACGTTGGTTTCAGGTGATATCCACCATCAAGGGATTGCATTGATTATTGACAACATAATCAATCTGTAATTAAATATCTATCATTGGGTTTCTAATCCTGTTCTTCCTTAAGTCTAGTAAATTAATGACAATCACACTAATTAAACCCTAATTAACAAGCAATCCTTTAGCACATTGATAAAGCATAACTTATTAACCGCATGAAGAACTAAAGAAACTGACAGAACTAAACAAATATAAACACATCGGTTATATCTAATTTACTTAATTATTCATCATAGATTCAATGATTTATAATCCAAAATCCTCAAACCTATCTGCCTCATGAATCATAGAATTGAAGACTTTGTTCAAAACATAATTCAGCGGTAGATTAAGACAGACAATATACTAGTAGGCCTCCTAGCAATCATATGAATAATCATCGAGAGGAAGAACAGATAAATAATCAATACTCAATTCAAATTGAAATAATAAAATCAAATCCACATCTCATAATGCATGAAAATCCCTTGAGGTTTCAATCTCCCTCAACCAACTAAAAGAACTAGCCATGCAGGGCCATAAGAAAATCTAAAGAAGAATTGAAGAATGTAACTAAAAACTTGGATGAATGATTGAATGAATTCTCTGCTTGCTTTCCTTCATTTTTATAGATTCACTCCTCCTTATCGAAGTAGGAGTGTATCTAGGTTAAATCTCAGCCCATCGGGATTCAATTGGAATTAAAAAGACCTAAAATTTGCGAATTTGGCAAACTGATGCGGCGGCGAGCGCCGTGGCGCTCATTGCTAGGATGATGCAGCACTGCAGCGCCCTGAAAACTCCAAAATTTGCCTAATTTCCAAACCCAAAAGTTGTATGCTATGTCTCGTCTTTCCATAGCCGTTAGAATCACCTTCATCGGATCTAAATTGAAGGAGATATGACAAAATTAGTGACCAAAGGTCAGAATTCATCTTGCTGCACTATGATTCTGATTTGCAATCTCTGTAATGCTATGCAATCTCCCGAATTTGACCAAGTGTTCAACATAACAGTTGTAGATGACTGTGTTATCGTTTCACATCCACTTGAATCCCTTTGATTGGAGTTCATAAGAGGGAGATATGCTCAAAATAGTACTGAAAGGTCTGGAATCACTGCAATGTAGCATTTTTCCATGAATTTCTTCTCTTTTCTTCTTCCTTGGTTCCTACAACACAAAACACAAAAAACACAAAACTAAGCTAATTCCTAATTATATTTTACTTAAATCAAACAAAAAGTAATTTTTAAGGTATTAATATCATGCTTAATTAAGATCACATCAAATACCCCCACACTCAACATTTTGCTTGTCATCAAGCAAAGTAATCCCTAAAGACAGAAAAACAACAATCAATAATATAGTGAGTGTTAGGCTTACCAAACGTTTGCCACATAACATAAAAATATACTCTAGAAAATTTTTGGAAGGTCATAATCATGCACAAGATTAATACAAATGCAATCTATTATTTTATCCTTCTGAATCCTTAGTGTGTGTGTGTTTTTGGGTCAATTAATTTTCTTTTACCCGGATGAGTTTATATATCTCAAAATTTTGATTGTAGATCTCTAATTAGTTTAGGATTTCCATATGCTTATTCTTCATTCCACTCTCCACTAATGTAGGCCAAAACTACCTCTAGGATCAATAGGACTTTATTTAGCTTGTAATGTGGTCAAGGTATAAGGTAAGATAAGGAATACAAATTTAGGTTCAATCACCTAGCACCACATGATTAAATTTGATCTCTTGAGCTTTTCTAAATTTGGGGTGATTTCTCCCCCCACACTCATTTTTTTGTTTCAATTGAATTTAATCTATCCTTTTTCCTCAATTCTTTAATTTTTTTTTTCACAGCATTCAGATTTTTCTTCTATTTCCTTTGCATAATTTTCTTTTTTTTTCATAATTCTTTTCTTTTCCTTGCTCCACCCTTCCACCCTTTTTTTTAAATAAAGTTCTACAAAACAAGTATTCAGAGAAATAATGATGGAGTGAGTGAATAGGATCAAAAATAAAGATATTCATACAAAATTTGGCTTTCAGCTCATTTGTGGTTTTTTGAAGGAAAAGTTCATTAAGCTCAAAATAGAGGAACTAAGGATATTTCATTATTTAGGTTAGGCTTGCAAGGCTCAATCTATCAAATAATGCCTAAATCATATCCTAAATAATAGTATTAGCCTAAGATTTTGCCTCAAGTAGCATTCAAATAAGTTCTAGAATCCTGTGGAGATCATGAAATATATTTGAATTATATAAACCTTCTTTAAGTAAAAGATAAATTGAAAGCCCAAAATTATTGTGCAAACATGTTTCAGGATTCTAAAGTCAAAAGTAATAAATTGCAAAAGGGATAAAATTACACACAATCATGAAATTTTTACATTTTTTAAGAGCTAAAAAAAATTTGAATAGTCATATCATTGGCTGTTTGTGCCTAACATACCAAAACATAAATTAAAACACTTACACAATCACTCAACTTGCTAAACACAATAAAAGTGCATTAATAGTTAAAATCAGAAATTTGATGCTCATAATAGGGTTACAATGATTCAGAGAAATATACTTCCAACCCTACACTCAAACTTTACATTGTCCTCAATGTAAAAGAAAGATAAGAGTAGGAAAGGATATATGAAAACATATGAGTTAAGTGGACTTCCCTGAATTTGTTTGGGGTGGAATGAGCATGTTGCATTATTGGACCCTGAATTTTTCTGATATCCACCTTTTCTTTTTCTTTTTCTTTTCATATTGGGCTGCCTCCCAATAAGCGCCTTTGTTTAATGTCGTTGGCTCGACCCAGCTCCCTATCTTTTTTCATGGAGGCTCTTTGATGTTCACTTTAAATTTTTGGAACTGATTCAATCCTTGAAATTCAACTACATAACTAAAAGCCACATTAGTAATAACAAGTGGTCTAACCAAGGGAGAGATTTTTTACCTTTAAGGGGTCGAACCCTTTTTTTTTTCTAGAACTTGATGCAACTTTATAGTCGGGTCTATGCCTTTAAGGTTTGCAATTGTTTTTGTAATGGCATTTCTTTTTTCCTGAAGAATATGCATAAATTCCTATACTTTTTTAACACCTAAATTTTTTACAACTATAATAGGTGATGCATCTTCCACTTCCAAGTATTTCAGGTGATTAGGAAGAGTTGACAAAATTGATCCACGGTCCTACAAAATAGAAGGTGCAAGAGTAGTATCAGAATTTAATAATTCCTTATAAGCAACCTTACCTTTTGGTGGCCCTTCTGAAAAATCATTGAGTGCAGCAAGTTTCTCCTTTATTTCTTCATCTAAGTCTATCTCACCATCATCTTCTGCTATAGATTTGTTCACACTTTCCTTCATTTTATCCTTTTCATCTAATTCAAACACATCGTATGCCAAAGAATCAAGTACATCAATGGAATAAACAAGAGTATCATCACCTAGGTGTTTTATAGCTTCATACATATTGAATTTTATTTCTTCACCATCAAATTCCATAGTGAGTGTACCATTGTGAACATCTATCTTGGTTTTAGAGATTTTCAAGAATGGTCTCCCTAATAATATTGGAGAAGTAAAATCCCCATTGTCCATGTCAAGCACATAAAAATCTATAGGGAACACCAAATCATCTACCTGCACCAAGACATCCTCAATTATTCCCTTAGGACATGCAGTGGACCTGTCTGCTAGTTGCATTATCAAATTTGCAGAGTTCAATGGTCCCAAATTCAAAGATGTATACACAGAATATGGCATAACATTGATGGAAGCTCCTAAATTTAACATAGCCTTTTCAATACGAGTTCTCCCAATTTTGCATGAAATAGTAAACATACCTGGATCCTTGCATTTAGTAGGGAGTTTTGTTTGTATCATAGCAGATACATTTTGACTCATATGAATCTTTTCAAAATCCTTTAATTTTTTCCCTTCTTTTTGAGTACATAATTCTTTCAAAAACTTTGGATATCTTGGCACCTGTTTAATGGTATCTAGAAGGGGGAGATTAACTTCACATTTTCTAAAGATGTTATACAATTCAGAAGTTTTCTCTTTTAGCCTATTCTCTTTAAGAGCTTTTGGAAAAGGAGGCATTACTTCATAATTTGGAGTAGATAGAGACTTACCTATAGATTCTTCTTTCTCCTTATTTAATTTCTCATGCTTTTTAGGAGAAGAAAGGGATGGTAAACCTTCAGTTCCCTTACCATTCATTGAAATAATTGCACTGACATTTTCTCTAGGATTTACCACAGTTTAAGAAGCTAACTTACCTAAGTTTTGAGCATCTAATCGACTCACTGTGGTTGTTAACTGACCTACTTGAGTTGTCAGGTTCTGAATGCTGGCTCTTGTCTCTTGTTGAAATTGATGAGAATTATGTACAAGAGTTTTCACAATATCTTCCAATGGATTACTTACCTGGTGATCTTGGGATGCATTCTGTCTAGGATAATAGACCTGTTGGTTATGCTGAAAATTTTATCCTGCAGGCCTATTTTGTGCATTCCCATACCTGAAATTTGGATGATCCTTCCATCCAAGATTATATGTATTAGCATATGGATCATACCTCTTTGGTTGGTCAGGAAAACCTCCAGCAGCATTAACTTGTTCTGTGGATTCCTTTTGAAGTGTAGGGCACATATCAGTAGGGTGCCCTATTGTTGAGCATATTCCACAGATTTTAACTTGCTGCGGTGTACCTGTAGCCATTTGGCACACAAGAGAGGTAAGTTTAGATATTTGATTCTGAAGAGAAGTAGTACTTACCTCATGGGCATGTCTAATAGGAGGGTCCTGTCTAATGCCAAATTTTTGGGAATTGGCAGCCATATTTTATATCAGGATTCTGGCTGCTTCAGAAGTCTTATCTACTAGTGATCCTCCACTAGCTGCATCTATCATTCTCCTATTTCCCTGTAAAAGACCTTAATAGAAATATTGGATTAGTAGCTGCTCACTAATCAGATGATGTGGTTAGCTTGTACAAAGTTTTTTAAACCTCTTCTAATATTCATAAATTGTTTCTCTATGCAATTGCCTAATGCTGCATATTTCTTTCCTGATAGTAGCGGCTCTAAATGCAGGAAAATAACATTCTAAAAATATTCTCTTCATCTCATTCCAAGTAGTGATAGTACTAGAGGGCAAATAATACAACCAAGCTTTGGCTGAATATCTTAATGAAATAGGAAAAGCCATGAGTTTTATTTGTTCCTCAGTTACTCCAGGGGGCTTCATACTGGTACATACCACATGAAATTCCTTCAAATGTTTATGCGGGTCTTCACTTGCAAGTCCATGAAAATTAGGTAAGAGATGAACTAATCCAGGTTTCAACTCAAATTTAACATTGTCATCAAGATTAGGAAAAGTAATGAATAAGGGTTGCTGATGCAAATCTGGAGCTGTAAGCTACTTCAAAGTAGGGCGCCTCACCATGGTTACTTCCTCCTTTTCTCGATCAATGTCCTCTTGAAGTTCTCTTCTTTTCCTGTATACAGATTTTCCAATATCTAGATTGAACTCTAAATTTTGAGAATTAGAAGAATGTGTCACAGGCATAAATCAAAATAAAATCACAAAAAGTAATAGACGCAGTCCCCGGCAACGGCGCCAAAATTTGGTGCGCAATGTCGCAGGTACACCCAAATTGATACCTTATCTCAAAACTAACCTGTAGTAGTGGGAGTAAGGGTCGATCCCACCGAGACTAGAATTACCTTATGTGACTGAGAAAGGGGGGATTGATAATTGTAAATAAAACTTAGTAAACAATAATGAAAGCAAATAAGAGAGAGTGATTAATGATAAAAACGTTGGTTTCGGTTGATATCCACCGTCAAGGGATTGCATTGATCATTGACAACATAATTAATCTATAATTAAATATCTATCATTGGATTTCTAACCCTGTTCCTCCTTAAGTCTAGTAAATTAATGACAATCGCACTAATTAAACCCAAATTAACAAGCAATCCTTTAGCACATCGGTAAAGCATAACTTATTAACCGCATGAAGAACTAGAGAAACTGACAGAGCTAAACAAATATAAACACATCGGTTATATCTATTTTAGTTAATTATTCATCATAGATTCAATGATTTATAATCCAAAATCCTCAAACCTATTTGCCTCATGATTCACAAAATTGAAGACTTTGTTCAAAACATAATTCAACGATAGATTAAGACAGACAATATACTAGTAGGCTTCCTAGCAATCATATGAATAATCATTGAGAAGAAGAACAGATAAATAATCAATACTTAATTCAAATTGAAAAAATAAAATAAAATCCACATCTCACAATGCATGAAGATCCCTTGAGGTTTCAATCTACCTCAACCAACTAAAAATAACTAGCCACGCAAGGCCATAAAAAATCTAAAGAAGAATTGAAGAATGTAACTAAGAACTTGGATGAATGATTGAATGAATTCTCTGTTTGCTTTCCTCCCTTTTTATAGATTCACTCCTCTTAATCGAAGTAGAAGTGTATCTAGGTTAAATCCCAGCCCTTCGAGTTTCAATTAGAGTCAAAAAGACCTAAAATTCACGAATTCGGAAAACTGATGCAGCGCCGAGCGCTCTACTCAAGCGCCGTGGTGCTCCGGATATCCAAAGACGGGGCGCTGCGGCTCTAGAGCAGCACTACGGGGCCTAGAAAACCCCAGAATTTGCCAAAGTGTCAAACAAAAAAGTTGTATCTCTATGTCTCTTCTTTCCATAACCGCTAGAATCACCTTAATCTAATCTAAATTGAAGGAGATATGACAAAATTAGTGAACAAATGTCAAAATTCATCCTGTTGCACTGTGATTATGATTTGCGAGCTCTGTAACACTATAAAATGTCCTGAATTTGACCAAGTGTTCAACATAAAAGTTGTAGATGATTGTGTTATCTTTTCACACCACTTGAATCACTTTGATTAGAGTTCATAAGAGGGAGATATGCTTAAAACAGTTCTGAAAAGTCCGGAATCGCTGCAATGTAACATTTTTCCATGAATTTCTTCTCATTTCTTCTTCCTTTGTTCCTACAACACAAAACACAAAACTAAGTTAATTCCTAATTATATTTTACTTAAATCAAACAAAAATTAAGTTTAAAGGTATTAATATCATGCTTAATTAAGATTACATTAGAAAGCAAAGGGCTCAACCAAAATCTATGGTCCTTTGTGAATCGAAAGATATGCATTCGAAATAGTCCAGACAATGAGAAACATACGAAAGCAAAGGTAGCAAAGTCTACTTATATAATCCACTCCATTTAGTTTAGGATTAACGACAGAAAAAAAAATGATTAAGGTGTAGTTCTTTCATTTATTTATTTATTTTTGTGTGTCTAATCTCATAAAAGTTTCAATTCATTTTTAACTGAATAACAATATTTAAAAATAAAATATATGAAAAATATACAATTTTTGTATGGGTTATGACATAATTTTGAATGTTTATATAACTAATACTTGTAAATAAATTTATAAATATTTGAGAAATTGAATTTTTTATATTTGAGAAATTTAATTTTTTTTAATCAAATATCATATTTGGAATTAAAAAATTGATATTATATATGAAAATAGAGTAAATTACACCTTTTAGTTTCATTTTATAGTATAATCTCTCCTAAAATTTATAAAAATTATATTTATACTTTCTTTTATAAGAACTATGGAGTTCAGTTGGTATAAGCTAAAATTAAAGACAATATGAATATTTGTTCAATTGGTGTAGAAAGAAAGAAAGAGACTTCTCTTACTCATATTATTTTTGAAATACATGGGTAAATATGTAGAAGGAGATTGACAGCAAGGCTATCAATGACAATCTCATAACAAGCGGGATAGCATTCTTAGATAGCAATACCTAACAGAAAGGAAATAGAAAAATACAAGATATCAGAGAAAATAAATTTCCCTGATCCTGATAATACAACCGGAAAGAAATAGGAAATAAAAATAAAGAAATGAAAACAATAAAAAATAAAAAATAGGGATAGTATAATCACATATTTATCCACAATCTATGACACCCCCCCTCAAGTTGGGCTTCCCAGGTTAAACATGGTCAAATTGCTTTCCAGATGTTCAAAAATTCTTCTTGCCAGGTCTTTTGCTAAAATGTCAGTGGTCTATTCTCTTGTTGAAGTATAATTTATGTAGAGAGTTCCTTCCTCAATTTTCTCCTTGATAAAATATATGTCCATTTCAACATGCATTATTTTATTGTGATGGACTGAATTATATGAGATACTTATGCCAACTTTATTATCACAATAGAGTTTAAAAGGTAGTACTAATTGCATCTCAATTTCTTCAAGCAATAATTTTAGCCACAGCATTTCACATGTACCATGTGCAATAGCTCTTAACTTAACTTCAGCACTACTCTTAGCCACAACTAATTGTTTCTTGCTTCTCCAAGTAATTAGATTACCCCAAATAAAGATGCAATATCCAAAAGTAAATCTTCTATCTTTAGAGGAACCTGCCCAGTCGGCATATGTGCATCCCTTAATGTTCTTGAACTGAGTTTTAGAACAATCCTTTGCTTAGAGATCCTTTAAGATACCTTAGAATACGAAGGATTGCCTCCATATGCTCTTCATAGGGGGAGTACTTATACTGACTTACCATACTCATAGCAAAGAAAATATCTGGCCTAGTATGAAAGAGATAAATAAGTTTTCCCACTAGGCGTTAGTATCTCCTTATATCAATTGGAATTCCTTTCCTCTTGTTACCACTTATCTTAATCGTGGAATCCATAGGTGTATTAGTAGGTCTAAAACCAAGCATCCCAGTCTCCTTTAATAAATATAGTATATACTTTCTTTAAATAATTGAGATCCCTTTTTTATCTCTAGTAACCTCTATACCTAGAAAATAGTGCAGAAGGCCAAGATCTTTTATTTCAAATTCAACTATCTAGTTTTAAGTATAAAAATTTTGAAAGTATCATCTCCAATTAGGATTATATCATTTATATAAACTATGAGGATTCTGCGCTTACCATCTTTATGTTTATAGAACAGAGTATGATCAGTGTATGGTTGTTTATACCCTTAGTCTAAAATGACCTTTTGTGAATCTATCAAACCAAGCTCTTGGAGACTGTTTCAGTCCATATAGGCCTTTTTTAACTTGCAAATCATCCTTTTTTTTGTCTTGGTCAAATGCAGGTGGGAAGTTTATGTAAAATTCCTCTTTTTGATAGCCATTTAGGAAAGCATTTTTTAAATCTAGTTGTTGCAATTCCCAATCAAGAATTTCCAATCAAGATTGGCAGTAATGGATATGAGTAATCTTATTGTATTAAGCTAGGAAACCGATGCAAATGTCTTATTATAGTTGATCCCATAAGTTTGAGTGTACCCCTTAGCAACAAGTCTTGCCTTGTATCTTTCAATAGTCCCATCGGATCTATATTTCATAGTAAATACCCATTTGCATTTAACAAGGATTTAATCTTGTTGTTTTTGGACAAAAGTCCATGTTTGAATTTTTTCAAGGGCTTGCATTTCCTCAATAACTACTTTTCTCTATTCAGGAATACCCCATGCTTCTTAAATATCTCTTATAATTTTTTTCTTCAGATAAATTTGTAATAAAAGCTTAGAGATTTGAAGAAAGATGATCATAAGAGGCATAATTAGAGATAGGGTGTTGAGTACAAGATCGGGCTTTCTTTCTATTACACCCCTAATTTTAGGGCACGTGAAACACATACTTTACGAACATAGTTTTTTCATAACATATATAATACACTTTTTTATACCAAGTCTATAAACATCAAAGTACAACAGAAGCAGGGATCCGGCAAGTGGCGTTTAGAGCATACTCTAGAGTACAAGTACAATGTAACCAAAATCTACAAGCCCTAAAAACAAAGTAGGCTCACCTAGAGATTTTGTCGTCTAGCTAATCAACTATCTGAAGGGGAAGGACCAAACTCTGTATTCTTATTTAAAAAAATGTAGAAATCATATAGTGAGTTTGACAACTTAGTGAGTAGATAATACCTCCGATAACCTCTTAGGTCAACATATGGATGTACTTATATATTAAAAATTAATACTTAAAAAACTTACAGTTCAGAAGTATGTCACGCCCTTAATTTTAGGGCACGTGAAACACATACTTTACGATCATATATTTTCCATAACATGTATATTACACTCCTTTACAGATAGGTATTTTCTTGTATACACAATATACAGATCAAGTCTATAAACATCAAAGTACAGTAGAAGTAAGGATCCTGCCTGTGGCGTTTAGAGCATACTCTAGAATACAAGTTCAAAATAATTTAAACACTGTGATCCTTGGAAGCAATGTAGGCTCACCAAGAGAATATGACACCTAATTGATCGCGTAGTTGCAAGATCAAATTATGTATCCTTATTTGAAAAAAATGTAAGTATCGTGTAGTGAGTTTGACAACTCAGTGAGTAGATAATACCTCCTATGACCTCTTAGGTCAATATATGGATGTACTCATATATTTAAAATTTATCACTTAAAAAATTACAGTTCTGAAGTATGTCACTCCCCTATTTATCGAAGAATAAGTTGCAAAATTAAAGCACCAAATTATGTTATTTTCCCATGAAATCTATCATGCAACTAATACTCTATATCCTTAACAAAACTCCTAACTTGAAAGCTCAAAAAACCATAAAAAAAATCTAGCATTTTAGAAATATTACCTATCTGTTACTATTTATTATTTTTCGGCGAGCTTTAGGCAAAATTGATTGTTGAGTTTTGAAACTATCGTCGCCACGAGTCCAACGGTACCTCCGGTATCTCAATTAGATGTCTATAATGGGAGATATCTTAGAGAGAAGATAAATCTTAAAGAGAGAAAATGAAGGGAAGAAAAATAATGAAGGGGATGCCCGAGCCTTCTGCTTCTGCTTCTATTCTCACATTTTAATTTTCCTTTTTTTACTTAATATTATTTAATAATTAAATATTTAAAATTTATTGTTTAATTATATATATATAATTATTGTTTTTCATCTTAAAGCATCCTAAAAAATTCTAAAAATTTATATTATTGGAAAACTTTAGTTGCACTATTAAATCATGAATTTTCTTGATAAAAATTTTAATAAAAAAAATCAGAAAATAAAATAGCTTTTTGCATAATAAAAGAAAAAATATTTCTAAAAATAAAACAAAAATTTATTAGAGGAAAACATAATTATTTTAATCAAAACAAAAATTATTTTAATTAAAAGTATATTTGCTTTTAGCAAAACATGCATAATCATTTAAAAAAAAATACTTATTTTTAGTAAAATATTATTATTTGAAAACTACAAGATATTACACTTTCTTAGAGTAGTAAGCCAATCAAGATCAAGATCACTTACCTCTGATGAAGTTTCAGTATCACAACTATGACAGTGCATAGGATTTACATCATCCTCTACTACTTGTGAGTTTTTCTTCGAGTGTAGACAAAAAGATATGGTTATGAGTTATCCTTTTCCTTTTGGCTGGTGGTTTCTATTTCCTTAGTGGAATTACCTTGTGAAGGAGGAATGGATAAAAGGCTAGTTCTAGGTATGGGTTGTTCTGCTATAAGATGTTCTAATGTCTGTGATCTGGTATGTGTAATTACTCCCATATTTTTTTATATAAAACATTAACTTAATTATTCTAGAAGTCATTACCTCTATCAACTCACCATTTTCATTGGTTGCTTTGATTAAATTACCATAATTAACCTCTTAATTAAAGACAAGTGTAATTCTCATCAAAAGATGTAATTTTTAATTAATAAGCATCAAATAAGTCTCGCCTTTGAATATTGGTATGAGTGGTGGCACCTCCACCAAAATCTCGGCTTGGTCAACCATGGTCACATCTTGAATCACTGGGATTTGCCGAAAATACGACAACTCAATCCAACAAACACTAAAGACTAATGTCCTAGGAAATATTTGGATGATGTCCTTGCTTATCTGAACATAACATGGAAACGTAGTGAGAATTAATAATCTTAATTAATAATCTCAATAGGTTCAACAATAAATCATGATAATCACATATATAATTCATAATGTCATGTTTAACTTTATAAACTATAGAATTTATCAAGCCATAGTTATGCATTGTATATCTATGTACATGAAATCATGCAATCATGATAGATGTGGCATGAGTAATTGAATAATATCATGGGCATGTAAAAAATTGTAGTTTTGTCATATTTTGGCTATTAACTAATCTTATTAGATTTGTTTCTCCTTTTTCAGTCAAAGTAAGCAGGTTTTTCTTGCTCTACTCAATTCTAAACATACTTCTCTCGCTCTATCCAGACATGGCCAAAATCTTTTACTTTCTCATCATAGCCGTGAATAGGGCATCTCCTATCTGGTATATCAAACATGGAAAGCCATGTGACCCTCTTTCTTTTCTTTCCTTTTCTCATTAATAGCCAAGATATGATATCAAAAATTCATAACATAATATGCCAATATGACACAAGATGCACGTCTAAACATCATCATCATCATTTTATATAATATTCACAAAATCAAGATAATTAATATGCTTAAAATGGCAAAAAATTTATGCAAAGGCTATGGCTTGGGCATAGATTACACTTAAGTTGAGGTTTAATGTTTATGAATATATTTTTCCAAAAAATATTTATTCTAGCCAACAAAGGAAATATTATACCTTGAAAGTTCTCATCTAAGTTATACTTCCCTTTTTGAGTATATTTAGTATCATTATTGTTAATTTATTTCTTGACTCTTCTTTATTTCGGTCACTACTTATTTGTAATAACTCTCAACTAATAAAACCTTTGAAGGTTAAGTACAAATCATTTGAAACAAAGAAGTTGAGAACAATGTAAAATTTTAGAGCATTTCTGACCTTTTCCTCTGACCTTTCGTCACTCATATAAGCATATAGCCCTACCACCTGGATTGAGTGAACCAAATTAGGTGATTCAAGTGGCTACGGAAATCTAAGAGAAAGGGCTACAACTTTCATGTTGGACATTTTGTCAAATTCGGCGAAATGAAGTTCGCCGCGGCGAGAATAAGTTCACCACTGCGAGAATATGTTCGCCGCGGCGAGAATGCTACAGCATTTTCCCGAGAGCATGAGTTTTCTGGTTTCGAATTTGGCCGTGGCAAAAATCGCGGCTCGCCGCGGCTAGATTCGTCAGATAGTTTTTTTTTGCGGACCCACCTTTTTCCTTCATTTCTCTTTCATCTGAACCCTAACTCTCTCTTTCTAAAATTTTTCTCCAACTTCTCTCTAAGATATCTCATCATCCAGACGTCCGATTTGACCAAGCAAGGTACCGTTGGACTCGTGGGAAGAAGAGCTACAAATCCCACCGATCAATTTCGTCGGAAAGTCGCCGGAAGGTCCCCAGAAAATTGCGTGAATAGTGCCTCCAAAGGTAAAACTCCGTTTAATCGCGTTTTAGGCTTCGTTTTACCGAACTTCTTTCCATAGATAGTCTTAGAATTAGTTTCTATACTAGAATATAGGGTTTTTAGGTTTCGGCGTGATAGTGTTTCTGGCGAGTGAATAGTGTTTTCCGGCATGAATAGTGACGTTTAGAGTTTTTTAATTCTCATGTTATGTCTATGTTTTCTAGGTTGTTGAACCATCATGAGGTGAAATTCTCGTTGTTGGACTCCCAGTAAGGTGAGTGGGTTTTTCATACTATAGCGCATTTTTTTTTTACGAATTCAGTTTATAACTCTTTCATATGATTTTAACTAGTTGGAATGTATGCTAAATTGTTTTACCGCTTTGAAAACCAATATGTTCCAACCATGTTAGAAATTATAAATTTAAATCCTAGTTGAACTCTAGGTATGCAGGGCAAGCATCTAGGCTGATAATTCTCCATTTGAGCTAGATTTATAGAAATGCGAACTTAGTCATAGAAATGAACTAAGTTAGCCATGAAATGATTTGATGCATGATGAGAATCTATGTGACGTCTACGGACAATCTATGTTTAAAAGGGAAAGTTTATGATTATAAAGGTCTCCATGGGAATTCATGGATGAGATATATTTCAGAACGGAATTTTATGCATGAAAAGAGCTAGATGGAGAATTATAGCTTTATTGTAAAGTTATTGAAATATTTTACTTTAAACTCTTTGAATAGCATATTTCAAATATTTTCTATTGGAGGGACCCTTTTAGATCACTGTTAGCTAGCTGCAAGTAGTGCTAGCCCTGGTGCACCATGATCATGTTAAGGCTTCGGCCTAGGATACTGTGACAGGCATATGACTGCCTAAGACACAGGAATTTAGGGTGGACTTATGTCTACGCCTACAATGATTACCCTACCCTTGCTTGTGCTTGGGGGAGATGATAGATCCGTTAGGAAAGACCTCTAATAAACTAGTGCTTTTTCTTAAAGATTAAATATTTCTAAAATATCTCATTCATCATTGTTATTGCATAAATAACTCCATTTATTACTTACCATGCGTAATTGATTTGTTTTTGCAATTATTGATTTAAATCCTGTTTTATCTTTTGAATATACATTTGAACTGTTTAGCTTTTCTTTCAATAAATTATGGTTAAATGCTTAAATGTTTCGATTATTATCTTTATATTTGGATTTCAATTATTAAATCCATTGCGAAACACTCGTGCTTGGTTTGCCCTGTTTCAGTTATAGTGTCATTTATCCATTCACTGAGATGTGGTAATCTCACCCCTATTCTGTTTTCTCCCCATAGATAGTCAAAGAAACATTGATCCAGCTACAGCTCTATAGGAGGCTAAATATAGCATTGGTGAGCCCCAGTTTGGGCAAGGCTCCGTTGTACTGGTTGTATAGTTTAAGTTTATGTCTAGTGTATCTCCATGAACTTACAGGCAGGATCCTCGCTTCTTGTGTTGTTTAAAAAATAGTTTTATGTTTTACAACAATGTTTGTATTATGTGGCCATGGGCCAAGTTGAATCAAGAATGTTGGATTCATGAGATATATATATATATATATATATATATATATATATATATATATATATATATATATATATAGTATTTTCTTATATTGGATGTGGCATATGTGGCCAGTTATATTTATTATGTACTCTGGAATGTGTGCTGAATGTTTGTGCATGCTATGTGTTAGGCTTACGGCTAGGGGGAAACCCTTATGCCGTGCTGGTCATGTGTTCCATCATTTGGGGCCGTGACATATATGGTATCAGAGGTTTAGGTTTTCCTGTGTTCATGGAGTAACAGACCTTTAGATAGGACTTTGAGTATGGGTATGAATCCAGACATGCTTATACTCACGGTGCTGCTAAAGGGGTTCGATAGGATGTTGTCTTTTTGTTTAAGTAAGTCAGTTTATAGTATGCTATGTTGGCATGGTTAAGTGATGGTTGGGCTATCTCTGTTTTGTAGCGAGATGCCACCAAGAAGGAGATCAAAGGTTAGGAAACCCGTAGCTCAAGAGCAGATGGTTGAAGAGTTTGCTCAGTCCGCAGTACCCGTGCCTAGAGGCTGAGGTAGAGGTCATGGCAGAGGCCGACCTAGAGCCAGTGCAAGAGGCAGTGGCAGGGGTGAAAGAGCTGCTGAAGCATCCGAACAAGCTGAGTTGAGCAGTGAGCAAGCTGCGACTCCCAGGACGGGGGAAATGTGTTCTCACCCCCGGGATGATGTGATAGCCCAGATGCTGGTAACCATGCAGGGTATGCAGCGGGCGATAGAAAATCTAGCTGAAAGAAGGGATGGGCAAGATAGAAGGGACCCGTAACAGCTACCTCCGTTCTAGAACCAGTTAGATTCGTGGAGCGGCATGTGAGACCCGTCAAGAGGGAAGTGGAACTATCTGAGTTCCTGAAGCTGAAACCGCCAACTTTTAAGGGGTTATTGGCTAGTGAAGATCCCCAGGAGTTTATAGAGGATACTGAGAAGATCTACAAGGTTCTTAAGTGTCCATAGATCCGCTCAGTAGAGTTGGCATCCTTCCAGTTGTCTGGTGTAGCGCAGGTATGGTTTAAGACCATGATGCGCAAAAGGGGAGCTACAGCGCCACCTTTGGGATGGCCAGAGTTCAAGGAAGTCTTCATGGAGAGGTTTGTGCCTCAGAGTATCCGAGATGCCAAGTGTCAGGAATTTGTGGAGTTGAAGCAGACTCCCGGTATGACAGTCACGGAGTATGACTATCGCTTCACACATCTGTTGCCATATGCATCGCACATGGTCCCTACTGAAAGGGACATGATCAAGAAATTTATCCAAGGGTTGATACCAGCATTGTTTAAATCAGTGGCACCCCAGATGAAGCAATTCCCCAACTATGCAGAGGCTGTGGACTGTGCAAGAATGATAGAGACTAGGCATTTGGCCGATGTCGAGAGTGCCAAGCTGAGAAAGAGGGAAAGGGACGGGAGCTCCAAAGGAGGGCAAAGTTCTCATTCCCAAGCACCACAGAATGTTGGGAACCCCAACCAGAGACCAGATGTGAGTGGTAGGCTAGGTCTTAGCCAGGGAAACACCAGGTATCCAGGTCAACCAGGACCAAGAGCCATTTAGTAGAACAGGCCACAATGCCCTATTTGTGGCAACCATCATTTTGGTCAGTGCCGCAGGGAGATGGTTGTTTGCTATCATTGCAACCAACCTGGACACATGAAGAGGAAATGTCCCCTTTGGTATGGCTCAAGCCAAGGGCCAACTCGACTGGCTTTGCTACCAACCCCAGTGGCAGCTCAGCCTATAAGGACTATACCAGGCCAAGCAAGTAGCAGAGGTACTGGTAGAGGGATGATGGGCCAAGGTCAAAGCCAAGCAGGCCGAGGTCAACCAAGGATTTTTGCTCTTACCAGACAGGATGCACAAGCTTCAAATGCGGTCATGACAGGTACTCTTTCGGTTTGACTACATGAAGCATATGTTTTGTTCGACCCCGGGTCTACATATTCCTATGTCTTCCCTAGTTTTGCTAAGAGTTTGGGTAAAGATCCGATTAGGATGGATGCCCCTTTCTTTGTAACCACCCCGGTGGGTGATTGTTTTGCCAGTAGAGCATATATGCAAGTCATGTAAAGTGTCAGTGGGTGATAGGGAGACATCTGCTGATTTGATCATCCTAGACATGATCGACTTTGATGTAATCCTAGGAATGGATTGGTTGGCAACATGCTATGGTAACTTGGATTGCTATGAGAAGGCAATCAAGTTTAACTTTCCAAGTGAAGTTCCTTTCCGGTTCCAGTGTGATCGAAGTAAAGCTCCAAGTAACCTGATTTCAGTCTTGGGTGCTCAGAAGATGTTGAAGAAGGGATGCCAGGGATACTTGGCATATGTTAGAGATGTGGATGGGAAGGTACCGGATGTAGACAAGATGGCAGTGGTAAGAGAATTCCTGGATGTCTTCCCAGAAGAGTTGCCAGGATTACCTCCTAAACGGGAGATAGAGTTTGGTATCGACCTTATTCCAGAGGCTCGACCAATTTCTATAGCGCCTTACAGGATGGCACCCACAGAGCTTAAGGAGCTAAAGAGTCAGTTGCAGGATTTGTTGGATAAGGGCTTCATCAGGTCGAGTACTTCTCCATGGGGTGCTCCGGTCCTTTTTGTGAAGAAGAAAGACGGGTCTTTGCGTCTTTGCATTGACTATCGGCAACTGAATAAGCTAACGGTGCGCAACAACTACCCTTTACCCAAGATTGATGATCTCTTCGATCAACTTCAAGGAGCAAAATGTTTCTCCAAGATTGATCTGAGGTCAGGGTATCATCAGTTGAAGATTAGGAAGGAGGATATTTCCAAGACAGATTTTAGGACCCGTTATGGTCATTATGAGTTTTTAGTTATGTCTTTTGGACTAACTAACGCACCAGCTGCTTTTATGGACTTGATGAACAGGGTGTTCAAGCCATTCTTAGATCAGTTTGTCATTGTGTTCATTGATGACATCTTGGTTTATTCTAAAGACCATAAGGAGCATGAATAGCACCTCCGGGTCATTCTGCAGATTTTAAAGGGTCAGCAGTTGTATGCCAAGCTCTCTAAGTGTGAGTTCTGGTTGGACAGCGTTATGTTTCTGGGGCATGTAGTCACGAAGGACGACATTCAAGTAAACCCCGAGAAGGTAGAGGCAATACAGTAGTGGCCTCGCCCAGCTAGTGTGACGGAGATCCGAAGTTTCTTGGGTCTAGCAGGGTATTACCAGAGGTTCATCAAGGATTTCTCCAGGATTGCTGCTCCTTTGACCAGATTAACCAGGAAGGGAGTTAAGTTTGAGTGGTCGAATGCATGCGAAGAAAGTTTTCAGACCTTGAAGAAGTGTCTGACCACAACCCCAGTTCTAACTATCCTAACGGGCACAGGAGGATACTCAGTATACTGTGACGCCTCAAGGGTGGGCTTGGGTTGTGTGTTAATGCAGAATGGTCATGTTGTAGCCTATGCATCTAGGTAGCTCAGGAAGCATGAACAGAACTATCCTACACATGATCTGGAGATGGCGGCAGTGGTCTTTGCCTTGAAGATTTGGAGGCACTATCTCTATGGTGAACTCTGTGAGATTTACATGGACCACAAGAGCCTCAAGTACATCTTTCAACAAAGGGATCTTAACTTGAGACAGAGGAGGTGGATGGAGTTGGTGAAGGATTATGACTGCACTATCTTGTACCATCCAGGCAAGGCCAATGTGGTAGCAGATGCTTTGAGCAGAAAGTCAATGGGGAGTCTAGCCCATATCACCTTACTCCGGAGGCCATTGGTAAGGGATATTCATCGGCTAGAAGGTGAGGGGATGCGCTTTGAAGTGAAGGAGCCAGGGGTGTTGTTAGCCCACATGCAACTACACTCTCCACTGGTTGAGCAGATTAAGGCAGATCAGGACAAGGATGCTAAGCTGTCCAAGCTCAAGGATGAAGCTAGGAATAATCAGACTTCTGAATTCAGCGTGGATACTGAAAGAGTGTTAAGATGTGGGAAGCGCTTGTGTGTACCCGATGTGGATAGCTTGAGGAAGCAGATTTTGGAAGAGGCACATCAATCAGCTTATACGATCCACCCAGGAACAAATAAGATGTACAGTGACCTCAAGGACTTGTATTGGTGGAATGGGATGAAGAAGGATGTAGCAGACTTTGTGGCTCAGTGCTTGGTTTGTCAACAGGTGAAAGCTGAACACCAGAAGCCTGCCGGTCTGCACCAACAGATTGAGATACCGGAATGGAAGTGGGAAAGAATCACTATGGACTTCGTTACAGGGTTACCAAGGACTCCTAAGGGTTATGACTCAGTAAGGGTGATAGTGGATCGAATGACCAAGTCATCCCACTTCTTACCAATGAAGACTACATTTAATGTGGCTCAGTATGCAAGCCTGTATCTGAGTGAGATCGTCAGATTGCATGGAGTCCCTGTATCGATCATATCTGATCGAGGTCCACAGTTTACGGCAAGGTTTTGGAAAGCTTTTTAAGAAGCTTTAGGAACGAGGTTGGATCTAAGCACCGCTTTTCATCCCCAAACAGATGGCTAGTCAAAACGCACGATTCAAATTCTGGAGGATATGCTTAGAGCATGTATATTGGAATTTGGTGGCAGTTGGGAAGGATACTTGCCATTAGCTGAGTTTGCATACAACAACAGTTATCAAGCCAGTATTCAGATGGCACCTTTTGAAGCTCTTTATGGGAGAAGATGCTGATCTTCCGTTAGATGGTTTGAAGTTGGAGAAGCCAAGCTGCTAGGGCCAGACTTGGTGCAAGATGCCATAAAGAAGGTCAAGTTGATAAGGGAACGGCTTTTAACTGCACAAAGTCGTCATAAGGCTTATGTGGACCATAGGCGTCGGGAGTTGGAGTTTTCTCTAGGCGATCACGTGTTCCTCAGAGTTTCACCCATGAAGGGAATCATGCGGTTTGGTAAGAAAAGGAAGTTAAGCCCGAGATATATTGGACCCTTTGAAGTTCTGGATAGGGTAGGAGTAGTGGCATACCGCCTAGCCCTACCACCTGGATTGAGTGAAGTGCATCCAGTCTTCCATGTCTCGATGTTGAGAAAGTATCTACTCGACCCATCTCATGTGATTCAACCGCAAGAAATCCTTTTAGATGACAAGTTGGCCTACTAAGAGAAACTCGTGGCCATTGTTGATAGACAAGTGAAAAAGTTGAGGTCTAAGGATATCCCTACAGTGAAGGTGATCTGGCAGAATCATTCTAAAGAGGAAGCTACGTGGGAAGTAGAGGACGTCATGAGAGAGAAGTATCCACAGCTGTTCCAAGAGTAGTTTTGTGTTTTCATGTTGTTGGTTTTTGTAAAATTCGGGGACCGAATTTTTTATAAGGAGGGGAGAATGTAATAACCCTTAACTAATAAAACCTTTGAAGGTTAAGTACAAATCATTTGAAACAAGGAAGTTGAGAAAAATGTAAAATTTTAGAGCATTTCTGACCTTTTCTTCTGACCTTTCGTCACTCATATAAGCATATAGCCCTACCACCTGGATTAAGTGAACCAAATTAGGTGATTCAAGTGGCTACAGAAAGCTAAGAGAAAGGGCTACAACTTTCATGTTGGACATTTTGTCAAATTCGGCGAAATAAAGTTCACCGCAGCGAGAATATATTCGCTGCGGCGAGAATGTTGCAGCATTTTCCCGAGAGCATGAGTTTTCTGGTTTCGAATCTGGCCACGGCAAAAATCGCGGCTCGCCGCGGCGAGAATGAGTTCGCCAGTGGCGAGATTCGTCAGATAGTTTTTTTTTGCGGACCCCCCCTTTTTCCTTCATTTCTCTTTCATCTGAACCCTAACTCTCTCTCTCTAAAATTTTTCTCGAACTTCTCTCTAAGATATCTCATCATCCGAACGTCCGATTTGAGCAAGCAAGGTACCGTTGGACTCGTGGGAAGAAGAGCTACAAATCCCACCGATCAATTTCGTCGGAAAGTCGCCGGAAGGTTGCCAGAAAATTGCGTGAATAGTACCTCTAAAGGTAAAACTCCATTTAATTGCGTTTTAGGCCTCGTTTTACCGAACTTCTTTCCATAGATAGTCTTAGAATTAGTTTCTATACTAGAATATAGGGTTTTTAGGTTTCGGCGTGAATAGTATTTTCGGCGAGTGAATAGTGTTTCTGGCATGAATAGTGACGTTTAGAGTTTTTCAATTCTCATGTTATGTCTATGTTTTCTAGGTTGTTGAACCATCACGAGGTGAAATTCTTGTTGTTGGACTCCTAGTAAGGTGAGTGGGTTTTTCATACTATAGCGCATTTTTTTTTACGAATTCAGTTTGTAACTCTTTCATATGATTTTAACTAGTTGGAATGTATGCTAAATTGTTTTACCGCTTTGAAAACCAATATGTTCCAACCATGTTAGAAATTATAAATTTAAATCCTAGTTGAACTCTAGGAATGCAGGGCAAGCATCTAGGTTGATAATTCTCCATTTGAGCTAGATTTATAGAAATACGAACTTAGTCTTAGAAATGAACTAAGTTAGCCATAAAATGATTTGATGCATGATGAGAATCTATGTGACGTCTATGGACGATCTATGTTTAAAAGGGAAAGTTTATGATTATAAAGGTCTCCATGGGAATTTATGGATGAGATATATTTTAGAATGGAATTTTATGCATGAAAAGAGCTAGATGGAGAATTATAGCTTTATTGTAAAGTTATTGAAATGTTTTACTTTAAACTCTTTGAATAGCATATTTCAAATATTTTCTATTGGAGGGACCCTTTTAGATCACTGTTAGCTAGCTGCAAGTAGTGCTAGCCCTGGTGCACCATAATCATGTTAAGGCTTTGGCCTAGGATACTGTGACGGGCATATGACTGCCTAAGACACAGGAATTTAGGGTGGACTTATGTCTACGCCTACAGTGATTGACATACCCTTACTATGTGCTTGGGGGAATTTAGGGTGGACTTATGTCTACGCCTACAGTGATTACCCTTCCCTTGCTGTGTGCTTGGGGGAGATGATAGATCTGTTAGGAAAGACCTCCAATAAACTAGTACTTTTTTCTTAAAGATTAAATATTTCTAAAATATCTCATTCATCATTGTTATTGCATAAATAACTCCATTTATTACTTACCATGCGTAATTGATTTGTTTTTGCGATTATTGATTTAAATCCTGTTTTATCTTTTGAATATACATTTGAACTGTTTAGCTTTTCTTTCAATAAATTATGGTTAAATGCTTAAATGTTTCGATTATTATCTTTATATTTGGATTTCAATTATTAAATCCATTACGAAACACTCGTGCTTGGTTTGCCCTGTTTCAGTTATAGTGTGATTTATCCATTCACTGAGATGTGGTAATCTCACCCCTCTTCTGTTTTCTCCCCATAGATAGTCAAAGAAACATTGATCCAACTACAGCTCCATAGGAGGCTAAATATAGCATTGGTGAGCCCCAGGTTGGGCAAGGCTCCGTTGTACTGGTTGTATAGTTTAAGTTTATGTCTAGTGTATCTCCATGAACTTACAGGAAAGATCCTCGCTTCTTGTGTTGTTTGAAAAATGGTTTTATGTTTTACAACAATGTTTGTATTATGTGGCCATGGGCCAAGTTGAATCAAGGATGTTGGATTCATGAGATATATATATATATATATATATATATATATATATATATATATATATATATATACAGTATTTTCTTATATTGGATGTGGCATATGTGGCCAGTTATATTTATTATGTACTCTGGAATGTGTGCTGAATGTTTGTGCATGCTATGTGTTAGGCTTACGGCTAGGGGGAAACCCTTATGCCATGTCGGTCATGTGTTCCATCATTTGGGGCCGTGACATTATTTATCTAACTACACCTTATTTTCATAAGTTTATGTAGACTTTCTTTTTGTACTTATATTTAATCACTTAGTCTAGTATTAAAATATCAACACAACTACATTTATTAATTTACTCCAATAATTCCTTTTAACTTTATTAGGCTTCTATTCTCTAGGTTCATAACCTTAGGTCTCATACCCCCTTTTCTCTTTCATTTCAAAATTATTTGCAAGAATTTTTATTTACATCTCACTTATGTTATATATATATATAATACACACACACACATACTTTTCTACATTAATTTATTATTTGGAGATATGAAGTCCTTACCCTCTTACTTACTAAAATTATGTCTTATTTACTTTATATTTAAATATTTTACTTCAAATAGCCTTGAAAACTGTATTCTTTTTATATTATGAATATAAACATTTTTGTTTGCAATTTTACTTATACTAATAAATCAAGGTTTCCTATCTATCAACTTACTAGCATTATTCCTTTAGAAAATTTCATTTTTTTTCATTTATTTCTTTAAACCCATTTAAACTGTTCCCCATTTCTTGTTCTTTTTATTCCTTGTTCTTTTCTATGTAGTAAGTCTTCATTAAAATATGAGAAATGTTTGCTTGGAAATTTTTCTTTCATTAAAGACTCAACTTTATTCTTTACTATTAAGGAGTTGAAAATAGGTTTAAGCACTTATGTGATACATTCCTTCACCCATGCACCATTTTCCTTTCTTCCCTCGTATTAATATTATGATATTTCTCATGTATTATTTAATCTCTTGCATTTTCAAGTAATCTCTTTACATGACATACTTACTATTTCTTACAGCCATCTTTAAGCCCATTTTACTTCAAAATTTTGGCCACTTAGTGTATAAGTCCCTAATCAGTTGTCTCTCCCATCGATTTGGTCTTCTTCAAAATTCTAATCTCATTTTTCCTTAGGCACTAATTTATCTTCACTATATATATATATATCCAATACTTATCAACTTTTCCTACGTATTTATTAAGTTATAAGTTTACCTAACTAAGGTTTAATATTCCCTTATTTTTCTACCACTTCAAGTTACTCTCTTCCATCTAATTTTACCATATTTTGACACTTTATTTCTCCCATAACCAGAATTTTCCAGCAAGAATCCTAAAAGTTTTAAAACCGAAATGTGTTTCCTTGTTTATCCTAAGTTTCTAACTTATGTATTTATATTTTTTCTAGCACACCCATCACCACATTGGTTTTCATGGACCAACTTCACATAAAAGAAAACAACATGACCAACCCCAAAATCAAGCTACCCATAGAAATACCATGCAAAGAAATTCAAAACCAAACCAAGCATATTTACAATAATCACATGCAAGATTCATATGTAGTAAGATATAGTCATCCTTAGCCATCATCAAGAGTACCAATTATTGCAAATTTTGTCAAAGTCCTAGGGTTAAAACCCTATATAAATCTTACAAATTTCAAAGATTTTCTTCAAAAAAATATTGTTAAACCTACGTAGGATGACTTTCTACATTTTTCTACTTAGTTTCTTCTTCATTTCTTCTCAGAATGGCATGAAAATCCTCCCTTCTTCCTACAGATCCAAAAATATTTAAAGGAGAGAAGATTAGATCTAAGTCCTAAAAATAGAAAGAAAATCATAGATTAGGGTGGGACTATCTTAAATTACCTTGCACTTCCACTTTCCTACACTTTCTTCTTCTCTTTCCCTCCTCATTCTCTTTTATTTTCTCATGCCAAGCTTCAGTTTTCTCTATCTTTCTAGTTTGGCCGAAGTGTGCTCCTAAAATCGGTGATCAAATGCTTAAGATCATGTGGTCAATTCTCTTACTTGTTGATCACTCATTGAGATACCATGATAGCCTACTAGTACATCATGTGAGACACCTATTCTATGTTATGGTTTTGGTGCCTCCTCCTCCTTCAGCTTGGCTGAATCTTACACAAGGAAATGTGATATTTTTCTATAAAATAATGCGACCAAATTCTTGACTTAATGATCACTCCATGAAGTGTCCCTAAATTCACAATTCATCCATGTGGCTCACTATTCATTCATGTGAGATGGTTTTCTACACTAATGTGAAATGATAAATTTGGTGATGTGTCCCATGATGTGGCTAACCTATATTGAGATTTAATAATAGAGTGTAGGGTGATGTGTCTTGCTAGTAAAATTTGGTACCTAAATTAGTTAATTCAATTAATTCACTTTTCTTGTAATTTTAAGACCTAAACACATATTCTTGAATTTGTTTTTCTTCCCCAAAATTCAGCCCCAATCAAGAGAAATATCTCTAGTTTTTCCTCTTTGAAACCTTCCTTATTTTTCCTCAATTTCTAGTACTAATTTTTAGTATTTACACACTTGATTATAATTTTCCATATGTATATCACAGGTACACCCAAATTGATACCTTACCACAAAACTAACCTGTAGTAGTGGGAGTAAGTATCGATCCCACAGAGACTAAAATTACGTTATGTGATTGAGAAAGGGGGGATTGATAATTGTAAATAAAACCAAGTAACTAATAATGAAAGTAAATAAGAGAGAGTGATTAATGATAAAGATGTTGGTTTTGGTTGATATCCACTGTCAAGGAATTGCATTTATCATTGACAACAAAATCAATCTGTAATTGAATATCTATTATTGGGTTTCTAACCCTGTTCCTCCTTAAGTCTAGTAAATTAATGACAATCGCATATATTAAACCCTAATTAACAAGCAATCCTTTAGCGCATCGGTACAGCATAACTTATTAACCACATGAAGAACTAGATAAATTGACAGAGCTAAAAAAATATAAACACATCGGTAATATCTGATTTAATTAATTATTCATCATAGGTTCAATGATTTATAATCCAAAATCCTCAAACCTATTTGCCTCATGAATCACAGAATTGAAGACTTTGTTCAAAACATAATTCAGCGGTAGATTAAGACAGACGATACACTAGTAGGCCTCCTAGCAATCATATGAATAATCATTGAGAAGAAAAGCAGATAAATAATCAATACACAATTCAAATTGAAATAATAAAATCAAATCAACATATCACAATGCATGAAGATCTCTTGAGGTTTCAATCTACCTCAACCAACTAAAAAGAACTAGCCACGCAAGGCTATAAGAAAATCTAAAGAAGAATTGAAGAATGTAACTAAGAACTTGGATGAATGATTGAATGATTTTTCTGCTTGCTTTGTTCCCCTTTTATAAATTAACTCCTCCTAATTGAAGTAGGAGTGCTTCCAGGTCAAATTTTGGCCTATTGGACTTTAATTGGAGTTGAAAAATCTTAAAAATTATGAATTCAGCGACCTGGCAAGGTGGTGGGCATCGCGGTGCGCTACAGTGGCATAGCGCCACTCCAAAAATCCAAAGACGGGGCGCTGCGACACTAATTGCTGGGTCGCGGCGCCCAGAAAACTCTAGAATTTGCCAAAATGCCAAACTTAAAAGTTGTATCTCTATGTCTCTTCTTTCCATAGCCACTAGAATCACCTTAATCTAATCTAAATTGAAGGAGATATGACAAAATTAGTGACCAAAGGTCATAATTCATCCTACTGCACTATGATTTTGATTTTCGAGCTTTGTAACGCTATTAAATCTCCCGAATTTGACCAAGTGTTCAACATAAAAGTTATACATGATTGTGTTATCTTTTCACATCTACATCAATCACTTTGATTGGAGTTCATAAGAGGGAGATATAGTCAAAACAGTGCTGAAAGTTCTGGAATCCCTGCAATGTAGGATTTTTCCATGAATTTCTTATCTTTTTCTTCTCTTTTCTTCTTTCTTTGTTCGTACAACACAAAACACAAAACTAAGCTAATTCCTAATTATATTTTACTTAAATCAAACAAAAATTAAGTTTAAAGGTATTAATATCATGCTTAATTAAGATCACATCAAATGCCCCTACACTCAACCTTTTGCTTGTCCTTAAGCAAAATAATCCCTGAAGACAAAAAAACAACAATCAATAATGTAGTGAGTGTTAGGCTTACCAAACGTTTGCCTCATAACATAAAAATATACTCTAGAAAAATTTTGGAAGGTTATAATCATGCACAAGATTAACACAAATGCAATTTATTATTTTATCCTTCGGAATCCCTAGTGTGTGTGTGTTTTTGGGTTAATAAATTTCCTTTTACTCGGATGCGTTTATATATCCCAAAATTTTTGTTGTAGATCTCTAATTAGTTTAGGATTTCCATATGCTTATTCTTCATGCCACTTGATAAAGGGAAATTTTGAGTACTTAATGGCTATATTTTATCCTCTAATTCATAGTAACTTATGGTTATTTCTCTACTTTTGGTTATACTTTGCTCTGGATACTGTTGTGGTTTGTTTTGTGTTTGTAGGAGAGCAAAATAGGCAAAGAAGCAAGAGAAAACAATCATGGGAAGAGCCAAAACGACTTGGGATATGCTAAGGAGGAAACAAGGAAGCAACACACCAAAAATTGGCAAGAAAGCAGTTCGGCAGCCCCAAAAAATGGCTAGGCCGTGCTTGGTGGCATGGAGCACAGCCAGGTTGTGCCCTGAGCAGATGCTATAGAGAACCTCCAGAAACTAGCCCGAAGCACGGCCAGGCTGTGTCCTAGAACACGGTCGTGCTTCGGGTCTGCACTGCACGTGATTTTTAGGGTTTTTGGCTGCTAACTTGATAGATAAGCGGGGGAAAACAGAGAGGCACATATTGACACTGGAGGAGACACTTTAGACTCAATTTTTAGGCTTAGAAAACACTCATAGGTTAGATTTTTACTTGAATCATTGTGGATTTGATGTTCTAGAGTAGAATTTTACAGCATTGAAGGTTGTATTTCAGCTTTACTTTTCTGCACACCAGGTTACATCTTTCTACTTCAGTTCTTTATCTCTACTTCTACCTCTATTCATTCTCTTTAGATTGTATTGAACTATCATGGTTTACTCAATGAATATGAATTTGGTTTCTGATTATATGATGCGTGAGTAGTTTTTATCTAGGGTTTCGATAAACCCATGTGTGATATGATGATACTTTGATTGAATGTTGGAACCCTAATTGTGATCACTTCTAGATTGATTAGGATTGACTACTATATGTATGAATGAGTTGGTAGAATGCCTGATCATCAATCTATCATGTCTTAGGTATTTAATTGATGAACTGAAAGGTGAAGATTAAAACCTGAACTTAATAGTTAATTAGGGATATATTAATCATGAAAGTAGTTTAAGATTCTCAAGGAATGAATCAATTAGTTGGCAAGAGAAAACCAATTATTTGACTTCCACGGTTGGCATATAACTTAATGAACCTAGGTTAACTAAGAACCACGAAAGTAGGTAATTAGATTAACCTAGGTATGATTAGTAATGCTTGAAATAAGATGCTAGTTAATTAAGGCTAAACCATCCCCTAACTAATTTAGATAATTGCAATTAGAAGTACATGCTTGTCGTTGAGTATCTTAAGTGTGGTGAACCCTGACCCTAGGCTTTGCTTAATGGGTACTTTTCATCTATTTAATTGCGACACTTTCTCATGAAATTGCATCGAATTAGATAGCATATTTTACATCACTCTAGTAATTGGCATTGTTCTCTGTGGGATATGACCTGTACTCGCCGGATTAGCTACAGTTACGCTGTGTGCTTGCGGTAACTAGTAAAATAGACTCAACAAGTTTTTGGCGCCGTTGCCTTAGAATAATTGTCGATATTAGATAGATTATGAAATAGCTAGACTAGATCACTTCTTTTAATTTTTTGCATTATTTTATCTTGCTGATTTTTGCCTATTTTCTTCCCTTTTAAGTGTGTTTCTCTTTTATGCGAAGAAACCGTGAGTTCATCGTTGAATTTGATCCAAAAATTGAACACACCCTACGAAGGATAAGAAAAAGACAACAGCAAGAAAATTCTGCACCTACAATGGGGGAGAGAGGTAACCGATCTCTAAAAGATTTTACCGCCCCAGATACACATGGCTTGAATCCCAGCATAGTCAGGCCAGTTGTTGAAGCTAACAACTTTGAGCTGAAACCTTCTCTCTTGCAGATGGTTCAGCAGAATCAATTTGGAGGGTCACCTACTGAAGACCTAAATCTACACTTGTCAGTCTTTTTGGAGTACTGTGACACCTTGAAGCTGAATGGTGTATCTTTAAATGCCATGAGATTGAGATTGTTCCCTTTCTCTTTGAGGGACAAAGCCCGTTCATGGTTGTATTCTCTTCCATCAGGTTCCATCACCACGTAGCAACAACTTTCTCAAGCCTTCCTGGCCAAGTACTTTCCACTGAGCAAGACGGCCCATCTTAGGAATCAGATCACGACATTTGCTCAAAAAGATGGTAAGTCATTATATGAGGCTTGGGAAAGATTCAAAGAGCTCCTCAGAGTATGCCCACATCATGGGTTGGAGAAGTGGCTGATAGTCCATATGTTCGATAATGGACTGATTTACAGCACCCGTATGTCTGTGGATGCTGCAGCTGGAGGAGCTTTGATGAACAAGACAGTTGATGAGGCATATGAGCTGATAGAAGATATGGTGTAGTAAGATATAGCCAAGGAAACCAGCAGGGATGTAGGACGTAGATGCATTTAATCATCTAACTTCTAAAGTTGATGCCTTATTTCAGAAATTAGACAAGTTGAGCATCAATGCTGTTAGGTCCTCTTCTTCTTCATCTTCATCTTGTGAGATTTGTGGAGGTGTTGGTCATGTGGCCAATGAGTGTCAGCTTGGGAACTCTACACCTCAGGATTATGAGCAGGCTAATTTTGTGAACAACCAAAGAAGCAATCCCTACAAAAATACCTATAACCCAGGCTGGAGAAATCAACCGAACCTCTCTTACAAGCCGAATGCTAATTAGTAGCCTCAGAATAATTTCAAGCAACCTCCAGGCTTTCAGAATTAGAGGCCATTCAATCCTCCACCTCCTCAACCAAAGTCCAATTTGGAGGCTCTAATGGAAAACTTCATCTCCACACAGAGTATACATAATGAGGAATTTAGAGCCCAGAATCACTCGATGAATGAGGCTATAAAGGATTTAGCTTCTAAAGTGGATTCACTTGCTACACATAATAAGATGCTAAAGACTCAAATAGCACAGCAAGCGAGTTCATCAAATAGAAATTTTGGTAAATTCCTTGGCCAGCCTGAGAATCCAAGGGAACACTGCAAGGCTATCACTTTGAGAAGTGGTAAGTAATTGGGTGAGTTAGTGGAAAAGGAGGAGGATAAGGAGGAAGAGAAGAGAGATGAGCCTGAAAGAGCAATTGAAGAAGAGGAGCAAGTTAGTGAAAGGAAAGAGGAAGAAGATCCTAAATATGTGGCTCCTGAACCATACGAGCCACCAATTCTTTTCCCTCAGAGGCTAGCTAAAGCCAAGTTAGAAAAGTAGTATGGGAAATTCCTTGAGGTGTTGAAAAAGCTGCACATCAATATTCCATTCTTGGAAGCTGTCTCTCAGATGCCCTCTTATGCTAAATTTCTGAAGGAATTCCTCTCTAACAAGAGGAAGATTGAGGAGTATGCCACTATGGCATTAACTAAAGAGTGCAGTGCACTAATCCAAAACAAATTGCCTCCTAAGCTCAAGGACCCTGGAAGCTTTTCTATACCTTGCTTCATTGAAGATGTGCAAATCACTAAAGCCTTATGTGATCTTGGAGCAAACGTGAATCTTATGCCATTATCCATATGCAAGAAGCTCCAGATGGGTTTTGAAGCCTACTACTATTTCCCTCTAGTTGGCGGACAGATCCGTTACTCATCCGGTAGGTATACTAGAGGATGTGCCTCTAAAGGTAGGTAAATTTTTCATACCTATCGATTTTGTTGTCTTAGAGATGGAGGAAGATAGTCAAATCGCCATCATTCTTGGAAGGCTTTTCCTAGCCACTGCGAGTGCTATTATTAATGTGAAAGACAGAAAGCTTTCCTTAAATATAGGGGATGAAAAGATTGAGTTCAATCTTAATGAGGCAATAAAGTGCCCATCTTTAGGTGATACTTATTGCATGGTTGATATTATTGAGCAAAACATTGTTGATAATGCAGTAAGCTTTTGTTCTACTGACCCACTTAAACTTTGCCTTGTGGATAGCTCTATTTCTTGTGTTGAACAGGTAGAGGCTGATGTATATGCCCAGATGCTTGATGGATGTCCCATGCTAACCTCAAAAGTAAAAGCTGAAAAGCTGGAATTGAACCATGAAAAATTAGCAACCATTGACGAAAACAAGGCACCTAAGGTAGACCTCAAACCTCTTCCATCCAATCTGAGGTATAAATTTCTGGACCCTAACTCTTCATACCCATTCATTGTGAATGCTGATTTGAATACTGAAGAGACTGGTAAGTTATTGGATGTACTTAGAAAATTTAAGAAAGTGATTGGATATACTATTAATGACATTAGAGGGATTTGTCCATCTATTTGCATGCATCGTATTATAGTTGATAATAATCTTAAACCTTCTAAGGAGCACCAAAGGAGACTCAATCCAAATATGAAAGAGGTAGTCAAGAAGGAAGTACTTAAATTGCTAGATGCATGTATTATCTATCTTATTTCGGATAGTGAGTGGGTAAACCCTGTGCATGTGGTTCCTAAGAAGGGAGGTATGACTATTGTCAAAAATGATAATGATGAATTAATTCCTACTAGAGCTGTTATGTGTTGGCGTATGTGTATTGATTATAGGAAATTGAATAAGGCCACCCGTAAGGATCACTTCCCTTTGCCCTTTATTGATCAATTGTTGGAAAGGCTGGCTAAACATTCACACTTTTGTTATATGGATGGATACTCAGGATTCTTTTAGATCCCTATCCATCCAGACGACCAAGAAAAGACAACATTCACATGTCCCTATGGCACCTTTGCATATAGAAGGATGCCATTCGGATTATGTAACACACTAGCCACTTTCTAAAGATGTATGATGGCTATTTTCTCGGACTTTATTGAGGATATAATGGAAGTATTTATGGATGATGTTTCTATCTATGGTACCTTGTTTGATAACTATTTGAGTAATTTGTCACAGGTACTTAAGAGATGTGAGGAAGTCAACCTAGTACTGAACTGGGTGAAATGCCATTTATTGGTAAGGGAAGGAATAGTACTGGGACACTTGTTGTCTGAAAGAGGGATAGAGGTGGATAAAGCAAAAATAAAAGCAATCCAGACAATGCCACCACCATCAAATGTTAAGGAAGTGATGAGTTTTCTTGGGCATGCGGCCTTCTACAGAAGATTCATCTAAGACTTCTCTAAAATTTCTAAACCCTTAACTAACTTGCTTATTAAGGATATCCCATTCTTATTTAATAATGTATGCTTACGTGCTTTTTACAGGTTGAAGGAGGCACTAATATCTGCATTGATCATCTAACCTCCTGATTGGAGCCTTCCCTTCAAGATCATGTGTGATGCAAGTGACTATGTTGTGGGAGCTGTACTTGGGCAAAGGAGAGATAAAAAGCCTTATGTCATCTACTATGCTAGCAAGACTCTGGATGAAGCCCAAGTTAACTTTTCCAACACTGAAAAGGAACTCCTAGAAGTAGTGTTTGCAATTGTCAAATTTCGATAATATCTGTTAGGATTCGAAGTCATAGTATTCACGGATCATGCTGCAATCAAGTACTTGCTAAGTAAGAAGGATGCTAAGTCAAGATTGATTAGATGGATCCTCTTATTGTAGGAGTTTGACCTTGTGATCCGGGATAAGAAAGGAACAGAGAATGTGGTTGCAGACCACCTTTCAAGACTTAGGCAAGATTTAATGAGGATGACAAAGATGAGTTGCCTATAGATGATTCTTTTCCCGATGACCAACTCCTTGCAGTCACTTATGCTGATGCTCCTTGGTATGCAAACTTTGTGAACTATCTTGCATGTAGACTATTACCTAAAGGGCTGAGCTACCATCAGAGAAAGAAATTTTTCTCTTATATCAAGTCCTACTATTGGGATGATCCATGTTTGTACAAATTGTGTGCAGATGGCATCTTTCGAAGGTGTATTCCAGAGGAAGAGGTCTATAACGTTATATTTCATTGCCATAATTCACCTTGTGGAGGCCATACTAGCACTTCTAAGACTACAGCTAAAATTCTCCAAGCTGGTTTTTATTGGCCTACGCTTTTCAAAGATGTGCACACCTTTGTAAAAGCATGTGACCGGTGTCAAAGAGTTGGCAACATCTCAAGAAGGAATGAGATGCCCCTGAATAGCATTTTAGAATTAAAAATATTTGACGTTTGAGGGATTGACTTCATGGGTCCCTTCCCATCTTCATGCGGGAACAAGTATATCCTAGTAGCTGTGGACTATGTGTTTAAGTGGGTAGAAGCAGTGGCATCACCCACTAATGATGCTATAGTGGTTGCCAAGCTCTTCAAGAGAGTGATTTTTCCAAGATTTGGAGTACCCTGAGCTGTGATAAGTGATGGAAGTTCCCACTTCACTGAGCAATAATTTCAGAACCTCTTGAAGAAATGTGGAGTCACTCACAAAATGGCTCTATATCACCCTCAAACAAGTGGACACGTGGAAATATCAAATAAGGAAATCAAAGCCATCTTGGAGAAGACCGTATTGAAGGTAAGAAAAGATTGGTCTCTCAAGCTTGATGATGCACTATGGGCATATAGAACTGCATATAAGACACCAATAAGCACCACACCCTTTCGGTTAATATATGGAAAACCCTGTCACTTGCCAGTAGAGCTTGAGCATAAGGCATATTGGGCAATCAAGACAATCAATTGTGACTTGACAGTTGCTGGAAAAAGGAGATGCCTACAATTGAATGAGTTTGATGATCTTGATGCCTATGATAGTGCCAAGTTATACAAAGAAAGAACAAAGAGGTGGCACAATAAGCACATTTTGAGGCGCCAATTTCAAGTAGGAGAATAGATCCTACTATTTAATTCAAGGCTGAAGCTTTTTCCCAAGAAGCTTTGTTTCCCATCGTCTGGTCCATTCCAAGTAACCCAAGTTTTTCCATATAGAGCAGTGGAAGTTTGAAGTGAAGCTACCAAATCCTTCAAGGTTAATGGACAACGCCTCAAACACTTTGTCATAGGGCAACCGGTTAAAAAGAGAGTTACTCAAGCTCTCTTAGAGCCCCCCTCAATCCAATGATGTGTAAGGGAGTCGAGCTAAAGACTTAAAACAAGCGCTTTGTGGGAGGCAACCCACATTTTAATTTTTAAGTTTCCTATTATTTGATTTCTTGCTTTTACCTTTAGTCCTTATCTTTAATTCTAGTTAATTTCTTAGGTTAAGGTTTAATGAGTATCTTCATTTGATTTTTAAGTCTATTCTCATGTCTCCAAGGCAATATAAAGGATTAGAATAAAGGGAGCTCAAAGAGAATAAAAAAGTTGAGGCATAAATTCGAGGATTTGCAGCTTCCAACCAGTAACACGGGTCAACCGTGTCACCCACCACGCTCGTGCTGCAAGCACGGGCCAAAAGCTGCGAAAATTGTTGACACCCGCGAGAAGCATGTGCAGGCCGTGTCCTACGCCAACCAAAATTCTTTAGATTTTTCAGCCCACAGCACGGCCCAACACCCCCAGCTGTGGTCTAGGTTTTTGATTAAAAAAAAAAGGGGGGTCTGCTGCAGCATGCCCGGGAAGCACTGCCGTGCTTCGAGCATGCTCACAAATAAACCCCCCTCTTTTTCCCCTGTTTTCTTCTCTCGTGTTTCCCCTACCCACGTCGTGCCCTAGCCTTGTTGTCTTCCCTCTCTTTTGCGATTCAACTCCCTCGCTCTTTCCATTCAATCCCCCACTCCCTTCGTCTTTCCCATTCCCCTTCAGAATTCTCCCCTTCGTCTCCATTGCCAAACCCACTTCCTTTCTCCCTAACCGAGACCTCCACCCCTAATCTCCCTCCTTCCTCGGCCTTTCCCCACCCAAAAGGGCACCTTAACCCATTCCCCCTTTCTCCCATTCCACCCACACACCCACTCGATTTTCCCTTGCCCTTCACCAGCAATATTCATCTTGCAGCGCTTCCATCCAGGTATTTTTTTTTCCATCCTTGTTTTTGTTTTTTATTATCAAGTTCTGACTATTGTTGTTTGTTAGTGTAATTCCTGCTCATTGTTTAGTTAGCTCTCAATATACTACTGGTTGTTTCCCTGGATTCTGAATCTGCATTGGGATTTTGCTATGTACTTTGATTTCTGCAATTCATGATTGTACTAGGGTGCTCTGTTTTGAATATTTTTCTGGACTTTATCTTCCTACATTGGAATTTACTTGCACTAGTTCTAGTAAATTGGTGGCTTGACTTGCATTTAATTTTTAATTCTTGGAATTTTTGCTAGAAATGTGGATGCATGTGTGCTTGAATTATTGAATTATGCATTGGAAAATATTTCTGGTTAGGTAGCTCATATTTGAACATGTGTGTTTGAACCTGACTAGATTGGATTAGCTTACTTGAATTCTGTTGTTTGTGGTGTTTTCACTCCCCATTTACCATTTGTCTTACATCTCAAAATGGGTCCCAAAAGAGCCTAAACTGGCCAACTCCACCCAATCCCACCAACCCTGTAAAGGACGCAATCAACAACCACCCCAACTTCTTCATCAGATTAACGAGTATGGTATTGTGTTCGTTAATGATAGTCAACGAACCTGATACGATACTCTCATTCAAAGGGGAATGCTGAGTACCTGATATATGGATGAGGAATGTCTGGAACGGTTTGGTCTTTTAAATGATGTCCAATACCTCATTGATCGGATTGGGTGGAACACTTTTATCACCCTACGAAACTCAGCCTTCCCTAGACCCACCCTAGAGTTTCTCAGTTCTATTAATATAGTACTGTTTAGGGGTCCAAATGTCCATCAGGGCCAGGCAAACTTTATACTGTTTAACTGTAACTTTAACTTAACTTTAGTAGAATTTAATGCACTGTTTAGCCTACCTCCAGGGGGAACTCGATCAGTACCCTCAGATTTTCTTGCCAACATTTTTTGGAACTCAATTGCAATTGAGGGGCAGTACAGTGCATCAAGTTCTAAAGCATCTTTCATTTGCAACCCTACCTTCCTATACTTACAGCGTCTTATGGACCATACTATTTTCGGTAGGGCTGATAGTGATGGGATTATAAATCTAAGAGAGCTTTACTTTTTATATGCTATGGTAAACGGTACCAAAGTGGATACCGGAGCCTTCATGGCTCATCAAATGGCCCGGGTAGGTGGGGCGATGAATGGGAAGGTAGTATTAGGCGGCCTCGTTACTGCCATTACTAGAGGGCTAGGATTTGAGGTTAATCTACAGGGGATGCAACCAGTGGTTGGCAGTAACAGGATTGATTTGGAATCCTGCTTGCATATGAAACTAATTGTTAATTAAAATGATGAATACTGGTTATATCTCAGAGGGCATAAATTATTCAGCCTCCTTAACCCTTCTAGGACCGCAGTCACTAATAAGGTAAATTGGATATACCTCTTCGAGGAAGATAGGGACGATGATGAGATTCCCACTGATGGGGCTGAATATCCCATTGAGCCACTTTTGGCTCTTCCACCCCCACCCCACCCCCTCTCATTTTACTGACCGTACAGGTACTTCATCTGCTCCCCCAAAGGATCATGCCTCCATCTCTTCCAGGCTTAGCCACATTGAGGCCAAGCAGCTTTCACAGAGAGCAACCTTGCATGCCATGCACAACTCCATCCAAAGCATGTAGGGTATGATGCAGGCTTGGTATTCCTGGCACCTGGATTAGCACCCCCTCCACCACCACCGGATGACCAGTGAGTACGTAATTTTCCTCTCCCCTTTGCCTGAATTTTCTGTTATTTCTAACATTGAGGACACTGTCTGATTTAAGCATGAGGGAGTGGACTTGCGTATTTGATTTTTGCTGCTTGAGTTTATCATCTGCAATGGCCACTTTTATTTGCTGATTTAGTTGTTCTTTGCATGTATATATTGTACATATCACATTCCTTTTGTCTTGTTGCATAATCACATACTTGTTGTTTCCAAGATAGACTGGTGTAAGAGAGGTTGATTTTAGCTCATGACATGTGATGCATAATAGAATATGAAATAGGTAGTTATTATTTTAGTCTCTCCCTTCTAGCATTAAACCTCCAATTTTCGAAAAATATCTCTCTATTGTTCTGTGAATTGTATGCTATGGCTGATTTTAACACTATAAGAGTGTGAAGGAAGGGAGAGGTGAAAAATGAGGGTATGTGAAACCCAAAAAGTTTTTACTCTGGGTACCCCTTCAAGGTACCAAAAAGGCCTTAGTATGAGTACCTAGATGCTTTTACCCTAGTGAGATGGAGCATAAAATGCACTCACTGCATATTTTTATAAAAAAATGATGAATGAAATAGATAAAAGAAAAAGAAAAGGAAACAAATGAGAATGAAATAAAAGAGCATGAGTGAGAAAAAGGAAAAAAAAGAGTGATAAAGTAGAAATAAGGGTAAGGAAAGATAAGGAGATCTAATGGATGAGGTGGCCTACTTGAGTGTCTGAAAATCTGTCTAGTGCATACAACCAATGGCAACAGTAGAAGCAGATACATAATAGGAGAATTTTTGGTTTAGTTCTAGAAGAATAGAGACTATCTAGTAAATGTCTATCCATATATTTATTGTGTTCACATTGATTGAGTGACAAATTACCTGTATTGTACTTTTCTATCTTTTGGAATTTGATTGCATCTTTCCCCCTTCCTGATATGACATGTTATTTGCTTGAGGACAAGCAAATGTTTAAGCATGGGGCAGTTTGATAAAGGGGAATTTTGAGTACTTAATGACTATATTTTATCCCCTAATTCATAGTAACTTGTGGTTATTTCTCTGCTTTTGGTTATACTTTGCTCTGGATACTGCTGTGGTTTGTTTTGTGTTTGTAGGAGAGCAAAAGAGGCAAAGAAGCAAGAGAAAACAATCATTTGAAGAGCCAAAACGACTTAGGATATGCTAAGGAGGAAACAAGGAAGCAACACATCGAAAATTGGCAAGAAAGCAGTTCGGCAGCCCCCAACACGGCCAAGCCGTGCTTGGTGGCATGGAGCACAGGCAGGCTATGTCCTGGAACCCGACCGTGCTTTGGGTCTGTACTGCACGTGATTTTTAGGTTGTTTGGCTGCTAACTTGACAAATAAGTGGGGGAAAATAGAGAGGCACGCATTGAGACTGGAGGAGACACTTTCGACTCGATTTTTAGGCTTAGAAAAACTCCTAGGTTAGATTTTTACTTAAATAATTGTGGATTTGATGTTCTAGGGTAGAATTTTTCAACATTGAAGGTTGTATTTTAGCTTTACTTTTCTGCACACCAGGTTACATCTTTCTACTTCAGTTCTTTATCTCTACTTCTACCTCTATTCATTCTCTTTAGATTGTACTGAACTATCATGGTTGACTCAATGAATATGAATTTGGTTTTTGATTATATGATGCGTGAGTAGTTTTTATCTAGGGTTTCGGTAAGCCCACTTGTGATATGATGATACTTTGATTGAATGTTGGAACCCTAATTGTGATCACTTCTAGATTGATTATGATTGACTATTATATGTATGAATGAGTTGGTAGAATGCCTGATCGTCAATCTATCACGTCTTAGGTATTTAATTGATGAACTGAAAGGTGAAGATTAAAACCTGAACTTAATAGTTAATTAGGGATATCTTAATCACGAAAGTAGTTTAAGATTCTCTAGGGATGAATCAATTAGTTGGCAAGAGGAAACCAATTATTTGACTTCCACGGTTGGCATATAACTTAATGAACCTAGGTTAACTAAGAACCACACAACTAGGCAATTGGATTAACCTAGGTATGATTAGTAATGCTTGAAAGAGGTTGCTAGTTAATTAAGGCTAAACCATCCCCTAACTAATTTAGATAATTGCAATTAGAAGTACATGCTTGTCGTTGAGTATCCTAAGTGTGGTGAACCCTGACCCTAGGCTTTGCTTAATTGGTACTTTTCATCTATTTAATTGCGACACTTTCTCATCAAATTGCACCGAATTAGATAGCACATTTTACATCACTCTAGTAATTGGCATTGTTCTCTGTGGGATACGACCTGTACTTGCCAGATTAGCTACAGTTACGCCGTGCGCTTGCAGTAACTAGTAAAATAGACTCAACACCACTCTCCACTAATATAGGCCAAAACAACCTCTAGGATCAATAGGACTTTATTTAGCTTGTAATGTGGTCAGGGTATAAGGTAGGATAAAGGATACTAATCTAGGCTCAATCACCCAGCACCACATGATTAAATATGATCTCTTGAGCTTTTATAAATTTGGGGTGATTTTTCCCCCCCACACTCATTTTCTTGTTTCAATTGAATTGAATTTATCCTTTTTCCTCAATTATATAATTTTTTTTAACAGCATTCAGATTTTTCTTCTATTTCCTTTGCATAATTCTTTTCTTTTCCTTGCTGCACCCTTCCACCCTTCTATAAATAAAGCTCTGCAAAACAAGTATTCAAAAACATAATCATGGAGTGAGTGAATAGGATAAAAAATAAGGATATTTATACAAAATTTGGCTTTCGGCTCATTTGTGGTTTTTAGAAGAAAAAGTTCATTAAGCTTAAAATAGAGGAACTAAGAATATTTCATTATTTAGGTTAGGCTTGCAAGGCTCAATCTATCCAATAATGCCTAAATTAACTCCTAAATAATAGTATTAACCTAGGATTTCGCCTCAAGCAGCATTCAAATAAGTTCTAAAATCCTGTTAAGATCTTGAAATATTTTTGAATTATATAAACCTTCTATAAGTAAAAGACAAATTTAATGCCCAAAGTTATTGTGTAAAAATAGTTCAGGATTCGAAAGTCAAAAGTAATAAATTGCAAAAGGGATAAAATTGCATAAACCATGAATTTTCTATATTTTTGAAGAGCTAAAAAAAATTTGCATAGTCATATCATTGGCTGTTGGTTGTGCCTAACATCCTAAAACATAAATTGAAACACTCACACAATCACTGAACTTGCTAAATGTAACATCCCTAATTGCATTTCCTTTATTAATAAAAGTACATAAATATTTAATTAAGGAAATAAAATTTATTAGACAATATTTTAGATATCTAAGGAAATATAATCCTTATAAATTCTTCACCTTATGTATATGCATAGAAAATGTTTCTAACATTAAGAGAACAGATAGAGAGGGAAAAACCTAATAAAAAAAAATAGAAATAACATACTAAAGAGATGCAAAATTCTTGGATAAGGAAGATAAATTTTTAGAAACAAGTAGAGGTCATAAAATTTCAAGAATATTGGATTAGGGTAATTTTTATTAATTCAAGAACTAGAGTTACTAAGTTTAAAATCTTTACCCATACATTGGGCTTTTACCTATGGACACTTCATATAGAGTTTTTCCACTTCACATAAGTTTCTAGCAAGCCCATTGGATAACCTAAGTAAGAAATAAACATAGACTTGGACTAGGATATAGTAATTGGACCAATAGCCCAAAAATTATAAAAATGTGACCAAGCCCTCCAAGAAATGTAGAATTTTATCCAAAGCAAAGAAAATGGATAGGAATAAGCCCAAATCCAAGAGGAAAAGTAAAATAAAATAAATTAGGGGATGATATAATAATGTAATAATAATAAAGATTAGGTTACATGGCATTAAGACAAAAATTTAGCAAGTGGTGTGATTCCACATTCATAATTTTGGCAAGTGGCATAATAATACAAGGCTTTAGGACAAAAACATCTATATCCTACACTCATAATTTTAGCAAGTGGTATGATAATACATGGTATTAGGACAAAACATTCCTATCCCACACAAATAATATCAACCAAATAATGGAGATTCAAGGGCTAGAAATTTTCCACCTAAAAAGGCAAACCTATAATACTTGTTTAAGACAAAAGAAAATGGCAATGAATCCCTAAATCAAAGGGACCTTGTCCCTTATCTTAAGAACATATCATCATAATTTTCAAAATACAAATCTTCTTTTCCTATGCATATCTTGACTAAGGAAGAGGAAGACAAGAACATAAGTTGTTTGTTTTCCAAAAATTCAACAAAGTGTATCCTAATTGTGATAAGGTAGACCCATGATCATGAAGGGTGAATTATAGGTCTATATAAGAAAAACCACCCTTACAACATTAGAATTTCGTCCAAGTGAGGGAGAGGAAAAATAGAAGCAAGGTAGAGTGAGGAAAGGAGAGGAAGAAAGGAAGAAAGAGGAAGGATAAGTCTAGGGGACTATGTGCTCTAGGTAAGTTTAACAATATTTCTTTTTGAAGAAAACTTTTGAAACTTATAATATTTATATGAGATTTTGATATTAGAACTTTGATGATTGGTCATGGATGTTGCTATATCATGTTACATATTGATCTTGCATGTGATGTATGTTTGAGTACTTAGGTTGGTGTAGATAGTTCTGCATGGGTATGGCTATGGTTGGTAGAATTTTAAGCTTCGGTGTTTTACTTTCTGGGAACAATCTATAAGGAATTAAAATAAATGGTTAACATAAGAATTAAAGATAAATATGTCACGGATTTTTAGCCACTATAATCATTCAATTTGGAGTCAATATGAGGTAGATATGGTCTAATTAGTAGTCAAAGATCAGAAAATGATTCATCAGGGAAGAATATGTTAGGACAGCTTATGTATTTTAATTTCTGGGAATTATCTGTATGGAATTAAAATAAAAGGTTAACATAATAATTATATCTATGTGTTTCATGGATTTTTAGCCACTGGAAGCATTCAATTTGGAGTCCATATGAGGAAGATATGAGTGGATTAGAAGTCAAAGGTCAGAAAATGGTTCATCAGGGAAGAATATGTTAGGACAGCTTCTGTATTTTAATGTCTGGGAATTATATGTATGGAATTAAAATAAATAGTTAACATACAAATTATAGCTATGTGTGTCATGGATTTTTAGCCACTGGAATCATTCCATTTGGAGTCCATATGAGGAAGATATGAGCTAATTAGTAGTCAAAGGTCAGAAAATGGTTCATCAGGGAAGAATATGTTGACAGCTTTGTATTTTAATTTCTGAGAATTATCTGTATGGAATTAAAATAAATGGTTAACATAAGAATTATAGATATATTTGTCACGGATTTTTACCCACTGGAATTACTCAATTTGGAGTCCATATGAGGTAGATGTGATCCGATTAGTAGGTAGAGGTAAGAACCTATTCAAGAAGAAACAACCTGTACATTTAGGGAGTAATATCACCTTGATTTTTTAATATTTCGTTACAATGTTCAACAAAATAGTTTTAGATAATTCTTTTATCTTGAAATTGACACTAAGATCGCCTACATTGGAGTTTAATTGAGGGAGTTATGCTCTGATTAGTAAAAGAATGTTAGATATGATGAAAACCTACATCAAGAAAATAAAGAAATAAAATTAATATTTAAAAAAAGAAGACGAATCTTATAAATGACTCATATATGCCATAGCCATTGCCATTGTATGAACTTCTTACCATCTTAATTGTAAAATTATGACATGGAAATATTTTATAAAGTGTTATTTGAAATGGTTATGTTCCTGGCATGATTACCAATGATTTATGATAATAGTTATATTTTGATGAACATACTTGTTATTGAAAGCATATTTTTGGCTATCATTGTGAAAAGAAAAGAAATGAGCACGGTCATATGGCAATCCGTGTGGTGCACCAGTAGGGGACGCCCTACCAACGGTTATGATCATGTTAATGAGAAAAGAAAGAGAAAGTGGGCCATGTCGGACGGAGCGAGAAAAGCTCGTACCAGAGAGTAGAAGATACTCACCCTAACTAGGGTAGCTTGAAATGAGAATAAGTTGATGGCCATCATATGATATTTTGAAAATAGTTAATCCTGTCATACATATCATTACTATATGATTCTTATGTGCATAGATGTAATGCATTCATGTGACCAAAGATATTTTCTGTAGTTTATACAGCTGAACATGACGTGATGAGCTATATTGATGATGATTTATTGTTGAACTTACTGGGATTTAATTCTCACTATATTTCCATATCATGTTCAGAAAATTAGTTATGCAGATTTTCTATAGCTCTGGCTTTTAGTGCACATTGGATCTTGTTACTTTATGTTGAGCAGATCTCAGAATCAAATAAGATGTTTGTGGTTGAGTTGGCTCAGAACCCGGTGAAAGGTGCAACCACCTGCACCTGTATCTCCGGAATTGGTCAACCAAAATAAACAATATGTAAATATCTATGTGTTTGATATGTTGCATGTACGTTTTGATTAATGACGTGTATGTGAACTCAATATTGTATAATAATAAAGAAAAAAAAAGTTGTTACAGTGCCGATCTCGACTATGTTGGTTTGAGGTAAGAGAAAAGAAATTATTGGGTCCTAATCTAGTTCAACAAACCACTGAACAAATCAGGATGATACGAGAGAAAATACTTACAGCTCAGAGTCGGTAAAAGAGTTACTACGATAAGAGACATAGACCTCTAGAGTGTGAGAAAGGAGACCATGAATTTCTGAAACATTCCCCGACTACTGGAGTTGGTAGGTCTCTCAAAACAAGAAAGTTAAGTCCGCGATTTTTGGGACTCTACCAAATTCTGAAGAAAGTAGGGACATCAGCATATCAAGTTGCTCTACCACCTAATTTGTCCAACCTGCATAATGTTTTCCATGTATCACAACTGCGAAAGTATCTTCCAGATTCATCACATATAATAGAGGATGAAGTAATCCAAATAAAGGAGAACATGACATACCAGCTAGTACCTGCATCCATATTGGACACTGGCGTGAAGCAACTAAGTAATAAAACCATTCTCCTTGTTAAGGTGTTATGGGAAGGTTTGACTCTGGAAGAAGCAACTTGGGAGTTGGAAGAAGACATGAGGAAGAAATATCTGCAATTGTTCTTATTAGGTAATTTCTGAAATTTTGAGGACAAAATTTCTTTTAGGGGGAGAGAAATGTAACATCCCTAATTTCGTTTCTTTTGTTGATAAAAGTACATAAATATTTAATTAAGGAAATAAAATTTATTGGACAATATTTTAGATATCTCAGGAAATATAATCCTTAGAAATTCTTCACTTTATGTATATGCATAGAAAATGTTTCTAACATTAAGAGAACAGATCAAGAGGGAAAAACCTAATAAAAAAAATAGAAATAACATACTAAAGAGATGCAAAATTCTTGGATAAGGTTTAGAAACAAGTAGAGGTCTTAAAATTTCAACAATATTGGATCAGGGTAATTTTTCTTAATTCAAGAACTATAGTTGTTGGTAATGTTTGTGTGTAGTTCATACAAAGATGAATACAATGTCAGAACGTAAGTGCACGTATCGTGACCAAGTAATAAAGTGATGAGTAAGTATCGTCCCACGAGGAGTGAACTAAAACTGCTTAGATACTTTTGCTGTATGAATGCTGTAGCAACGTCAAGTTATCCACAAAATTGGAATAGACATGGGTTGACTGATCTTTACTGTAACTAAACTGAAAAGTATTAGGGAATAGAAAGGAAACTAATTGGGGAGAACTAGGGTGCTCAGGGTTGCTATGGACTTCAGCACTCAGATATGCCGTAGACTTTGCTGCAGCAAAAGTCCCTGGTGCCAAAGCAGTTCTGAATGGAGTCTTCCCAAACTACCATTCCTCACAACTCCAAGGTGCGGACACGCATTCCTGCACAAGTCCTTACCTCTGAGTTGCGCAAGCAATTACATTATGGGACTAATGAGGTACCCGTGTATCCCTACATGAGGTACCCCTTTACACTCAGCTTTTTTTTGTCCGGCCTCCATTACCCTTCCAGGTGAATCGTGGCCTCGGTTTCCTCCCTCCAAACTTCCGTTATTAAGGAAAGAAAAACTACAGGATATACAGCTGAATGGTAACATAACTGTAGCAAAATGTATTGATAATAAAAATGTGCTTCGGTCCATTACAACCCTTGTGCAACCCCAACTAGAAACTAGCCAAGCCTCATGGGTGCACTGGTTACAGAAACTCCAGAAACACTGGTGTGCATTTTTTAAGAGGTAAAAACTAAATTACAGAATGTAGTTCTTTTCTTTTTTTTGATAAAGAAGTAAAAAAACAACAACAGGAGACAAAGCTCCCTTCTATACTAGCACACTATCCCTTGCGTGCTGCACCTTCCAGTGTTAGCAACACTCTAGGCTATGGTGTTATTTTCCTCCCAGTTCTTTCCTCTTTCTCCCCGGCTCGCTTTTTTTTCCATTGGCTACTTTTCGTCCTTTTATAGGCAGCCATTGTGGTCCCAGTAAAGCGCCCTGGATTGCTGCCATTCCTTCTGCTCTGCAGCAGGCGCCCTTTGTTGCACTGCTTTTTCCTTTCCACCTTCAGTAGTGGAAATGGTCCTGTACCAACAACCTGCTATGTCCCTGCTGCTGTCTCCTGCTCACTGGTGGCTACTCCTACTGCGCAGCTCTGCCACCTGCACCAAATCAAGCAGAATCATCATATTGCAGGGGGGAGAGAAAACAGCTTTCCCCACTATCAACCGGGGTTTTGCTATCATTGCTATACATGCTCACTGAAATGCTGCAGCAATGAGGTAGCTACGCTATGTCCAGAAAAATCATCCCATTCAATTAAATCAGAGGGTAAAAAGTGCTTAAGACACCAGAAAGATTCAGTAAACAATCATGGGCAATGCATAGAAACTATAGTGAAATGCAGTTATCAATAGTTACTCAGTTTAAAATCTTTACCCATACATTGGGCTTTTACCTATGGACACTTCATATAGAGTTTTTCAACTTCACATAAGTTTATAGCAAGCCCATTGGATAACATAAGCAAGAAATAAAACATAGACTTGGACTGGGATATAGTAATTGGACCAATAGCCCAAAAATTATGAAAATGTGACCATGCCCTCTAAGAAATGTAGAATTTTATCCAAAACAAAGAAAATGGGTAGGAATAAGCCCATAATGGGTAGGAATAAGCCCAAATCCAAAAGGAAAAGTAAAATAAAATAAATTAGGTGATGATATAATAATGTAATAATAATAAAGATTAGGTTACATGGCATTAAGACAAAAATTTAGCAAGTGGTGTGATTCTACATTCATAATTTTGGCAAGTGGCATGATAATACAAGGTTTTAGGACAAAAACATCTATATCCTACACTCATAATTTTAGCAAGTGGTATGATAAGACATGGCATTAGGACAAAACATTCCTATCCCACACAAATAATATCAACCAAATAATGGAGATTCAAGGGCTAGAAATTTGCCAACTAAAAAGGCAAACCTATCATACTTGTTTAAGACAAAAGAAAATGGAAATGAATCCCTAAATCAAAGGGACCTTGTCCCTTATCTTAAGAACATATCATCATAATTTTTAAAATACAAATCTCCTTTTCCTATGCATATCTTGACTAAGGAAGAGGAAGAGAAGAACATAAGTTGTTTGTTTTCCAAAAATTCAACAAAGTGTATACTAATTGTGATAAGGTAGACCCATGATCATGAAAGGTGAATTATTTGGTGGTCTATATAAGAAAACTCACCCTTACAACATTAGAATTTCGTCCAAGTGAGGTAGAGGAAAAATAGAAGCAAGGTAGAGTGAGGAACGGAGAGGAAGAAAGGAAGAAAGAGGAAGGAGAAGTCTAGGGGACTAAGTGCTCCAGGTAAGTTTAACAATATTTCTTTTTGAAGAAAAATTTTGAAACTTATAATATTTATATGAGATTTTGATCTTAGAACTTTGATGATTGGTCATGGATGTTGCTATATCATGTTACATATTGATCTTGCATGTGATGTATGTTTGAATACTTAGGTTGGTGTAGATAGTTCTGCATGGGTATGGCTATGGGTGGCAGAATTTTATGCTTCGGTGTTTTAATTTCTGGGAATAATCTATAAGGAATTAAAATAAATGGTTAACATATGAATTATAGATATATGTGTCATGGATATTTGGCCACTAGAATCATTCAATTTAGAGTTCAGATGAGGTAGATATGTTCCGATTAGTGAAAAAAGGTCAGAAAATGGTTAATAAGGGAAGAATATGTTAGGATAGCTTCGGTGTTTTAATTTTTGGGAAAAGTTTATAAGGAATTAAAATAAATGGTTAACATATGAATTATACATTTATGTGTCACGGATGTGTAGCCACTGGAATCACTTAATTTGGAATTCTTATGTGGGAGATATTATCAGATTAGTAAGTAAGGTTAGAACCTACCCGAGAAGAAATCATATTGAACTTAAGGGAGTCATAACACCATGATTTTGTTACTATTTTGCTGATATGATTAACATAATAGTTTTATATAATTGTCTTAGTTTTCCATAGACACCAAGAGAACCACAATCGGATTTAAAATTAAGGAGTTATGCTCTGATTAGTGAGCAAAGGTCACAGAACAGGTCGGGTTCTGGGTGCTTCAAGCACGGGTTAGCTGTGTTCGGGGCTGTTTTTGTGTATATTTGAAGTATTTTTAAAGCATGGCCGTGTCTTGGAACATGGCCAGACCGTATTGGAAGCTGGTGAAGCCTATGTTCAACATTTTTTACCTTAGATGAACCTCATTAACTATAGGGTAATAGTAGAAATCAAATTGGAGAACAATGCTCTATAAATTTGTAAGAACATGTGTTGGAAATGATATAAATAACAAAAAATAACTAAAGGACAAGCATAAAGAGAAGGTTAGATTTGATGAAAACCTGCATCCAGAAAATAAAGAAACAAAATTAATATTTAAAAAAAAAAAGACGAATCTTATAAATGAAAATAATAAATGACTAGTATATGCCATAGCCATTGCCATTGTATGAACTTCTTACCATCTTAAGTGTGAAATTCTGACATGGAAATATTTTATAAAGTGATATTTGAAATGGTTAAGTATGAAAGCATATTTTTGGCTATCATTGTGAAAAGAAAAGAAATGAGCACGGTCACATGGAAATCCGTGTTGTGCACCAGTAGGGGACACCCTACTAACGGTTATGATTATGATTATGAGAAAAGAAAGAGAAAGTGTGCCATGTCGGACGGTGTGAGAAAAGCCCGTACCGGAGAGTAGAGGATACTCACCCTGACCGAGGTAGCTTGAAATGAGAATAAGTTGATGGCCATCATATGATATTCTAAAAATAGTTAATCCTGTCATACATAGCATTACTGTATGATTCTTATGTGTATAGATATAATGCATTCATGTGACCAATGATATTTTCTGTAGTTTATACGGCTGAACATGACGTGATGAGCTATATTAATGATGATTTATTGTTGAACTTACTGGGATTTAATTCTCACTATATTTCCATATCATGTTCAGAAAATTAGTTATGCAGATTTTTCTATAGCTCTGGCTTTTAGTGCATGTTGGATCGAGTATTTTATGTTGGGCAGATCCCAGAAGCGAATAAAATGTTTGTGGTTGGGTTGGCTTAGATCCCAGTGAAGGTGCAACCACCCGCACCTGTATCTCTAGAATTGGCCAACCAGAATAAATAAGATGTAGATTTTTATGTGTTTGATATGTTGTACGTATGTTTTGATTAATGACATGTATGTGAACTCTGTATTGTATAAATTAAATAAATGTTATATTGAGTTAAGTTGTAACGAGGTAATAACTTCATGGTATTTAAAAAAAAAATTTGATTCTTAAATGTAGTTGTTACACTAAATGCAATAAAAGTGTATTAATAGTGAAAATTAGAAAATTGATGCTCGTAATAGGGTTAACATAATTCACACAAATAAACTTTAACCCCCACACTCAAACTTTACATTGTCCTCAATGTAAAAGAAAGATAAGAATTAGGGAAAATATAGAAAAACATCTGAGTTAAGTGAACTTCCCTGAATTTGTTTGGAGTGGAATGAGCATGTTGCATTACTGGACTATGAATATTTTTGATTCCCACTTTTTCTTTTTCTTTTTTGATTATGTTGGGTTGCCTCCCAATAAGCGCCTTTGTTTAGTGTCGTTGGCTCGACCCAGCTCCCTATCTTTGTTCATGGAGGCTCTTTGATGTTCACTTTAAATTTTTAGGACTGATTAAATCCTTGAAATTCCACTGCATGGCTAGAAGCCACATTAGTAATAACAAGTGGTCCTAACCAAGGGTGAGATTTCTTACCTTTAAGTGGTCTAACCCCTTTTATTTCTAGAACTTGATGCAACTTTTTAGTCGAGTCTATGCCTTTAAGGTTTGCAATTGTTTTTGTAATGACATTTCTTTTTTCTTGAAGAATATGTATCAATTCCTCTTCTTTTTTAACACCTAAATTTTTCACAACTATAATAGGTGATGCATCTCCTACTTCTAAGTATTTCAGGTGATTAGGAAGAGGTGACAAAATTGATCCACGGTCCTGCAAAACAGAAGGTGCAAGAGTAGTATCAGAATTTGATAATTCCTTATAAGAAACCTTACCTTTTGGTGGCCCTTCTGAAAAATCATTGAGTGCAGCCAGTTTCTCCTTTGTTTCTTCATCTAAGTCTATCTCACCATCATCTTCTGCTATAGATTTGTTCATATTTTCCTCTATTTTATCATTTTCATGTAATTCAAACACATTGTATGCCAAAGAATCAAGTACATCAATGGAATAAATAGGAGTATCATCACTTGTGTGTTTCATGGCTTCATACATATTGAATTTTATTACTTCACCATCAAATTCCATAGTGAGTGTACCATTGTGAACATCTATCTTGGTTTTAGAAGTTTTCAAGCATGGTCTCCCTAATAATATTGGAGAAGTAAAATCCCCATTGTCCATGTCAAGCACATAAAAATCTGTAGGGAACACCGAATCATGAACCTGCACTAAGACATCCTCAATTATTCCCTTAGGATATGTAGTGGACCTATCTGCTAGTTGAATTATCAAATTTGCAGAGTTCAATGGTCCCAAATTCAAAGATGTATATACAGAATATGGCATAACATTGATGGAAGCTCCTAAATCTAACATAGCCTTTTCAATGCGAGTTCCCCCAATTTTGCATGGGATAGTAAACATACCTGGATCCTTGCATTTAGTACGAAGTTTTGTTTGTATCATAGCAGATACATTCTGACTCATATGAATCTTTTCAAAATCCTTTAATTTTTGCCCTTCTTTTTGAGTACATAGTTCTTTCAAGAACTTTGCATATATTGGCACCTATTTAATGGTATCTAGAAGGGAGAGATTAACTTCACATTTTCTAAAGATATCATACAATTCAGAAGTTTTCTCATTTAGCCCATTCTCTTTAAGAGTTTCTGGAAAAGGAGGCATTACTTCATAATTTGGAGTAGATAGAGACTTACTTATACATGCTTCTTTCTCCTTATTTAATTGCTCTTACTTTTTAGAAGAAGAAACGGATGGTGGACCTTCAATTTACTTACCATTCATTGAAATAATTGCACTGAAATTTTCTCTAGGATTTACCATAGTTTGAGAAGGTAGCTTACCTGATTCTTGAGCATCAAACCGATTGACTGTGGTTGCTATTTGGCCTATCTGAGTTGTCAAGTTCTAAATGCTAGCTCGTCTCTTGCTGAAATTATTGAAAGTTATGTGCAAGAGACTTCACAACATCTTCCAAGGAATTACTTACCTAGTGATCCTGAGATGCATTTTGTCTAGGATAATAGGCTTGCTGATTTTACTGAAAATTTTGTCCTGTAGGCCTATTTTGTGCATTCCCATATCAGAAATTGGGATGATCCTTCAATCCAGGATTGTATGTATTAGAATAAGGATCATACCTCTTTGGTTGGTCAAGAAAACCTCCTACAACATTTGCTTGTTCTATGAATTCCTCTTGAAGTGTAAGGCACATATCAGTGGAGTGCCTTGTTGCTGAACATATTCCATAGACTTTAACTTGCTGTAGTGTACCTGTAGCCATTTAGCGTACAAGAGAGGTAAGTTTAGATATTTGATTCTTAAGAGAAGTAGTACTTACCTCATGGGCATATCTAATAGGAGTATCATGTCTAATGCCAAATTGTTGAGAATTGGCAGCCATATTTGATATCAGGATTCTGGCTACTTCAGGAGTCTTATCTACTAGTGCTCCTCCACTAGCTGCATCTATCATGCTCTTATCTCCCTACACAAGACCTTCATAGAAATATTGGATTAGTAGCTGCTCACTAATCTGATGATGTGGGCAGCTTGCACAAAGTTTTTTAAACCTCTCCCAATATTCATAAAGTGTCTCTCCATGCAATTGCCTAATGCCGTATATTTCTTTCCTGATAGTAGCAGCTCTAGATGCAGGAAAATAACATTCTAAAAACATTCTCTTCATCTCAATCCAAGTAGTGATAGTTCCAGAGGGCAAATAATACAACCAATCTTTGGCTGAATCTCTTAATGAAAAAGGAAAAGCCCTGAGTTTTATTTGTTCTTCAGTTACCCCAGAGGGTTTCATGCTGGTACATACCACATGGAATTCCTTCAAGTGTTTATGCGGGTCTTTACCTGCAAGTCCATGAAAATTAGGTAAGAGATGAATTAATCCATATTTCAACTCAAAATTAACATTGTCATCAAGATTAGGAAAAGTAATGCGTAAGGGTTGTTGATGCAAATCTGGAGCTACAAGCTCCTTTGAAGTGGGGTGCCTCACCATGGTTACTTCCTCATTTTCTTGATCAATGTCCTCTTGAAGTTCTCTTCCATGCCTGTATATAGATTTTCTAGTATCTAGATTGAACTCTAAATTTTGAGAATTAGAAGAACGAGTCACAGGCATAAATCAAAATAAAATCACAAAAAGTAATAGACGCAGTCCCCGACAACAGAGCCAAAATTTGGTGCGTACTGTCGTAGGTACACCCAAATTAATACCTTACCTCAAAACTAACCTGTAGTAGTGGGAGTAAGGGACGATCCCTGAGATGCTGTAATTTAAGCATGTTATTAGCATTATTTTTGTTAGTTTTAATTTAATTTAAGTAGAAAATAGATATGAATTAATTGAGTTTTGTGTTTTAGGAATAATAAAGAAGGAAAGAAGAGGAAAATAGAGAGTAAATTATGGAAAAATATTGATTTTTAACCCTTCGTCACTAATTTATGCATATCTCACTCATTTGGACTTCGATTAAGGTGATTTTAGCGGCTATAGAAAGAAGAGACATAGAGTTACAACTTTCATGTTCGATAACTTAGCAAAATCTAGAAGATTCTAGGTGCGGCGTGAAGGCAAATCCGGAGCACCGCGGCTCAGAGCTACCGAGGGTGGAGCACCGCAGCACTCAACCTAGCATGCCGCGGCGCCCAATTAGAGCACCTCCGCACCGCTGCTGCACTAGAACGTGAAATTTGCGATTTTTAGGGTTTTTTTGACTCCAATTAAAGTCCAATGGGCTGGGATTTGACCTTGATACATGCCTACTTCAATTAGGAGGAGTAAATCTATAAAAAGGGAGGAAAGCAAGAAGAGAAAGGATCCAATTCTTCATCCAAATTCTTAATTACATTCTTCAATTCTTCTTTAGATTTTCTTATGGCCCTGCATGGCTAGTTCTTTTTAGTTTGTTGAGTTGGATTGAAACCTCAAGGTATTTTCATACATTGTGAGATTTGGATTTGATTTTATTTTTTCAATTTGAATTGAGTATTGATTATTCATCTGTTCTTCTTCTTAATGATTATTCATATGATTGCTAGGAGGCCTACTAGTATATTGTCTATCTTAATCTACCGCTGAATTGTGTTTTAAACAAAGTCTTCAATTCTGTGATTCATGAGGCAAATATGTTTGAGGATTTTGGATTACAAATCATTGAACCTATGATGAATGATTAACTCAATTAGATATAGCCGATGTGTTTATATTTGTTTAGCTCTGTCAATTTCTCTAGTTCTTCATGCGGTTAACAAGTTATGTTTTACCGATATGCTAAAGGATTGCTTGTTAATTAGGGTTTAATTAGTGCGATTGTCATTAATTTACTAGACTTAAGGAGAAACAGGGTTAGAACCACAATGATAGATATTCAATTACAGATTGATTTGTTGTCAATGATCAATGTAATCCCTTGACAGTGGATATCAACTGAAACCAACGTCTTTATCATTAATTACTTTCTCTTAATTACTTTCATTATTGTCTACTTCATTTTATTTACGATTATCAATTCCCCCCCTTTTTCAATAACATAAGGTAATACCAGTCTCTGTGGGATCGACCCTTACTCCCACTACTACAGGTTAGTTTTGAGGTAAGGTATCAATTTGGGTGTACTTGCGACAGTGCGCACCAAACTTTGGCGTCGTTGCCGGGGACTGCGTCTATTACTTTTTGTGATTTTATTTTGATTTATGCCTATGACTCGTTCTTCTAATTCTCAAAATTTAGAGTTCAATCCAGATATTGGAAAATCTGTATACAGGCACAGAAGAGAACTTTAAGAGGACATTGATCAAGAAAAAGAGGAAGTATCCATGGCGAGGCACCCCACTTTGAAGGAGCTTGCAGCTCCAGATTTGCATCAGCAACCCTTATGCATTACTTTTCCTAACCTTGATGACAATGTTAATTTTGAATTGAAATCTGGATTAATTAATCTCTTACCTAATTTTCATGGTCTTGTAGGTGAAGACCTACATAAAAATTTGAAGTAATTTCATGTGGTATGTACCAGTATGAAGCCCCCTGGAGTAATTGAGGAACAAATAAAACTCAGGGCTTTTCCTTTTTCATTAAGAGATTCAGCCAAAGATAGGTTGTATTATTTACCTTCTGGTACTATCACTACTTGGAATGAGATGAAAAGAATGTTTTTAGAACGTTATTTTCCTACATCTAGGGCTGCTACTATCAAGAAACAAATATTCGGCATTAGGCAATTGCATGGAGAAACACTTTATGAATATTGGGAGAGGTTTAAAAAGCTTTGTGCAAGCTGTCCACATCATCAGATTAGTGAGCAGCTATTAATCCAATATTTCTATGAAGGTCTTTTGCAAGGAGATAGGTGTAACATCCCTAATTTCGTTTCTTTTATTGATAAAAGTACATAAAAATTTAATTAAGGAAATAAAATTTATTAGACAATATTTTAGATATCTAAGGAAATATAATCCTTAGAAATTCTTCACCTTATGTATATGCATAGAAAATGTTTCTAACATTAAGAGAACAAATAAAGAGGAAAAACCTAATAGGAAAGAAATTAGAAATAACATACTAAAGAGATGCAAAATTCTTGGACAAGGAAGATAAATTTTTAGAAACAAGTAAAGGCCTTAAAATTTAAAGAACAATGGATTAGGGTAATTTTTCCTAATTCAAGAACTAGAGTTACTATGTTTAAAATCTTTACCCATACATTGGGCTTTTACCTATGGACACTTCGTATAGAGTTTTTCCACTTCACATAAGTTTCTAGCAAGCCATTGGATAACCTAAGCAAGAAATAAAACATAGACTTGGACTAAAATATAGTAATTGGACCAATAACCCAAAAATTATGAAAATGTGACCAAGCCCTCCAAGAAAGGTAGAATTTTATCCAAACCAAAGAAAATGGGTAGGAATAAGCCCATAATGGGTAGGAATAAGCCCAAATCCAAGAGGAAAAATAAAATAAAATAAATTAGGTGATGATATAATAATGTAATAATAAAGATTAGGTTACATGGCATTAAGACAAAAATTTGGCAAGTGGTGTGATTCTACATTCATCATTTTGGCAAGTCGCATGGTAATACAAGGCATTAGGACAAAAACATCTATATCCTACACTCATAATTCTAGCAAGTGTTATGATAATACATGGCATTAGGACAAAACATTCCCATCCCACACAAATAATATCAACCAAATAATGGAGATTCAAGGGCTAGAAATTTGTCACCTAAAAAGGCAAACCTATCATACTTGTTTAAGACAAAAGAAAATGGAAAAGAATCCTTAAATCAAAGGGATCTTATCCCTTATCTTAAGAACATATCATCATAATTTTCAAAATACAAATCTCCTTTTCCTATGTATATCTTGACTAAGGAAGAGGAAGACAAGAACATAAGTTGTTTGTTTTCAAAAAATTCAACAAAGTGTATCCTAATTGTGATAAGGTAGACCCATGATCATGAAAGGTGAATTATTTAGTGGTCTATATAAGAAAACCCACCCTTACAACATTATAATTTCGTCCAAGTGAGGGAGAGGAAAAATAGAAGCAAGGTAGAGTGAGGAAAGGAGAGGAAGACAGGAAGAAAGAGGAAGGAGAAGTCTAGGGGACTAAGTGCTCCAGGTAAGTTTAACAATATTTTTTTTGAAGAAAACTTTTGAAACTTATAATATTTATATGAGATTTTGATCTTAGAACTTTGATGATTGGTCATGGATGTTGCTATATCATGTTACATATTGATCTTGCATGTGATGTATGTTTGAATACTTAGGTTGGTGTAGATAGTTCTGCATGGTTATGGCTATGGGTGGCAGAATTTTTAGGTTCGGCGTTTTAATTTTTGGGAACAAGCTATAAGGAATTCAAATAAATGGATAACAAACGAATTATAGCTATGTGTGTAATCAAGTTTTAGCCACTATAATCATTCAATTTGGAGTCCATATGAGGAAGATATGAGCTGATTAGTAATCAAAGGTCCGAAAATAGTTCATCAGGGAAGAATATGTTAGGACAGCTTCGGTATTTTAATTTTTGGGAATTATCTGTATGGAATTAAAATATATGGTTAACATAAGAATTATAGCTATGTGTGTCATGGATTTTTAGCCACTAGAATCATTCAATTTGGAGTCCATATGAGGAAGATATGAGCTGATTAGTAAACAATGGTCAGAAAATGGTTCATCAGGGAAGAATATGTTAGGACAGCTTCTGTATTTTAATTTCTGGGAATTATCTATATGGAATTAAAATAAATGGTTAACATAAGAATAATATCTGTGTGTCATGGATTTTTAGCCACTGGAATTGCTCAAGTTGGAGTCTATATGAGGTAGATATATTCCGATTAGTAGGTAGAGGTCTGAACCTATCCGAGAAGAAATAACCTGTACATTTAGGGAGTAATATCACCTTGATTTCTTAATATTTCGCTACATTGTTCAACATAATAGTTTTAGATAATTGTTTTATCTTGAAATTGACACTAAGATCACCTACATCGGAGTTCAATTGAGGGAGTTATGTTCTGATTAGTAAGAGAAGGTTAGATATGATGAAAACCTACATCAAGAAAATAAAGAAATAAAATTAATATTTAAAAAAGAAGACGAATCTTATAAATGACTAGTATATGCCCTAGCCATTGCCATTGTATGAACTTCTTACTATCTTAAGTGTAAAATTCTGACATGGAAATATTTTATAAAGTATTATTTGAAATGGTTATTGTAACAACTCCATTTATGTAATTTTTGTTTTTTTAAAATACCATGAAGTTATTACCTCGTTACAACTTAACTCAATATAACATTTATTTAATTTATACAATACTGAGTTTCCATACACACTATTATTTTACAAACTACACACCATTATTTTACAAAAATTTGTACAAAGATACATATTAATTCTAATCATCTATATCGACTATTTCCGGGGACACTGGTTCGGGTGGCACGTCCACCGGAATCTCAGTTACATCTACGACAGTTATATCTGAAATAACTGGAAGTTGCCCAAGGTAGGGCACCTCGATCCAACGTACAGAGATAATAAGTGTCATAGAGAATGTCTGCATATTTATTCTTCTGAACATGATATGGAAATATAGTGAGCATTAAATCCCAGTAAGTTCAACAATAAATCATAATTTACCATTATAGTTCATCATGTCATGTTCAGCTGTATAAACTACAGAAAATATCTTTAGGTCACATGAATGCACTTTATCATGCACATGAAAATTATACAGTTATGACATGTATGGCATGAATAACTATTTTTTTCGAATTTCATATGATGGCTATCAACTTATTCTTACTTCAAGATACCCCGGTCAGGGTAAGTATTCTCTACTTTTCGGTACGGGCTTATCTCGCTCCGTCCGACATGGCACGCTTTCTCTTTCTTTTCTCATGAATATAATCATAACCGTTGGTAGGGCGTCCCCTACTGGTGCACCACACGGATTGCCATGTGACCGTGCTCATTTCTTTTCTTTTCATATTAATAGCCGAAAATATGATTCCAATAACAAGTATGTTCATTATATTCCATTCCATAATGTATCAAAACATAATCATTCTCAAAATTCATTGGTAAACTGAAATTATGCCATGAATATAATCATTTTCTAATTTTCACTTTATAAAATATTTCCATGTCAAAATTCCACACTAATACCTCGGTAACTGGATAGTAATTGTAGTCTGTAAACAGCGCACCAGGAAAGTTCCCAGAAAAGAGAGGTGGGTCACTAATGGACACGCTTAAATACCAAGTCTTTCCTTGCCAGAGCTTTCCTTAGACATGCACTTTTCACAAATCACAATTTTTTTTTTCAGTAACTAGAATAATTCTTTTCTGATGTGGAAATACTACAACCACGGAGCATACTAAGATTTTTCAAATAAAACCGGCACTTTCAAAACTTCTTGGAAATTTATATGAGTACTAGGATAAATTCTATGTTAAAAATTACACACTTAAAATGGTAGTAAGTTCATGCAATGGCAATAGCTAGGGCATACACTAGGCATTTATTATTTTCATTTATAAAATTCCTCCTTTCTTGAATATTATTTTCATCTTTTCATTTTCTTTATGTCTAGGCATTTAGTCATTTTATTTCTACTTATATCATTTCCAACACATGTTCTTACAAATTTTATAGAGCATTTTTCCTCAAATTGATTTCTACTATTACCTTAAAAATTCATCTAGGGTAGAAAAAATATTGAAAATAGGTTTTACTAACTTTTAACACAGCCTTTGCTTACAAATCAGAGCATAACTCTCTCATTTTAACTCCGATTAAGATGATCTTAGTGTCTATGAAAATCTAAGACAATTATCTAAAACTATTATGTTAACCATATCAACAAAATAGTATGATATCGTGGTGTTATTACTCCTTTAAATTTAGTATTATTTCTTCTCGTGTAGGTTTTGACCTTTACTGACTAATTAGACCATATCTCTCAAATTTGAACTCCAAATTGAGTTATTCCAGTTGGTAAAATTCCATGAGCCATATATCTATAATTGTTATGTTGGCGCACTATTTTAATTCCCTACAGAATATTCCCAAAAATTCAAAAACTAAAGCTTTAATAACATACTCTTCCCTGAATAAACATTTTCTGACCTCTGCTTACTAATCGGATCATATATACCTCATATGAACTCCAAATTGAGTTATTCTAGTTGGTAAAATTCCGTGAGCCATATATCTATAATTGTTATATTGGCGCGCTATTTTAATTCCTTACAGATACTTCCCAGAAATTAAAATACCGAAGCTATCCTAACATATTTTTCCCTGATGACCCATTTTCTGACCTTTGTCTACTAATTGGCTCATATCGCCCTTATATGGACTCCAAATTGAATGATTCCAGTGCCTAAATATCCATGACACATATATCTTTAATTCTTATGTTAACCATTTATTTTAATTCCTTATAGATTGTTCCTAGAAATTAAAATACCGAAGCTATCCTAACATATTTTTCCCTGATGACCCATTTTCTGACCTTTGTCTACTAATCGGCTCATATCTCCCTTACATGGACTCCAAATTGAATGATTCCAGTGCCTAAATATCCATGACACATATATATTTAATTCTTATGTTAACCATTTATTTTAATTCCTTATAGATTGTTCCCAGAAATTAAAATACCGAAGCTCAAAATTCTGCCACCCATAGCCATAACCATGCAGAACTATCTACACCAACCTAAGTATTCAAACATACATCACTTGCAAGATCAATAAGTAACATGATATAGCAACATCATGACCAATCATAAAAGTTCTAAGATCAAAATTTCATATAAATATTATAAGTTTCAAAAGTTTTCTTCAAAAAGAAATATTGTTAAACTTACTTGGAGCACTTAGTCTTCTAGACTTCTCCTTCCTCTTTCTTCCTTTCTTCCTCTCCTTTCCTCACTCTACCTTGCTTCTATTTTTTTCTCTCCCTCACTTGGACGAAATTCTAATGTTGTAAGGGTGGGTTTTCTTATATAGACCACCAAATAATTCACCTTTCATGATCATGGGTCTACCTTATCACAATTAGGATACTCTTTGTTGAATTTTTGGAAAACAAACAACTTATGTTCTTGTCTTCCTCTTGCTTAGTCAAGATATGCATAGGAAAAGGAGATTTGTATTTTGAAAATTATGATAATATGTTCTTAAGATATGGGACAAGGTCCCTTTGATTTAGGGATTCATTTCAATTTTCTTTTGTCTTAAACAAGTATGATAGGTTTGCCTTTTTAGGTGGCAAATTTCTAGCCCTTGAATCTCCATTATTTGGTTAATATTATTTGTGTGGGCTATGAATGTTTTGTCCTAATATCATGTATTATCATACCACTTGCTAAAATTATGAGTGTAGGATATAGATATTTTTGTCCTAAAGCCTTGTATTATCATGCCACTTGCTTAAATGATGAATGTAGAATCACACCACTTGCTAATTTTTTTGTCTTAATGCCATGTAACCTAATCTTTATTCTTATTATTATATCATCATCTAATTTATTTTATTTTATTTTTTCCTCTTGGATTTGGACTTATTCCTACCCATTATGGGCTTGTCCTACCCATTTTCTTTGCTTTGGATAAAATTCTTCCTTTCTTGGTGGGCTTGGTCACATTTTTATAATTTTTGGGCTATTTGTGAAATTACTATATCCTAGTCCAAGTCTATGTTTAATTTCTTGTTTAGGTTATCCAATGGGCTTGGTAGAAACTTATGTGAAGTGGAAAAACTCTATAAGAAGTGTCCATAGGTAAAAGCCCAATGTATGGGTAAAGATTTTAAACTTAGTAACTATAGTTCTTGAATTAGGAAAAATTACCCTAATTCAATGTTCTTCGAAATTTTAAGACCTTTACTTGTTTCTAAAAATTTATCTTCCTTATCCAAGAATTTTGCATCTCTTTAGTATGTTATTTCTAATTTCTTTCCTATTAGATTTTCCTTCTTTATTTGTTCTCTTAATGTTAGAAACATTTTCTATGCATATACATAAGGTGAAGAATTTTTAAGGACTATATTTCCTTAGATATCTAAAATATTGTCTAATAAATTTTATTTCCTTAATTAAATTTTTTTTTATGTTCCTTTATCAATAAAAGAAACGAAATTATGGATGTTACAGTTATGTTTATGGCATGATTACCAATGATTTTATGGTAATAGTTATATTTTGATGAACATACTTGTTATTGAAAGCATATTTTTGGCTATCATTGTGAAAAGAAAAGAAATGAGCACAGTCACATGGCAATCCGTGTGGTGCACCAGTAGGGGACACCCTACCAACAGTTATGATTATGATTATGAGAAAAGAAAGAGAAATTGTGCCATGTCGGACGGAGCGAGAAAAGCCTGCACCGGAGAGTAGAGGATACTCACCCTGACCGGGGTAGCTTGAAATGAGATTAAGTATTTGGCCATCACATGATATTCTAAAAATAGTTACTCCTGTCATTCATATCATTACTGTATGATTCTTATGTGCATAGATATAATGCATTCATGTGACCAAAGATATTTTATGTAGTTCATACAGATGAACATGATGTGATGAGCTATATTGATGATGATTTATTGTTGAACTTACTGGGATTTAATTCTCACTATATTTTCATATCATGTTCAGAAAATTAGTTATGCAGATTTTTCTATAGCTCTGGCTTTTAGTGCACGTTGGATCGAGTACTTTATGTTGGGCAGATCCCAGAAGTAAATAAAATGTTTGTGGTCGAGTTGGCTTAAATCCCGGTGAAGGTGCAACCACCCGCACCTGTATCTCCGAAATTGGTCAACCAGAATAAATAAGATGTAGATTTTTATGTGTTTGATATGTTGTATCTATGTTTTGATTAATGACATGTATGCGAACTCTGTATTGTATAAATTAAATAAATGTTATATTTAGTTAAGTTGTAACGAGGTAATAACTTCATGGTATTATTTTAAAAAAAATTTGATACTTAAACAGAGTTGTTACATAATTGGTATCAGAGCAGGTCGATCCTAGATGGCTAGTGGGTGGATGGTTATCTGAATCAATCTTATAGTGTCTTGAGTATGTTGTGGTTGTGCTGTGTAGGGGATCAGTGATTCATATAGGTAAGAAATTACTAGTGTTTCATATCTATGCCGAGGTGGTGTTATGACTGCTATTAAATATTTTTGAACTATCTATTGGGCTTGATCACCTCAATAGCAGCATAACTTTGTTTTTTCCATAGTAGGAAATGGCACCACTAAGGAGGAATCCAGCAACCAATGCAAAAGAAACCCTGCACAACCTGGCCACGGCAATTCGAGACCAAGTCGTGACCACCAACCAAATTTTACAATATCTCCAGAATGCTAATAACCCAAATGGTGAGAATGGTGCTAACAACCGGATGGCTGGAAAAGATAATGGCATATCCGAGTTCCTAAGGACTAGACCACCTTGTTTCCAAGGTGGCTATGACCCAACAGTACCCGAAAGGTGGATTAGGGAATTAGAGAAAATCTTTGAAGTGATGGGCTGTACTGAAGAGCAGCAAATTATTTTTGCTGCATATATGTTAAAGGATGAAGCAGAATACTGGTGGCGTAGAGCTAGAGAACTTTTAGCTCATCAGGGAAGACAAATCACCTGGCAAGTGTTCAAGGACATTGTTTTTGAAAAGTACTTTCCAAGTACTGTACGGGTAGAGAAAGAGATCGAATTTTTCCAACTCAGGTAAGGCAGCGTGACCGTGGACCAGTATATCTCAAGGTTTGAGGAGCTGTCTAAGTTCTCCTCTTATCTGCAATATAATCCAGATGAAGCATGGAAGGCGGTTAAGTTTGAAGCGGGACTAAACCCGGAGATAAAGAATGCTGCTATAGCTATGGAGATCAGGGAGTTTGTACCTCTCATAAATAAATGCAGACTTTTGGAAAAGAGTTTAAAGACAGTAGAGGACGAAAAGCAAAGGCGAAACCTATGGAAAAGGAAGAAAACTTTTCCCAACCCTGGAAAGAACGTGAGAAGAAGTGGATATGGAGCTGGTAAGAGGCCATTGATTGCGGGTCCTAGGCCTTTTCAACAAGACCTTGCCTCAGTAAAGTGCGCTAAGTGCAGACGCATGCATGGTAACCGGCCATGCTACATGGGACAAGATGTCTGCTTCAATTGCGGACAGAAGGGACATTTTGCGAAAAACTACCCACAGAATGTGGGGAAGCAGCTAAAACAGAGGCCTCAAGTGAAAGGAAGGGTTTTCACCCTGAGCGGCCAAGAGGCAGCCCAATCTTCTAAAATGATTCAAGGTACATGCTATATCTATGGATTTGCTTTTATAGTGTTATTTGACTCTGGTGCTAGTCATTCATTGATATCAGAAGAATGTATTAGGAAGTTTCAGTTCCCTATTTCTGAAACTCCCTATGAGCTATCCGTAGTAACCCCTATAGGGGAACGGGTATTAACTTTCTCTGTATGTAAGAACTGTCAAGTCACCATCTAGGAGAGAACTTTTTCTGTAGACCTCGTCTGTTTACCTTTAAGAGGTATTGAGGTCATTCTAGGGTTCGACTGGATGTCTAGAAATTGAGTTTTGTTGAATTGTTGTAACAAGACCATTGAATTTCTACCTCCTACTCCAAAAGAGGAGGTCCAGTTATTGATGCTAAATGCCAATCAAGTTAATAGGGAGTTGAAGAATGGAGTACTTGGAAACATTCTCTTGTATTTATTAAACCTAGAAGTCGAATCGAAGCTAGATGAAATCCCAATAGCCAATGAGTTTCCTGAAGTATTTCCATCAGATATTCTAGGCTTACCTCCCAAGAGAGAGATAGAGTTCTCTATTGATCTCCTACCTGGGATAGGGCTTATCTCTATTGCACCATATCGAATGGCCTCGAAGGAACTACAAGAACTAAAGAAGCTGTTAGAGGAACTATTAGACAAGCAATTCATTAGACCGAGTGTATCACCTTGGGGAGCTCATATATTATTTGTTAAGAAGAAAGACGGGAGCTTAAGACTATGCATAGATTACAGACAGCTGAATAAGGTGACTATAAAAAACAAGTACCCTCTCCCTAGGATAGATGACTTATTAGATCAATTGAAGGGTGCCTCCATCTTTTCTAAAATTGACTTGAGGTCAGGATATCATCAGATTAGGATTAAAGAGGAGGATGTACCAAAAACTGCCTTCAGCACTAGGTATGGGCACTATGAGTTTCTCGTAATGCCCTTCGGGTTGACAAATGCACCTGCAATTTTCATGGATTACATGAATCGTATTTTTCGACCCTACCTAGATCAATTTGTTGTAGTGTTCATTGATGACATCTTGATATACTCTAAGAGTGAGAAAGAACATGAACAACATCTCCGAATCGTGCTGCAAGTGCTGAAAAAGAAAAAAGTTATATGCCAAATTGGAGAAGTGTGAATTTTGGCTGTCAGAGGTGAAGTTTTTCGGACATGTCATCTCTAATAGTGGGGTAGCCGTAGATCCTAGTAAGACGGAAGCAGTGATTTAGTAGGAGAGACTAAAGACGGTTACGGAAATCAAAAGTTTCCTGGGTTTGGCAGGATACTACAGGAGGTTTATATAAAACTTCTCTCGTATAGCCTTGCCATTGACTAAATTGACGAGGAAGGGAAGTCTTTTCAAATGGACTGATCAATGTGAAGCTAGTTTTCAGGAGCTTAAGGCAAGACTGACCACTCCTCTAGTTTTAATTATTCCAGACCCCACAGGACATTTTGAAGTGTATAGTGATGCTTCAAAGAAAGGGATAGGGTGTGTGCTAATGCAAGACAAGAGAGTAGTTGCTTACGCCTCTAGACAACTAAGACCCCACGAAGGAAACTATTCAACCCATGATCTTGAATTGGCGGCGGCGGTGTTTGCTTTAAAGATTTTGCGACATTACTTATATGAAGCAACCTTTGAAGTATATTGTGATCACAAGAGTCTTAAATATCTCTTTGATCAAAAGGAGTTAAATATGAGGCAACGAAGATGGGTGGAATTTCTCAATGACTACAAGTTTGAGATAAAGTATCATCTAGGAAAGGCGAATGTTGTAGCTGATGCCTTAAGTCGAAAATCTCTACGCATGGGCCAGATGATGTTGTATGAGATGCAAATGCTAGAGGAGTTTCCAAATTTGAAGCTGGACACTACTTTTTCGTCAAAGAAGCTAACCATTAATGGTTTAAGTATAGGGTGTGATCTTAGAGCCCTGATCAAAGAGGCTCAAGCTCACGACCAATACTTACAGGATCATAAAGACTAAGGTAATTTTTTTGTCATGGAAGATGGAGCAATCATGTATCAGGGAAGGATTTGTGTTCCTCAAGAACGAGAGTTGAGGACTAAGATCCTGTAGGAAGTGCATGAGAGTAAATACACAGTCCATCCTGGATGCACTAAAATGTACCAGGATTTAAAAAGGATGTATTGGTGGCCAGGGATGAAAAAGGACATTGCTGAGTTTGTGGCAAAATGTCTCATTTGTCAAAAGGTGAAGGTGGAGCATCAAAAGCCAGCGGGATTTCTACAACCTCTTGAGATCCCTAAATGGAAATGGGATAGTATCTCGATGGACTTTGTTGTAGGTTTACCTAAGACTTCAATGGGACATGACTCTATCTGGGTAATAGTTGACAGATTAACCAAATCTGCTCACTTTTTGCCCATAAAAATTAACTTTTCACTCGATAAATTGGCCCAATTGTACGTCCAGAAAATAGTTAGACTCCATGGGATTCCCTTAAATATTGTTTCTGATAGAGATCCGAGGTTCACGTCAAGGTTTTGGAAGGCGTTGCAGGAAGCTTTTGGTACTCAGTTGCAGTTCAGTACTGCCTACCATCCTCAGACTGACGGGCAGACAGAACGAACTATTCAAACCCTAGAAGATATGTTGAGGGCTTGTGTGATAGAGCAAGGTAAAGGATGGGATAAGTACCTTCCTTTAGTAGAGTTTGCTTATAATAATAGCTATCACTCTAGTATTAAGATGGCCCCCTATGAAGCTTTATACGGTAGAAAGTGCCGATCTCCACTATGTTGGTTAGAGGTAGGAGAAAAGAACTTGTTGAGTCCTGATCTAGTTCAACAAACCACTGAACAAATCAGGATGATACGAAACAAAATACTTACAGCTCAGAGTCGGCAAAAGAGTTACTACGATAAGAGACATAGACCTCTAGAGTTTGAGAAAGGAGACCATGTATTTCTGAAACTTTCCCCGACTACTGGAGTTGGTAGGTCTCTCAAAACAAGAAAGCTAAGTCCGCGATTTTTGGGACCCTACCAAATTCTAAAGAAAGTAGGGACATCAGCATATCAAGTTGCTTTCCCAACTAATTTGTCCAACTTGCATAATGTTTTCCAACTATCACAGCTGCGGAAGTATCTTCCAGATTCATCACATGTAATACAGGATGAATCAATCCAAATAAAGGAGAACATGACATATGATAAAGGGGTATTTTGAGTACTTAATGGCTATATTTTATCCCCTAATTCTTAGTAAACTTGTCATTATTTCCCTTCTTTTGGTTATGTTTTGCTTTGGATACTACTTTGGTTGTTTTTATGCTTGTAGGTGAGAAAAAGAGGCCAAGAAGCAAGGGAAAACATTCATGAAAAAGTGCCGAATGGATAGGGAACAAGATGAGGAGGAAGCAAGGAGGAAGCTTACCAAAAAGAAGCATGGCAACCCCCAACACATTGATGTGATCATTATTAAGAACAAAGGAAGAAGAAAAGGATAAGAAATTTATGGAAAAATGCAACATTCTAGCGATTCCAGACCTTTCAGACTGTTTTGAGGATATCGCAGTCTTATGACCTCCAATCAAAGTGATTCAAGTTGTTGTGAAAAGCTAACACAATGATATACAACTTTCATGTTGAACACTTAGTCAAATTCGGGAGATTTCATGGCTTTACAGAGCTCTCAATTCAAAATCACAGTGCAGTAGGATGAATTCTGACCTTTGGTTACTAATTTGGTCATATCTCCTCCAATTTAGATCCGATTAAGGTGATTCTGATGGAAATGAAATGAAGAGACATAGCGCTACAACTTTCATGTTTGGAACTTTGGCAAATTCTGAAGATTCTGGGTGGTACGGCCAGGCCGTGCTTGGAGGCCTGCAACACGGCCTAGCCGTGTTTTGGGCAAATGCTGCAGGATTCTCCTAGAAACCCGCCAGAAGCACGGCCGTGCTGCGGGTCTGCAAGCTCTGTGTTTTTTAGGGTTTTGTCCGCCCAAAGTATTATATATTGAGGGGAAATTGCTGCCAAAGGGGGGAGGACCGAAAATACACTTCGGGAATGAGTTCTTAGGCTTAGGAAACACCTTAGGATTAGATTTAGAGTAGGATTAGAGTTTGATTCATGTTCTTAGAGTAGATTTGACAGCAATTTCTACTTGTATTTCATTCTCCATCCAGGTTTTATCTTTCTATCTCTGCACTATCTCTATTTCAATTCTTTCTCTTGGTTTGTATTGAATACTTATGGTTTGCTTAATGAATTTGGTTTTGGTTTATCTTTTTATCATGCTTGAGTAGATTTTGATCTAGGGTTTTGGTAAACCCACTTATGATGTGATGATACACTCTGCACATTGAACCATTGGAACCCTAATTGTGTTATCTATGGTTAAATTAGGATTGGCTATTATGCATTGGTTATATGAGTTGATGAATGTTTGGCCAATATTTATCACATCTTAGGATATTAATTGATGGACTGAAAGGTGTAGATTAATATCGGAACCTAATGGTTAATTAGGGATATCTTAATCACGAAAGTAGTTTAAGGTTCTCTAGGAATGAATCAATTAGTGGGCATGAGAAAACCGATTAATTGTATTCCATGGTTGGCATAGAACTTAATGGACCTAGGTTGAACTAAGAACCATGAAAGTAGGCAATTGGATTAACCTAGATACGATTAGTAACGCTTGACAGAGGGTTGCTAGTTAATTAAGGCTAAACCATCCCCAATAACCTAGACAATTGCATTTAGAGGTATAAATTGGATGTTGAATGTCATAAGTGTGGTGAACCGTAACCTTAGGTTTGTTTAATTCGTTATTTTCATCTGTTTCATTGTGAAAAACTCTCTATCACTTTACATCGATCTAGATAGTACCTTTGTGAAATTCTAGTAGTTGACATTGTTCTTTGTGGAATACGACCCGTACTCGCCGGACTAGCTACAGCTACTCCATGCACTTGCGGTTATTTGATAAAACTTTACAAAACATCAACATACCAGATAGTACCTGCATCCATATTGGACACTGACGTGAAGAAACTGAGAAATAAAACCATTCCCCTAGTTAAGGTGTTATGGGAAGGTTTGACTCCGGAAGAAGCAACTTGAGAGTTGGAAGAAGTCATGAGGAAGAAATATCCGCAATTGTTCTTATAAGGTACTTTCTGAAATTTTGAGTACAAAATTTCTTTTAGGGGGAGAGAAATGTAACATCCCTAATTTCGTTTCTTTTATTGATAAAAGTACATAAAAATTTAATTAAGGAAATAAAATTTATTAGACAATATTTTAGATATCTAAGGAAATATAATCCTTAGAAATTCTTCACCTTATGTATATGCATAGAAAATGTTTCTAACATTAAGAGAACAAATAAAGAGGAAAAACCTAATAGGAAAGAAATTAGAAATAACATACTAAAGAGATGCTAAATTCTTGGATAAGGAAGATAAATTTTTAGAAACAAGTAAATGTCTTAAAATTTCAAGAACAATGGATTAGGGTAATTTTTCCTAATTCAAGAACTAGAGTTACTAAGTTTAAAATCTTTACCCATACATTGGGCTTTTACCTATGGACACTTCATATAGAGTATTTCCACTTCACATAAGTTTCTAGCAAGCCATTGGATAACCTAAGCAAGAAAAAAAACATAGACTTGGACTAGGATATAGTAATTGGACCAATAACCCAAAAATTATGAAAATGTGACCAAGCCCTCCAAGAAAGGTAGATTTTTATCCAAACCAAAGAAAATGAGTAGGAATAAGCCCAAATCCAAGAGGAAAAATAAAATAAAATAAATTAGGTGATGATATAATAATGTAATAATAAAGATTAGGTTACATGGCATTAAGAAAAAAATTTAGCAAGTGGTGTGATTCTACATTCATCATTTTGGCAAGTCGCATGGTAATACAAGGCTTTAGGACAAAAACATCTATATCCTACACTCATAATTCTAGCAAGTGGTATGATAATACATGGCTTTAGGAGAAAACATTCCTATCCCACACAAATAATATCAACCAAATAATGGAGATTCAAGGGCTAGAAATTTGTCACCTAAAAAGGTAAACTTATCATATTTGTTTAAGACAAAAGAAAATAGAAAAGAATCCCTAAATCAAAGGGACCTTGTCCCTTATCTTAAGAACATATCATCATAATTTTCAAAATACAAATCTCCTTTTCCTATGCATATCTTGACTAAGGAAGAGGAAGACAATAACATAAGTTGTTTGTTTTCCAAAAATTCAACAAAGTGTATCCTAATTGTGATAAGGTAGACCCATGATCATGAAAGGTGAATTATTTGGTGGTCTATATAAGAAAACCCACCTTTACAACATTATAATTTTGTCCAAGTGAGGGAGAGTAAAAATAGAAGCAAGGTAGAGTGAGGAAATGAGAGGAAGAAAGGAAGAAAGAGGAAGGATAGTCTAGGGGACTAAGTGCTCCAGGTACGTTTAACAATATTTCTTTTTGAAGAAAACTTTTGAAACTTATAATATTTATATGAGATTTTGATCTTAGAGCTTTGATGATTGGTCATGGATGTTGCTATATCATGTTACATATTGATCTTGCATGCGATGTATGTTTGAATACTTAAGTTGGTGTAGATAGTTCTGCATGGTTATGGCTATGGGTGGCAGAATTTTTAGTTTCGGTGTTTTATTTTTGGGAACAAGATATATAAGGAATTCAAATAAATGGATAACATACAAATTATAGCTATGTGTGTCATGGATTTTTCGCCACTGGAATCATTCAATTTGAAATCCATATGAGGAAGATATGAGCTGATTAGTAGTCAAAGGTCAGAAAATGGTTAATCAGGGAAGAATATGTTAGGACAGCTTCTGTATTTTAATTTCTTGGAATTATCTGTATGGAATTAAAATACATGGTTAACATAAGAATTATATCTATGTGTGTCATGGATTTTTAGCCACTGGAATCATTCAATTTGGAGTCCATATGAGGAAGATATGAGCTGATTAGTAAACAAAGGTCAAAAAATGGTTCATCAGGGAAGAATTTGTTATGACAGCTTCTGTATTTTAATTTCTTGGAATTATATGTATGGAATTAAAATAAATGGTTAACATAAGAATTATAGCTATGTGTGTCATGGATGTTTAACCACTGGAAGCATTCAATTTGGAGTCCATATGAGGAAGCTATGAGCTGATTAGTAGTCAAAGGTCAGAAAATGGTTCATCAAGGAAGAATATGTTAGGACAGCTTCTGTATTTTAATTTCTGGGAATTATATGTATGGAATTAAAATAAATAGTTAACATAAGAATTATAGATATATGTGTCATGGATTTTTAGCCACTAAAATTGCTCAAGTTGGAGTGCATACGAGGTAGATATGGTCCGATTAGTAGGTAGAGGTCAGAACCTATCCGAGAAGAAATAACCTATACATTTAGGGAGTAATATCACCTTGATTTCTTAATATTTCGCTACAATGTTCAACATAATAGTTTTAGATAATTGTTTTATTTTGAAATTAACACTATGATCACCTACATCGAAGTTCAATTGAGGGAGTTATTCTCTGATTAGTAAGAGAAGGTTAGATATGATGAAAACCTACGTCAAGAAAATAAAGAAATAAAATTAATATTTATAAAAGAAGACAAATCTTATAAATGACTAGTATATGCCATAGCCATTGCCATTGTATGAACTTCTTACCATCTTAAGTGTAAAATTATGACATGGAAATATTTTATAAAGTGTTATTTGAAATGGTTATGTTCATGCCATGATTACTAATGATTTATGGTAATAGTTATATTTTGATGAACATACTTGTTATTGAAAGCATATTTTTGGCTATCATTGTGAAAAGAAAAGAAATGAGCACGGTCACATGGCAATTTGTATGGTGCACCAGTAGCGGACGCCCTACCAACGATTATGATTATGATTATGAAAGAAGAAAGAGAAAGTGTGCCATGTTGGACGGAGCGAGAAAAGCCCATACCGGAGAGTAGAGGATACTCACCCTGACTGGGGTAGCTTGAAATGAGAATAAGTTGTTGGCCATCATATGATATTCTAAAAATAGTTACTCCTGTCATACATATTATTACTGTATGATTCTTATGTGCATAGATATAATGCATTCGTGTGACCAAAGATATTTTCTGTAGTTTATACAGCTGAACATGATGTGATGAACTATATTGATGATAATTTATTGTTGAACTTACTGGGATTTAATTCTCACTATATTTCCATATCATGTTCAGAAAATTAGTTATGCATATTTTTCTATAGCTCTGACTTTTAGTACACGTTGGATCGAATACTTTATGTTGGGCAGATCCCAGAAGAAAATAAAATGTTTGTGGTCGAGTTGGCTTAGATCCCGGTGAAGTTGCAACCACCAGCACCTGTATCTCCAGAAATTGTCAACCAGAATAAATAAGATGTAGATTTTTATGTGTTTGATATGTTGTACGTATGTTTTGATTAATGACATGTATGCGAACTCTGTATTGTATAAATTAAATAAATGTTATATTAAGTTAAGTTGTAACGAGGTAATAACTTCATGGTATTTTTTTTTAAAAAAAATTTGATACTTAAATGGAGTTGTTATAATAGGAGCATGATAAATGCAGCTAGTGGAGGAGCACTAGTAGATAAGACTTCTAAAGCAGCCAGAGTCCTTATACCAAATATGGCTACCAATTCCCAACAATTTGGCGTTAGGCATGATCCTCCTATTAGACATGCCCATGAGGTATGTACTACGTCTCTTCAGAATCAATTATCTGAACTTACCTTTCTTGTGTGCCAAATCGCTACAGGTACACTATAGCAAGTTAAAGTCTGTGGAATATGTTCAACAACAGGGCACTCCACTGACATGTGTCCTACACTTCAAGAGGAATCCACAGAACAAGCTAATGTTGCAGGAGGTTTTCCTGGCCAACCAAAAAGGTATGATCCATATGCTAATACATACAATCCTGGATGGAAGGATCATCCCATTCAGATATGGAAATGCACAAAATAGACCTGCAGGACAAAATTTTCAACAAAATCAGCAAGCCTATTATCCTAGACAGAATGCATCCCAGGATCACCAGGTAAGTAATCCATTGGAAGAAATTGTGAAAACTCTTGTACATAATTCTCATCAATTTCAGCAAGAGACAAGAGCTAGTATTCAGAACCTAACAACTCAAGTAGGTCAGTTAGCAACCACAGTGAGTCGATTGGATGCTCAAAACTCAAGTAAGTTACCTTCTCAAACTGTAGTAAATCCTAGAGAAAATGTCAGTGCAATTATTTCAATGAATGGTAAAGAAGCTGAAGGTCTACCATCCGTTTCTTCCTCTAAAAAGCAAGAGAAATTAAACAAGGAGAAAGAAGCATCTACAGGTAAGTCTCTATCTACCCCGAATTATGAAGTAGTTCCTCCTTTTCCAGAAGCTCTTAAAGAGAATAGGTTACATGAGAAGACTTCTGATTTGTATGAAACCTTTAGAAAATGTGAAGTTAATATTCCCCTTCTAGATGCTATTAAACAGGTGCCAAGATATGCAAAGTTCTTAAAAGAACTATGTACTCAAAAGAGAAGACAAAAATTGAAGGGATTTGAAAAAGTACAGATGAGTCAAAATGTATCTGCCATGATACAAACAAAACTTCCCACTAAATGCAAGGATCCAGGTATGTTTACTATTCCATGCAAAATTGGGAACACTCGTGTTAAACAGGCTACGTTAGATTTAGGAGCTTCCATAAATGTCATGCCATATTCTGTATATACTTCTTTGAAATTGGGACCCTTAAACTCAACAAATTTGATAATTCAACTAGCAGACAAGTCCAATACATATCCTAAAGGAGTAATTGAGGATGTCTTGGTACAGGTAGATGATTTGGTTTTCCTTACTGATTTTTATGTACTTGATATGGAAAATGGAGATTCTACTTCTCCTATATTATTAGGGACACCATTTTTGAAAACCTCTCAAACTAAAATAGATGTTCACAATGGCACACACACTATGGAATTTGATGGTGAAGTAATAAAGTTTAATATGTATCAGACCATGAAACACCCAAGTGATGATATTCCTGTTTATTCTATCAATGTCATTAGTTCTTTGACACATGAAGTAGATTGGAAGGGATAAACTGGAAGTGATTGTGAGCAAATCCATAGAGGAAGATAATGGTGAGATAGAGCAGAATATAGAAACAAAAGAGGACACAGCTGCAGGTAAGGTTACTTACATAGAATCACCACTTACTTATACTACTCTTTTACCTTTTTTTATACAGGTTTCTACTCCTGAATTGAAGCCTCTTCCTGATCCTCTCCAATATGTGTTTTTGGGGAAAATAGAAATACCTCCCGATAAAATTTCCAACAAGCTTGAAATGAATCAGGAGGAAAAATCAATTCAAAAGTACAAATCTGTAATAAGATGGAATGGGCATAGGCTTAAACCATACTATGAAGGATTTCAACAAGAGGAATCACAGTGGACAACTCTTCAAGACCCTCCTTGATTTTTTTTTTAGTTTATGTCGAGCCAACGACGTAAAACAAAGGCTCTGGTTGGGAGGCAACCCAACAACCATTCTTTTTCTTCTTAATTTTCTATTTATAGTTTAATTTTTCTTTATTTTTGAAAAATAAAATTACAGAACTGCAGATGCACAACCGTCGCGGTGCTCAAGAACAACGCTGCGGCGCTCGGAGCCCAGATTGGGCGAGCGCCATAGTGCCCTGCGTTTCAGCAGAGAGCACCGCGGCCTCTTCATTCCTACCCGCATTTTTTCACTATCCCTCACCCTAAATCCCAATTTCTTGCAGCCAATCCACTATTTCGACCTCCCATTACGTTTATTTGATTGAATTGAGTGGTTTTTCATCTCATTTTGCAAGATTACACAATTCTTTCAGCTTTTGGGTTGGATTCAATGGCAATTTTCTAGGGTTCTAAAAGCAATTTTGATCTTGCACTTTCCAACCGCCAATCAAGCTGAATTGGGTACAATTTGCTTTGTTTATCCTGCTAAATTTGATCTCCATCCTTCATTGCTACTGGTTTTCACTGCATTGGGACTTCAAGCTACGAATCTACCATCCATTCTCCCAATTTTTCAAGAGTGCACACCAGGTGTTTGATAAAATGCCCCAGTGAATTTGCCAAGTGCCATGGCTCCAAAAACTTCAAAATTAGGCCTCTCAAAGAGGAAGAATAGAGTGGAGGACCCTCCAGCATTTGATAGCACAACATTTGTGAGTGAAGAAGTCTATCCACATCATAGTAAGGTGGTGGTTCATAAATCAATCGTTCCTGAGAGAGGTTTCATTGTCACCATTGGATTTTCTCATAGAGACAATATCCTCCACAGGCATTGAGAGATTTTCTGCAAGAGCCCCAAACCAGGAGTCATTCCCGCGGTACAGGAGTTTTACTCCAATGCTACAGTTCATGAACACCATAAAGCACGAATTAGAGGCAAGATGGTGAATTTTAATTCTCATGCTATCAACGAATTCTACTCTTTGCCTGACATTGAAGATGATGAGTACTCTGCCTTTATCCAATCAGACATCGACTTTGAAGAGATTATCTCCACTCTTTGCTTCAGAGGGGCTTCCTGGAAGTTAGATAGCAATGGGCAGCCACTGTATTTTACCAGGGCCGACATGAATAAAGTGGCTAAAACTTGGTACTACTTCGTAGCAGCACGATTCATGCCTAGTTTGAATATGAGTCAGGTCAGGAGGGACAGAGCCACTCTGATTTTTGCTATACTTAAAGGTTTTTCCATTGACGTGGGAAAACTCATCGATAGACAGATACTTGGCTGCATTCGTTCTAAAAGCAGATCCCTCTTTGCCCCCAGTTTAATCACTGGTCTATGTGGAAAGGATGGAGTTAGCTGGGATTCTATTGAGGCTCTCATTTAACCAATGAAACCTATTTTCTATGCAGACATTCAGAAATATAAGGGACATAAGGAAGCAGCAGAAGAAGAGTTAGGCATTCAGCCTATAATTACAAAGGAACCTGATAGCAGTTCAGCTCCACCACCAGCCCAGCACACTATTGAAGATCTATGGGAGCGAATAGAGGTCCTCACTCATCAGATGAATGACTTAGCTCTCTAACAATACTCCATAACGCAGCACAACACTGCTTGCTTCAGCCAGCTGGCCCATGCCCTGAACCTTCCTATGGCATTTCCAGCACCTCCTGAGCCACCCTTTAGGCCTGCACCTGAACATGATGAGATGGATGGTGATCACTAATCAGGGAAGTTTCACTGGACCCTCCTCTTTTTATTACTTGCCTCTCTTATTTTATGCCTTTTTATTCTACATTGAGGACAATGTAAAATCTTAAGTGTAGGGGGGTCACTTTCTGATTCAGTTGGATGACTGTATAATAACTACTATTTGTGCACTATTTACTTTGCTGTGTACTACAGTAAGTTTATATGATCTTTGCACTTTTATTCTAGTTATTAAACAGGGTGAGCATGTGAACTTTATCTCAATCTATGAGTTTGTGTTAGCTGAACTAATAGCCAATAATATATCTGTTTAAATTGCTTATAGCTCTTGAGAGACGTAGGAAAGTCATAATTATGTGTAATTTTAATTTCTTTTCAATTTATTATTACCTATTTTCTAAAAATCCTGAAATTTTTTGCACAGTAATTTTGGATATTTAATTTCTCTTTTACTTAGAAAAAGATTCTATAACTAAAAAATATTTTATGATCTCATTAAAAATTTTAGAACTTATTTAAATGCTACTTGAGGTGAAATCCTAGGCTGATACTAATAATTAGGAGATGATTTAGGCATTATTTGATGAGATTGAGCCTTTCAAGCTTAACCCAAGCAAGTAAATATCCTTAGAACCTTTATTTTGAGCTCAATTAACATTTTATTCTATACCCACAAAACAGCTAAGACCAAATTTTGTGATTAATACCTTTATTTTTTCTACCTAATTCACTCACTCCATGATTAATTTCTGAATACTTGTTTTGTAGATCTACATTAATGAAAGGGTGGAAGGGTGGAGTAAGGACAAAAGAAAAGAAAAGAAAAATCTCAAAAGACTAATGAAAGTCTATCCAGTGATTGAAAAAGAAGAAATAGAGAATCAAAGAAAAGTAGAATGCAGAAAAGCAAGAAAATAAGTGTGGGGGAAAAATTCCCCAACCTTGAGAATTAGCTCAAATAAATCAGAGTTAATCATGTGGTGTTGTTGGATGATTGAACTTCAAACTATATCTTATATCTCACCCCATAACCTAGCCACATTACAAGCTGAATTTAGTCCTTTTGATCCTAAGAAGTAGTGTTAGCCTACATTAGTGGAGAGTAGCATGAAAAATAAGCCTATGGAAATCTTAAATAGAGATCCATACTCTAATTCTTGAGATATATAAACTCATTTAGGTAAAATAAAATAAAATTATTCAAAGACACACACACATTAAGGATTTTAGAGAATAAAATCATAAATTGCATTTGAATTAAATTTTGCACATGATCATTTTCTGAAATTTCTTTAAGAGCATACAATTTTTACTATGAGGCAGCACATTGGTAAGCCAATCACTTGTATCATATTTTGAATATTTTTCACATGAATTAATGTTTTCTTGAAGACAAGCAAAAGAGTAAGTGTGGGGGTATTTGACATGCTGTAATTTAAGCATGTTATTAGCATTATTTTAGTTAGTTTTTATTTAATTTAAGTAGAAAATAGATATGAATTAATTGAGTTTTGTGTTTTGTGTTTTAGGAATAATAAAGAAGGAAAGAAGAGGAAAATAGAGAGTAAATTATTGAAAAATGCTGATTTCTGACCCTTCATCACTAATTGAGGCATATCTCACTCATTTAGACTCCGATCAAGGTGATTTCAATAGCTATGGAAAGAAGAGACATAGACTACAACTTTCGTGATTGGTACTTTGGCAAAATCTAGAAGATTCTAGGTTCCACAACTCTCACAAGAGAGCGCTGCGGCGCCGCGTGAAGGCAAATCCAGAGCGCCTAGGCGCTACCCAGCGCGCCACGGCTCGGAGCTACCAAGGCCGGAGCGCCACGGCACTACACCCAACGCGCCGCAGTGCTCGAGCATCTTTGACCCAGCCCATCGCAGTGCCCGATTAGAGCACCGCGGTGCTGCCACTACACCAGCACGTGAAATTTGCGATTTTTATGGTTTTTTGACTCCAATTGAAGTCCAATGGGCTGGGATTTGACCTAGATACATGCCTACTTCAATTAGGAGGAGTGAATCTATAAAAAGGAAGGAAAGCAAGTAGAGAAAGGATCCAATTCTTCATCCAAATTCTTAGTTACATTCTTCAATTCTTCTTTAGATTTTCTTATGGCCCTGCGTGGCTAGTTCTTTTTAGTTGATTGAGGTAGATTGAATCCTCAAGGGATTTTCATACATTGTGAGATTTGGATTTGATTTTATTGTTTCAATTTGAATTGAGTATTGATTATTCATCTGCTCTTCTTCTTAATGATTATTCATATGATTGCTAGGAGGCCTACTAGTATATTGTCTGTCTTAATCTACCGCTGAATTGTGTTTTGAACAAAGTCTTTAATTATGCGATTCATGAGGCAAATAGGTTTGAGGATTTTGGATTATAAATCATTGAACCTATGATGAATGATTAACTAAATTAGATATAGCCGATGTGTTTATATTTTTTTAGCTCTGTCAGTTTCTCTAGTTCATCATGCGGTTAACAAGTTATGTTTTACTGATGTGCTAAATGATTGCTTGTTAATTCGGGTTTAATTAGTGCGATTGTCATTAATTTACTAGAATTAAGGAGAAACAGTGTTAGAACCCCAATGATAGATATTCAATTATAGATTGATTATGTTGTCAATGAGCAATGTAATCTCTTGACAGTGGATATCAACCAAAACCAACATCTTTATCATTAATTACTTTCTCTTAATTATTTTCATTATTGTCTACTTGATTTTATTTACAATTATCAATTCCCCCCTTTTTCAATCACATAAGTTAATATTAGTCTCTGTGGGATCGACCCTTACTCCCACTACTACAGGTTAGTTTTGAGGTAAGGTATCAATTTGGGTGTACTTGCGATAGTGCGCACCAATCCCACAGAGACTGAAATTACCTAATGTGATTGAGAAAGGGGGGATTGATAATTGTAAATAAAACCAAGTAACTAATAATGAAAGTAAATAAGAGAGAGTGATTAATGATAAAGACGTTGGTTTCGGTTGATATCCACCATCAAGGAATTGCATTGATCATTGACAACATAATCATTCTGTAATTGAATATCTATCATTGGGTTTCTAACTCTGTTCCTCCTTAAGTCTAGTAAGTTAATGACAATCGCATCAATTAAAACCTAATTAACAAGCAATCCTTTAGCACATCGGTACAGTATAACTTATTAACTGTATGAAGAACTAGAGAAAGTGACAAAGCTAAACAAATATAAACACATCGGTTATATCTGATTTAGTTAATTATTCATCATAGGTTCAATGATTTATAATCCAAAATCCTCAAACCTATTTGACTCATGAATCACAGAATTGAAGACTTTGTTCAAAACATAATTCAGCGGTAGATTAAGACAGACGATACACTAGTAGGCCTCCTAGCAATCATATGAATAATTATTGAGAAGAAGAGCAGATAAATAATCAATACACAATTCAAATTGAAATAATAAAATCAAATCCACATCTCACAATGCATGAAGATCCCTTCAATCTACCTCAACCAACTAAAAAGAACTAGCCACGCAGGGCCATAAGAAAATTTAAAGAAGAATTGGAGAATGTAACTAAGAACTTGTATGAATGATTGAATGATTTCTCTACTTGCTTTGCTCCCCTTTTATAAATTAACTCCTCCTAATCGAAGTAGAAGTGTTTCTAGGTCAAATTTCGGCCTATCGGGCTTTAATTGGAGTTGAAAAACCCTAAAAATCGTGAACTTAGCGACTAGGCGTGGTGGCGGGCGCAGCGACGCGCTCCTAAAAACCAAAGACGGGGTGCCGCAACACCCTTGGACAGCACCGCGGTGCTCTCTTTCGAGCGCCACGTTGCCCAGAAAACTCCAAAATTTGCCAAAGTGCCAAACACAAAAGTTGTATCTCTATGGTAGGTCTTTCCATAGCCATTGGAATCACCTTAATCTGATCTAAATTGAAGGAGATATGACAAAATTAGTTATCAAAGGTCAGAATTCATCCCGCTGCACTAAGATTCTGATTTTTGAGCTTTGTAACGCTATTAAATCTCCAGAATTTGACCAAGAGTTCAACATAAAAGTTGTAGATGATTGTGGTATCTTTCACAGCCACTTGAATCACTTTGATTGGAGTTCATAAGAGGGAGATATGCTCAAATCAGTGCTGAAAGGTCTGGAATCCCTACAATGTAGGATTTTTTCATGAATTTCTTATCTTTTTCTTCTCATTTCTTTTTCCTTTGTTCTTACTACACAAAACACAAAACAAAGCTAATTCCTAATTATATTTCACTTAAATCAAACAAAAATTAAGTTTAAAGGTATTAATATCATGCTTAATTAAGATCACATCAGTATATTTTTCTTGAATATTTCTTTAGAAAATTTTCATCAATTTATTTTTCCTTATTTTTTTTCTTCTTTTCCCCATTCCTTTTAATTAATATTTTTCATGCCTTTTTAATAAGGAAAAATGGAGATGTTGCAAAAATCTCCACCCAAAAGAATTTTTTTCATCAAAATTTCAAAAATTATCTAATTAAAATAATTGTGGATACTTCTGCTTTATGACTTCTTCCAACTCCCAAGTTGCTTCTTCTATAGTTAATCCTTCCCATAATACTTTTACCAACGGAATGGTTTTATTATTTAATTGCTTCATATCAGTGTCAATGATTGACATAGGTACTAACTAATATGTTAGATTTTCTTTTACCTGGATCAGTTCATCCCATATTACATGTGAAGAGTTTGGGAGGTACTTTCAAAATTGAGACACATGAAATACATAATGAAGATAAAATAGATTGAATGGAAGAGCAATTTGATATGTTCATGGCTCAAATTTCTTGAGAATTTGATAAGGGCCTAAAAATCACATACTTAACTTTCTCATTTTAAGAGTTCTACCGACTCTGGTGGTAAGGGAGACCTTTAGAAACACATGTTCTCCCTCTTCAAATTCTAGGGGTTTCTACCTTTTTTCATAATAACTCTTTTGCTAACTTTGAGATGCAAGTATTTTATCTCAGATAACCCAAATTTACTTGCTGGTTTGCTGTACCAAATCCAGGTCTAACAAATTTCTTTCCCCTACTTTAAACTAGCATAGAGGAGATTGGCATTTTCTACCGTATAGATTTTTGTATGGGGCCATTTTAATACTATATGATAGCTATTATTATAAGCGAATTCCACTAAGGGTAGATGTTTGTTCCATCATTTTCCTTGTTCTATTACACAAGCTCTTAACACATCTTCTAAAGTTTGAATAGTCCTTTCCATTTGTCCATTAGTTTAGGGGTGATAAGTAGTGTTGAACTAGGTTCCAAAAGCATCTTGTAATGCTTTTTAAAATCTTGAGGTCAAAGTACTAAATTTTGTTTCGAAGTACCGTTTTGGTGACTACAAAAATAGAAATGTTTTGAAACATTTTAAAAATTTCGTGAAAACATAAGATTTTTGAAGAAATGTTGCAAATGATTTCAAACAATATCTTTTTCAATTTAAAGATATTTTAACATAATATTAATTATATAGATATATAAAATTATGTTAAAATTAATTCAAATTAGTATCTATAGCTGAATAGTAAGTAAAGCACGCTATCACAGTAGGGACTCTAGATCAAATTCCAGTAGCATTCAACAATCACCTCCCTATTACGTCCATATCTCTATCTTCTTAACTCTTTTACGACATCTATCTTTAAATCTCTCTCTCTGTCTTTATGTGACCATGACTCTGTCTCTATCTTCAAGTATCTCTCTTAGGTACCTTCCTCTCTCTTCGTCTCTTAATCTCTCTTTTCATCGTTCTTGTAGTTCCCTCTTTAAAATGAAGAGAGTGAATGAAAGCAATGTCATGAGCATGAAGGGGGAGTAGGAAGTTGACAAAAATGTTGTGACTAGTGGGAGAAAATCCAAGTAAAGAATAAGGCAGATTTGAGTAACTGGGTATTGGATGTGATGTGATCCTACTTTCATATACTTTTATATTGTTAATTTTTTTATTTTTCAAATTAATTTTATAATTTTCCATCGAAACAACTCGAAATAAGAGTATTTCCATCGAAACAATAATATTTGTATCGAAACAAGAATATTTCCATTAAAACAAGATTATTTCCTCTGAAATATTCCGCCATATAGTAATTTCAAACGAAATGATATAATTTCTTAACAAACACTTTATTTCATTTTCATAATTTTGTTTCGTTTCGGTGACTACAGAAATGAAAAAATTTCAATCGTTTCGATAGAAAAGAAAAGAAATTTAGTTCCATGCTTGAGGTAAATCGTGGATCTCTATTTAAGACGATATTAAGAGGAATCCCATGTATCCTAATAGTCTCTTCTATGTATAATAGGGGTAATTTATCTAACGAGTAATTGATCTTTATGGGTAAAAAGTGAGCATATTTACTTAATAAGTTAATTATTACCCAGATGGAATCATATCCTGTTGAAGTCCTAGGTAAACCTACTACAAAATCTTTGAAATGTTATCCCATTTTCATTCAAGGATTTCAAGAGGTTGTAGCAACCTCGATGGTTTCTGATGTTCCACCTTCACCTTTTGACAGATCAAACATTTGGCCATAAATTCAGCAATATCTTTCTTCATTCCTGGCTACCAGTACATTATCTTTAAATCTTGATACATCTTAGAAGATCTAGGATGAATAGTGTACTTACTTTGATGTGCCTCTTGTAAAAAATTTTCTTTTATCCTTGTTCTCGTGAAACATATATCCGGCTTTGATACAAAATAACTCCATCTTCAGAGAAAGAAAAATCATTATGGTCCTTATGACCCTGTAAGAATTAGTCTTAGACTTAAGCTTCTTTAATTTGAGTTTTAAGGTCACACTTTATTCTTAACCAACAGCTAATTAGCACGTTTAGGTCAAAAGTAGGGGTTAACTATAAATCCCAAAATTATTCTAAAATTCCCATTCCGTAGACCATTATCTGACTCATATGTAAGGATTTTTTACTTAAAGCATTAACCACAACATTCGCCTTGCCATGATGGTACTTTAATTCAAATTTATAATAATTGAGGCACTCCATCCATCATTGTTGTTTTATATTAAGTTCCTTACGATCAAAGAGATATTTAAGACTCTTACGATCACAATAAACCTCAAATGTTACTCCATACAAGTAGTGTCGCCAAAATTTTAAAGCAAACACCATTGCCGCTAACTCAAGATCATTAATATGGTAGTTTTCTTCATGAGGTCTTAATTTCCTAGAGGCATAAGCAACCATCCTTTTATTCTGCATCAACACACATCCTAGTCCCTTCTTAGAGGTATCACTATATACTTCAATATGTTCAGCAGGATCTAAGATAACTAAGATAAAAGGAGTATTCAATCTAGCCTTGAGTTCTTGAAAACAAGCTCACACTACGTAGTCCACTTAAAAAGGCTCTCCTTCCTAGTTAGTCAAGTTAGAGGTAAAGCTACGTGGGAAAATCTTTATATAAACATTCTATAATATCTTGCTAGCCCTAAAAAACTCCTGACTTCTGTGACTATCTTTGGTCTTTCCATTTAATCATTGCTTCATTCTTACTTGGATCCATTGCTACTCCTTTACTAGAAATGACATGTCTAAAAAACTTTACCTATTTTAGCCAAATTTCACATTTCTCTAATTTGACAAACAACTTTTCTTTTAATACCTGTAATACTACTCGGAGATGTTGTTGATGTTCCTTCTTATTTTTAGAATACACCAAGATATCATCAATGAACACCATTACAAATTGATTCGGGTAGGGTCAAAAAATACAGTTCATGTAATCCATGAAAACTACAAGTGCATTTGTCAACCTAAAATGCATTATCAAAAATTTAGTGTCCATACCTAGTTATAAAAGCTGTCTTAGGTATATCTTCCTTTTTTTATTCTAATTTGATGATACCTTAACCTTATATCTATTTTAAAAAAGATAGAGGCTCCATTCAACTGATCCCACAAATCACCTATTTTAGGGAGAGGCTATTTATTTTTAATAGTCACTTTATTCAACTATCTATAATCTATACACAGTCTCAAACACCCATCCTTCTTATTAACAACTAATACAAGGGCTCCTCAAGGTTATACGCTTGGTCTAATGAATTGATTTCCTAATAATTCTTCCAACTAGTTCTTAAGTTCTTTTAATTCCATTGAGAACATCCTATATGGTGTAATGAAAATAAGTCCTATTTTGGGTATTAAGTCGATGGAAAATTCTATCTTTCCCTTAGGAGGTAGGTCTAAAATTTTTGGTTCAAATACTTTAGAGAATTCATTAAATATTAGGATTTTAGCAAGTTTTGGTTCAATTTCTAGAGCAGAAGAATGTAGAAGAATACACCCAAGTACTCCACCTTTTAAATCCGTAATAACTTGATTAGCATTAAGCAGATTCACCTAAAGCTCCTCTGGTGGAGTGGAAGGTAAAAATTTTGATAGATTTCGTGCAAGAATTTAACAAAATCTGATTTCTTAACAACTGGTCCAACCCCATAATAACATCAATGCCCCTTAAAGCTAAACATATAAATTTTATTTCAAAGGTTTTCCCTTATATCAAAATTTGACAATTTTCACACATAGAGGAAGTTAACACCCTTTCTCCTGTGGGGGTTACAACAGATAAATCATAGGATAGATTGGAGATATGTTATTTTATTACACATTCATCTGATATAAAGCAATGGCTAGCACCTAAATCAAATAATGCAAGAAAAGGATTCCCACCAATGTAGCACGCACCTTGTATTTAGAGCACCTAAATCAATACAGACCATGTGGCATTTAGAGCATACTCTAGAGTACAAGTACATTATAAATCAAAATCTATTAACCTTGAAAACAAAATAGGCTCACCAAAGAATAGGTCGCCTAGTTGATCACCTATCTAAAAGGAAAAGACCAAACTCTGTATTTTTATATGAAAAATATAGAAAAATTGTGTAGTGAGTTTGACAAATCAGTGAGCAGATAATCATATGGATGTACTCATATATTAAAATTTATCACCTAGAAAATTATAGTTCAAAAGTACATTCATATGTGACCCATATTTCAAATATTTTCAATTCAAATCACATTCAGATATCCAAAATCATATGCAATACGGTATGATCATTATTAAAATATTGTTATGCATCAAAATATTTCTCATAAAAACATTAAGAGGATCTTATATCAGAACCACCATATCAGAATTCAAGCCCTTTCGTACTTTTGTGGTGTAGGATTTACCTAAACTCAACATCTCAGCCAAGGTTTGTCCTACCACCATTCAAGAGGATACATGAATGGACTTTAATATGAGCAATATTCTAAGCACATAGCAAGGGAGGGAAAATCACATATCATATAGTCGGTATCTCGCCCAGATATGAGGATTTTTGCTCTATTTCACATATCATATCCCGTGTGTTGGCCGTCACACGAGATTAGCACCACCCTGCTAGCTGAGATGTCAAGGTGCACTAGGGCTAACATCACCTGCTGTTAGCAAACATTGTTTCCAATAGGATTCCTCCAAAGAAATCATTATTTACATATATGCCATATCGTTCAAAATAGAGGTTTCATTATAAATTCAAAATTTTCAGTTTTAGTACAATTCTTTTGTCAAAAGCTTCCCAATCAGGGTAATCACATATACATGCCCTTTTTTAAGGCAATCTTATAACTTTACATATAAATGTCAGATGCACAATATTTTCTTTACCATATAATGAGAAATAAATTTAAAATCATATATTCAATGTGTTCAAAAATATTTTTTCAAAACCATACTCTTCTTGAACTATATGCCAGATAGTAAACAAATTAGTTAATTTAATCCATTTTAGAGACATATAAAAATATAAATAACTTGTAAACAGAACCAATTATATATTTAAAGTTCAAAAAGAAAATAAGGTAAGTCATAGGAAGAATTATCTACTCACAGAGTAAGACTCCAGGTTGGACAGCCTTAAAATTAACTTTTTTAATTCAAATTTGACCAAACAAACCTCAATATCAAGTCCAGAGGGTCCAAAAATTTAGAAAATGACTCAGAGAGCTCGGTCAACGCCAGCCAACTGATGGGGGTATTGTTCATGCCAGGAATACTATTCACATTGACCAGATTCACTATTCACATAGGCTAACACACTGTTCACGCAGATAAAAATATCGTTCACAGTTACTGTTTATCAAAGAATAATTTACAAAATTAGAGTACCAAATCATGTTGTTTGACTGTGAAATTAATCATTCAACCCATACTCTATATCCTTAACAAAATCCCTAACTTGGAAGCACGAAAAACCATAAAAAAATTTAGCGTTTTAGAAACATTACCTATTACGTTAGTGTTTACGAGTTTTCGGCAAACATCCAGCAAGTTTCTGGTGAAATTGATCAGTGGGTTTTGAAGCTCTCATCGCCACGAATCCAATGGTACCTTCAATATCTCAATTGGATGTCTAGAATGGGAGATATCTTAGAGAGAAGATAAAAGTTAAAGAGAGAAAATGAAGGGGATGCCCAAGCCTTCTGCTTCTGCCCCTTCTTTTTACTTAATATTATTTAATAATTTAATATTTAAAATTTATTTTTTAATTATATATATATATATATATATATATATATATATATAATTATTGTTTTTCATCTTAAAGCATCCCAAAAAATTTTTAAAATTTTTATTCTTGCAAAACTTTAGTTTCACTCTTAAAATCATGACTTTTCTTGATAAAAATTTTAATAAAACAAATCACAATATAAAATATCTTCACCTATATTAAAAGAAAGAAATTTATAAAAATAAAACAAAAAATTATTTATAGCCAAATATAATTATTTTAAGCAAAACAAGAATCATTTTAATTAAAAGCGTATTTGCTTTTAGCAAAACATAATCATTTAAAAAAATAAAAATATATTTGTTTATAGCAAAATATTATTATTTAAAAATTATGGAATATTACAAAACTCTTCTCAAAGAGTCTACACTTATTAATTAGAGACACAAATTCTTTGATTTTTATGGCTACCACCGCATTCCTAATTTTTGGATTTATTCTTGATTCAAACTTCACCACTTTCCATGCCTTATCAAGGTTATACTTCAGATAAGATGAAAACTTAGAAAAATCTTCAAATCTAGCAATATACTAGTCTACAATCATATTACCCTGTCAAAGTTAAAGAAACTCAATTTCTTTCTCTACCTGCACACTACTTGGAAAATATTTCTCTAGGAATGTATCTTGGAATACCTGCCATGTAATCTATTTGCCCTAATGAGTTAGCTCCTCGCCACGAGTGTTCAACTTCATCCTTTAACATATATGTAGCAAAAATAACTTTCTGCTCATCGATACAACCCAGTACTTCAACTATGTTCTATAACTCCCTTAACCATCTTTCAGTTATGATTAGTTCATAGCTACCTTCGAATGAAGGTGGCCTAGACCTCATGAACTCAGAACATCCACTATCATTCTCAACCACTCTATTATTCAAATTAGTTTCACCATTACGATTATTATTGTTATGGAGGTGCTACAAGATCTGGTTAGTGGATGAAACTATATCCTGAATTACTATAGCCAAACTGTGTAGGGTTTTCTCTGTGTTATTAACTAGATTCCTCCTTAGTGGTGTCATATCCAACAGTACCAAAGCAAAATTATGTTACTATTAAGGTGATCTAGCTTAATAGTTATTTCAAAATATTTAACATTAGTTATAACACTACATAGGCATATAGATGGGAAACACTAGTAATTTCTTACCTATATGTAAATATTTAGGCCCTACACAACACGACCACATACATATTCAAGACACTCTAAGATTGATTTAGATATCCATCCACCCACTAGCCATCTAGGATCGACCTGCTCTAATAGCAACTCTATAATAACTCCACTATTTTTTATATAAAACATTAATTTAAATATTCTTCAAGTCATTATCTCTATTAACTCAATGTTTGTATTGCTTTCTTTGATTAAATTACTATAATTAACCTCTTAATTAAATGTAAGTATAATTTAGATCAAAAGATGTAATTTGTCATTAATAAGCATCAAATTGCCATAAGTTTACATACATGTCATAGTGCCCTGGGTGTTATCTGTAGTACAAAAAGCAAGAGGACACCTAATCACTACGACCAAAAATATAGTCACCGTATAATTAGCTAAAAGATGCCAACATATACCGAAGTCATACAAACATATGCAAGATAATCTACTCATCCACATTAGCCTCGCCCAGGGATATTGGTGAGGTAATGGCACCTCTAGCAGAATATCGGCTAGGTTAACCATAGTCACATATGAATCACTAGGATTTTTCCAAATATGTTAGCTTAATCTAACGAACACTAAAGACTAATGGCATAGAAAATATTTGTACAATTTCCTTACTTCTCTGAACATAACATAGAAATATAATGAGAATTGATAATCTTAGTAGAATTAACAATAAATCATGATCATCACATATGTAATTCATCATGTCATGTTCAGCTATATAAACTACAGAATTTACCAAGCCATAGTTATGCATTGTATATCTATGTACAAGAAATCATGCAGTCATGACAGATATGATATGAGTAACTTAATAATATCATGGACATGTCAAAAATCATACTTTAGTTATATTTTGGCTATTAATTGATCTCATCATATAGTTCTTTTTTTTTCTTTTCTGGTCAAGGTGAGCATGCTTGTCTTACTCTACTCACTTTTGAACGTGCTTCTCTCACTCAGTCCAAATATTGCCAAATTCTCTTACTTTCAGTCTTGAATAGGGAATTCCTTATCTAGTATACTGAACATGGAAAGCCATTTGACCCTTTTTTTTTCTTTTTTTTTATCATTAATAGCCATTATATGATATCAAAATTCCTAACAAAATATAGCCATATGCCACAAGAAGCACGTCAAAACATCATCATCATCACCATTGTATATAATATTCACATGATCATGCTAATCAATATGCTTAGGTTGGTAAAGAATTTATGCAATGGCTATGGTTTGGGTACATATAACACTTAAGTTAAGGTTTAACATTTATGACTATATTTTTCCTAAAATCTTTATTCTTGCCAACAATGGAAATATTCCACCTTGAAAGTTCTCTTCTAAGTTATACTTCCCTTTTTGAGTATACTTAGTATCATTTTTGTTAATTATTTCTTTACAATTCATTAATTTGGTCACCACTTACTTATCTAACTACACTTTATTTTCATAAGTTTATGTATAATTTCTTTTTGTACTTATATTTAATCACTTAGTCTAGTATTGATATATCAACACAACTACATTTATTAATTTACACAAGAATTCTTTTTAATTATATTAGGCTTCTATTCACTAGGTTCTTAACCCTAGGTTTCATACCCCTTTTTCTCTTTCATTTCAAAATTATTTGCAACAATTTTTATTTATATCTCACTTATATATATATATATATATATATATATATATATATATATATATATATATATATATAGACACACACACACACACACACACATACTTTTCTACAGTACTTTATTATTTGGAGATATCAAGTCCTTACCTTCTTAGTTACTAAAATTATGTCTTATTTACTTTATATTTAAATATTTTACTTCAAATAGTCTTGAAAACCCTATTCTTTTTCTATTATAAATATAAAAAATTTTGCTGGAAATTTTACTTATACTACTAAATAGAGGTTCTCTATTTATCTACTTACTAGCATTATTCCTTTAGAAAATTTCATTTTTCTTCATTTATTTATTTAAACCCATTTAAAGTGTTCCTCATTCCTTATTCTTTTCTATGTACTAAGTCTTCATAAAAATATGAGAAATGGTTACTTGGAAATTTTTCTTTCATTAAAAACTTAAAACTTCATTCTTAACTATTCATGAGTTGCGAATAGGTTTAAAGACTTATGCGATACTTTCCTTGACTCATGCAATATTTTCCTTTCTTCCTACATATTAATATTATGATATTTCTCATATATTATTTATTCTCTTGCATTTTCTAGCAATCTCTCTGCATGACATACTTATTATTTCTTATAGCCGCCATTTTAAGTCTATTTTACTTCAAAATTTCAGCCACTTAGTGTATAAGTCCCAAATTAGTTGTCTCTCCCATCTATTTGGTCTTCTTAAAAATTCTAATCTTATTTTTGCTCAAGCACTATTTTATATTCACTCTATACACACACACACACACACACACACACATATAGCACTTTTACTACCTATTTCCAATACTTATCAACTTTTTCTACATATATATTACCTTATAATTTTTCCTAACTATTCCCTTATTTTTCTACCACTTCAAGTTAGTCTCTTCCATACAATTTTATCATATTTTGACACTTTATTTCTCACATAACCAGAATTTTCTAGCAAGCATCCTAAAGGCTTCAAAATCGAAACTTGTTTCCTTGTTTATCATATGTTTCTAACTTACATTTATATATTTTTTCCAACATACCCATCACCACATTAGTTTTCATGGACCAATTTCACCTAATGGAAAACAAGATGAGCAGCCCAAAATCATGCCACCCATTGCCATACCATTCAAAGAAATTCAAAACCAAACTAAACATATTTACAATCATCACATGCAAGATTCACATATAGCAAGATATAGTCATCCATGGCCATCATTAAGATTACCAATTATTACAAATTTCTTCAAAGTCCTACAGTTAAAATCCCATATAAATCTTACAAATTTCATATATTTTCTTCAAAAAAAAAAATATATTGTTAAACTTACCAAGGATGACTTTCTAAACTTTGCTACTTAATTTCTTCTTCTTTTCTTCTTGGAATTTTTGGAAACATTCTGTAGGGAATTAAAATAAATGGTTAACATAAGAATTATAGCGATATGTGTCACGGATGTTTAGCCACTGGAATCACTTAATTTAGAATTATTATGAGGGAGATATGGACAGATTAGTAGGTAGAGGTCAGAACCTACCCGAGAAGAAATATTATGTTCTTTGAGGGAGTAATATCACCATGATTTCTTAATATTTTGTTCAACTGTTCAACATAAGAGTTTTAGATAATTTTTTTGTCTTTAAATGGATATCAACATCACCTAAATCGGAGTTAAATTGAGGGAATTATGCTCTGATTAGTAAGAAAAGATTAGATAGCATGAAAACCTGCATCAAGAAAATAAAGAAATAAAATTAATATTTAAAAAAAGAATCTTATAAATGAAAATAATAAATGACTTGTATATGACATAGCCATTGCCATTGTATGAACTTCTTACCATCTTAAGTGTGAAATTTTGACATGAAAATATTTTATAAAGTGATATTTGAAATGGTTATGTTCATGGCATGATTACCAATGATTTTTGGTAATAGTTATATTTTGTTGAACATACTTGTTATTGAAAGCATATTTTTGGCTATCATTATGGAAAGAAAAGAAATGAGTACGATCACATGGTAATCTGTGTGGTGCACCAGTAGGGGACGCCCTACCAATGGTTATGATTATGTTAATGAGAAAAGAAAAAGAAAGTATGCCATGTCGGACGAAGCAAGAAAAGCCCGTACCGGAGAGTAGAAAATACTCACCCTGACCGGGGTAGATTGATATGAGAATAAATTGATAGTCATCATATGATATTATGAAAATAATTAACATTTCATACATGTCATTACTATACGATTCTCATGTGCATAGATATAGTGCATTCAAGTGACCAAAGATATTTACTGTAGTTTATACAGCTGAACATGACGTGATGAGCTATATTGAAGATGATTTATTGTTGAACTTACTGGGATTTAATTCTCAATATATTTTCATATCATGTTCAGAAAATTAGTTTTGCAGATTTTTCTTTGGCTCTATCTTTTAGTGTACGTTGGATCGAGTTACTTTATGTTGGGCAGATTTCAAAATCAAATAATATGTTTGTGGTCGAGTTGGTTCAGATCCTGGTGAAGGTGCAACCACCCCCACCTATATCTCCAGAATTGGTCAACCAGAATAAATAAGATGTAGTTATTTATGTGTTTGATTTTTGTTATACGTACATTTTGATTAATGATGTGTATGTGAACCCTATATTGTATAATAATAAAAAAAGAGGTTGTTACAATCAACACAAGAAATCTAATGAATAATTCTATGATTCAAGAGACATGTTCCAAAGATAGAGTTAAAGTCTTCTCTTCCGTTATTTGTGCACAAAATTTTGATTTTAGCATTATACTGATTATTGACCATTTAGTATAAGTATTTGAAGGTTTTCTCAACCTTATTTTTTTCTTTTAGAAGACAAATCCAACCATGTGCGATCATTAATAAAGGTAATGAACCATTTGTTTCTGGTGGAATTAGGAACACATGAATGTCCCCGTACATCACTATGAACTAAAGTGAAAGGTTTTGTTGGTTTATAAAACTGTGATGAAAATTTTCATTTGTGGTGTTTAGCAAGTTGACAAGTATCACACTGAAAATCATCTTTATTTATGAAAAGAAAAGGAAACAAATGTCTCAAGTAAGAGAAACTAGGATGTCCTAACCTAAAATACTATAGCATGATGTATTATTCTTTTGAAAAAGATATGTCACATCCAACAGCTAAAGCTTGCTCATTGTGACTTATCTTTTTCAAAAGAATAATACATCTACAATCTTAGTACCAACAACTATTGCAAATGATCCATCTGTAATCTTAACTTTTAAATTATATGGACTTGGTTTATAAGAGCAAAAAAGATTTACAAACCCTGTCATATGGTCTGTTGCCCTAGAATTTATAACTCATGGCCTAATTAACCTGGAATTATAGTTAAGGGGAGTTATGAAGGTACCGTTTCAGGCAAGAAGGGAGGAATCTGAGGTTGAGGATGGTAGTTGGTTTTGCCTAGCAGAAACATTCATGGTAGCTAGTTGTAACGTTAGGATATATTGTAACTACTCCATTTTCTTTTTGCTAAAGGACAGGTTAGTATCACCTATTTTTGAAGGTGTGTCAACTGTAGCTTGATAGCTCTTTCCATCCCTCATACTATTCTTCCAATTATTCAAATTTTCATGTAGTTTCCAATATATATCCCTTGTGTGGTTAGGATTTTGGCAATGATCACACCATTGATCTCGTCTCTGGTTCCTTAGATTCTCAACTCCACGGGTTACAAAAGTTGTTCTTTTTTCTGCTTTCATGGTTCCTAGGATCACCCTTTTTCAAGTTTCTTCCTACGCACTTATGCAAAGATGTCTTCTATATCTAGTAGAGGTTTTAGGCCTAGAAGGAGTCCTCAGACCTCAAGTTCTTTATTTAACCTTGAAAGAAAGTCATAAATTATCTCTTTGTTAATTATTTTATAATAGTTTTTTAAAGAACTCCATTTTTTATATATATTTGTCAAGTCCCATGAAGAAATTATCTCTTTACTTCTAACTACTTAACTCATAATAACATTCAATTAATTTAACCAGGCATAATTAAGGTTTAAGGTCTACCTTTAATACTGATACAATTCTGAGTTCACATACATATCATTAATCAAGACATTCGTACAAAATTCAATCACATATATATCTACATCTTATTCATCCATGTTGACCAATTCCAGAGAAACGAGTACGGGTGGTTGCACCTTCACTGAGATCTTAGCCAACTTGACCACAAACACCTTATTAATTATTGGGATCTGCCCAAAATAAAGTAACTCAATCCAACGTGCACTAAAAGCCAGAGCCATAAAGAAAATCTATATAACTAGTTTTCTGAACATGGTATGGAAATATAGTGAGAATTAAATCCCAGTAGGTTCAACAATAAATCATAATCATCATCAATATTACTCATTACATCATGTTCATCTGTATAAGCTACAATAAATATCTTAGGTCACATAAATGCACTTTATCTATGCATATGAAAATCGTGCAGTAATGGCATGTATGGAATGAATAACTATTTTCAAAATATCATATGATGACTATCAACTTATTTTCATATCAAGATATTCCGATTAGGGTGAGTACTTTCTACTCTCTGGTACGGGGTTTTCTCATTTCTTTCGACATGGCACAATTTCTCTTTCTTTTCTTATTAGCATAATCATAGTCGTGAGTAGGACGTCTCCTACTGGTGCAACACACGGACTGCCATATGATCATGCTTGTCTCTTTTCTTTTCTTTTCTTTGCACATTAATAGCCAAAAATATGATTTCAATAACAAGTATGTTCATTATACTCATATGCTATAATTTATCATCAAATCATAATCAATACCAAAAATCATTGGTAAATGCAATAATGCCATGAAAATAATCATTTTTAGATATCACTTTATAAAATATTTCTATGTCATAATTACACACTTAAGATGGGAAAGAGTTCATGTAATGACAATGGATAGAGCATACACTAGTCATTTATTATTTTTATTTATAAGATTCTTCTTCTTTCTTAAATATTATTTTCATCTCTCACTAATCAAAGTATAACTCCCTCATTTTAACTCTAATTTAGGTTATATTGGTGTCCATTTAAAGCTAAGAAAATCCTCTAAAACTCTTATGTGGAACATTTTAGTGAGACCATAAGAAATATTGGTGTTATTACTCCCTCAAATTAAATTTTATTTCTTCTTGGGTAGGTTTTGAGCACTACTTACTAATATAACCATATCTCCCTCCTATGGACTCTAAATTGAGTGATTTACGTGGCTAAAAATTCATAAGTTGTATATCCATATTTTTCATGTTAACCATTTATTATAATTCCCTACAGATCTTTCCTATAAATTCAAACACAGAAGCTTACCTAACAGATTCTTTCCTGGTTAACTAGTTTCTGACCACTGTTTCCTAATCTGACCACATTTGCCGCATGTGGATTCCAAATGGCATGATTCCAGTGACTAAAATTTACGAGACATATATCTATATTTTCCATGTTAATTATTTCTTTTAATTCCCTACATATTGTTCTCCAAAATGCAAACACAGAAACTTACGTAACAAATTCTTCCCTGGTTAACCATTTTTTGACCACTACTTACTAATTAGACTATATCTCTCTTATTTGAACTCTAAATTGGGTGATTGCAGTGTTTTCAAATCTATGAGACATATATCTACATTTTTTATGTTAACTATTTCTTTTAATTCCTAACCAATTCTTTCTAGAATCTTAAAAATAGAAGCTTCCCTAATTACTCTGAAATCCAATTTTCTAACCAAATCCTTCCTAAGGTTTTAGTTCATTATTTTATTACGTCCTCTTCCATTTTCTTCCTAATTTAAATCTAACCATAAGATTACTCATTTCCACATTTTAATTAGATTCCTTACACTTAATTTAGCCTATTCCATCATCTACTTTTCAAGAAATAGAAATCAAATCATGTATTATCAAGGATGTTTTCCAACAGAAATTTCTGATGGTCTTCTTTTAAGTCTTTAAGGCTATACTCATTTTATCAATCTAATCATATTCCATCAATTTTACCACATTCAAATATACATAACAGCAGCATAAAAGCCCTAAATTTTTGCCACCCATAGCCATATCTATGCAAAACTTTCCTTACCAACCGAAGTATTCAAAATATTCATCACATGCAAGATCAACATGTAACTTGTTATAGCAACATCCATGGCCAATCATCAAAGTAGCAAATATTGTAAATTTCATCAAAGTTCTACGATCAAAATTCCATATAAATGTTACAAATTTCAAAGCTTTTCTTTAAAAAGAGATATTGTTAAACCTACCTAAAGATCTCTTTAGCTCACTTAGTGAATTCTTTTTCTTGTTTCCTCTTGAAGGAAGTGGCAAGATTCCTCCCTTCTCTTAACTTTTTCGACAACTTGAATAAGAGAGGGAAGGTATGTTTTGAATGTAACAACTCCATTTATGTAAATGTAACATTTTTTTTTTATATTTGTAAAATTCCATGAAGTTATTACTGCTTTAATTCTAACCACTTAACTCGTAATAATAATCACTTTAACCAAGCATAATTGTTATTAACAGTGATACAATACTGAGTTTTCATACACACCATTATTTTACAAATATTTGTACAAAGATACATATTAGCTCTAATCATCTACGTCGTCTACTTCCGGGGACACTGGTGCGGGTGGCGGCACCTCCACCGGAATCTCAGTCACATCTACTACAGATATATCTAATATAATTGGTAATTGTCCAAGGTAGGGCACCTCGATCCAATGTACGGAAATATTAAGTGTCATGGAGAAAATCTGCATAATTATTCTTCTGAACATGATATAGAAATATAGTAAGAATTAAATCTCAGTAGGTTCAACAATAAATCATAATTTACCATCAATATAGTTCATCATGTCATGTCCATCTGTATAAACTACAGAAAATATCTTTAGGTCACACGAATGCACATAAAAATTGTACAATTATGACATGTATGGCATAAATACTATTTTTTGGGATATCATATGATGACTATTAATTTATTCTCATATCAAGCTACCCCGGTCAGGGTGAGTATTTTCTACTCTTCGGTACAGGCTTTTCTCGCTTCGTCCGACATGGCTTACTTTCTCTTTCTTTTCTTATTAACATGATCATAACCGATGGTAGGGCGTACCCTACTGGTGCACTACACGGATTGCCATGTGACCGTGTTCATTTCTTTTCTTTTCACAATGATAGCCAAAAATATGCTTTCAATAACATGTACGTTCATCAAAATATAACTATTACCAAAAATCATTGGTAATGATGCCATGAACATAAACATTTCAAATATCACTTTATAAAATATTTCCATGTCAAAATTTCACACTTAAGATGATAAGAAGTTCATAGAATGGCAATGGCTATGGCTATACTAGTCATTTATTATTTTTATTTATAAGATTCAACTTTTTTAAATATTAATTTTTTTCTTAATTTTCTTGATGCAGGTTTTCTTCCTATCTAACCTTCTCTTACTAATCAGAGCATAACTCCCTCACTTTAACTCCGATGTAGGTGATCCTGGTGTCAATTTTAAGATAAAACAATTATCTAAAACTATTATGTTGAATAGTGTAGCGAAATATTAACAAATCAAGCCGATATTACTCCCTTAATGTACAGGTTATTTCTTCCCGGGTAGTTTCTGACTTCTACCTACTAATCTGTCCATATCTCTCTCATCAAAATTCTAAATTAAGTGATTCCAGTGGCTAAAAGTCCGTGACACATATATCTATAATTCTTATGTTAACGAGTTATTTTAATTCCCTATAGAATGTTTCTAGAAATTCAAAAGCAGAAGCTTTCCTAACATATTCTTTCCTCATTAACTATTTTCTGAACACTGCTTACTAATCAGACCATATCTACCTCATATGGACTCCAAATTGAGTGATTCTAGTTGCAAAAAATCTGTGAGATATATATCTATAATTGTTAAATTAATAAGTTATTTTAATTCCTTATAGAATGGTCCTAAAAATTCAAAAATAGAAGCTTTCCTAACAGATTCTTCCCTGATTAATCATTTTCTAAATACTACTTACTAATCAGACCATATCTACCTCATATGGACTACAAATTGAGTAATTCCAGTTGTTAAAAATTTGTGCGACATATATCTATAATTGTTATGTTAACAAGTTAATTTAATTCCCTACAAAATGGTCCCAGAAATTCAAAAACAGAAGCATTCCTAACAGATTCTTCCCTGATTAACCATTTTCTGAACACTACTTACTAGTCAGACCAAGTCAACCTCATATGGACACCAAATTGAGTGATTCTAGTTGCTAAAAATCCATGAGACATATATCTATAACTGGTATGTTAAGAAGTTATTTTAATTCCCCATAGAATGGTCATAGAAATTCAAAAACAGAAGCTTTCCTAACAGACTCTTCCCAGATTAACCCTTTTCTGAACACTACTTACTAATCAGACCATATCTACCTCATATGGACTCAAAATTGAGTGATTCCAGTTGCAAAAAATATGTTAGACATATATCTACAATTTTTATGTTAACAAGTTATTTTAGGTCCTTACAGAATGGTCCTAGGAATTCAAAAATAGAAGCTTTCCGAGCAGATTCTTCCGTGATTAACCATTTCTGAACACTACTTACTAATCAGACCATATCTACCTCATATGGACTCCAAATTCAGTTATTCCAGTTGCTAAACATCCGTAAGATATAAATCTATAATTTTTATGTTAACAAGTTAATTTAATTCCCTACATAATGGTCTCATAAATTCAAAAACAAAAGCTTTCCAAACAGATTCTTCCCTGATTAACCATTTTCTGAACACTACTTACTAATAAGACCATATCTACCTCATATGGACTCCAAAATGAGTGATTCCAGTTGCAAAAAATCTGTGAGACATATATCTATAATATGTATGTTAACAGGTTATTTTAAGTGTCATAGCCATCAATTTAACGTAAATTTTCAATTAAACAAAATTTGGAATAAAAGAGATAATTTTGAAAATGGAGATTTCAATTAAAGAAAATTTGGAATTAAAGAAAGGATTTCGAAAAGGAAGTTTGAACCCGGTGAAAATAAGTTATTATTTACATGGATTAAGAATTATAAAAGAAATGTGAGAAATTTACATTTTGGGGCAAAAATGCAATTACCTAAAAGTTTTGGGGTCAAAATGTAAATATAGAAAATTTGCAAGGACCTTCCTCAAAAATAGAAAATTTGCAGATTCATCCCTTAAGATATTTTAAACCCTCTGCAGCAAGAAAACTGGAGAAAATTCTGATCCCTTCCTCTCTCTCCCTATTTTCTCTCTCTAAAATCCCTAAATCTTCTCTCTAGAATTCTTGCACTTTCGGAACTCGGATTTCGACACCACCACCACCAACGGACTCAGGACGAAGAGTTCTTCAAATCCATTCGATTGGTTTCTAGAGAATTGGCCAGAAATTGGCCGGAAAATTGAAGGGAAAATCAGCCAAAAATGTAACCCCCGAAACTCCTATTTTTAGTTCTCAAACGCAAAAACTAACACCGTAGATCGATCCAGAAGGCACTGATACCCTTGGATCTCAAATTTCAGGCCGATCCACCACCGTACGTTCCCCCACGCGCCTCATCTCTCTCGGCTAGTGAAGCCCACGCGCAGCTACTTGGGCGGCACGTGTAGCACGTGGCAGCCAAACCTCCTTGCGTTGACCTGCATTGACCGAGCTCCCGGAGGCCAAATTTCGCAAATTCGAAGTCGTTTGTAAGGTTTTCGGATGTTCCGGACTCGATTTTGGGGTTTATTTCACTGAATTCGAATCAGAAAATAGCATTTTAAGGGTGTCCACCTTTGTACTTCAAAGTGGTGAGTAGATAATTCTTCCTATAGGTTGTTTTTACTGTTCTTGAACTTTTCGTTGATAAATGAGTATGACTACATGTTATTTATATGTTCATATGTTTCTAAAATAGTTTGAAATATTTGAAATGATTGAGAAATGATATCTGGTTCAAGAAGAGTATGATTTTTGAAAGAGATTTTGAAATTCTTTGAATATGTTATTTCTAAATGCATTTCGCATTACATTGCAAAGAAAATATGATATGAATATGACATTGATTTTATAATGTTATGTTTGCCTCGGATATGGGCATGATTATATGATTTTTCTGATTGAAAAATTTATAATAAAAGATTTTGTACTGAGAATGAAAGCTCTGTTTTGAAAGTGATAAGTTGCTGAATATGATTGTATGGTGAGTTATATGATAATTATGCATTACATTTGATGGATATGCACAATTATAAATGTTTATATATATATATATGCATTGATGAGTAATGACGGTATTGTATGGCTTGAGACGGTATTGTGAAGGTGGTATTAGTGGTAATGTGAGGAGACAGTAGGGTGATGAACTCACATTCTCTAATTACCTATTGTGATGATGACAGTGGTAATGTGAGGAGGCAGAAGGGTGATGAACTCACATTCCCTGTTGATCTATTGAAGTTGTAGTCAGTGGTAATGTGAGGAGGCAGTAGGGTGATGAACTGACATTCCCTGATGATTGTGGCTATGGTATTGTGAGGAGGCAGAAGGGTGATGAACTCACAATCCATGTTTAGCTATTGAGTATATTGAAGTTGTGGCATACTTGAACATTCTATAATAGAATTGATTTTTATTGCATGTCAAATTTGATTTAAGATCAATTTGTATCATATGTGGGTACAAGAACTGAGAATATTTTGAAAATGCGGGTCCCATAAGGATGTACTTCTGAACGGTAGATTTTAATATGATAAAATTTTTAAAATAAGAGTACATCCTTATGTTGATCTGAGAGGCTATAGGGGGTATTAACTGCTCACTGAGTTGTAAAACTCACTACACGTGGTTGATATATTTTTCATATAAAGACCCAGAATTTGGTCCTGCGGCTACTTGATCGATTGGGTGTCATATTTCAGTGGTGAGCCTAAATTGTTTCTAGGCTCTTAGTATGTAAACTTGTAATATATTTGTACTCTAGAGTTGCTCTGAACGTCACGGGCAGGATCCTTGTTTCCGCTGTAATAAGTGTTGACCTGGCTTGTATAATTAGCTATACTGAATCCTGTTATGACATATTATGTGGTCGATTGTAATTAGTATTGTAAATTTGTAAATATATGGTAATACTCGAATATGTTATATTGTGAAATTATTTACATGTACATAATGGTAAAGTTTATTGGATATGAGAGATTTTCGCATCCCTAAAGTAGGGGTGTGACAAGTTGGTATCAGAGCATTAGGTTCCCTGTGATAATCAGAGCAAAGGATTCTTTAGTAGAACCTTTAGTATCGATATGAGCCGTATATATTTATACTTCAGGTGCTACTGAGGGATTCTATAGGATCCTCACTTCCTTTCTATTCCAAGTGTCTTAAAATTCCTTGAGTAAAGTTTGAATACATAGTATAGTATCTTAAAGAGGTGTTTTATTCTGTATAGTTAACGATGCCGCCAAGAACTAGAGCGGTCACTAGAAAAGAAGCTGTAGATCATGCACCCTCTACAGAAGAGTCTGCACAATCTACAATACCAGTACAAAGGGGCCGTGGTAGAGGCCGACCTAGAGGAAGAGGTAGAGGTAGAGGACGTGCAAGGGTTTTGAGAACCCCAAGACAAGATGAACAGACTACTGTATCGGATAGAGTTCCTGAGGAAAGAGTAGAAACCCCTCAGGAGCCACCTGATAGAAACGCTGATATGCACTCCAAATTGAGTGATTCCCTGCTTAACAAATTCAAAAACAGAAGCCTTCCTAACAGATTCTTCCCTGTTTAACCTTTTTCTGAACACTACTTACAAATCAGACCATATATACCTCATATGCACTCCAAATTGAGTGATTCCAGTTGCAAAAAATCTGTTAGACATATATCTACCATTTTTATGTTAACAAGTTATTTTATGTCCTTACAGAATGGTCCCAGGAATTCAAAAATAGAAGCTTTCCGAACAGATTCTTCCCTGTTTAACCATTTTCTAAACACTACTTACTAATCAGACCATATCTACCTCATATGAGCTCCAAATTGAGTAATTCCATATGGTAAAAATCTATGCGACATATATCTATAATTGTTATGTTAACAAGTTATTTTAATTCTCTACAGAATGGTCTTAGAAATTCAAAAACAGAAGCTTTCCTAACAGATTCTTCCCAGATTAACCAATTTCAAAACACTACTTACTAATCAGACCATATCTACGTCATATGGACTCCAAATTAAGTGATTCCAGTTGCAAAAAATCTGTTAGACATATATCTACAATTTTTATGTTACAAGTTATTTTATGTCCTTACAGAATGGTCCCAGCAATTCAAAAATAGAAGCTTTCCGAATAAATTCTTCCCTGTTTAACCATTTTCTAAACACTACTTACTAATCAGACCATATCTACCTCATATGAACTCCAAATTGAGTAATTCCAGATGGTAAAAATACGTACGGCATATATCTATAATTGTTATGTTAACAAGTTATTTTAATTCTCTATAGAATGGTCCCAAAAATTAAAAAACAGAAGCTTTCCTAACAGATTCTTCCCTGATTAACCATTTTCTGAACATTACTTACTAATCAGACCATATCTACCTCATATACACTCCAAATTGGGTGATTCCAGTTGTAAAAAATCTACGACACATATATCAATACTTTTTATGTTAACAAGCTATTTTAGGTCCCTACAGAATAGTCCTAGAAATTCAAAAATAGAAACTTTCCCAACAGATTCTTCCCTAATTAACCAATTTCTAAACACTACTTACTAATCTGACCATATCTACCTCATATGGACTCCAAATTGAGTGATTCCAGTTGCAAAAAATCTATGAGACATATATCTATAATATGTATGTTAATAGGTTATTTTAAGTCCCTACAGAATGGTCCTAGAAATTCAAAAACAGACGCTTTCCCAACAGAATCTTCCCTAATTAACCATTTTCTGCACACTACTTACTAATCAGACCATATCTACTCCATATGGACTCCAAATTGAGTAATTCCAGTTGGTAAAAATCCGTGCGACATATATCTATAATTCTTATGTTAACAAGTTATTTTAATTCTCTACAAAATGGTCCTAGAAATTCAAAAACAAAAGCTTTCCAAACAGATTCCTTCCAGATTAACCATTTTCTGAACACTACTTACTAATCAGACCATATCTACCTCATATGGATTCCAAATTGAGTGATTCATGTTGCAAAAAATCTGTTAGCCACATATCTACAATTTTTAAGTTAACATGTTATTTTAGGTCATTACAAAATGGACCGAGAAATTCAAAAACAAATGCTTTCCGAACAGATTCTTCCCTGATTAACCATTTTCTAAATACTACTTACTAATCAGACCATATCTACCACATATGAACTCCAAATTGAGTAATTCCAGATGGTAAAATTCCGTACGACATATATCTATAATTGTTATGTTAACAAGTTTTTTAATTTATCTACAGAGTCGTCCCAAAAATTAAAAAACAGAAGCCTTCCTAACATATTCTCAACTGATTAACCATTTTTTAAACACTACTTACTTATCAGACCATAACTACATCATATGCACTCCAAATTGAGCGATTCTAGTTGCAAAAAATCTGTGAGACATATTTCAATAATTTTTATGTTAACAAGTTATTTTTGGTCCCCACAGAATGGTCCCAAAAATTCAATAATAGAAGCTTTCCCAACAGATTCTTCTCTGATTAACCATTTTCTGAACACAACATACTAATCAGAACATATCTACCTCATCTGGACTCCAATTTGGGTAATTCTAGTTGGTAAAAATCCGTGCGTCATATATGTATAATTGTTATGTTAACAAGTTATTTCAATTCTATACAAAATGGTTCTAGAAATTCAAAAACAGAAGCTTTCCTAACAGATTCGTCCCTGATTAACCATTTTCTAAATACTACTTACTAATCAGACCATATCTACCTCATATGGACTCCAAATTGAGTGATTCCAGTTGCAAAAAACCTGTTAGACATATATCTACAATTATTATGTTAACAAGTTATTTTAGGTCCTTACATAATGGTCCCAGAAATTCAAAAAACGAAGCTTTCCGAAAACATTCTTCACTGATTAACCATTTTCTAAACACTACTTACTAATCTGACCATATCTACTTCATATGAACTACAAATAGAGTAATTCCATATGGTAAAAATATGTGCGACATACATCTATAATTGTTATGTTAACAAGATATTTTAATTCTCTACAAAATGGTCCCAAAAATTAAAAAACAGAAGCCTTCCTAACAGATTCTTCCCTGATTAACCATTTTCTGAACACTACTTACTAATCAGACCATATCTACCTCATATGCACTCCAAATTGAGTGATTCCAGTTGCAAAAAATCTGTGAGACAAATATCAATAATTTTTATGTTAACAAGTTAATTTAGGTCCCTACAGAATGGTCCTAGAAATTTAAAAACAGAGGCTTTGCCAACAGATTCTTCCCTGATTAACCATTTTGTGAACACTACTTACTAATCTGACTTTAGCTACTTCATATGGGCTCTAAATTGAGTAATTCCAATTGATAAAAATCCGTGCGACATATATGTATAATTGTAATGTTAACAAGTTATTTCAATTCTCTACAAAATGGTCCTAGAAATTCAAAAAGATAAGCTGTCCTAACAGATTCGTCCCTTATTAACCATTTTCTAAACACTACTTACTAATTAGACCATATCTACCTCATATGGACTCCAAATTGAGTACTTCCAGTTGCAAAAAATCTATTAGACATATATCTACAATTTTTATGTTAACATGTTATTTTAGGTCCTTACAGAATGGACCCAGAAATTCAAAAACAAAAGCTTTCCGAATAGATTCTTCCCTGAATAACCATTTTTTAAACACTACTTACTAATCAAACCATATCTACCTTATATAAACTCCAAATTGAGTAATTCCAGATGGTAAAAATCCGTGCGACATATATATAAAATTGTTATGATAACAAGTTTTTTGAATTCTCTACAGAATGGTCCCAAAAATTAAAAAACAGAAGCATTCCTAACAGGTTCTTCCCGGATTAACCATTTTCTGAACATTACTTACTAATCAGACCATATCTACCCCATATGCACTTCAAATTGGATGATTCCAGTTGCAAAAAATCTATGAGACATATATCAATAATTTTTATATTAACAAGTTATTTTGGGTCCCTACAGAATGAACCCAAAAATTCAAACACCGAAGCTTTCCCCACAGATTCTTCCCTGATTAACCATTTTTGAACACAAGTTACAAATCAGACCACATATACCTCATATGGACTCCAAATTGAGTGATTCCAGTTGCAAAAATTCTGTGAAACATATATCTATAATATATATGTTAACAGGTTCTATTATGTCCCTAAAAAATGGTCCCAAAAATTCAAAAACAAACGCTTTCCCAACAGATTTTTCCCTAATTAACCATTTTCTAAACACTACTTACTAATCAGACCAAATCTACCTCATATGGACTCCAAATTGAGTAATTCCAGTTGGTAAAAATCCTTGTGACATCTAAGTATAATTGTTATGTTAACAAGTTATTTCAATTCTCTACAAAATTGTTCTAGAAATTCAAAAACAGAAGCCTTCCTAACATATTCTTCCCTGATTAACCATTTTCTAAATACTACTTACTAATCAGACCATATCTACCTCATATAGACTCCAAATTGAGTGATTCCAGTTGCAAAAAATCTGTTAGACATATATCTACAATTTTTATGTTAAGAAGTTATTTTAGGTCCTTACAGAATGGTCCCAGAAATTTTAAAATTGAAGCTTTCCAAACAGATTCTTCCCTGATTAACCATTTTCTAAACACTACTTACTAATCAGACCAAATCTACCTCATATGCACTCCAAATTGAGTGATTCCAGTTGCAAAAAATTTGTGAGACATATATATATAATTTTTATGTTAACAAGTTAATTTAGGTCCCTACTTAATGGTACCAGAAATTCAAAAACAGAAGCTTTCCCAACAGATTCTTCCCTGATTAACCATTTTCTGAACACAACTTACAAATCAGACCATATCTACCTCATATGGACTCCAAATTGAGTAATTTCAGTTGATAAAAATTCGTACGACATATATGTCTAATTGTTATGTTAACAAATTATTTCAATTCTCTACAAAATGGTCCTAGAAATTCAAAAACATTAGCTTTCCTAACAGATTCTTCCCTGATAAACCATTTTCTAGACACTACTTACTAATCAGACTATATCTACCTCATATGGACTCCTAATTGAGTTATTCCAGTTGCAAAAATTCTGTGAGACATATTTCAATAAGTTTTATGCTAACAAGTTATTTTTTGTCCCTACAAAATATTCCCAAAAATTTAAAAATAGATGCTTTCCTAACAGATTCTTCCCCGATTAACTATTTTCTGAACATTACTTACTAATCTGACCATATCTACCTCATATGCACTCAAAATTGGGTGATTCCAGTTGCAAAAAATCTATGAGACATATATCAATAATTTTTATGTTAACAAGTTATTTTGGATCCCTACAGAATGGACCCAAAAATTCAAACTCCGAAGCTTTCCCAACTGATTCTTCCCTGATTAACAATTTTCTGAACACTAGTTACAAATCAGACCACATATACCTCATATGGACTCCAAATTGAGTGATTGCAATTGCAAAAAATCTGTGAGACATATATCTGTAATATGTATATTAACAGGGTATTTTAAGTCCCTACAGATTGGTCCCAGAAATTCAAAAACAGATGCTTTCCCAACAGATTCTTCCCTGATTAACCATTATCTAAACACTACTTACTAATCAGACCAAATCTACCTCATATGGACTCAAGATAGAGTAATTCCAAAAGGTAAAAATCCGTCCGACATATATCTATAATTTTTTTGTTAATAAGTTATTTTAATTCTCTACATAATGGTCCTAAAAATTCAAACATAGAAGCTTTCCTAAAAGATTCTTCCCTGATTAACCATTTTCTAAACACTACTTACTAATCAGACCATATCTAACTCATATGAACTACAAATTGAGTAATTCCATCTGGTAAAAATATGTGCGACATATAACTATAATTGTTAAATTAATAAGTTATTTTAATTCCCCACAGAATGGTCCTAAAAATTCAAAAATAGAAGGTTTCCTAACATATTCTTCCCTGATTAACCATTTTCTGAGCACTACTTACTAATTCGACCATATCTACATCATATGCACCCCAAATTGACTGATTCCAGTTGCAAAAAATCTGTGAGACATATATATATATATATATATATATATATATATATATATATATATATATATATATATAATTTTTATGTTAACAAGTTAATTTAGGTCCCTAGTTAATGTTCCCAGAAATTCAAAAACAGAAGCTTTCCCAACAGATTCTTCCCTGATTAACCATTTTCTGAACACAACTTAAAAATCAGACCATATCTACCTCATATGGACTCCAAATTGAGTAATTCCAGTTGATAAAAATCCGTGTGACATATATGTATAATTGTTAAGTTAACAAATTATTTCAATTCTCTACAAAATGGTCCAAGAAATTCAAAAACATAAGCTTTCCAAACGTATTCTTCCCTAATTAACCATTTTCTAAACACTACTTACTAATTCGACCATATCTTCCTCATATGGACTCCAAATTGAGTACTTCCAATTGCAAAAAAATCTGTTAGACATATATCTACAATTTTTAAGTTAACAAGTTATTTTAGGTCCTTACAGAATGGTCCCAGAAATTCAAAAAACGAAGCTATCCGAACAGATTCTTCCCTGATTAACCATTTTGTAAACACTACTTACTAATCAGACCTTATCTAACTCATATGAACTCCAAATTGAGTAATTCTAAATTGTAAAAATCTGTACGACATATATCTATAATTGTTATGTTAATAAGTTATTTTAATTCTCTACAAAATGGTCCCAAAAATTAAAAAATAGAAGCTTTCCTAACAGATTCTTCCCTGATTAACCATTTTCTGAACATTACTTACTAATCATACCATATCTACCTCATATGCACTCAAAATTGGGTGATTCCAGTTGCAAAAAATCTATGAGACATATATCAATAATTTTTTTGTTAACAAGTTATTTTGGACCCCTACAGAATGGACCCAGAAATTCAAACACCGAAGCTTTCCCAATAGATTCTTCCCTGATTAACAATTTTCTGAACACTAGTTACAAATCAGACCACATATACCTCATATGGACTCCAAATTGAGTGATTGCAGTTGCAAAAAATCCGTGAGACATATATCTATAATATGTATGTTAACAGGGTATTTTAAGTCCCTACAGAATGGTCCCAGAAATTCAAAAATAGATGCTTTCCCAACAGATTCCTCCCTGATGAACCATTTTCTAAACACTACTTACTAATCGGACCAAATCTACCTTATATGGACTAAAAATAGAGTAATTCCAATAGGTAAAAATCCGTGCGACATATATCTATAATTTTTTTGTTAATAAGTTATTTTAATTCTCCAAATAATGGTCCTAAAAATTCAAAAATAGAAGCTTTCCAAACAGATTCTTCCCTGATTAACCGTTTTCTAAACACTACTTACTAATTAGACCATATCTACCTCATATGGACACCAAATTGATTGATTCCAGTTACATAAAATCTGTTAGACATATATCTACAATTTTTATGTTAACAAGTTGTTTTACTTCTCTACAAAATAGTCTTAGAAATTCAAAAACAGAAGCTTTCTTAAAGAATCTTCCCTGATTAACCATTTTCTACAAAATGGTCCCAAAAATAAAAAAACAAAACCATTCCTAACAGATTCTTCCCTGATTAACCATTTTCTGAACACTACTTACTGATCAGACCATATCTACCTCATATGCACTCCAAATTGAGTGATTTTAGTTCCAAAAAATCTGTGAGACATATTTCAATAATTTTATGTTAACAAGTTATTTTTTGTCCCTACAGAATGGTCCCAGAAATTCAAAAATAGAAGCTTTCCCAACAGATTCTTCCCTGATTAACCATTTTCTGAACACAACTTACTAATCAGACCATATCGTCCTCATATGGACTCCAAATTGAGTAATTCCAGTTGGTAAATATCCGTGCGACATATATGTATAATTGTTATGTTAACAAGTTATTACAATTCTCTTCAAAATGGTCCTAGAAATTCAAAAACAGAAGCTTTCCTCACAGATTCTTCCCTGATTAACCATTTTCTAAACACTACTTACTAATCAGACCATATCTACCTCATATGGACTCCAAATTGAGTGATTCCTGTTGCAAAAAATCTGTTAGACATATATATAAAATTTTTATGTTAACAAGTTAATCTAGGTCCTTACAGAATGGTCCAAGAAATTCAAAAACTGAAGCTTTCCGAACAGATTCTTCCCTGATTAACCATTTTCTAAACTCTACTTACTAATAAGACCATATCTACCTCATATGAACTCCAAATTGAGTAGTTCAAGATGTTAAAATTCTGTACGACATATATCTATAATTCTTAAGTTTACAAGTTATTTTAATTCTCTACAAAATGGTCCTAAAAATTAAAAAATAGAAGGTTTCCTAACAGATTCTTTCCTGATTCACCATTTTCTGAACATTACTTACTAATCATTTTATATCTACCTCATATGCACTCCAAATTGGGTGATTCCAGTTGCAAAAAATCTATGAGACATATATCAATATTTTTATGTTAACAAGTTATTTTAGGTCCCTATAGAATGGTCCCAGAAATTCAAAAACAGGAGCTTTCCGGACAGATTCTTCTCTGTTTAACCATTTTCTAAACACTACTTACTAATCAGACCATATCAACCTAATATGAACTCCAAATTGAGTAATTCCATATGGTAAAAATATGTGCGACATATATTTATAATTGTAATGTTAACAAGTTATTTTAATTCTCTATAGAATGGTCCCAAAAATTAAAAAACAGAAACCATCTTAACAAATTCTTCCCAGATTAACCATTTTCTGAACACTACTTACTAATCAGACCATATCTACCTCATATGCACTCCAAATTGAGTGATTCCAATTGCAAAAAATCAGTGAGATATATATCAATAATTTTTATGTTAACAAGTTATTTTAGGTCCCTACAGAATGGTCCCAGAAATTCAAAAACAAAAGCTTTCCCAACAGATTTTTTCCTGATTAACCATTTTCTAAACACAACTTACAAATCAGACCATATCTACCTCATATGAACTCTAAATTGAGTAATTCCAGTTGGTAAATTCTATGCGACATATATCTACAATTTTTATGTTAACAAGTTATTTTAAGTCCTTACAGAATGGTCCCAGAAATTCAAAAACCGAAGCTTTCCGAACAGATTCTTCCCTGATTAACCATTTTCTAAACACTACTTACTAATCAGACCATATCTACCTCATATGAACGCTAAATTGAGTAATTCTAAATGGTAAAAATCCGTACGACATATATCTATAATTGTTATGTTAACAAGTTATTTTAATTATCTACAGAATGGTCCCAAAAATTAAAAAAGAGAAGTTTGCAAACCGATTCTTCCCTGATTAACCATTTTCTGAACATTACTTACTAATCAGACTATATCTACCTCATATGCACTCCAAATTGGGTGATTGCAATACTGAGTTTCCATACACACTATGATTTTACAAACTACACACCATTATTTTACAAACATTTGTACAAAGATACATATTAGTTCTAATCATCTATATCGACTACTTCCGGGGACACTGGTTCGGGTGGCACGTCCACCGGAATCTCAGTTACATCTACGACAGTTACATTTGAAATAACTGGAAGTTGCCCAAGGTAGGGCACCTCGATCCAACGTACAGAGATAATAAGTGTCATAGAGAATATCTGCATATTTATTCTTCTGAACATGATATGGAAATATAGTGAGAATTAAATCCCAGTAAGTTCAACAATAAATCATAATTTACCATCAATATAGTTCATCACGTCATGTTCAGCTGTATAAACTACAGAAAATATCTTTAGGTCACATGAATGCACTTTATCATGCACATGAAAATTATACAGTTATGACATGTATGGCATGAATAACTATTTTTCGAATTTCATATGATGGCTATCCACTTATTCTTACTTCAAGCTACCCCGGTCAGGGTGAGTATTCTCTACTTTTCGGTACGGGCTTATCTCGCTCCGTCCGACATGGCACACTTTCTCTTTCTTTTCTTATTAACATGATCATAACCGTTGGTAGGGCGTCCCCTACTGGTGCACCACACGGATTGCCATGTGACCGTGCTCATTTCTTTTCTTTTCACAATGATAGCCAAAAATATGCTTTCAATAACAAGTATGTTCATCAAAATATAACTATTACCATAAATCATTGGTAATCATGCCATGAACATAACCATTTAAAATATCACTTTATAAAACATTTCCATGTCAAAATTCTATACTAATACCTTGGTAACTGGATAGTAATTGTAGTCTGTAAACAGCGCACCAGAAAAGTTCCCAGGAAAGAGAGGTGGGTCACTAATGGACACGCTTAAGTACCATGTCTTTCCTTGCCAGAGCTTTCCTTAGACATGCACTTTTCACAAATCACAATTTTGTTTTCCAGTAACTAGAATAATTCTTTTCTGATGTGAAAATACTGCAACCACGGAGCATACTAAGATTTTTCAAAACTTCTTGTAAATTTATATGAGTACTAGGGTAAATTCCATGTTAAAAATTACACACTTAAAATGGTAGTAAGTTCATGCAATGGCAATGGCTATGGCTATACTAGTCATTTGTTAAGATTCATCTTCTTTTTAAAATACTAATTTTATTTCTTTATTTTCTTGATGCAGGTTTTCATCCTATCTAACATTCTCTTACTAATCAGAGCATAACTCCCTCAAGTTAACTCTGATGTAGGTGATCTTAGTGTCAATTTCAAGATAAAACAATTATCTAAAACTATTATGTTGAACATTGTAGCGAAATATTAAGAAATCAAGGTGATATTACTCCCTAAATGTACATATTATTTCTTCTCGTGTAGGTTCTGACCTTTACTGACTAATTAGACTATATCTCCCAAATTTGAACTCCAAATTGAGTTATTCCAGTTGGTAAAAATCCATGAGCCCTATATCTATAATTGATATCTTGGCGTACGATTTTAACTCCCTACAGAATATTTCCCAGAAATTCAAAAACTAAAGCTTTAATAACATACTCTGAATAAACATTTTCTGACCTCTGCTTACTAATCAGCTTATATCTACCTCAAATGGACTTCAAATTGAATGATTCCAGTGCCTAAAAATCCATGACACATTTATCTTTAATTCTTATGTTAATAATTTTTTTTAATTGCTTACAGATACTTCTCAGAAATTAAAATACCGAAGCTATCCTAACATATTTTTCCCTGATGACCCATTTTCTGACCTTTGTCTACTAATCGGCTCATATCTCCCTCATATGGACTCCAAATTGAATGATTCCAGTGGCTAAAAATCCATGACATACATATCTTTAATTCTTATGTTAACCATTTATTTTACTTCCCTACCAATAATTCCCAGAAATTAAATTACCGAAGCTATCCTAACATATTCTTCCCTGATGATTCATTTTCTGACCTTTGACTACTAATTAGACCATAGCTACCTCATATGGACTCCAAATGGAATGATTCTAGTGGCTAAAAATCCGGGACACATATATCTTTAATTCATATGTTAACCATTTATTTTAATTCCTTATAGATTGTTCCCAGAAATTAAAATACCGAAACTTAAAATTCTGCCACCCATAGCTATAACCATGCAGAACTATCTACACCAACCTAAGTATTCAAACATACATCACATGCAAGATCAATATGTAACATGATATAGCAACATCATGACCAATCATAAAAGTTCTAAGATCAAAATCTCATACAAATATTATAAGTTTCAAAAGTTTTCTTCAAAAAGAAATATTGTTAAACTTACTTGGAGCACTTAGTCTTCTAGACTTCTCCTTCCTCTTTCTTCCTTTCTTCCTCTCCTTTCCTCACCCTACCTTGCTTCTATTTTTTTCTCTCCCTCCCTTGGACAAAATTCTAATGTTTTAAGGGTGGGTTTTCTTATATAGACCACCAAATAATTCACCTTTCATGATCATGGGTCTACCTTATCACAATTAGGATACACTTTGTTGAATTTTTGGAAAACAAACAACTTATGTTCTTGTCTTCCTCTTCCTTAGTCAAGATATGCATAGGAAAAGGAGATTTGTATTTTGAAAATTATGATAATATGTTCTTAAGATATGGGACAAGGTCCCTTTGATTTAGGGATTCATTTCCATTTTCTTTTGTCTTAAACAAGTATGATAGGTTTGCCTTTTTAGGTAGCAAATTTCTAGCCCTTGAATCTTCATTATTTGGTTGATATTATTTGTGTGGGCTATGAATGTTTTGTCCTAATACCATGTATTATCATACCACTTGCTAAAATTATGAGTGTAGGATATAGATGTTTTTGTCCTAAAGCCTTGTATTATCATGCCACTTGCTTAAGTGATGAATGTAGAATCACACCACTTGCTAAATTTTTTGTCTTAATGCCATGTAACCTAATCTTTATTCTTATTATTATATCATCATCTAATTTATTTTATTTTAGTTTTCCTCTTGGATTTGGCCTTATTCCTACCCATTATGGGCTTGTCCTACCCATTTTCTTTGCTTTGGATAAAATTCTTCCTTTCTTGGTGGGCTTGGTCACATTTTCATAATTTTTGGGCTATTTGTGAAATTACTATATCCTAGTCCAAGTCTATGTTTAATTTCTTGTTTAGGTTATCCAATGGGCTTGCTAGAAACTTATGTGAAGTGGAAAAACTCTATATGAAGTGTCCATAGGTAAAAGCCTAATGTATGGGTAAAGATTTTAAACTTAGTAACTATAGTTCTTGAATTAGGAAAAATTACCCTAATTCAATGTTCTTTGAAAGTTTAAGACCTTTAGTTGTTTCTAAAAATTTATCTTCCTTATCCAAGAATTTTGCATCTCTTTAGTATGTTATTTCTAATTTCTTTCTTATTAGATTTTCCTTCTTTATTTGTTCTCTTAATGTTAGAAACATTTTCTATGCATATACCTAAGGTGAAGAATTTCTAAGGATTATATTTCCTTAGATATCTAAAATATTGTCTAATAAATTTTATTTCCTTAATTAAATTTTTTATGTACCTTTATCAATAAAAGAAACGAAATTAAGGATGTTACATTAGGTCCCTATAGAATAGTCCCAGAAATTCAAAAACAGAAGCTTTGCCAACAGATTCTTCCCTGATTAACCATTTTCTGAACACTACTTACTAATCACACTATCTCTACCTCATATGGACTCCAAATTGAGTGATTCCAGTTGCAAAAAATCTGTTAGACATATATCTACAATTTTTATGATAATAAGTTATATTAGGTCCTTACAGAATGGTACCAGAAATTCAAAAACATAAGCTTTCCGAACAGATTCTTCCCTGATTAACCATTTTCTAAACACTACTTACTAATCAGACCATATCTACCTCATATGAACTCCAAATTGAGTAATTCCAGATGGTAAAATTCTGTACAACATATATCTATAATTGTTATGTTAACAAGTTATTTTAATTCACTACAGAATGGTCCCAAAATTTTTAAAATTGAAGCTTTCCTAACAGATTCTTCCCTGATTAAAAAGTTTCTAAACACTACTTACTAATTAGACCATATCTACCTCATATGGAATCCAAATTGAGTAATTCTAGTTGGTACAAATCCGCGAGACATATTTCTATAATTGTTATGTTAACGAGTTATTTTAATTCCCTACAGATTGGTCCCAGAAATTCAAAAATATAAGCTTTTCCTAACAGATTCTTCCGTGATTAACCATTTTCTAAACACTACTTACTAATTAGACCATATATACCTCGTATGGACTTCAAATTTAGTGATTCCAGTCACTAAAAATCCGTGAAACATATATCTATAATATTTATGTTAACTAGTTATTTTAATTACCTACAGAATGGTCCCAGAAATTCAAAAACAAAAGCTTTCCTAACAATCTGTGAGACATATATCTATAATATGTATGTTAACAAGTTATTTTAAGTCCCTACAGAATGGTCCAGAATACAAAAACAGAAGGTTTCTCGACAGAATCTTCCATGATTAACCATTTTCTGAACACTACTTTCCAATCACACAATATCTACCTCCTATGGACTCCAAATTGAGTAATTCCAGTTGGTAAAAATCTGTGCGACATATATCTATAATTGTTATGTCAACCAGGTATTTTAATTCTCTACAGAATGGTCCTAGGATTTCAAAAATAGAAGCTTTCCTAACAGATTCTTCCCCGATGAACTATTTTCTGAACACTACTTACTAATCACACCATATCTACCTCATATGCACTCCAAATTGAGTGATTCCAGTTACAAAAAATATATGAGACATATATCTATAATTTTTAATTTAACAATTTATTTTAGGTCAATATAGAATGGTCACAGAAATTCAGAAACAGAAGCTTTCCCAACATATTCTTCACTGATTAACCATTTTCTGATCACTACTTACTAAACAGACGATATCTACCTCATATGGAATCCAAATTGAGTGATTACAAGTGGAAAAAGTCTGTGAGACATATATCTATAATTGTTATGTTAAGAAGTTATTTTAAATCTCTACATAATGGTCCCAGAAATTCAAAAACTTAAGATTTCCTAACAGATTCTTCCCTGATTCACCGTTTTCTGAACACTACTTACTAATCAGACCATATATTCCTCATATGGACTCCCAATTGAGTGATTCAAGTTGGTAACCATCAGCGAAATATATATCTATAATTATTATGTTAAACAGTTATTTGAATTCCCTACAGAATGCTCCCATAAATTCAAAAACAAAAGCTTTCCTAACAAATTCTTCCGGGATTAACCATTTTCTGAACACTACTTTCTAAACACACCATATCTACCTCATATGGACTCCAAATTGAGTGATTCGAGTTGCCAAACATCCGTGAAATATATAACAATATTTGTTTTGTTAACAAGTTAATTTAATTCCGTACAGAATGGTCCCATAAATTCAAAAACAAGAGGTTTCCAAACAGATTCTTCCCTGATTAACCATTTTTTGAACACTACTTACTAATCATACCATATCTACCTCACAAGCACTCCAAATTGAGTGATTCCAGCTGCAAACAATCTGTGAGACATATATATATATATAATATGTACGTTAACAGGATATTTTAAGTCCTTACAGAATGGTCCCAGAAATTCAAAAATAGAAGCTTTCCCAACAGAATATTCCCTGATTAACCATTTTCTGAACACTACTTTCTAATCAGACCATATCTACCTCATATGGACTCCAAAATGAGTAATTCCAGTCGGTAAAAATACGTACGACATATTTCTATAATTGTTATGTTAACCATTTATTTTAATTCTCTACAGAATGGTCCTAGAAATTCAAAATTAAAAGCTTCCCTAATAGATTCTTCCCTGATTAAATATTTTCTGAACACTACTTACTAAACATACCATATCTACCTCATATGGACTCAAAATTGAGTGCTTTCAGTTGTAAAAAATCAGTGATATATATATCTATAATTGTTATGTTAAAAAGTTATTTTAATTCCCTACAGAATGGTCCAATAAATTCAAAAACAAAAGCTTTCCTAACAGATTCTTCCGTGATTAACCATTTTCTGAACACTACTTACTAATCACACCATATCTACCTCCTATGGACTCAAAATTGAGTGATTCCAGTTGCTAAAAATCTGTGAGACATATATCTATAATTGGTATGTTAACAACTTATTTTAATCCCCTACAGAATGGTCATAGAAATTCAAAAATAGAAGGTTTCCTAACAAATTCTTCCCTGATTAACAATTTTCTGAACACTTCTTACAAATCAGACCATATCTATGTCATATGGACTCCAAATTGAGTGATTCCATCCGTGAGATATATATCCATTATTTTTATGTTAACAAGTTAATTTAATTCCCTACAGAATGGTCCCATAAATTCAAAAACAAAATGTTTCCAAACAGATTCTTCCCTGATTAACCATTTTCTGAACACTACTTAATAATCAGACCATATCTACCTCATAAGGACTCCAAATTGAGTGATTCCAGTTGTAAAAAATCTGTGAGACATATATCTATAAAGTGTATGTTAACAAGTTATTTTATGTCCCTACAGAGTGGTCCCAGAAATTCAAAAACAGAAGCTTTCCCAACAGAATCTTCCTTGATTAACCATTTTCTGAACCCTACTTACTAATCAGACCATATCTACCTCATATGGACTATAAATTGAGTAATTCCAGTTGGTAAAAATCCATGCGATATATATCTATAATTGTTATGTAACCAGTTATTTTAATTCTCTACAGAATGGTCCTAGAAATACAAAAACCGAAGCTTTCCTAACAGATTCTTCCCAGATTAACCGTTTTCTGAACAATACTTACTAGTCACACCATACCTACCTCATATGGACTCCAAATTGAGTGATTCAAGTTGCAAAACATCCGTGAGATATATATCTATAATTGTTATGTTAAAAATTTATTTTAATACCCTACAAAATGGTCCCATAAATTTAAAAACAAAAGCTTTCCTAACAGATTCTTCCGTGATTAACCACTTTCTGAACACAACTTACAAATCAAACCATATCTACCTCCTATGGACTCCAAATTGAGTGATTTCAGTTGCTAAAAATCTGTGAGACATATATCTATAATTGTTATGTTAACAAGTTATTTTAATCCACTACAGAATGGTCATTGAAATTCAAAAACAGAAGGTTTCCTAACAGATTATTCCGTGATTAACCATTTTCTGAACACTACTTACTAATCAGACCATATCTACATCATATGGACTCCAAATTGAGAGATTCCATTTGCTAAACATCCGTGAGACATATATCTATAATTGTTATGTTAACAAGTTATTTGAATTCCCTACAGAATGGTCCCAGGTATTCAAAAATAGAAGGTTTCCGAACAGATTCTTCTCTGATTAACCATTTTCTGAACACTACATACTAAATAGTTCATATCTACCTCATATGAACTCCAAATTGGGTAATTCTAGATGGTAAAATTCCGTGCGACATATATCTATAATTTTTAAGTTAACAAGTTATTTTAATTATCCACAGAATGGTCCCAAAAATTAACAAACAAAAGCTTTCCTAACAGATTCTTCCCAGATTAACCATTTTCTAAACACTACTTACTAATCAGACCATATCTACCTCATATGCACTCCAAATTGAGTGATTCTAGTTGCAAAAAATCTGTCAGAAATATATCTATAATTTGTATGTTAACATGTTATTTTAGGTCCCTACAGATTGGTCCCAGAAATTACAAAATAGAAGCTTTCCCAACAGATTCTTCCCTTATTAACCATTTCTCAGCACTACTTACTAATCAGACCATTTCTACGTCATATGGACTCCAAATTGAGTGATTTTAGTAGCTAAACATCCGTGATATATATATCTATAATTTTTATGTCAACAATGTATTTTAATTCCCTAGAGAATGGTCCCAGGAAGTCAAAAATATAAGCCATTTAGTGATTACAATTGGAAAAAATCCGTGAGACATATATAAAAAATTGTTATGTTAACAAGTTATTTTAATTCCGTACAGAATGGTCCCAGGAATTCAAAAACAGAAGCTTTCCAAACAGATTCTTCCCTGATTAACCATTTTCTAAACTCTACTTACTAATCAGACGATATAAACTTCATATGGACTCCAAATTTAGTGATTCCAGTTGATAAAAATTTGTGACACATATATCTATAATTGTTATGTTAACAAGTTATTCTAATTCACTACAAAATTGTCCCAGAAATTTAAAAACCGAAGCTTTCATAACCAATTCTTCCCTGATTAACCATTTTCTGAACACTACTTACTAATCAGCCCATATCTACCTCATATGGACTTCAAATTGAGTAATTCCAGTTGTTTAAAATCCATAAAGCATATATCTATAATTGGTATGTCAGCAAGTTATTTTAATTCCCTATATAATGGTCCCAAAAAGTCAAAAACAGAAGCTATCCTAATAGATTCTTCCCTAATTAACCATTTTCTGAACATAACTTATTAATCAGAACATATATACTTCATATGGACTCCCAATTTAGTGATTCCAGTTGATAAAAATTTTTGAGACATATATCTATAATTGTTATGTTAACAAGTTATTCTAATTCCCAACAGAATGGTCCCAAAAATTCAAAAACCAAAGATTTCCGAACAGATTCTTCCCATATTAACCATTTTCTTAACACTACTTACTAATCAGACCATATCTACCTCATATGGACTCCAAATTGAGTGATTCCAGTTGCTAAATATCTGTGACATATATCTCTATAATTTTTATGTTAACAAGTTATTTTAATTCTCAACAGAACGGACCCAAAAACTAAAAAACAGAAGCTTTCCTAACAGATTCTTCCCTGATTAACTATTTTCTCCACTCTACTTACATATCAGACCATATCTACATCATATGGACTCCAAATTGAGTGATTCCAGTTGCAAAAAATATATGAGACATATATATATAATTTTTATGTTAACAAGTTATTTTAGGTCAATACAGAATGGTCCCAGAAATTCTGTAACAGAAGCTTTCCCAACAGATTCTTCCCTGATTAACCATTTTCTGAACACTACTTACTAAACAAACCATATCTACCTCATATGGACTCTAAATTGAGTGCTTCCAGTTGTAAAAAATCTGTGAGACATATATCTATAATTGTTATGTTAAGAAGTTATTTTAATTATCTTCAGAATGGTCCCAGAAATTCAAAAACATAAGATTTCCTAACAGTTTCTTCCCTGATTAACCGTTTTCTGAACACTACTTACTAATCAGACCTTATCTACCTCATATGGACTCCAAATTTAGTGATTCAAGTTGCTGAACATCCGTGAGATATATATCTATAATTGTTATGTTAAAACATTATTTTAATTCCCTACAGAATGTTCCTATAAATTCAAAAACAAAAGCTTTCCTCACAGATTCTTTCGTGATTAACCATTTTCTGAACAGTACTTACTAATCACACCATATCTACCTCCTATGGACTCCAAATTGAGTGATTCCAGTTGCTAAAAATCCATGAGACATATATCTATAATTGGTATGTTAACAAGTTATTTTCATCCCCAACAGAATGGTCATTGAAATTGAAAAACAGAAGGTTTCCTAACAAATTCTTTCCTGATTAACCATTTTCTGAACACTACTTACTAATCAGACCATATCTACGTCATATGGACACCAAATTGAGTGATTCCATTTGATAAACATCCGTGAGATATACATCTATAATTGTTATGTTAAAAATTTATTTTAATTCCCTACAAAATTGTCCCATAAATTTAAAAAGAACAGCGTTCCTAATAGATTCTTCCGTTATTAACCATTTTCTGAACACAACTTACAAATCAAACCATATCTACCTCCTATGGACTCCAAATTGAGTGATTCCAGTTGCTAAAAATCCGTGAGACATATATATATAATTGGTATGTTAACAATGTATTTTTATCCCCTACAGAGTGGTCATTGAAATTAAAAAATAGAAGGTTTCCCAACAGATTCTTCCTTGATTAACCATTTTCCGAACACTACCTATTAAACAGATCATATCTACCTCATATGAACTCCAAGTTGGGTAATTCTAGATGGTAAAATTCCGTGCGACATATATCTATAATTTTTAAGTTAACAAGTTATTTTAATTATCCACAGAATGGTCCCAAAAATTAAGAAAGAAAAGCTTTCCTAACAGATTCTTCCCTGATTAACCATTTTCTGAACACTACTTACTAATTAGACCATATCTACCTCAAATTCACTCCAAATTGAGTGATTCCAGTTGCAAAAAATCTGCCAGATATATATCTATAATTTTTATATTAACAAGTTATTTTAGGTCCCTACAGATTGGTCCCAGATATTACAAAATAAAAGCTTTCCCAACATATTCTTCCCTTATTAACCATTTCTGAACACTACTTACTACTCAGACCATTTCTACGTCATATGGACTCCAAATTGAGTGATTCTAGTTGCTAAACATCCGTGATATATATATATATCTATAATGTTTATGTTAACAACGTATTTTAATTCCCTACAGAATGGTCCCAGAAAGTCAAAAATAGAACCTTTCCTAACAAATTCTGACCTAGTTAACCATTTTCTGAACACTACATACTAATCAGACCATATATACTTGATATGTACTCCACATTTAGTTATTACAATTGGTAAAAATCCCTGAGACATATATGTATAATTGTTATGTTAACAAGTTATTTTAATTCCCTACAGAATGGTTCCAGGAATTCAAAAACAGAAGCTTTCCTAACAATACTTACTAATCAGACCATATCTACGTCATACAGACTTCAAATTGAGTGATTCCATTTGCTAAACATCCGTGAGACATATATATATAATTGTTATGTTAACAAATTATTTTATTTCCCTAGAGAATGGTCCCAGGAATTCAAAAATAGAAGCTTTCTGAACAGATTCTTCTCTGATTAACCATTTTCTGAACACTACCTATTAAACAGATCATATCTACCTCATATGAACTCCAAGTTGGGTAATTCTAGATGGTAAAATTCTGTGCGACATATATCTATAATTTTTATGTAAACAAGTTTTTTTAATTATCCACAGAATGTTCCCAAAAATTAAGAAAGAAAAGCTTTCCTAACAGATTCTTCCCTGATTAACCATTTTCTGAACACTACTTACTAATCAGACATATCTACCTCATATTCACTCTAAATTGAGTGATTCCAGTTGCAAAAAATCTGCCAGATATATATCTATAATTTTTATATTAACAAGTTATTTTAGGTCCCTACAGATTGGTCCCAGATATTACAAAATAAAAGCTTTCCCAACATATTCTTCCCTTATTAACCATTTCTGAACACTACTTACTACTCAGACCATTTCTACGTCATATGGACTCCAAATTGAGTGATTCTAGTTGCTAAACATCCGTGATATATATATCTATAATGTTTATGTTAACAACGTATTTTAATTCCCTACAGAATGGTCCCAGAAAGTCAAAAATAGAACCTTTCCTAACAAATTCTGACCTAGTTAACCATTTTCTGAACACTACATACTAATCAGACCATATATACTTGATATGTACTCCACATTTAGTTATTACAATTGGTAAAAATCCCTAAGACATATATGTATAATTGTTATGTTAACAAGTTATTTTAATTCCCAACAGAATGGTCCCAGGAATTCAAAAACAGAAGCTTTCCTAACAATACTTACTAATCAGACCATATCTACGTCATACAGACTTCAAATTGAGTGATTCCATTTGCTAAACATCCGTGAGACATATAACCATTTTTTGAACACTACTTACTAATCAGACCATATCAACCTCATATGCACTCCAAATTGAGTGATTCTTGTTGGTAAACGTCCGTACGACATAAATTTATAATTGTTATGTTAACAAGTTATTTTAATTCTCAATCGAATGGTCCCAGGAATACAAAAACAGAAGCATTCCTAACAGATTCTTCCCTGATTAAACATTTTCTTTACACTACTTACAAATAAGACCATATATACTTCATATGGACTCCACATTTATTGATTCCAGTTGCTAAAAATCCAAGAGAGATATATCTATTATTGTTATGTTAACAAGTTATTTTAATTCCCTACAGAATGGTCCCTGGAATTCAAAAACAGAAACTTTCCTAACAGATTCTTCCCTGATTAATCATTTTCTAAACACTATTTACTAATCAGACTATATCTACCTCATATGGACTCCAAATTGAGTAATTCTAGTTGGTAAAAGACCGTCCGACATATATCTATAATTGTTATGTTAACAAGTTATTTTAATTCTCTACAGAATGGTCCCAGGAATTCCAAAACAAAAGCATTCCTAACAGATTCTTCCCTGATTAACCATTTTCTTTACACTACTTGCTAATCAGACCATATCTACCTCATATGGACTCCAAATTGAGTGCTTCTAATTGCAAAAATCTGTGAGACATATATCTTTAATTGTTATGTTAACAAGTTATTTTAGGTCCCTATAGAATGGTCCCAGAAATTCAATAACTAAAGCTTTCCCAACAGATTCTTCCCTGACTAACCATTTTCTGAATACTACTTACTAATCAGGCTATTTCTACCATATATGGACTCCACATTGAGTGATTCCAGTTGCTAAACATTCGTGATATATATGTCTATAATTTTTATGTTAACAAGTTATTTTAATTCCCTACAGAATGGTCCTAGAAAGTCAAAAACAAAAGCTTTCCTAACAGATTCTTCCCTAATTAACCATTTTCTGAACACTACTTACTAATCAGACCATTTTTACCTCATATGGCCACCACATTGAGTGATTCCAGTTACTTAAGATCCGTGATAGATATGTCTATAATTCTTATGTTCACAATTTATTTTAATTCCCTACAGAATGGTCCCAGAAAGTCAAAAACATAGGCTTTCCTAACAGATTCTTCCCTAATTAACCATTTTCTTAACCCTACTTACTAATTAGACCCTATATACCTCATATGGACTCCACATTTAGTGATTCCAGTTGGTAAAAATCCGTTAGACATATATCTATAATTGTTATGTTAACAAGTTTTTTAAATTCCCTTCAGAATCGTCCCATAAATTCAAAAACAAAAGCTTTCCTAATAGATTCGTCCCTGATTAACCATTTTCTCAACACTACTTACTAATCAGACCGTATCTACCTCATATGGACTCCAAATTGAGTGATTCCAGTTGAGAAACATCTGTGAGACATATATCTATAGTTTGTATGTTAACAGGTTATTTTAAGTCCCTACAGATTGGTGCCAGAATTTTAAAAACAGAAGCTTTCCCAATAGATTCTTCCCTGATTAACCATTTTCTGAACACTACTTACAAATCAGACCATTTTTACCTCATATAGCCAACAAATTGAGTGATTCCAATAGCTAAACATCTGTGATAGATATGTGTATAATTCTTATGTTCACAATTTATTTTAATTCCCTACAGAATGGTCCCAGAAAGTCAAAAACATAAGCTTTCCTAACAGATTCTTCCCTAATTAACCGTTTTCTGAACACTACTTACTAATTAGACCCTATATACCTCATATGGACTCCACATTTAGTGATTCCAATTGCTAAAAATCCGTGAGACATATATCTATAATTGTAATGTTAAAAATTTATTTTAATACCCTACAAAAGGGTCCCATAAATTTAAAAATAAAAGCTTTCCTAACAGATTCTTCCGTGATTAACCATTTTCGGAATACAACTTCAATATCAAACAATATCTACCTCCTATGGACTCAAAATTGAGTGATTCCAGTTGCAAAAAATCCGTGAGACATATATCTATAATTGGTTTATGAACAAGTTATTTTAATCCCCTACAGAATGGTCATTGAAATTAAAAAATAGAAGGTTTCCCAACAGATTCTTCCCTGATTAACCATCTTCTGAACGCTACTTACTAATCAGACCATATCTACGTCATACGAACTCCAAATTAAGTGATTCCATATGCTAAACATCCGTGAGACATATATCTATAATTGTTATGTTAACAAGTTATTTTAATTCCCTAGAGAATGGTCCCAGGAATTCAAAAATAGAAGCTTTCCCAAAAGATTCTTCTCTAATTAACCATTTTCTGAACACTACTTACTAAACAGACCATATCTACCTCATATGCACTCCAAATTGAGTGATTCCAATTGCAAAAAATCTGCCAGATATATATCTATAATTTTTATGTTAACAAGTTATTTTAGGTCCCTACAGATTGGTCCCAGATATTACAAAATAAAAGCTTTGCCAACAGATTCTTCCCTTATTAACCATTTCTGAACACTACTTACTTCTCAGACCATTTCTACGTCATATGGACTCCAAATTGAGTGATTCTAGTTGCTAAACATCCGTGATATATATATCTATAATGTTTATGTTAACAACGTATTTTAATTCCCTACATAATGGTCTCAGAAAGTCAAAAATAGAACCTTTCCTAACAGATTCTAACCTAGTTAACCATTTTCTGAACACTACATACTAATCAGACCATATATACTTCATATGTACTCCTCATTTAGTTATTACAATTGGTAAAAATCCCTGAGACATATATGTATAATTGTTATGTTAACAAGTTATTTTAATTCCCTACAGAATGGTCCCAGGAATTCAAAAATAGAAGCTTTCCTAACAGATTCTTCCCTAATTAACCATTTTCTGAACTCTACTTACTAATCAGACGATATCTACTTCATATGGACTCCCAATTGAGTAATTCCAGTTGGTAAAAATCTGTGCGACATATATCTATAATTATTATGTTAACAAGTTATTTTAATTCTCTACAGAAGGGTCCCATTAATTCAAAAACAAAAGCTTTCCTAATAGATTCTTCCCGGATTAACCATTTTCTGAACACTACTTACTAATCAGACCACATCTACCTCATATTGACTCCAAATTGAGTGATTCCAGTTGTTTAAAATCTGCGAAACATATATCTATAATTTGTATGTTAACAAGTTAATCTAATTCCCCATAGAATGGTCCCAGAGAGACAAAAACAGAAGCTATCCAAATAGATTCTTCCCTAATTAACCATTTTCTGAACACTACTTACTATTCAGACCATATATACTTCATATGGACTACAAATTTAGTGATTCCAGTTGCTAAAAATCTGTGAGACATATATCTATAATTGTTATGTTAACAAGTTATTCTAATTCCCTACAGAATTGTCCCAGAAATTCAAAAACCAAAGCTTTCCTAACAGATTCTTCCCTGATTAACCATTTTCTAGACACTACTTACTAATCATCCCATATCTACCTCATATGGACTCCAAATTGAGTGATTCCAGTTGTTTAAAATTCGAGAAACATATATCTATAATTGGTATGTTAGCAAGTTATTTAATTTCCCTATAGAATGGTCCCAGTAAGTAAAAAATAGAAGCTATCCTAATAGATTCTTCCCTAATTAACCATTTTCTGAACACTACTTACTAATCAGCCCATATCTACCTCATATGGACTCCAAATTGATTGATTCCAGTTGTTTAAAATCCGTCGAACATACATCTATAATTGGTATGTTAGCAAGTTATTTTAATTCCGTATAGAATGGTCCCAGAAAGTCAAAAACATAAGCTACCCTAATAGATTCTTCCCTAATTAACCATTTTTTGAACACTACTTACTAATCAGACCATATATACTTCATATGGACTCCACATTTAGTGATTCCAGTTACTAAAAATCTGTGAGTCATATATCTATAATTGTTATATTAATAAGTTATTTTAATTCCTTACAGAGTGGTCCCAAAAATTTAATAACCGATGATTTCCTAACAGATTCTTCCTTGATTAACCATTTTCTGAACACTACTTACTAATCAGACCATATCACCCTCATATGGACTCAAAATTGAGTGATTCCAGTTGCTAAATATCCGTGATATATATGTATGTAATTTTTATGTTAACAAGTTATTTGAATTCTCAACAGAATTGTCCTAGAAATTAAAAACCAGAAGCTTTCCGAACAGATTTTTCCTTGATTAACCATTTTCTGAACATTACTTACTAATCAGTCCCTATCTACCTCATATGGACTCCAAATCGAGTGATTCCTTTTGCTTAAAATCCGTACGATATATATCTATAATTGGTATGTTAACAAGTTAATTTAATTCCCTATAGAATGGTCTCAGAAAGTCAAACATAGAAGCTTTCTTTATAGATTCTTCACTAATTAACCATTTTCTGAACACTACTTACTAATCAGACCATATATACTTCATATGGACTCCACAATTAGTGATTCTAGTTGCTAAAGATCTGTGAGACATATATCTATAATTGTTATGTTAACAAGTTATTTAATTCACCATAGACTGGTCCCAGAAATTCAAAAACAGAAGCTTTCCTATCATATTCTTCCCTGATTAGCCATTTTCTTAACACTACTTACTAATCAGACCAAATTTACCTCATATGGACTCCAAATTGAGTGATTCCAGTTGTAAAAAATCTGTGAGACATATATCTATAATATTTATGTTAACAATTTATTTTAGGTCCTTACAGAATGGTCCCAGAATTTCAAAAACAGAAGCTTTCCCAACAGTTTCTTCCCTGATTAACCATTTTTTGAACACTACTTACTAATCAGACATTATCTACCTTATAAGGACACCAAATTGAGTGATTCCAGTTGCAAAACATCTGTGAGACATATATCTATAATTTGTATGTTAACAGCGTATTTTAGGACACTACAGAATGGACCCAAAATTTCAAAAACAGAACCTTTCCCAATAGATTCTTCCCTGATTAACCTTTTTCTGAACACTACATATTAATCAGATAATTTCTACCTCACATGGACTCCAAATTGAGTGATTCCTGTTGCTAAACATCCCTGATATATAGATATATAATTTTTTTTTAACAAGTTATTTTAATTCCCTACAGAATGGTCACAGAAAGTCAAAAACAGAAGCATTCCTAATAGATTCTTCCCTAATTAACCATTTTCCGAACACTACTTACTAATCAGACCATATATACTTCATATGGACTCCACATTTAATGAATCTAGTTGCTAAAAATCCGTGAGACATATATATATTATTGTTATGTTAACAAGTTATTTTAATTTGCTACAGAATGTTCCTAGGAATTCGAAAACAGATCTTTTCCTAACTAATTTTTACCTGATTAACTATTTTCTGAACACTGCTTACTAATCAGACCATATCTACCTCATATGGACTCTAAATTGAGTAATTCTAGTTGGTAAAAATCCGTGCGACATATATCAATAATTGTTATGTTAACAATTTATTTTAATTCTCTACAGAATGGTCCCAAGAATTCAAAAATAGAAGCTTTCTTAACAGATTCTTCCCTCATTAACCATTTTCTGAACACTACTTACTAATCAGACCATATCTACATCATATGGACTCCAAATTGAGTGATTCTAGTTGCAAAGATCTGTGTGACATATATCTACAATTGTTATGTTAACAAATTATTTTAGGCCCCTACAGAATGGTCAAAGAAATTCAGAAACTGAAGCTTTCCTAACAGATTCTTCCCTGACTAACCATTTTCGTAACACTACTTACTCATCAGACAATTTCTACCTCATATGGACACCAAATTGAGTGATTCCAGTTGCTTAAATTCCGTGAGACATATATTTAAAATTGGTATGTTAACAAGGTATATTAATTCCCAACAGAATGGTCCCAGAAAGTCAAAAACAGAAGCTTTGTTTATAGATTCTTCCCTAATTAACTATTTTTTGAACACTATTTAATCATCAGACCATATATACTTCATATGGACTCCACACTTAGTGATTCCAATTGCTAAAAATCCGAGAGAGATACATCTATAATTGTTATGTTAACAAGTTATTTTAATTCCCTACAGACTGGTCCCAGGAATTCAAAAACAGAAGCTTTCCTAACAGATTCTTCCCTGATTAACCATTATCCGAACATTACTTACTAATTAGACCATATCTACCTCATATGGACTCCAAATTGAGTAATTCCAGTTGGTAAAAATCTGTGCGACATATATCTATAATTGTTATATTAATAAGTTATTTTAAGTCTCTACAGAATGGTCCCAGAAATTCAAAAACAGAAACTTCCCTAACAGATTCTTCCCTGGTTAACCATTTTCTGAACACTACTTACTAATCAGACCATATATATCTCATATGGACTCCAAATTGAATTACTCCAGTTGCTAGAAATCTGTGAGACATATATCTATAATTGTTATGTTAACAAGTTATTTTAGGTCCCTACAGAATGGTCCCAGAAATTCAATAACTAAATCTTTCCAAACAGATTCTTCCCTGACTAACCATTTTCTGAACACAACTTGCTAATCAGACCATTTCTACCTCATTTGCACATCAAAAATTGAGTGATTCCAGTTGCTAAATATTCTTGATATATATTGTTATAATTTTTATGTTAACACGTTATTTTAATTCCCCACAGAATGGGCCCAGAAAATAAAAAACAGAAGCTTTCCAAACAGATTCTTCCCTAATTAAATATTTTCTAAACACTACTTACTAATCAGACCATATATACCTCATATGGACTCCACATTTAGTGATTCCAGTTGTTAAAAATCTGTGAGAGATATATCTACAATTATTTTGTTAACAAGTTATTTTAATTCCCTACAAAATGGTCCTAGAAATTCAAAAACAGATGCTTTCCTAACAGATTCTTCTCTGATTAACCATTTTCTGAACACTACTTACTAATCAAACCATATCTAGCTCATATGGACACCAAAACGAGTGATTCCAGTCGCTAAAAATCTGTGAAACATATATATATATATACATATATATATATATATATGTATATATATATATATACATATATATATATATATATACATATATATATATACATATATATACATATATATGTATATATATATATATATATATATACATATATATGTATATATATATATATATATATAATAGTTATGCTAACAAGTTATATTAATTACCTACAGAAAGGTCCCAGAAATTCAAAAATAGAAGATTTCCTTACAGATTCTTCCGTGATTAACTATTTTCTAAACACTACTTACTAATCAGACCATATCTACCTCCAATGGAATCCAAATTCAGTGATTCCAGTTGCAAAAAATCCGCGAGACATATATCTATTATTGTTATGTTAACAAGTTATTTTAATTCCCTACAGAATGGTCCCAGGAATTCAAAAATAGAAGCTTTCCTAACAGATTCTTCCCTAATTAACCATTTTCTGAACACTACTTACTAATCAGACCATCTCTATCTCAGATGGACTCCAAATTGAGTAATTCTAGTTGGTAAATATCCGTGCGACATATATCTATGATTGTTATGTTAACAAGTTTTTTAATTCCCTACAAAATGCTCCCATAAATTCAAAAACAAAAGCTTTGCTAATAGATTCTTCCCTGATTCACCATTTTCTGAACACTACTTACTAATCAGACCATTCTACCTTATATGGACTCCAAATTGAGTGATTCTAGTTGCAAAACATCTGTGAGACATATATCTATAATTTGTATGTTAACAGGTTATTTTAAGTCCCTACAGAATGGACCCAGAATTTCAAAAACAGAAGCTTTCCAATAGATTCTTCCCTGATTAACCTTTTTCTGAACAATACTTATTAATCAGACCATTTCTACCTTATATGGACTCCAAATTGAGTGATTCCAGTTGCTGAACATCCACGATATATATATCTATAATTTTTATGTTGACAAGTTATCTTAATTCCCTACAGAATGGTCCCAGAAAGTCAAAAACATAAGCATTCCTAACTGATTCTTCCCTAATTAACCATTTTCTGAACACTACTTACTAATCAGACCATATATACTTCATATGGACTCCACATTTAATGATTCCAGTTGCTAAAAATCCGTGAGACATATATATATTATTCTTATAATAACAAGTTATTTTAATTCCCTACAGAGTGGTCCTAGGAATTCAAAAACAGAAGCTTTCCTAACTGATTGTTCCCTGATTAACTATTTTCAAAACACTACTTATTGATCAGAACATATCAACCCCATATAGACTCCAAATTGAGTGATTCTAGTTGTACAAATCTGTGAGACATATATCTACAATTCTTATGTTAACAAGTTTTGTAATAACCGTAAAATTTAACAAAAAATCCAATTAAAGGAAATTTAGAATAAAAGAGAGAATTTTGACAATAGAGATAAGAACCAGTGAAAATATGTATATTTATTACATGGATTAAAGAATTACAAAAAAAAAAAGAAATATGAGAATTTATATTTTAGCGCGCTATTAGCAAAAATATTATTATTTATGTAGAAATAATTATGATTTGTTAAAAGTAAGTGGACTTTTAAGTAAAAGAAGTATTTTGTTGCTTAAAATAATTATATCGGCCTCTATCGAATTTTTATGGTATTTTTAGAAATATTCTTTCTTTTAATATGAATAAAGATATTTGTTTTGAAATTTGTTTTAATATGATTTTTATTGAGAAAAATTATGATTTAAGAGTTTAACTAAAGATTTATGAGGAAGGAAATTTTTAGAAATTTTTGGGATATTTTATGATGAAAAATGGAATTTATATGAATTTTTATAAAAAAAAATCCTATTATTAATTATTAATAAATATTATTATATTAAAAAAAAAAAAAAAAAACAAATGTCAGAAACCATAAACGAAGCCGAGTGCAAAATTTCATAAGGAAGAAAAGAAAAAAAAAACGAAAAGGAATAGTAATGAATAGTGAGTGCATAGTAATCTCAAAATTTATCTTTCGATTTGAAGTGCTTAGGGGCTTCCAATCTCAAAACTGAAATTGTTATTGGATTCAGGACGAAGAGTACTTCAATTTTGACCGATCAGTTTTTCAAATCAACCGTTGAATCACTGTAGATCTGAAGTAGAAAATCTCGGTAAAAGGTAAGTTCTGAAAAACCTTACTTAAAGACTTCAAATTAGAAATCTGACACCGTAGATGGGTTCAGAAGCTTGATAAACATTAGAATATGTAATTTTTTCGGTCATTTGGTAACTTTTTATATGGCGGTGAATAGTACTTTTGGCCGTGAATAGTGGCGGATGAATAGTAATTCCGGCGATGAATAGTGACGATGAATAGTGTTTCCGGTGGTGAACAGTACCCGAGCTCATTTAAGGTTTTTGGACCTTCCGGACACGTTTTTGAAGCTTATTTGGTCAAATTCAGACTAGAAACGAGGATTTTAGGGCTGTCCAATCTGGAGCCCTTACCTGTGAGTAGATAATTCTTCCTATAACTTGTTTTTACTCTTCTTGAACTTTTCATTGATAAATGAGTATGATTACATGTTATTTATATGTTCATATGTTTCTGAAATGGTTTGAAATATTTGAAATGATTGAGAAATGATATCTAGTTCAAGAAGAGTATGATTTTTGAAATAGATTTTGAAATGCTTTGGATACGTTATTTCTAAATGCATTTCGCATTACATGGCAAAGAAATTATGATATGCTTATGACATTGATTTATAGAGATATATGATTGCTTAGAGAAAGGGCATATATATGTGATAAACCCTGAATGGGTAATTTATAACAGATGAATTTTTGAAATACATTGAACATGTGATTTTTACATGTATTTCGCATTACATGTCAAAGAAAGTATGTTATACATGTGACATTGATTTTACAGTGATATGGTTGCCTTGGATATGGGCATGATTATATGATTTCTCTGATTGAAAAATTTATAATAAAAGATTTTGTACTGAGACTGAAAGCTCTGTTTGAAATGATATGTAAAGTGATAAGTTGTTGAATATGATTGTATGGCGAATTATTTGATAATGATGCATTGCATATGATGGATATGCACTTTTATACATGTTTATATATTCATATAAAAATATATATGTATTGATGAGAAATGACGAGATTATATGGCTTGAGACGGTATTGTGAAGGTGGTATTAGTGGTAATGTGAGGAGGCAGTAGGGTGATGAACTCACATTCGCTAATTACCTATTGTGATGATGACAGTGGTAATGTGAGGAGGCAGAAGGGTGATGAACTCACATTCCCTGTTGATCTATTGAAGTTGTAGTCAGTGGTAATGTGAGGAGGCAGTAGGGTGATGAACTCACATTCCCTGATTACCTATTGTGATTGTGACTATGGTAATGTGAGGAGGCAGAAGGGTGATGAACTCACATTCCATGTTTATCTATTGAGTATATTGAAAGTTATGACATACTTGAGCATTATATAAAAGAATTGATTTTTATTGCATATCAAATTCGATTTAAGATAAATTTGTATCATATGTGGTTACAGATATTTGTATGTGATTTGAATTGAGATGTTTTGAAATGCGGGTCCCATATGAATGTACTCCTGAATGTAACTTTTCAATATGAGAAACTTTGAAATGAAAAGTACATCCATATGTTGACCTAAGAGGTTATAGGGGGTGTTATCTGCTCACTGAGTTGTAAAACTCACTACACGATGTGGATCTATTTTTCAGATAAAGACACAGAGTTTGGTCCAGCAACCAAATGATCGACTAGAGGTTGTACTCCAGTGGTGAGCCTACATTGTTTCTAGGCTCTCAATGTTTTATAATTGAAAAATATTTGTATTCTAGAGTTGCTCTGAAGGTCACAGGCAGGATCCTTGCTTCTACTGTTACTCTGGTGTTTATAGACGTAAATTGTATATTGTATATGTGTATGAGAACTTATATGTATTGGTTTATATGATAAAGAATGTCATTATGTTCATTTATGGAAAATATATGTGTATGGTATATGGATTTCACGTGCCCTAAATTTTGGGTCGTGACAAGTTGGTATCAGAGCATTAGGTTTCCCTGTGACAATCAGAGCAAAGGATTCTTTAGTAGGACCTTTAGTATCGATATGAGCCGGACATATTTATACTTCAGGTGCTGCTGAGGGATTCTATAGGATTTCAAATTCCTTTCTATTCGAAGTTGTTAAAGTTTATAGTATAAGATAGATTGAATATTGTGACATCTTAAGAGGTATCTATGGATCAATTACAGTTTGAAAGTAAAAGAGATATGCGTCTTAAAGAATTTAAAGAATTGAGACAAATACCAAATATGATGGTTTCTGAATGTGACATCTGTTGTACCGGTTGTCTAGATATGGTAGACTGTGATGTACTATTGAGAATGAATTTGTTGGCATTATGTCATGTCATTTTGAAATGTCACTATAAGGTGATTAAATTCAATATTCTTGGAGAATTTTCTTTCTTGATACAAGGGGATCGTAGTGAGATACCCAGTAATCTAATCTCTGCTTTAACATCCCATAAGTGATTATAGAAAGGTGACAAGAATATTTGACAATGATGAGAGATGTTGATATAAAGTATATCAGTGTAAATCAAGTTCCAGTGGTTAAAAAAAAAATTTCTGATGTAATTCTTGAAGAATTGCCAGGATTACCTCAAAATGTAAAATATAATTTGGTATTGATTTACTTCCTGGAACCCAACCAGTGTCTATACCTCTATATAGAATGGCACCGACTGAACTCAAGGAATTGAAAGATCAGTTGTGACACTTGTTAGACTAGGGATTTATATACCCTAGTACTATTACATGGAGTGCTTCAGTTCTATCTGTGAAAAAGAAAGATGGATCACTATGATTATGCATGGATTATAGACAATTGAATAAAGTGACAATGTGGAATAAATACTCATTACCTCATATAAATGATATATTTGACCAGCTACAAGGTGCTCAACATTTAAAAAAAAATTGAATTGATTTGATATCTGGATCTCATCAATTGAGGATAAGGGAAGAGGATATTAAAAAAAAAATTCTTTTAAGACTCGTTATGGTATTATGAGTTCTTGGTGATGTCATTTAGTCTGACAAATGCCTAGTTGCATTCAAGGACTTGATAAAAAAAAAGAGTATTGAAGCCATCTCTGAATTAATTTGTCATTATAATTATTGATAATATACTAGAATATTTCAAGAGTTCAGAGGATCATAAGAAATATTTAAAGATAGTATTACAAACTCCAAGGGAGTATCAGCTATATGCTAAGTTCTCAAAATATGAATTTTGACTTAGTAATAGTACTTTCTTAAGGTATGTGGCTAGCAAGATAGTATCCAAGATAACCCTAAGAAAGTAAAAGCGGTACAGCAATGCCCACATCTTGCTACAGTTACAGATGAAGATTCAAGTCCAATTTGTGCTTTCTACTGTGGTCTGTTGTCCATTCTATTTGAGTTGTGATTGGATCAGGTACATGAACATATGCTTGTAAAGCATCAATCAACTCCTCAGCATCTGAAGCTGAGATGAGAATTCGTCGTGCTGAGTGTGGGATAAACCTTTGTTCTACAGCATGATCAAGGAAAGATAACAAACCATCAAAGAAGTGATTAACATTTAACAAATCTATTGGTTTGTGATGCATATTCAGTTGTGCCCAAGAGACTATTTGGAAAATTTCTTCTAAAGTACCAAAACCCCCTGGTAAGGCAATGAAGGCATCAGCATTACTCATCATTCTAGCCATGCGTTCATGCATGGAAGCTACTCTATACTCTTCCCCAATTGTCTTTCCTACGATATTAGATACAGCTAGAGCTGTAGGAATAATACCTAGAACTTGGCATCCTCCTACATGTACAGCTGTAGACACACATCCCATTAACCCACGGTTACCTCCACCATAGACTAGATGAATTTTTCTCCTGGCCAGCACCATACCCAGAGTTTGTGCTGCTTTCACATATTCCCCATCTTTTCCAGGACTGGAACCACAAAAGACACAGATATTTCGAAACTGACAGAATGCGGTTCCTTCCATAATTTCTATCACCTTAACTCTGAGTATGAAAATAAAGATACTAATGTAGAACTCATAGAAGGGCATATTTATAATAGCTATGCGAATAGGCCGGATATTATTAGAACAACTATGTGAGTGATTGGTGAATATCAGCTAAATTAAAAAAAAAAAAAAAAAAAATTTCAAAAATGACGGCAAGCATGTATATGTACAGTAGTTATGACTTTGACTCATATTAAGCACATAAAGAGCATAAGATAAGATATCACCAGAAATCTATTTTTTTTCTTGTTGTCTTTGATGAAGCATTGATGTCTTGATTTTTGTAGAAAAGTTGTAGGTGATGCCGTCATTGTAAAAAAAAAAAATGAAAATGAAAATGCAAACCAATTAATTGTTGAAGAGGAACAATCAAATGGTTTATTTTGTTTTCTCAATATTTTTGCCAATCGACTATTGGTTTATAAGTCGATTAACTATTTTGAGAAATTTTAATTTGGACTGGTTATTTACAGTTGATTGATTATATATATTTGAAACAACCAACTGCATCCTACCAGTTAACTATGTGCTCTCGTTCTTCACAGACTTTATAAGCTCAGAGATATCTCTTTTTCAAATGATATGCTTCCGCCGAATAACAATATCTTTGTATTAAATATTGGCACATATATTCAAAATTTGCGGCCACCGATTTTTGTCGAAATCGTAGATAGATTTTGTTTATAGATTTTCAAGAATTATGGCCACCGATTTTAATGCTTTTCAATGTTTGTCCAAATTTTTGACTTTCTATTTTGGCACCATTCTCTATTGTGCTTTTCGTCTGTTTCACTGCATTCTCCCTCATTAACGGTTGGCATTAAATGCAAGGTTTTTTTTTTCCTCATTTCAAGGAAAGATAATTTCTAATATTTGGAACTCAGTTATTATGGTGTTCAACTGATTATTGGATTAAAGTAATAGAAATTTTGAAAAGACTAGATGGATGATGATGTAATGGTGTTTTGACGAATATAATCAAAGAAATTAACGGTGTTGAAGTTTTTGAAGAGTAAAATATGAAAAGTAAGATTTAAGATAATCTCAAAATTTTTAATTTGAACAGATGAAGAATATTTTGAGAATCATCTCTGAGAATAATGTAAGTGATTAAAATATTTATGTTAAAGATTTATACCATGCTAAACTGAGTCTAGTATTTAGAATGTAAATTATGTTGATATTGGAAATTCACGTATGGATAATTGTTGAGAAAGGAGATTTCAGAGGAAGTCATAGATTGTGAATATGGATTACCCAAGGTAATAAGGATATACTGAGATAAAAACAAAATGGTACTAGTATAATGGTAAAAAGAAGATACAAGTGGAATTTTTTTTTTATTGGCGGGTATGTTGACAAGTACAAATTGAATATATTATCTCAAGAGAGTTATTCAGAAAGTCTAAGGATATTTATTATATTATAGTATAACTGATACTAAATTTAAATGATGTGTTTATACATTAGAAGTTATGCTTTACGTAACTTTATATTATTGTGGTGAAAGTTTAGAGAAATTAATTGTCCTTAGTTGAACTTGCTCATAGCAGTAATTATCATGCCAATATACAATGGCATCATTTGAAGTTTTACATGAACATCATAGGTTTCTTAATATGTGAGTGCATTGAGAACAGTTAAACTTTGGAAATATAATTTGGAATAACATGCAATACATAAAATATAAATTATCTAAATTTATGATGTTAGCTTGGAAAGCATGCTTCAAGCATATGTTTTAGCAGGATTTGTCTATAATAAAATGATATTAGAAGATTTAAACCTTATGTAAGAGGTGTTACAAATGTTCTGTTAAATAACTCAGTGGAGTTATATTTATTATAAGATGTCATTGATAAAGTGAAATTGATTAAGAAAAAGAATACTGGAAACTCAATACAAGTCAAAAGTTTACAAGGACTATGAATATTGAGCACTAGGAATTTTCAGTTGGTGATTATATATTTTTTAATGACTCACCAATGAAAGAGGTAATGAGATTTGGAAAGAAAGGGAAGTTACCCTCTCGGTATATAGAATTATTTGAATTCTTGATAGGATCGGTTTACCACTTGCATTGGATAATGTTTATCCAGTTTTTCATGTGTCTATACTACGGAAATATTTACCGGATTCTACACATGTTATACAGTGTCCATAGATTCAGTTACAGAAAGATTTAACCTAAGAGGAACAACCAGTAGCAATAGTGGACAGATAAGTAAGGAAGTTATGGTTAAAAGAAATACCTATAGTAAAGGTGATATGGAAAAAAAAATCATTCTTTTGAGAAAGCTACTTGGGAAAGAGAGGAGGATATACGGCCAAATATCCGTATTTATTTGAACAATGAGGTTAGTGTTTATCTGCAACAGTGGTGATGAAATTCGGAGACCGAATTTCTTTAAGGGGGGAAGAATGTAATAACCGTAAAATTTAACAAAAAATCCAATTAAAGGAAATTTAGAATAAAAGAGAGAATTTTGACAATAGAGATAAGAACCAGTGAAAATATGTATATTTATTACATGGATTAAAGAATTACAAAAAAAAAAAGAAATATGAGAATTTATATTTTAGCGCGCTATTAGCAAAAATATTATTATTTATGTAGAAATAATTATGATTTGTTAAAAGTAAGTGGACTTTTAAGTAAAAGAAGTATTTTGTTGCTTAAAATAATTATATCGGCCTCTATCGAATTTTTATGGTATTTTTAGAAATATTCTTTCTTTTAATATGAATAAAGATATTTGTTTTGAAATTTGTTTTAATATGATTTTTATTGAGAAAAATTATGATTTAAGAGTTTAACTAAAGATTTATGAGGAAGGAAATTTTTAGAAATTTTTGGGATATTTTATGATGAAAAATGGAATTTATATGAATTTTTATAAAAAAAAAATCCTATTATTAATTATTAATAAATATTATTATATTAAAAAAAAAAAAAAAAAACAAATGTCAGAAACCATAAACGAAGCCGAGTGCAAAATTTCATAAGGAAGAAAAGAAAAAAAAAAACGAAAAGGAATAGTAATGAATAGTGAGTGCATAGTAATCTCAAAATTTATCTTTCGATTTGAAGTGCTTAGGGGCTTCCAATCTCAAAACTGAAATTGTTATTGGATTCAGGACGAAGAGTACTTCAATTTTGACCGATCAGTTTTTCAAATCAACCGTTGAATCACTGTAGATCTGAAGTAGAAAATCTCGGTAAAAGGTAAGTTCTGAAAAACCTTACTTAAAGACTTCAAATTAGAAATCTGACACCGTAGATGGGTTCAGAAGCTTGATAAACATTAGAATATGTAATTTTTTCGGTCATTTGGTAACTTTTTATATGGCGGTGAATAGTACTTTTGGCCGTGAATAGTGGCGGATGAATAGTAATTCCGGCGATGAATAGTGACGATGAATAGTGTTTCCGGTGGTGAACAGTACCCGAGCTCATTTAAGGTTTTTGGACCTTCCGGACACGTTTTTGAAGCTTATTTGGTCAAATTCAGACTAGAAACGAGGATTTTAGGGCTGTCCAATCTGGAGCCCTTACCTGTGAGTAGATAATTCTTCCTATAACTTGTTTTTACTCTTCTTGAACTTTTCATTGATAAATGAGTATGATTACATGTTATTTATATGTTCATATGTTTCTGAAATGGTTTGAAATATTTGAAATGATTGAGAAATGATATCTAGTTCAAGAAGAGTATGATTTTTGAAATAGATTTTGAAATGCTTTGGATACGTTATTTCTAAATGCATTTCGCATTACATGGCAAAGAAATTATGATATGCTTATGACATTGATTTATAGAGATATATGATTGCTTAGAGAAAGGGCATATATATGTGATAAACCCTGAATGGGTAATTTATAACAGATGAATTTTTGAAATACATTGAACATGTGATTTTTACATGTATTTCGCATTACATGTCAAAGAAAGTATGTTATACATGTGACATTGATTTTACAGTGATATGGTTGCCTTGGATATGGGCATGATTATATGATTTCTCTGATTGAAAAATTTATAATAAAAGATTTTGTACTGAGACTGAAAGCTCTGTTTGAAATGATATGTAAAGTGATAAGTTGTTGAATATGATTGTATGGCGAATTATTTGATAATGATGCATTGCATATGATGGATATGCACTTTTATACATGTTTATATATTCATATAAAAATATATATGTATTGATGAGAAATGACGAGATTATATGGCTTGAGACGGTATTGTGAAGGTGGTATTAGTGGTAATGTGAGGAGGCAGTAGGGTGATGAACTCACATTCGCTAATTACCTATTGTGATGATGACAGTGGTAATGTGAGGAGGCAGAAGGGTGATGAACTCACATTCCCTGTTGATCTATTGAAGTTGTAGTCAGTGGTAATGTGAGGAGGCAGTAGGGTGATGAACTCACATTCCCTGATTACCTATTGTGATTGTGACTATGGTAATGTGAGGAGGCAGAAGGGTGATGAACTCACATTCCATGTTTATCTATTGAGTATATTGAAAGTTATGACATACTTGAGCATTATATAAAAGAATTGATTTTTATTGCATATCAAATTCGATTTAAGATAAATTTGTATCATATGTGGTTACAGATATTTGTATGTGATTTGAATTGAGATGTTTTGAAATGCGGGTCCCATATGAATGTACTCCTGAATGTAACTTTTCAATATGAGAAACTTTGAAATGAAAAGTACATCCATATGTTGACCTAAGAGGTTATAGGGGGTGTTATCTGCTCACTGAGTTGTAAAACTCACTACACGATGTGGATCTATTTTTCAGATAAAGACACAGAGTTTGGTCCAGCAACCAAATGATCGACTAGAGGTTGTACTCCAGTGGTGAGCCTACATTGTTTCTAGGCTCTCAATGTTTTATAATTGAAAAATATTTGTATTCTAGAGTTGCTCTGAAGGTCACAGGCAGGATCCTTGCTTCTACTGTTACTCTGGTGTTTATAGACGTAAATTGTATATTGTATATGTGTATGAGAACTTATATGTATTGGTTTATATGATAAAGAATGTCATTATGTTCATTTATGGAAAATATATGTGTATGGTATATGGATTTCACGTGCCCTAAATTTTGGGTCGTGACAAGTTTTTTTCTGTCCCTACATATTGGTCCCAGAAATTCAAAAACTGAAGCTTTCCCAACAGATTCTTCTCTGACTAACCATTTTCGGAACACTATTAACTAATCAGAACATTTCTATCTCATATGGACTCCAAATTGAGTGATTCCAGTTGCTAAACATCCGTGATATATATGTCAATAATTTTTATGTTAACAATTTATTTTAATTCCTTATAGAATGGTCCCAGAAAGTAAAAAACAGAAGCATTCCTAACAAATTCTTCCCTAATTAACCTTTTTCTGAACACTACTTATTAATCAGACCATTTCTATCTCATATTGCCTCCAAATTGAGTGATTCCAGTTGCTAAATATCCGTGATAGATATATCTATAATTTATATGTTAACAATTTATTTTAATTCCTTACAGAATGGTCCCATAAATTCAAAAATATAAGCTTTCCTAACAGATTCTTCCCTAATTAACCATTTTCTGAAAACTACTTACTAATTAGAACATATATACCTCATATGGACTCCACATTTAGTGATTCCAGTTGCTAAAAATCCGTGACACAAATATCTATAATTGTTATGTTAACAAGTTATTTTAATTCGCTAAAGAATTGTCCCAGAAATTCATAAACAGAAACTTTCCTAACCGATTCTTCCCTGATTAACCATTTTCTGAACACTACTTACTAATCAGACCATATCTACCTCATATGTACTCAAAATTGAGTGATTCCATTTGCAAAAAATCTGTGAGACATATATCTATAATTTTTATGTTAACAAGTTATTTTAGGTCCCTACAGAATGCTCCCAGAAGTTCAAAAACAGAAGCTTTCCCAACAGATTCTTCCCCGATTAACCATTTTCTGAACACAACTTACTAATCACACCATATATACTTCATATGTACTCCACATTTAGTGATTACAATTGCTAAAAATCCGTGAGACATATATCTATAATTGTTATGTTAACAAGTTATTTTAATTCCCTACAGAAGGGTCCCAAAAATTCAAAAACAAAAGCTTTCCTAAAAGATTCTTCCGTGACTAACCATTTTCTGAACACTACTTACTAATCACACCATATCTACCTCATAGGGACTCCAAATTCATTGATTCGTGTTTCTAAATATCCGTGAGACATATATCTATAATTGTTATGTTAATAGGTTTTTTAAATTCCCTACAGAATTGTGCTATAAATTCAAAAACAAAAGCTTTCCTAACAGATTCTTCGCTAATTAACCATTTTCTGAACAATACTTACTAATCAAACCATATCTACCTCATATGGACTCCAAATTGAGTGATTCCAGTTGAAACAAATCTGTGAGACATATATCTATAATTTGTATGTTAACAGGTTATTTTAAGTCCCCACAGAATGGTCCTAGAAATTCAAAAACAGAAGATTTCCTAACAGATTCTTCCGTGATTAACCATTTTCTGAAGACTACTTACTAATCAGACCATATCTATCTTATATCGACTCCAAATTCAGTGATTCCAGTTGCTAAAAATCCGTGAGACATATATCTATAATTGTTATGTTCACAAGTATTTTAACGTCCCTTCAGAATGGTCCAATAAATTCAAAAACAAAAGATTTCCTAACAGATTCTTCCCTAATTAACCATTTTCTAAACATTACTTACTAATCAGACCACATCTACCTCATATAGACTCCAAATTGAGAGATTCCAGTTGAAAAAAATATGTGAGACATATATCTATAATTTATATGTTAACAGGTTATTTTAAGTCCCTACAGAATGGAACCAAATTTTCAAAAACAGAAGCTTTCCTAATAGATTCTTCCCTGATTAACAATTTTCTGAACACTACTTATTAATCAGACCATTTCTACCTCATATGGACTCCAAATTGAGTGATTCTAGTTGCTAAACATCCATGATATATATATCTATAATTTTTATGTTAACAAGTTATTTTAATTCCGTACATACTGGTCCCAGAAAGTCAAAAACAGAAGCATTCCTAACAGATTCTTCACTTATTAACCATTTTCTAAACAATACTTACTAATAAGACCATATATACTTCATATGGACTCCACATTTAATGATTCCAGTTGCTAAAAATCGGAGAGAGATATATCTATTATTGTTATGTTAACAAGTTATTTTAATTCCCTACAGAATGGTCCCTGGAATTCAAAAACAGAAGCTTTCCTAAGTGATTCTTCCCTGATTTATCATTTTCTGAACACTACTTACTAATCAGAGTATATCTACCTCATATGGACTCCAATTTGAGTAATTCTAGTTGGTAAAATTCCGTTCGACATATATCTATAATTGTTATGTTAACAAGTTATTTTACTTCTCTACAGAATGGTCCCAGGAATTAAAAAACAGAAGCATTCCTAACAGATTCTTCCCTGATTAACCATTTTCTTTACACTACTTATTAATCGTACCATATCTACCTCATATGGACTCCAAATTGAGTGATTCTAGTTGCAAAAATCTGTGAGACATATATCTATAATTTTTATGTTAACAAGTTATTTTAGGTCCCTACAGAATGGTCCCAGAAATTCAATAACTAAAGCTTTCCAAACAGATTCTTCCCTAACTAACCATTTTCTGAACACTACTTACTAATCAGACAATTTCTACCTTATATGGACTCCACATTGAGTGATTCCAGTTGCTAAACATCCGTGATATATATGTCTATAATTTTTATGTTAACAAGTTATTTTAATTCCCTACAGAATGGTCCTAGAAAGTCAAAAACAGAAGCTTTCCTAACAAATTCTTCCCTAATTAACCACTTTCTGAACACTACTTTCTAATCAAACCATTTTACCTCATATGGCAACCAAATTGAGTGATTCCAGTTGCTAAACATCCGCGATAGATATGTCTATAATTATTATGTTCACAATTTATTTTTATTCCCTACAGAATGGTCCCAGAAAGTCAAAAGTATAAGCTTTCCTAACAAAGTCTTCCCTAATTAACCATGTTCTGAACACTGCTTACTAATTAGACCCTATATACCTCATATGGACTCCACTTTTAGTTATTCCAGTTGCTAAAAATCCGTTAGACATATATTTATAATTGTTATGTTAACAATTTTTTTAAATTCCCTACAGAATGGTCCCATAAATTCAAAAACAAAAGCTTTCCTAATAGATTCTTCCCTGATTAACCATTTTCTGAACACTACTTACTAATCAGACCATATCTACCTCATATGGACTCCAAATTGAGCGATTCCAGTTGAGAAACATCTGTGAGACATATATCTATAATTTGTATGTTAACAGGTTATTTTAAGTCCCTACATAATGGAGCCAGAATTTTAAAAACGAAGCATTCCCAATAGATTCTTCCCTGAATAACCATTTTCTGAACACTACTTACTAATTAGACCATATCTAGCTCATTTGGACTCCAAATTGGGTTATTCCAGTTGCTAAACATCCATGATATATATATCTATAATTTTTTTGTTAACAAGTTATTTTAATTCCCTACAGAATGGTCCCCGAAAGTCAAAAACAGAAGCATTCCTAACAGATTCTTCCCTAATTAACATTTTTCTGAACACTACTTACTAATCAGACCATTTCTACCTTATATAGACTCCAAATTGAGTGATTCCAGTTGCTAAACATCCGTGATATATATGTCTATAATTTTTATGTTGACAAGTTATTTTAATTCCCTACAGAATGGTCCCAGAAAGTCAAAAACAGAAGCTTTCCTAACAAATTCTTCCCTAATTAACCATTTTCTAAACACTACTTACTAATCAGACCAATTCTACCTCATATGGCCTCCAAATTGAGTGATTCCAGTTCCTAAACATCCGTGATAGATATGTCTATAATTTTTATGTTAACAATTTATTTTAATTCCCTACAGAATGGTCTCAGAAAGTAAAAAACATAAGCTTTCCAAACAGATTCTTCCCTAATTAACCATTTTCTGAACACTACTAACTAATTAGACCATATATACCTCATATGGACTCCACATTTAGGGATTACAGTTGCTAAAAATCTGTGAGACATATATCTATAATTGTTATGTTAACAAGTTATTTTAATTCCCTATAGAATTATCCCAGAAATCCAAAAACATAAGCTTTCCTAACATATTCTTCCCTGATTAACCATTTTCTGAACACTCCTTACTAATCAGACCATTTCTACCTCATATGGACTCCAAATTGAGTATTTCCAGTTGGTAAAAATCCGCGAGACATATATCTTTAATTGTTATGTTAACGAGTTATTTTAATTCCCTACAGAATGGTCCCAGAAAATCAAAAACTGAAGCTTTCCTAACATATTCTTCCGTGATTAACCATTTTCTAAACACTACTTACTAATCAGACCATATCTATCTCATATGGACTCCAAATTGAGTGATTCCAGCTGTTAAAAATTTGTGAAACATATATATATAATATTTATGTTAAGATGTTTTTTTAATGACCTACATAATGGTCCCAAAAATTAAAAAACAGAAGCTTTCCTAACAGATTCTTCCGTGATTAACCATTTCCTGAACACTACTTACTAATTAGACCATATCTAGCTCATATGGACTCCAAATTGAGTGATTCCAGTTGCTAAACATCCGTTTGATATATATCTATAATTGTTATGTTAACATGTTATTTTAATTCCCTACAGAATGGTCCCATAAATTCAAAAACAAAAGCTTTCCTAACAGATTCTTCCCTGATTAACCATTTTCTGAACACTACTTACTAATCAGACCATATCTTCCTCATATGGACTCCATATTTAGTGATTCTAGTTAAAAATCCGTGAGACATATATCTATAATTGTTAGGTTAACAAGTTATTTTAATTTCCTACAGAATGGTCCCCGAAATTCTAAAACATTAGCTAAAAATTTTGCCAACCATAGCCATACCTATGCAGAACTATCTTCACCAGCCTAAGTATTCAAACATACATCACATGCAAGAATAATATGTAACATGAGAAAGCAACATCCATGACCAATCATCAAAGTTCTTAAGAACAAAATGCCATATAAATGTTACAAATTTCAAAACTTTTCTTCAAATAGAAATATTGTTAAACCTACCTAAGAATCTCCCTAGCTCACTTAGTGAATTTGTTTTCTTGTTTCCCCTTGAAAGAAGTATCAAGATTCTTCCCTTCCCTTAGCTTTTCTAGCAACTTAAATAAGAGAAGGAGGGTGAGTTTTTGAACCTCAAGGATGAAGAAGAAAAATGAATTCAAGTAGAGATTAAGTTAACTTACCTTGAGTACTTAGCCCTCTAGACTTCTCCTTCTTCTTCCTTCGTTTCTTCTCCTCTCTTTCTCTCCTTTCCTCTCTCTACCTTGCTTCTATTTCAATCTCTTCCTCACTTGGATGAAATTAAAATGTTATAGGGGTGGGTTTTGCTTAAATAGACCATCAAATAATTCATCTTTCATGATCATGGGTCTACCTTATCACAATTAGGGTATACTTGGTTGAATTTTTGAAAAGCAAACAACTTTTGTTCTTGTCTTCCTCTTCCTTAGTCAAGATATGCATAGCAAAAGGAGATTTGTATTTTGAAAATTATAATGATATGTTCTTAAGATAAGGGACAAGGTCCCTTTGATTTAGGGATTTATTTCCATTTTCTTTTGTCTTAATCAAGTATGATAGGTTTGCCTTTTTGGGTGGCAAATTTCTAGCCCTTGGATCTCCATTATTTGGCTGAAATTATTTGTGTGGGATTGTAATGTTTTGTCCTAATGCCATGTATTATCATACCACTTGGTAAAATTACGAGTGTAGAATATAGATGTTTTGTCCTAATGCCATGTATTATCATTCCACTTGCTAAAATTATGAGTGTAGGATATAGATGTTTTGTCCTAATGCCTTGTCACCTATCTTGATTACACCATTATTTCATCCCTTTATTTTTATTTTTATTTTTCCTCTTGGGTTTGGGCTCATTCTTGCCCATTTTCTTTACTTTGGTTAAAATTCTACCTTTCGTAATGGGCTTGGTCACATTTTCATGATTTTTGGGCTACTGGTCCAATTCTTATATCCTAGTCCAAGTTTATGTTTTATTTCTTCATTGGGCTATCCTATTGGCTTGCTAAAAATTCATGTGAAGTAGAAAAATTCTATATGAAGTGTCTATCGGTGAAAGCCCAATTTATGGGTGGAGATACAAACTTAGTAACTTTTGCTCTTAAATTAAGAAAAATTACCCTATTCCAATCTTCTTGACATTTTAAGACCTTTACTTACTTCACAAAAATTTATCTTCCTTGCCTAAGTTCTTTAGCATGCTTCTTTCTAATATTTCCTCTTAAGTTTTCTTTCTTTACCTATTCCATTAATATAAGAACATTTCTATACATAGACATAAGGTGAAGAATTTCTAAGGATTATATTTCCTTAGATATCTAAAAATTGTCTAATAAATTTTATTTCCTTAATTAAATATTTATGTACCTTTATTAATAAAAGAAAAGAAATTAGAGATGTTACTTTGAATACTTTTGTACTTTTATTAATACATGAAACGAAATTAGGTATGTTACATTGAACCCCAAGGAAGAAGAGAAAAGATGGATTCAAGTGGAGATTAAGCTAACTTACCTTGAGTACTAGTCCTTTAGACTTCTTATTCTTCCTTCCTCTCTTCCCCTCTCTTTCTCTCCTTTCCTCACTCTACCTTGCTTTTGTTTTTCTCTCTCCCTTACTTGGACGAAATTCTAATGATATAAGAGTGGTTTTTTGCTTAAATACATTATCAAGTGTTCCTTCTCTCATAATTATAGGTCTACCTTAACACAATTAGGATGCACTTGGCTGCTTTTGGGGGGAAGAAAAATCATGTTCTTGTCTTCCTCTCCCTTAGTCAAGATATGCATAGCAAAAGGAGGATTTGTTATTTGAAAATTATGATAAAATGTTCTTAAGACAAAGGGCAAGGTCTCTTTAATTTAGGGATTCGTTTCTTTTTTCTTTTGTCTCACTCAATTATTGTAGATTTGCCTTTCTAAGTGGCAAATTTCCAGTCCTTGAATCTCCCTTGCTTGGCTAAAATTATTTTGTGTAGGATAGGGATGCTTTGTCCTAATGCCATGTATTATTACCTACTATATCATCACATGGCTTGTTGAAATTATAAGTGTAGGATATAGATGTTTTGTCATAATGCCATGTATTATTACCTACTATTTCATCACATGGCTTGCTGAAATTATGAGTGTAGAATATAGATATTTTGTCCTAATGTCATGTGACATAATCTTGATTATTATTACACTACTATTTCATCACATGGTTCTTTTTTTTTTCATCTTGGATTTGGGCTCATTCTTGCCCATTTCCTTTGCTTTGGCTGAAATTCTACCTCTTATGGAGGGCTTGGTCACATTTTCATGATTTTTGGGCTATCGGTCAAACTTCTATATACTAATCCAATTTTATGTTATATCTCTTGCTTGGGCTATCCAATTGGTTTGCTAGAAACTCATGTGAAGTGGAAAAACTCTATGAAGTGTCCATAGGTGAAGGCCCAATATATAGGTGGAGATGTTAAACTTAGGAATTCTAACTCTTGAATTAGGAAAAATTACCCTAATCCAATCTTCTTAAATTTTTAAGACATTTACTTACTTCCAAAAATCTATCTTTCTTACCCAAGAATTTCGCCTCTTTTTAAGATGTTATTTCTAATTTTTCCTATTAGGTTTTCTCTCTTTACCTATTCCTTTAATGTTAGGAACATTTTCTATGCATACACATAAGGTGAAGAATTTATAAAGCTTATATTTTTTTTAGATATCTAAAAATTGTTTAATAAGTTTTATTTTCTTAATTAAACATTTATGTACCTTTATTAATAAAAGAAATGAAAATAAGGATGTTACAGTTTTCAAAACAATTTGAGCATAACCAATGGCCACTATTAAAAAGATTAACTTCCTGCCATAAGTTTGAAACAGTGTTAAAATAAGTTGTGACATCCATATCTGATTGGGTTAGGTTCCTGGCTCTGTTTCCTAGTTCAAACAGCTCAGATGAGTTTTCAATGTCTGAATATTGTCATTTTGCCACTTCCCACATATATTTAGTAGTTCTATAACACATAATGCTCTTATCTTTTCCTCTATAGAGTTTATCGACCGAGCCATGACTAAGGAGTTTTGGGCATCCCAAGTCTGGAAAGAACAATTAGATTCTGGTGGTTTTGTTGCTAATCCATCTAATTACCTATATATTTTCCATCCAATGTGTTTTTTATGTCGTTTTGTTCCAAAATTGCCCCTAAAACCCTAGACTTATATAGACCATATGATAGAGAAAGAGGGGACGGCGAAATAGACTGAGGAGAGGCATTTTTGGAGGAGAGGAAGCCATTTTGGAGAGAAAGCTTGGAGAATCTTAAAGGATCATCACCATTGTTGCTGCCAAGTGTTCATCTCCAGAGTTCTTCATCTCTTCTCCTTAGCTTTCTTTTTCTACAGTTTATTCCGATTTTGTATTCATGTATTCAGTTGAGATAATAGTTGTTCTTATTTCCATTATGAACTAATTCATTTTTGCTAAGGCTGTGATGTAGTTGAATCAAGAAAATATGATTTCTTTTGTTATGGTTATATGAGTTCATTGTCTTCAAGTTGAGTATTTATTTCCATGCTTAATGCTTCTAAATTTCTGGCCAAGATTTAGATGATTTGTTGCATTATATTGAGACCGAGAGGAGATGTGTAATGAATGCTTCTTGTCATAAATACCATATGTTGAATGCGAGTGTGAGACCTAAGACATGATGTATGTGGTTATTCTAGGAATTCCATAAATCATAATGTGCTTGTTTGTGATTAAATCTTCATAGAAATATAGTTGGTTATCATAGATAAGTAATTCTAATATAACTCGAGAGAGAGTATTCGATAAGTTTTGGTTTTTCAACCATCACTTTTAGCTTTGATTCTCATATAACATGACTTGAAATCGGATTGAATTGATTCAGTGAAATCAAATGCCTTAGCATTTTTAATCATTTGTGAACAACATTCAATTGTGTTCTTTGCATTTATTTATAAGTTAATTTGCCTTTTAAACAATTTCAACAATTTGGTTTTCAAATAAAATTAGGATTAGTCAATTTCGATACTTAGTAACGTCATTCCTTGTGGGTTCGATATCCGTACTTTTGTACACTTTATTACTTGAACGATTCGTGCACTTGCGAAAATAAGCATCAAGTTTTTGGCGCCGTTGCCGAGGAATGGTTTAATTATTAATATCGATACTACCTAATCTTAGTTTTAATTTGATGTTAATTTGCTTTATCATTGTTTCATTTTTTCTTTAATTTTGTTTTAAATTGAGTTTGTTGAGTTGTGTTAATTGTTTCTTCATTTAGAGTTGTTGTTGCTCATTTGCATTTTTTAGTTTGTTTAGTTTGCTCTTTTATTTTATTTATCATAAAAAAGGGGTAACTTTGTGTTGTTTTAGTGCTTGTTGATTTTCAGGTTGTAGGATTTTTTGTATGCGACGTGCAAGAAGACTTAACCTTCTTCCATTTGATCTAGAGATTGCTCGAATATATAGGCGTCTAAATCGAGAGAGAAGACATTCAACCTCAGCTCCTAATAGATAATCAACCATGGATCCACAATTTGTCCAGGGAGGTGGAAATCATAGAGCTTTGAAGGATTATGTTGCGCCTAATGTTGCTGGGACCACTTCGGGTATAAGGAGGCCAACTGTTCAAGCCAATAACTTTGAGATAAAACCATCCTTTATCCAAATGGTTCAATCAAATCAGTTTGGGGGAATGTCAAAGGATGATCCAAATGCACATATTGCTTACTTTCTGGAGGTGTGTGATCTTTACAAGATAAATGGTGTGTCTGAAGATGCCGTAAGATTAAGGGTTTTTCCTTTTTCACTTCGGGATAGAGCCAAGGAGTGGCTAAACTCATTACCACAGGGATCAATGACAACATGGAATGAGTTAGTTCAGAAGTTCTTGTCCAAGTTCTTTCCTCCAGCTAAGATGGCAAAATTGCGGAATGAAATCACATCTTTTACACAGTATGATCAAGAATCATTGTATGAAGCTTGAGAGAGATTCAAAGAAATGTTGCGGAAGTGCCCACATCATGGTATACCAATTTGGCTACAAGTCTCTACATTTTATAATGGGTTGGTTTCAAACTATCGGGCAATGATTGATGCTGCAGCTGGAGGGTCTTTAATGGGAAAAACACCAGAGGATGCTCATGAGTTGTTAGAGATTATGGCAGAAAACAACAATCAGTGGCATTCAGAGCGGGTAACTGCAAAAAGACCAATAGGAGTGCATGAAATTGATTTAGTGAATGCTTTTTTGGCTCAAGTTGCTGCTCTTTCAAGAAAGATGGATTCTTTGTCATCCAAGTTCGAATCCAAACCAACTGCAGAATGTGATTTATGTGGTGCAAATCATGCTAGTATTGAGTGCCAAGTTGGAAATCCATTTGCTTCATCAAATGCTGAGCAAGCCAATTATGTTTCAAATTTCCAAAGACCTCAACATAACCCATATTCGAACACCTACAATCCAGGTTGGAGGAATCATCCAAATTTTTCATAGGGAAATAACCTAGGGGGATTCAAACCGCCATCATCTTCCTACCAACCCCAAGAGAAGACACAGACAGATTTGGAAGGAATTTTGGGGAAGTTCATTGAGGAGTCAAGAACAAATTTCAGAAATCAAGAGGCAATCAACAGGGACATCCAAAACCAACTGGGGGCAGCTTTCAAAGCAGATTATAGAAAGGTCTCAAGGATCGTTGCCAAGTGACACAATAAATCCCAAAGAGCATGTAAAGGCTATCACATTGAGAAGTGGTAAAGAACTTGAATGGCAGAAGAAATCGGAGAAAAAGATTGAAGAATCTAAAGAAAATCCATCAATATCCCAAGATGTTTAACCTTCTCGAAATGCAAAATATGAGCCTCCTATCCCATATCCTCAAAGATTGCATAAGAAAAAGCTTGATAATCAATTTGGTAAATTTTTGGAAATTTTTAAGAAATTGCATATTAACATTCCTTTTGCAAAGATGTTGGAACAAATGCCCAAGTATGCAAAATTCATGAAAGAAATTCTATCAAAGAAGAGGAAGCTGGGAGATTATGAAACTATCATACTAAATGAGGAGTGCAATGTAGTTTTTCAAAGAAAACTGCCACAGAAATTGAAAGACCCAGGGAGTTGTACTATACCTTGTACTATAGGAAGTTGCAATTTTGATAAAGTCCTATGTGATTTAGGAGCAAGCATTAATTTGATGCCACTTTCTATTTTCAGGAAACTAGGCCTAGGAGAAGTAAAGCCTACTTCAATTTCTCTACAATTAGCGGATCGATCGATGAAATATCCTCAAGGGGTAATTGAGGATGTTTTAATTAAAGTAGACAAATTTATTTTTCCTGCAAATTTTGTGGTGCTTGACATGGAGGAAGATAGAGAGATACCATTAATATTGGGGAGACCGTTCCTTGCAACTGGAAGAACATTGATTAATGTTCAGCAAGGAAAACTCATTCTAAGGGTGCAAGATGAGCAAGTGACTTTTGATGTTTTTGAAGCAATGAAATTTTCGAGTGAGGTACATTCTTGTTTTCAAATTAACACTCTTGACAAGTTAATCTCAGAAACTTTTGAGGAGAGAACTCCATTGCTACCACTAGAAGCTTGCCTTGTGAAATCTGCAACAATTGAGGAGGAAGATGAGGGAGTGAGGCAATGTTCAGAATTACTGGTAGCACTTAATGAATATTTGTTCAGTGATAAAACATTCAAGGAGTTAGGAACAAATGAAACTCCAACCTCAGTGGTAAAGAAGGAAGACAACAAGATTGAGCTAAAGCCACTGCCATCCCATCTAAAGTATGTATATCTTGAAGACTCTGAATCTTTTCCTGTTATTATTGACAGTTCTTTGAATGATGAAGAGGAAAACAAGCTATTAGGAGTTCTTCGGACTCACAAAGCAGCAATTGGATGGACAATGGCAGACATCAAAGGGATTAGCAATTCTGTTTGCATGCATAAAATCTTGATGAATGAGGATTACAAGCCCACAATTCAGCCACAAAGGCACTTAAACCCAACAATGCAAGAAGTGGTCAAGGATGAGGTGATTAAGCTTTTGGATGCCGAGGTAATTTATTCGATTTCAGATAGTGCTTGGGTAAGCCTAATTCATTGTGCACCAAAGAAAGGAGGAATCACAGTTGTAGAAAATGAAAACAATGAGTTTATTCCAACAAGGACAGTGACTGGGTGGAGAGTGTGTATTGATTACCGAAAGTTGAACGACGCCACCCGAAAAGATCATTTTCCTTTGCCATTTATTGATCAGATGTTGGAAAGATTGGCTGGACATGCTTATTATTGTTTTCTAGATGGATATTTGGGCTACAACCAAATTGCAATTGCACCAAAGACACCATAGGATCAAGATAAGACAACATTTACATTCCTTTATGGTACTTTTGCATACAGAAGGATGCCATTCGGTTTATGTAATGCACCTGTAACTTTCCAAAGATGCATGATAGCGATTTTCTCTGATATGGTTGAAAAGTTTATTATGGTTTTTATGGATGATTTTTCTGTTTTTGGCCATTCTTTTGATAATTGCTTGCATAATCTCTCTTTAGTCTTGCAGCGTTGTAAAGACATAAATTTAGTGCTAAATTGGGAGAAATGTCACTTCATGGTTCAAGAAGGAATTGTTCTAGGCCATCGGATTTCAGCAAAGGGTATAGAAGAGGACCGTGCAAAGGTGGAAGTGATAAAAAAAATTACCACCTCCAACAACTGTAAAGGGAATTAGAAGTTTCTTAGGACATGCTGGGTTTTATAGAAGATTTATTAAAGATTTTTCAAAAATAACAAAACCTCTTTGCAGTTTGTTAGTTAAGAATGCACAGTTTGATTTCTCTTCTGAATGTTTGCAGGCTTTTAACCTTTTGAAGGAAAAGCTCACTTCTGCCCCTATAATTTGTGCACCGGATTGGAGTCTTCCATTTGAGGTAATGTGTGATGCTAGTGATTATGATATAGGTGCTATTTTAGGTCAAAGGAAGAATAAGTTGTTGCATTTGATTTATTATGCAAGCAGGACATTGACAAATGCACAACTTAATTATGCAACAACTGAGAAAGAGCTTTTGGCAGTAGTGTTTGCATTTGATAAGTTTAGATCTTATTTAATTGGGTCTAAAATCATTGTTTATACTGATCATTCTACTCTTAAGTATTTGCTAGCCAAGAAAGATGCCAAACCGCGATTACTAAGATGGATTCTTCTCTTGCAAGAATTTGACTTAGAAATCTGGGACAAAAAGGGGACCGAAAATTTGGTTGCTGACCATTTGTCCAAGTTGGAGGAAGATTACCTTGAGGATGAAGAACAAATTAATGAAACTTTTCCTGATGAGCAATTGCTAGCTATCCGAACGGCTCCATGGTTTACTGATTATGCAAACTATTTGGTCAAGAAAATTTTACCTCCTGACATGTCTTATCAACAAAGGAAAAAATTATTTTCTGATTTGAAACATTATTTTTGGGATGAACCATACTTGTATAAACATTGTGCAGATCAAATCATTAGAAGATGTGTGCCGGATGAAGAAATGGAAAGCATTCTTCGTCATTGTCATTCGAAGGAAGTTGGAGGACATTTCGGTGGAACAAAAACTGCAGCAAAAATTTTACAATACGGATTCTATTGGCCTTCATTGTTTAAAGATGCTTTCAAGTTTGTTTCAATGTGTGATGATTGCCAAAGGAGCGGCAATATTTCACGGAGACATGAAATGCCCTTAAATAATATTTTGATAATTGATTTATTTGATGTTTGGGGTATTGATTTTATGGGGCCTTTTCCTTCATCTCATGCTAATAAATACATTCTTATTGGTGTAGATTATGTCTTTAAATGGGTGGAAGTAGTTTCCTTGCCTACCAATGATGCTAGGGTTGTGATCAATTTCCTTAAGAAGAATATATTTTCCAAATTTGGCACACCTAGAGCAATTATAAGTGATGGAGGTAAGCATTTCTGTAATAACCAATTTGAAACTTTGCTACAAAAGTATGGAGTAACACACCGGATAGCAACACCTTACCATCCTCAAACTAGTGGACAAGTTGAAGTGTCAAACTGAGAGTTGAAGCGGATCCTTGAAAAGACCGTAAATAACTCACGCAAGGATTGGTCAAGGAAATTAGATGATGCACTTTGGGCCTATAGGACAGCTTTCAAGACACCTATTGGCATGTCTCCATACCGATTGGTGTATGGAAAAGCTTGTCACCTTCCAGTTGAATTGGAACATCGGGCATATTGGGCAATTAAAATTTTGAATTTTGATCTTAAGGCAGCAGGTGAAAAGAAGGTGTTGCAATTAAATGAGATGGATGAAATGAGGAATAATGCTTATGAGAATGCCCGAATATACAAGGACAAGACAAAGGTTTGGCATGATAAGCACATTCTGAGGAGAAACTTTAAGGTGGGATAGAAAGTGCTGCTTTATAATTCTCGTCTCAGACTTTTTCCAGGAAAGCTAAGATCTCGTTGGTCAGGACTTTTTCTAGTAACCAAGGTGTTTCCTTATGGAGCAGTTGAGATCATTCATGAAACAAAGGGAATTTTCAAGGTGAATGGACAACAGTTGAAGCCCTATTTTGATGGAGAATTCAGCAAGCAGAAGGATTCTCTAGAGTTACAACAACCGCAGTAAAAAAATGACAGGAAGTCTAGCTAATGACTATAACTTAAAGCGCTTAATGGGAGGCAACCCATCAGATTTGTTTTCTCATCTCTTATCTCATTCACTTTTCAGTTTTGGTGAATAATTAGTTAGATTTTCAATTCTGCACTTCATTCAATGCTAATTTTATTTTTCATTTTATTTGTTTTATTTGTTTTGCAGGCTAATATGAAATAAAAAAAGGTCGCTGCGGCGGAAAGTAGATCTCGCTGCGGCTAGAAAATTCTAGCCGCCGGCTGGATTCATTTTAAAACTCATTTTCGCCTCAGCCAGGATAGTTCTCACGCAATTTTCTTTAGTTTTCTCTCATCCCAACTCCAAATCTTCATCACCCATCATCATCGAACATCAAATCGGTCACCATACATTTGTTTCCATCGACATTTGTTGCATTTTCATCCAATTAATGCGCAATTTTATACTAATGCTCCCGAGCGGGTGGATAATAAGGTTTATGTGCATGGACATTGGGTACTCTTCACCAAAAAAGTGATTAACAGCCATTATGGTTTGCCCACAATGGGGGATGATGATGATTTTCTCCGATTCCTTTCAGATATTGACATGGCGACAATTAGTGCTTCGATCTGTAAGCCAGGCACAGTATGGAAGACATCGAGGGATGTGTATAAACATTTCCCCCAAAGTGCTTTATTAGACGATGTGCGGCCCTGGTATGCTTTCATTTGTGCTAATTTATTGCCTACTGCACACCTTAGTGATGTCACTAGAGAGCGGGCCATGCTACTTTATGCCATTGTGTCAGGGGCCTCTGTTGATATTGGCAGGGTAATCTTTGATTATATCTTACAGAGTGCGCGGGCTGCATCTGGAGGCCTTGGGTTCCCATCTTTGATTTCTGCTATCTGCGAAAACTAAGGAGTGATTTGGGATAAAAATAAGAAAATTAGAGGTGTGATGAAGCCTATTAATGGACCAAAGCTTGCTAAGTTTCTGGGTATCGCATCGCATCCTAAGAAATGCCCTCGTTCTACTGTAGGTGCTAGTGCGAGTTCCTTCCAGCCTAGGGTTGAGTCTGTTGGACACCGTTTGGGCAGGATTGAGCGTATTTTGGATTACCAGAGGGAGCATCTTGATTATCAAAGTCAGTTACTCCTACAGTAGAGGAACTTCCAGACTGAGAGTACACAGTTCCTTCATGATTACCTTCAGAGGATGGCTCTGCAGTCTAGGAGTGATATGAGTGGTTATCCTGCTATGCTGACTTTTCCCCTATGCCCGATGCACCTGTTTACGTTGGGACTGATGATGATGAGGATGATGTTGAGGATGAGGAGTGATGTTGTATTTTGCTTTCAGTTGTTTTCAGTACTTGTATTTAATTTCATATTTTCTGTTTAGTTTCTGATATTTATCTTGTGGACTTTTGTTGAGTGTTTTACTTTTTGTCACCTTTTTTGTTTTGTTTCTTTATGATTGACTTTATTTTATTATTAACCCCGTGATTTAATGAATTACTGTGACTGTGATGGTGCAACTAGCTCTCTTTCTTTTTTTGATGTTGATGGCCATTTGCAGTTTTTCTTTCTTACATTGAGGACAATGTAAGGTTCTGATAGGGGGTGCGATAAACGGTAAATTTTTCTTAGTTTCTTAGTTTCATTTTTAGTAGTTTTTGTGTGTTTAATTGTGTTTAATTTTGATTTTCCATTTATTTTTTCTACATTCCGATTTCATTTCTTTTATTGTCTTATTTTTATTTTTTATTTTTTTGTCTCATTTGCATTTTACTTGTTTTAATTTGCACATTGATGATAATAGTGTGATTGTGATAACACGTAGCTTTTAGAAGATATTAAATTTTGATTCGGTTTAAAGATAATTTCAAATGTTGATTTTACTTAATTGGCGACTCTTTTGGTATGTGGTATGACTAGGTTGATTAGTCTAAATGCTTAGAGAAGTCTTATGTGCGAATTTTTCATGGACATTTTTGTGATCTCAACAAACTCTAGAACTCATTTGAAAACCTCTTGAGGCAAAATAATTTGGAATTACACTGTTTAAGATATGATATAGACCATTTTTGGATCGATTGTGCCATTTTTAAGCCTACCTTGTTATCCTTATATCACTAGTTGCCTCTTTGAGCCTATTTAAATATATTGTTAGCCTTATTTTTCATTCTTTTTGCCTTCTATAACCTACCTTTTATTTAGCCACAATATATATATATATATAATTCCTACCTTATTTGTTAAGAGCACTTAATTTTGAACACAAACGTTTCAAGAGCAATTAGAGTAAGGATGGAATAAAAAAAATTATCTTCCACATATATTGGAAGAAATTGGTTGGGGGTTATCTTTTATTATTAAAAAAAAAGCCTTCACATTCTAGTAAATAAAATAGTGTTAGTGATGGATGTACTGAGGTGAATGATTGAGGAAGAATTTTGTTTATCTTTGGAAAAATGGGATATGATCGGAAGAAACAATTTGGGTTTAATAGTGTTACTCTTTTAGTTAATTGGTTGTGTTTAATCTAATAAGTTCTCTTATTTGTATTTTGACACTTCCCGTTCTTTCTTAACCAAATACCTAAGCCTAACATTACAAGCCTCATAAACTCCTATTGATCCAAAGTGGTGTATTTTTCCTTCATTAGTGGAGAGAGGTTTGAAAAGTGAGCCTATGGAGTTTGAGATTTCACCTTTTAGTTTGTGGATGTTGTGCATAATATTATCTAGGCATAATGGCTATTGGTTTGTGGTTTGATCGATGTTTAAGAGTCAATAACAAAAGTGACATTGGTATTTGAGATTTCTTAAAGCTTAGGTGATATTTAAGTATTTTATGTGTTGTGTGTTATTTACAATTTTTGAGACATTTGTGCAAATTAATTGTTGTGTGATTTTATGGTTTTGAGTTAGGATAGTTTTAGGTAAGATGTTTGTGGGTATCATCACTGGAAGCCCTCACGAGACTACAACTCGTCCTACTAGGGCCGCCTAGGGGTTTAAAGGCTTATTGCATACGCTTAATGCAATTTTGTAAATAAAATAAATTTTCTTCGAATTTTTCTTTTAATGTCTCCTTTGAATTTATTCATAGATCGCTTTTCTTGCTAGAGACTAGCAAGAAGCTGGTTGGGGGTTGTTGATAAGAGTCAAATTATTGCATTTTTGTTATGATTTAAATATTGATATTTATGTGAAAATTGTGTTTATTTGATTATTTAATCCACAAATGTCATTTCATGGGTATTTCGTGTTTAAAGTGCAATTTCAGGTAAAATCATAATTTTGAAGAAGTTTGGGACAAATTTCAATGACCGAAATTGAGTGAGAATGAAAAAAAGGGAGTTTCAAGATTTAGAATTCTCGCCGCCAGCGAGACTATGCTCGCCGCGGCGAGAATGCTGCATCATAATTTTCCCGGAAGCGCGAGTTTTGACAGATTTAAATCTAGCCGCCAGCTCGATTATTTTGCCACCAGCCAAATGTATCTCGCCACCGGCGAGAACTGGAGATCCAACATTTTAGTTTTTTCCAGAAAGCTCGCCGCGGCCAGAATAATTGCACCGCCAGTGAGTTTCATTAGAAAACACGTTTTTTATGTCGTTTTGTTCCAACATTGCCCCCAAAACCCTAGACCTATATATACCATATTATAGAGAAAGAGGGGAAGGCGAAATAGACTAAAGAGAGGCATTTTTGGAGGAGAGGAAGCCATTTTGGAGAGAAAGCTTGGAGAATCTTGAAGGATCATCACCATTATTGCTACCAAGTGTTCATCTCCAAGAGTTCTTCATCTCTTCTCCTTAGCTTTCTTTTTCTACAGTTTATTCCGATTTTGTATTCATGTATTCAATTGAGATAATAGTTGTTCTTATTTCCATTATAAACTAATTTATTTTTGCTAAGGCTATGATGTAGTTGAATCAAGAAAATTTGATTTCTTTTGTTATGGTTATATGAGTTCATTGTCTTCAAGTTGAGTATTTATTTCCGTGCTTAATGCTTCTAAATTTTTGGCCAAGATTTAGATGATTTGTTGCATTATATTGAGACCGAGAGGAGATGTGTAATGAATGCTTCTTGTCATAAATACCATATGTTGAATGCGAGTGTGAGACCTAAGGCATGATGTATGTGGTTATTCTAGGAATTCCATAAATCATAATGTGCTTGTTTGTGATTAAATCTTCATAGAAATATATTTGGTTATCATAGATAAGTAATTCTAATATAACTCGAGAGAGAGTATTAGATAAGTTTGGGTTTTTCAACTATCACTTTTAGCTTTGATTCTCATATAACATGACTTGAAATCGGATTGAATTGATTCAGTGAAATCAAATGCCTTAGCATTTTTAATCATTTGTGAACAACATTCAATTGTGTTCTTTGCATTTATTTATAAGTTAATTTGCCTTTTAAACAATTTCAACAATTTGGTTTTCAAATAAAATTAAGATTAGTCAATTTTGGTACTTAGTAACGACATTCCTTGTGGGTTCGATATCCGTACTTTTGTACACTTTATTACTTGAACGATTCGTGCACTTACGAAAATAAGCATCAATACCATGTAGAAAGAAAGAAAGAGAGAGACTTCTTTGACTTATATTATTTCTAAAATACATAGGGAAATATATAGAAGGAGATTGACAGCAAGGTTATCAATCACAATCCCATAACAAGTGAGATAGCAATCCCTAATAGAAAGAAAATAGAAAAAATACAAAATATCATGGAAAATAAATTCCCCTGATCCTGATAATACAATTGAGAAGAAATAGGAAATAAAAATAAAGATATGCAAGAAATAAAAAATTGAAAAAATAGGGATAGGATAATCACATATCCACAATCTATGACAATCGGTAAGAATCAAAACACTCCATTTATGAGGTTTGGGATTTAATTTCCACTACCAGTAGTTTTCTTAATAGGCAATCTATAAATATCAATGTAAACTTTTGTTGGGACTTATGACAATGCCTTGACCTTGAAATGAAGTAGCATCCTTTCACCTTAAACTTTTTTCTACCAAAAATAAATTCAAAAGTAGTGAATGTTATTTATTTATTGCCATGAGAGTGGTCAATGCTATTTACTCTTCAAAATATTATGATATTTTATGTTGGCATATTTTTTAATAATAAAAAGTCACGATTTTTTTCTTGGTTTAGAAAACCATGATTTTTTTTAATGTTTAATATGAGTCAATTCCTACCAATTGCTTTGATTGTAATTTCTTCAAGTCAAACTAGTTAGGCTCATTTCTCTTAATTCATAGTTGCTATAATTTAATATGTCTTTAAGAGGTTTCACATTTAGTCAAATAAGCTCAATTCCTAAATCTCTTTATCTATGAAATATAAGTATCTCCCATGCATTTCCAAACACTGAAATCATAATGCATATTTAAATTAAATACCTTCAAAGTCATTAAATGGAACACAGTATTCTTTTGTAGCGGAAAAAGATACATTTTATTGGCTTTCTTCTGAGTATTTTGTCACACTTTGAAATTTTTGAATTTTTTTCTTTCATCAGTTGAAAGTAGCTTCCTTCACGACCTTACTTCTTTCGTAATAATTTAAATTATATTTTATTACTGAAACAATGAATTATAATTAACCCACTACTTAATGAAATATGATCATGAGCAAGTCCCATTCGAGGCCTATATTTTAATTAGCTTTATTTTATTTTTTAATTAATTATAAATTATATTTCACTTTGATTAAAAAATATTCTAATTAACATGAACTAAAGTAAATTAAAATAGCCAATTATTTAATAAAATGTACTTTAACCATTTGGCTTGATATAATTCATTTTTCTTATTTAATTTTGGACAGTTTCAGATTATATATCTCATTATTAAATGAAAATAATTCTTTTTTTACTTTCCTCTATTAGTCAAATTTTAATTAGGGATAGTATGAAAAATAAATAGTTGGTTCGTTGTGTTATACTAGAAAAATTGTTTTCTTTTTATTCTATTACATTATATATATATATATATATATATATATATATATATATATATATATATATATATATATATATATATATATATACACATGATAAAGTAAGAATTATTAAAGTCACATTTTCATTTGTTGATTAGTGGCACTCTAATTTTTTTCTTTAATTTATTTTTTCAAAATTTGAAATTCTTATTAATAAATTTAAAATATATAGATAATTATAACATTCAATAAAGCTTTAATCTATATACATTTAATAAAATTCAAAAGTAAAGCTACCACTAGAGTCACACTGTCATTTTTTGACAAGTGGTACTTTAATTTTTTTCTTTTAATTTCTAATTTTTATTTTTTGAAATTATTATTAATAAATTAGAAATTATATATATAATTACAAAATTTAATAAAGCTGATGCAAATATGTATATATATACATTACTTATATGGAGCTGTATTTGAAATATATAATGACTATAAGAGTTTAAAGTATCTCTTTGACAAAAAGAATTGAATAAGAGACAAAAAAGGTGGATGTAATTAATTAATTATTATAAATTTGAATTAAAATATCATCCAAGGAAGGCAAATGTAGTAGTTGATGTGTTGAGTCGAAAGTCGTTGCATGTAAGTCAAATACTGATAAATGAAATGGAGCTAATTGAGGAATTTAGAAATTTGAAATTATCAGTTATAACTGTACCTGGAAGTCTAATTGTTAGTGAATTAAGAATTAAAAGTGACTTGAAGACTCAGATTAACGAAGCACAGACACATGATCAATTTTTACAAGATCGAAGAGATTAGCCTGACTTTGCAATGTCAGACGATAGAATTATTATGTACCGGGGTAGAATATGTATACCACACAGAGAGAATTTGAAGGTTAAGATTCTGGAAGAACCTCATCAAAGTAAGTATACAATTAATCCAGGATCTAAAAAAATGTATCAAGACTTGAAAAGATTATACTAGTGGTCAGGAATGAAGAGAGACATTACTAAATACGTGTCTAAGTGTCTGGTTTGTCAAAAGATGAAGATAGAACATCAAAAACCTTCTGGGATGTTACAACCTTTAGAAATCCATGAGTGGAAGTGGGATGTTACAGTTCTCCCCCTTAAAAAGAATTTTGTCCTCAAAATTCAAGGTATACATGTCTTCAAACAGTTGTGGATATTTCTATCTTATGTTATATTCCCTTTCCCATATGGCTTCTTCCATTGTTAAAATCTCCCAACCTACCTTCACCAATGGAATAGTTTTATAAGCTACAATAGACCTAACAAATAAAATATAATGAGAAAAACATGAGTTATGTTCAGTTGTATAAGCTATAGAAAATATTAAGATTAAGAGATAAAATCATCACTTCGGTTGATACATAATTAACATACTATATATGCACTAAAAATTCACTCTTTTTTTTAAATGTTCAGACATATCACAGCTCTCAATTCACTCATTTGCTATATGCAAGTGACCGATCGACTACAATCACAATAAGTGATTAGAAAATGTGAGTTCATCACCCATCTGCCTCCTCACATTACTTCTGCCACTCGGTTGGAGTGGCACTCCCTTGGCTTACTTAAGCTAATAGGGCGTCCCATACTCAGTACTATCTCAAGCCATACAATATGTCGATATTCATCCATACACACAAATGTATATAAATAAATGCATATTCATCAAATGCAATGTATAATTATCAAGCAATTCGCCATGAGTTTTACGCTTGCCATTAAATCATATTCATAATATGCAATGCATCATTTTCATACCCAATAATTAATAATCATTCATCAAATGCCAATATCCAATATGATTCATTTTGAATCAAATAAATAAAAGGGTAATTTGTGATAGCAAAATCATCATTATAAAATTATTTCTCTTGGATATATGTTTCCTAAAAATCTTTCAACAAACAAAACTATTTTTAGGTAGAAAATAGTAAAAAATATGATAATTCAGCACCCAACACGGCCTGGCCATATTCCAAAACACGACTATGCTTGAAAAATACTTCAAACATGCTTAAAAATAGCCCCGAACACAGCCTACCCATACTAAAGCAACCTAGAACACGGCCTGGCCATGTTCTGTGACCTTTCATCTCTCATTTATCCATACTTCCCTCATATGAACTCCAATTAAGGTGATTTTAAAATTTGTAAAAAGTTAAGTCAATTATTTACAACTTTCATGTTTATTATTTCTTTAGATTCCTTACAGATTATTCCTAAAAAATTAAAACAAAGTTATTTTTACTATCCTGGATTCTGACTTCCGCTCAATTAATCAACCATAGATATATATCTATAATTCATAAGTTAATTATTTCTTTAAAATCCTTGTCGAATTTTCCCAGAATTCCAAAAACAGAAGCTTCCCAAATTACTCTAAAATTCAACTTAGTCTAACTTCTCCTTTTTTTTCTTTTATATAATCCCATGCACCTATATATGTCCAAACAATCAAAACAAAATTCCATATAAATATCCAGACCACATTGTATCCAAAATCACATCTAAAAAAGATCTAAAAGTATATATAATTTTGTACAAAATTCATGAGTAGATGTTAAGCCTACCTCAAACAAATCGTTAAACTTGCATGCTTGATTCCTACCACACAAAAATCCTACATCCATACTGTGAATTAGGATATTCCTTAAGAAAAGATGATGAAATGAGAGAGATGACCAAGAAACTTACCTCGATTTCCCTTTCCTCTTCCTTCTCCTTCTTCTTTCTCTTCTTCTTCTTCCTCTTTCTTTTCCTCTTCTTTCTTTTCTTCCTTTTTCTTTTCTTTCTCTTTCTTACCGACACTCCCCCTTCCTCATAATTATTAAAAAATTTCCTTACCTACCACCCCATATTTACAACTTTGCCATCTTTCATTATTTACAAAAATGTCATCCTAGAGTATTTACAAAACTGTCATCTCAAAGAATTTACAGAAATGACATCTTAAGGAATTTACATAAATGCCATCTCAAGGAATTTACATAAATACCATTTCAATTAAATTACATAAATGCCATTTTAACCATCCTAAGATCTTGTCTAACTTGAGTAAAATTGTAAAATAATTTAATCCTCCCTTGAGATCCAAAATGCTTTCTCCTCTCTGAAAAAAAACCAATTAGTAACGTAAGGAAAAATTAGGGATGTTACAGTTACAACTTTTTAACGTATGTTTTTTTTTAATTTTTTCACATTACGCATGTAAAATACGCCAAATACGTCATATGTATAAACACAATATATATGTATATGTGTATATATATATATATTACAACCCTCACACATGTAAAAATTATACAATACTAAATTTCAGTACATAAATAAGAGTCCCTATACAACATTCTACCCTTGAAACCACAAAAAGTGAGGAGGTGGTACTGACATCGAGATCTCCATCAGTAACATCGTTTCCTATTGCATCTCATTTCTTTTTATCTAAACATAACACCACAATAATAGTGAGAACAAAGGTTCCCAGTAGACTTAACATAAATAAAATATAATGAGAAAAACAGGAGTTATGTTCAGCTGTATAAGCTATAGAAAATATTAAGATTTGGAGATAAAATCATCACTTCGGTTTATGCATAATTACATACTATATATACACTAAAAACTCCCTCTCTTTTTTTAAAATGCTCAGACATATACAGCTCTCAATTTACTCATTTGCTATACACATATTGACCGATCGACTACAGTTGCAATAAGTGATCAGGGAATGTGAGTTTATCACCTATCTGCCACCTCACATTACCTCTGTCACCCGGTTAGAGTGGACCTCCCTTGTCTCACTCAAGCTAATAGGGTGTCCCCTACTCAATACTGTCTCAAACCATATATCCCATCGATATTCATCCATACATATAAATGTATATAAATAAATGCATATTCATCAAATGTAATGTATAATTATCAAGCAACTTGCCATGAGCTTTACGCTTGCCATTAAATCACATTCATAATATGCAATGCATCATTTTCATACCCAATAATTAATAATCATTCATCACATACCAATATCCAATATGATTCATTTTGAATCAAATAAAGAAAAGGATAATTTGTGATACCAAAATAATCATTATAAAAGTATTTTTCTTGGATATATGTTTTCTAAAAATCTTTCAACAAACAAAACTAATTTTAGGTAGAAAACAATAAAAAAAATGATAATCCAGCACCCAACATGGCCTGACCATGTTTCAAAACACGGCCATGCTTGAAAAATACTTCAAACATACCCTAAAAATAGCTCTGAACACGGCCTACCCATGCTGAAGCAACCTAAAACATGGCCTGGCTGTGTTTTGTGACCTTTTTTCACTTATTCAATTATATCTCCCTCATAAAAACTCTAATTGAGGAGATTTCAAAGCCTATAAAAACCTAAGACAATTATCCACAACGTTTTTGTTTATCATTTCTTTAGATTCCTTAAGAATTATTTTCAAAAAATTTAAAACCAAAACGCTTATTTTTACTATCTTGGATTCTGACCTCTGCTCATTTAATCAGCCATATCTCCCTCATATGGACTCCCAATTAAGTGATTTCAGAGTCTATTGATCCATGAGACATATATCTCAATTCATATGTTTATCATTTCTTTAAAATCCTTGCCGAATATTTCCATAATTCAAAAAATAGAAGCTTTCAAATTACATTTTCAGAGATGAGAAAGCATTTTGGATCTCAAGGGAGGATTAAATTATTTTAAATTATTTAACATGCGTAATGTGAAAAAAAAAATTATGTTGAACATTTTAGTGAAATTGTCAGGAATTTTGGTGTTATTACTCTCTCAAACTCAATGTTATTTCTTTTTGGGTAAGTTCTGACATCTACTTACTAATCTTACTATATTTCCCTCCTATGGGCTCTAAATTGAGTGATTTCAGTGGTTAAAAATTCGTGAGTCATATATATATATATATATATATATATATTATTTTAATCATTTCTTTTAATTCCATACAAGGTTTTCTCAAAAATTCAAACACAGAAGCTTACCTAATAAATTTTTTCCTAGTTAACTAATTTCTAACTACTGCTTACTAATCTGACCATATTTCACTCATATGGATTCCAAATGGAGTGATTCCAGTGGCTAAAAATTTGATAGTCATATATCTATATTTCTTTATTTTAAATATTTCTTTTAATTTCAACAATGTTTTCTTAGAAATTCAAACACAGAAACTTACCTAACAAATTCTTCCCTAGTTAACCATTTTTTGACCACTACTTATTAATCGGACCATATCTCCCTTATTTGACCTCCAATTTGGGTGATTCTAGTGGCTACAAATATGTGCGACATATATTTACATTTTTTATGTTAACTATGTCTTTTAATTTCTTACCGATTCTTCCTAGAATTTCAAAAATAAAAGCTTCGTTGGTTACTCCGAAATTTAGTTTTCTAACCAAATCCTTCCTAAGGTTTTAGTTCATCCTTTTATTACGTCATCTTCTATTTTCTTCCTAACTTACATCTAACCATAAGATTACTCATTTCAACATTTTAGTTAGATTCCTTACACTTAATTTAACATATTCCATCATTTACTTCTCAAGAAAACAGAAATAAAATAATGTATTATTAAGGGTGTTTTCCAATAGAAATTTATCATGGTTTTTTTCTAAGTGTTTAAGGCCATACTCATTTTATCAATCTAATCATATTCCATCAATTTTTCACCACATTTGTCACGTCCCTACTTTAGGAACATGAATAATACTACTGTCCGATAACTTTATCTTTATTTATTTACAATCAACTTCATATTATGTCATAACATGATAATATAATATGTTGGAAAATCTCAACATAACTATTTATACATGCCAAGTCTACACTTTTCAATTTTATAGCGAAAACAAAGATCCTGCCTGTGACGTTCAGAGCAACTCTAGAGTACATTTATATTACAATTTAAACACTGAGAGCCTAGAAACAATTTAGACTCACCACGGAAGTACGAAACCTAGTCGATCAAGAAGCCGCAGGACCAAACTCTGGGTCTTTATCTGAAAAATATGTCAACCACGTGTAGTGAGTTTTACAACTCAGTGAGTAGATAATACCTTCTATGACCTCTTAGGTCAACATATGGATGTACTCTTTATTTTAAAAATTTTTACGTTGAAAATCACAATTCAGAGGTACATTTATATGGGACCAGCATTTCAAATAAACTCTGTTCAAATTTATATGCATATTCATTTCATAAGTAATGATGTAAGAACGGTAATAAAATCATGTTATGCATCAACATAATTCTTATGAAAATATTTGAAGGATCCCATATCAGAACCACCATATCAGAGCTCAACCCCTTCCATACTTTGGTGGTATAGGATTTGCCTAAACTCAGCATCCCGCTGAGATTTGCCCTACTACCATTCAAGAGGACACGCGAAGGGACTTTATATGGGTATTTCCCAATCATATCTCATATAACCGGCATCTCGCCCATATAGGATGCATTCCGCTCTCCATCACATATCATATCCCGTGTATTGACCCTCACACGAGGCTAGCACCACCCCCTGCTAGCTGAGACAATCAAGGTACACCAGGGTTAACATGACCTACTGTTAGCAAACAGTATTTCCAATAGGATTCCTCTATAAAACCATAATCTCATATAATCCATATTAATCAAAACAGAGGTACTATTATAATGCATCATTTTCATTCTTAGTATATTCCTCTGTCAAAACTTCCCAATCAGGGGAATCACGTATACATGCCCATATCCAAGGCAAATATATCTCTATATAAATCAATATCATATGCATAACATATTTACGTTGCCATATAATGAGAAATACATTTAAAAATTATATGTTCAATGTGTTTCAAAATTCATTTCAAAAGTCACTCTTCTTGAACTAGATATCATATTGCAATCGTTTCAGATATTCTAAACCATTTCAGGAACATATAAAAGTATAAATAACTTGTAAACATACTTATTTATCAATTTAAAGTTCAAGAAGAGTAAAGGCAAGTCATAGAAGAATCATCTACTCACAAGGTAAAGGCTCCAAATTGGATAGTCTTAAAAGGTACTTTTTCAATCTCAATTTGATCAAATAGACCTAAAAAACGTATCCAGAGGGTCCAAAACTCAAGAACACAACTTCAGGAACTTGGTCACTATTCACCGCCAGAAAACACTATTCACCCACCGGAAATCACTATTCACGACAAACAAAAAGTTGTCAAATGGTCAAAAATATTCATATCATAAGGTTTATCTACCTCTTGAATCCATCTACGATGTTAGAATTTTAATTACAGGTCTCTAAGTAAGAGTTTCAGAGTTTATCTTTTTCTGAGATTTTCTACTTCAGATCTATGGCGATTCAACGACTGATTTGAAAAATTGATCGATCAAAACCATAGTATTCTTTATCCTGAATCCAGTAGCACCTTCAGTTTTGAGATCGGAAGCCAATAGGCACTCTAGATCTAGAGAAAAAATTGACGGTTACTATTCACTCACTATTCCTCTATTTTCAGAAATCTGCAAATGGAACCATTGTCTCCCCCTTCCCCCTTGTCTCTTTTTATTGTTTTTTAATAATTATTATTATTTAATAATTGAATAATAGGATTTTAATTTATATATATTCATATAAATTCTGTTTTTCATCCTAAAATATCCCAAAAAGTTCTAAAAATTTACATTCTCATAAACCTTTAGTTAAACTCTTAATTCATGATTTTTCTTGATAAATATCATAATAAAAAAAAATCTCAAAATAAATATCTTTATACATATTAAAAGAAAGAATATTTCTAAAAAAAAGATTATTAGAGGCCAATATTATTATTTTAAGCAAAAGAATAATTATTTTAATTAAAAGTCTACTTACCTTTAGCAGGACATAATTACTTTTTAAAAAATAAAAATATATTTGTTTATTGCAAAATACTATCATTTAAAAATAAAAATGACGCTCCAAAACATAAATTCTCATATTTTCTTTTGTAATTCTTTAATCCATGTAATAAATAAACTTATTTTCACCGGTTCTTATCTCTATTTTCAGAAGCCTCTCTTTAATTCACAATTTTCTTTAATTTAAACTTTATTAAATTTACGGCTATTACATTATTCCCCCCTTAAAGTAATTCGGTCCCTGAATTTCACCACTATAATTGCAAATGCGGATATCTGGTACGTATATCCTCCTCTCTTTCCCAAGTAACTTCCTCAGAAAGAGTAATTTTTCTATATCACCTTCATTGTAGGTATTTCTTTTAATTGCAACTTCTTTACTTGTCTGTCCACTATAGTTACTTGTTGTTGCTTATAGGTTAAATCTTCCTATAACTAAATCTATGCACACTGTATAACATGTGTAGGATTCGGTAAATATTTTCGCAGCATAGACACATGAAAAACTAGATGGACATTACCCAATTCAGGAGGTAAAGCCAAATGATAAGCTATCGAACTGATCCTATCAAGAATTTCAAATGGTCCTACATACCGTGGACTTAATTTCACTTTCTTCCAAAATCTCACTATGCCCTTCATAGGAGATATTTTCAGAAAAACATGTTAACATATGGCAAATTCCAATGGGCGATGTCTATTATCAACACAGGCCTTCTGTCTACTTTGAGCTGCTAACAACATTTCCTTAATTATTTTTACCTTGACCAATGCATCATGTACCATATCAGGCCCTAAAACCTTTGTTTAACCCATCTCAAACCATCCAATCGGGGAACGGCAACGCCTACCATATAATGCCTCAAAAGGAGCCATTTGTATACTGGCTTGATAACTATTGTTATAAGCGAATTCAGCTAAAGGTAGAAATCTTTCCCAACTACCCTGAAAATCTAAAACATAAGCCCAAAGCATGTCTTCCAATATTTGAATGGTTCGCTCAAATTGCCCATCTATTTGAGGATGGAATGCAGTACTGAGATTCAAATTCGTGCCCAAAGTTTCTTGGAAAGTTCTCCAAAATCAAGCTGTGAATTGTGGTCCTCGATAAGAAATAATTGATATTGGCACGCCATGAAGCCTCACTATTTCATTTAAATATAATCTTGCATACTAAGCTTCATTGTATGTGATTTTCACTAGTAAAAAATGTACTGACTTAGTCAACCTATCAATGATCACCCATATTGAATCAAACCCTTTTGGTGTTCTCGGTAACCTCGTAACAAAATCCATAGTTACTCTTTCCCATTTCCATTCAGGTATCTTTATCTGCTGATGTAGTCCTGCAGGCTTTTGATGTTCTGCTTTCACTTGCTAACAGGTTAAACATTGAGACACGTAATCCACTATGTCTTTCTTCACACCTTCCCACCAATAGATTTCTTTTAGATCCTTATACATTTTAGTTATTCCAGGATGAATCGTATACATGGATCTATGGGCTTCCTCTAAAATTTCTTTCTTAAGTTCTTCTTTATCAGGTACACATATTCGCTACTCAAATCTCAGAATTCCTTCAGAGTCTACAATGAATTCAACTTCACCACCATTCTTCACTTCTTCCATTTTCTTGCACAAATAGGCATCCTCTCTCTGTGCCTTTTTCACCTGCTCGATCAAAGATGATTAAAACTGCATTTGAGCTAATAATACTCCAGGCTCCTTTACTTCCATTACTACCCCATCACTTTCCAACTTATGCATCTCTTTAACTAACGGCCTTCTTACCATGGTAATATGAGCTAAACTACTCATAACCTTTCTACTGAATGCATCAGCCACAACATTGGCCATGCCTAGATGGTACAGTATTGTGCAATCATAATCTTTAAGTAATTTCATCCATCGTCTTTGTCTCAAGTTAAGATCTTTTTGTTGAAAAATATATTTGAGACTTTTATGATTTGTATATATCTCGCATGTCTCACCATATAAATAATGCCTCCAAATTTTAAGAGAAAAAACTACCACTGCCATTTCCAAATCATGAGTAGGATAGTTTTTCTCATGTGGTTTAAGCTGTCTAGATGCATATACAATGACTCAACCATTTTGCATCAACACACATCCCAATCCAATTCTCGATACATCACTGATAACTGCATTTCACTCTAGTTTCTGTGTGCCGCCCATGATTGTTTACTAAATTTTTTTGGTGTTTTAAGCACTCTTACCCCCTGATTTAATTAAATTGGATGACCTATCTGGATATAACGTTAGCCACCTTATTGCTGCAGCATTTCAGTAAGCATGTATAGCAATGATAGCAGAACCCTGGGTGATAGTGGGTAAGTTGCTTCCTCTCTCTCCTGCAATATGATGATACTATTTGATTTGGTGCAGATGGCAGAGCTGCGCAGCAGAAGCAGCCACTAGTGAGCAGGAGACAGTAGCAGGAGTAGCCACCAGTGAGCAGGAGACAGTAGCAAGAACACTACAGGCTACTGGTACAGGATTGCCCTCCACTACTGAAAGTGAAGAGGGAAAAGCTGCACAGCAAGGGCGCTGGCTGCAGAGCAGAAGGAATGTCAGCAATCCTGGGCGCTTTATTGGGACCACAAAGGACTGTCTATAAAAGGCCATAAAGTAGCTGTTGCATAGAGAGACCGCTGGGGGATGGAAGAGGAGAGAATTGGGAGGAAAATAACACCACAGCCTAGAGTGCTGCTAACACCGGGAGGTGCAGCATGAGGGGATAGTGCGCTCGTGTAGAAGGGAACTTTGTTTTCTGTTATTGCTTTACTGCTTTGTTAAAAAAGAAATAACTGCATCTTGTAATTTAGTTCTTACCTCTTAGAATGCATACCAGTGTTTCTGGGATTTTTGTAACCAGTGCACCCATGAGGCTTGGCTAGTTTCCAGCTGGGGTTGCATAAGGGTTGTAATGGACTGAAGCACCTTTTTATTATCAATACATTTCGCAGCAGTTTTGTTTACCATTCAACTATATTTCCTGAAGCTTTTCTTTCCTTAATAACGGAAGTTTGGAGGAAGAAAACCAAGGCCACCATTCACCTGGAAGGGTAATGGAGGCTGGGAAAAAGCTGAGTGTAAAGGGGTTACCTCATGTAGGGATATACGGGTACCCCATTAGTCCCATAATGTATTTCATGCGCAATTCAGAGGTGAGGACTTGTGCAGGAATGCGTGTCCGAACCTTGGAATTGTGAGGAATGGTAGTCTGGGAAGACTCCATTCAGAACTGATTTTGGCACCAGGGACCTTTGCTGCAGCAAAGCCTAGGGCATATTGAGTACTAAAATCCATGGCAACCCTGAGCACCCCAGTTCTCCCCATATAATTTCCTTTCTATTTCCTAATACTTTTCATTTTAGTTACAGTAAAAGTCAGTCAACCCATGTCTATTCCAATTTTGTGAACAACTTAGTGTTGCTACAGCATTCATACAGCAAAAGTCTCTAACAGTTTTAGTTCACTTCTCGTGGGACGATACTCACTCATCAATTTATTCCTTGGTCACGACACGTGCACTTGCGTTCTGACATTGTATTCGTCTTTGTATGAATTACAATTACTAAACAATCACAATATACCGTGTATCCCCCAGTACCTGAAGGAATAGCCAATACTGGCGCCGTAGTCAAACCTTCTTTGACTTTCTGAAAACTTCTTTCACATTCATCTGACCAGTCAAACTTTATTCCCTTTTTTGTCAACCTCGTCAAAGGAGAAGCTATCTTTGAAAAATCTTTAACAAATCTATAGTAATAGCCTGCTAAACCAAGGAAATTATGAATCTCTGTAACTGTTGTAGGGCGTGGGCATTTCTGCACCGCTTCTATCTTTTTAGGATCAACTTGAATACCATATTTTGTAACCACATGCCCAAGGAAGGTAACACTATTAAGCCAAAATTCACATTTTACAAAACTTAGCATACAACTGGTGTTCCCTCAGGGTTTGCAATGCTATTCTTAAATGCCGCTCATGCTCTTCTGAACTTCTTGAGTATACCAAGATATCATTTATGAATACAATGACAAATTGATCCAGCAAAGGTTTGAACACTCTATTCATTTAATACATAAATGCAGCTGGGGCATTTGTTAAACCAAATGGCATTACTAAGAACTTGTAGTGCCATACCGAGTCCTAAAAGCGGTTTTTGGAATATCCTCCTTCTTTATCCTTAATTGATGATACCTAGATCTCAGATCAATTTTTGAAAAACATTGGGCACCCTGTAACTGGTCAAACAAATCATCTATTCTGGGTAAAGGATATTTGTTTCGTATAGTCACTTTGTTCAACTGCCTATAATCAATACATAGGCGCAAGGATCCATCTTTTTTCTTCATAAAGAGAATAGGAGCATGGTGAACGTTTGTGTGTAATTCATACAAAGATGAATACAATGTCAGTACGCAAGTGCACGTATCGTGACCAAGTAATAAAGTGATGAGTGAGTATCGTCCCACGAGGAGTGAACTGAAACTGTCTAGATACCTTTGCTGTATGAATGATGTAGCAATGTCGAGTTTTCACAAATTGGAATATGCACGGTTTAACCGATTTTTACTGTGACTAAGGTGAAAAGTATTGAGGAATAGGAAAGAAAGTATGTAGGGATGACTGGGGTGCTCGGGGTTGCCATGGACTTCAGCATTCGGAGATGCTCTAGACTTTGCTGTAGCAAAAGTTCCTGGTGTTAACTCAGTCCTGAATGGAGTCTTCCCAGACCACCATTCCTTACAACTCCAAGGTTCAGACGCGCATTCCTGCTTTGGTCCTCACCTCTTAGTTGTGCATGCATTTCATTATGGACTAATGGGGTACCCGTATATCCCTACATAAGGTAGCCCCCTTACAGTCAGCCTCCTTTTCCAGCCTCCATTACCCTCCCAGGTGAATGGTGGCCTTGGTTTTCTTCCTCCAAACTTCTGTTATTAAGGAAAGAAAAGCTAGAGGAACTACAGCTGAATGTAACAAAACTGCAGCAAAATGTATTAACGTTAAAAAATGTGCTTCAGTCCATTACAACCCTTGTGCAACCCCAGCTAGAAACTTAGCCAAGCCTCATGGGTGCACTAGTTACAAAAATTCCCGAAACACTGGCGTGCATTTTACAAGGTAAAAACCAAATTACAAAAAGAACTACGAAAATCCTCTCTTTGACAAGCAGTAGAACAATAACAGATAACAGAAAAACAAGGTTCCTTTCTACACTAGCACACTACCCACCCCTCGTGCTGCAACTCCCGGTCTAAGCAGCACTCTAGGCTTGGTGTTATTTCTCACTCTATTCTTTTCTCTTTCTCCCCAGCAGAGTCTGTTTTCATTCCCTCTTTTTCGGCCTTTTATCAGCAGCTTATGTGGTCCCAGAAAAGCGCCCTGGATGTCTAACATTTCTCTGCAGCAGGCGCTCTTGTTGAGCAGCTTTATCCTCTCCACTTTCAGTAGTGGAGGTAGTCCTGTACCAACAGCTTGCAGTGCACCTGCTACTGTCGCTGTTGCTTCCCCCTGCTGCTGCTGCGCCTGTAACAACCTCTTTTTTTTTTCCTTTATTATTATACAATATTGAGTTCACATACATGTCATTAATCAAAACAGACGTATAACATATCAAACACATAGATATTTACATCTTGTTTATTTTGGTTGACCAATTCCGGAGATACAGGTGCGGGTGGTTGCACCTTCACCGGGATCTAAGCCAACTCGACAACAAACATCTTATTTGATTCTGAAATCTGCCCAACATAAAGTAACTCGATCCAATGTGCACTAAAAGCCAGAGCCTTAGAAACAAAAGCTGCATAAATAATTTTCTGAACATGATATGGAAATATAGTGAGAATTAAATCCCAGTAAGTTCAACAATAAATTATCATCAGTAAAGCTCATCACGTCATGTTCAGCTGTATAAACTACAGAAAATATCTTTGGTCACATGAATGCATTATATCTATGCACATAAGAATCATACTATAATGATATGTATGATATGATTAACTATTTTCAAAATATCATATGATGGCCATCAACTTATTCTCATTTCAAGCTACCCCGGTCAGGGTGAGTATCCTCTACTCTCCGGTACGGGCTTTTCTCGCTCCGTCCGACATGGCCCACTTTCTCTTTCTTTTCTCATTATCATGATCATAACCGTTGGTAGGGCGTCCCCTACTGGTGCACCACACGGATTGCCATGTGACCGTGCTCATTTCTTTTCTTTTCACAATGTTAGCCAAAAATATGCTTTCAATAACAAGTATGTTCATCAAAATATAACTATTACCGTAAATCATTGGTAATCATGCCATGAACATAACCATTTCAAATATCACTTTATAAAATATTTCCATGTCAAAATTTCACACTTAAGATGGTAAGAAGTTCATACAATGGCAATGGCTATGGCTATACAAGTCATTTATTAAGATTCAGCTTCTTTTTTAAATACTAATTTTATTTTTTTATTTTCTTAATGCAGGTTTTCATCATATCTAACCTTCTCTTACTAATCAGAGCATAACTCCCACAATTTAACTCTGATGTAGGTGATCTTGGTGTCCATTTCAAGATAAAACAATTATCTAAAACTATTATGTTGAACATTGTAACGAAAAATTAAGAAAAAAATGTGATATTACTCCCTCAAAGTACAGGATAGTTCCTCTCGGATAGGTTCTGACCTTTACTAACTAATTAGACCATATCTCCCAAATTGGAACTCCAAATTGAGTGATTCCAGTTGGTAAAAATCCATGAGCCATATATCTATAATTGTTATGTTGGCGCGCTATTTTAATTCCCTACAGAACATTCCCAGAAATACAAAAACTAAAGCATTAATAACATACTCTTCCCTGAATAAACATTTTCTGACCTCTGTTTACTAATCGGATCATATCTACCTCATATGAACTCCAACTTGCATAATTCCAGTGGGTATATTTCCATGAGACATAGATATATAACTTTAATGTTAACCATTTATTTTAATTCCATACAGATAATTCCCAGAAATTAAAATACAAAAGCTGTCCTAACATAATCTTCCCTGATGAACCATTTTCTGACATTGGCTTACTAATCGGACCATATCTACCACATGTGGACTCCAAATTGAATGATTCCAGTGGCTAAAAATCCATGACACACATATATTTAATTCTTATGTTAACCATTTATTTTAATTCCATACAGATAATTCCCAGAAATTAAAATACAAAAGCTGTCCTAACATAATCTTCCCTGATGAACCATTTTCTGACCTTGGCTTACTAATCGGACCATATCTACCACATGTGGACTCCAAATTGAATGATTCCAGTGGCTAAAAATCCATGACACACATATCTTTAATTCTTATGTTAACAATTTATTTTAAGTCCCTACCAATAATTCCCAGAAATTAAATTACCGAAGCTATCCTAACATATTCTTCCCTGATGATTCATTTTCTGACCTTTGACTACAAATCAGAACATATCTATCTCATATGGACTCCAAATGGAATGATTCCAGTGGGTGAAAATCCGTGACACATATATCTTTAATTCTTATGTTAACTATTTATTTTAGTTCCTTATAGATTGTTCCCAGAAATTAAAATACCGAAGCTTAAAATTCTGTCAACCATAGCCATATCCATGCAGAACTATCTACACCAACCTAAGTATTCAAACATACATCACATGCAAGATCAATATGCAACATGATATAGCAACATCCATGACCAATCCTCAAAGTTATAAGATCAAAATCTCATATAAATATTATGAGTTTCAAAGGTTTTCTTCAAAAAGAAATATTGTTAAACTTACCTGGAGCACTTAGTCTCCTAGACTTCTCCTTCCTCTTTCTTCCTTTCTTCCTCTCCTTTCCTCACACTACCTTGCTTCTATTTTTGCTCTCCCTCACTTGGACGAAATTCTAATGTTGTAAGGGTGGGTTTTCTTATATAGACCACCAAATAATTCACCTTTCATGATCATGGGTCTACCTTATCACAATTAGGATACACTTTGTTGAATTTTTAGAAAACAAACAACTTATGTTCTTGTCTTCCTCTTCCTTAGTCAAGATATGCATAGAAAAAGGAGATTTGTATTTTGAAAATTATAATGATATGTTCTTAAGATATGGGGCAAGATCCCTTTGGTTTAGGGATTCATTTCCTTTTTCTTTTGTCTTAATCAAGTATGATAGATTTGCCTTTTTAATTGGCAAATTTCTAGCCCTTGAATTTTCCTTACTTAACTAAAATTATTTGTGTAGGATAATGATGTTTTGTCATAATGCTATGTATTATTACCCACTTGCTAAAGTTATGAATGTAGGATATAGATGTTTTTGTCCTAAAGCCTTGTATTATTATGCCACTTGCCAAAATGATGAATGTAGAATCACACCACTTGTCAAATTTTTGTCTTAATGCCATGTCACTTAATCTTGATTACACTAATATTTCATCACTTTAATTTTATTTTTATTTTTATTTTTCCTCTTGGGTTTGGGCTCATTCTTGCCCATTTTCCTTACTTTGGTTAAAATTCTTCCTTTCATAATGGGCTTGGTCATATTTTCATGATTTTTGGGCTATCGGTCCAATTTCTATATCCTAGTCCAAGTCTATGTTTTATTTCTTCCTTGGCCTATCCTATTGGCTTGCTAAAAATTCATGTGAAGTAGAAAAACTCTATATGAAATGTCTATAGGTTAAAGCCCAATTACGGGTGGAGATACTAAACTCAGTAACTTTTGCTCTTAAATTAAGAAAGATTACCCTAATCCGATCTTCTTGAAATTTTAAGACCTTTACTTACTTCACAAAAATGTATCTTTCTTTACCTAAGAATTTCACCTTTCTTTAACATGTTTATTTCTAATATTTCCTCTTAGGTTTTCTTTCTTTACCTATTCCATTAATATTAGAACATTTCTATGCATATATGTAAGGTGAAGAATTTCTAAGGAAAATATCTAAAAATTACGGGATGTTACATTCTTCCCCCCTTTAAGAAATTCGGTCCCCGAATTTCAATCCATCCTACCACATGTAGGGAATGAAATTAAGGCATTATTCAGAGTTACCAAGCTTATTACCTAAATAATTAGAGATATCTTTTCTGTATGACATCTTTACTTTTTAATATGTCTATTCACTTGAGTGATTTTGCCATATAACTTAACCATAAGGATTTCTTTCAATCATAAGTTCTTCAATTGATATCCTCTAGCCCGTATGGATATATCTATGGGTCGATATTAGAAAACACACATATAAAGGAACATATACACCTTCATATTGTGTAACTATCTTTTCTTATTCCAAACTTCTATCAAGTCAATTTTTTTTTTCATATATCAACATCATCCCCTGAATATCATCATCTTACTCTATCATCTATTTTTATTCTCAAATCCTTTAATCAATATGTTAAATATACGTAGCAATAAATCCTTCAAACCTTTAATAACGTTTATGTACCATTGACGCATGTCTAATAATTCCAACTTACCTCATCACAGTAATTCTATACAAGCTTATTAACACCATTAAACTCATTGTCAAAAATTTCAATTATTTCTTCTATCATATCCAAAAGCACCTCATTCTAGCTTATGCCAATCCCATTTAATTCACCCAATCATTTGAAGAAGATTTGTGTTTTTTTTTCCTAACAATTACTCATACATGAATTCTCAATTCCAACATAATTCACATCCTAGATACTAGACTCAATTTAGCATGATATAATCCTTTAACACAAATATCTTGATAACCTACATTATTTCCGGACATGGTTCTCAGAATATTCTCTATATTTCCAAATTAAGAGTTCAAAGACTAACTTAAATCCTACTTCCTATATTTTATTCCTCGAGAACTTCAACACCACTAATTCTCTTGATTACATTCGTCAAAACACCATAAGACCATCATCCGTCCATTCTTTTCAAACCTTTCATTATTTTAACCTATTAACAACTTAGACACCATAACAACCAAGTTTCAAAGGAAGAAATTATCTTTAATTGTAATGAGGGAAAATAACCTTGCATTTAATGCCAACCGTTAATGAGTGAAACAGACGAAAAGCATAATAGAGAATGGTTCCAAAAGCGAAAGTCAAAAGTTTTGACAAAGCATTGAAAAATATTAAAATCGGTGGCCGCAATTCTTGAAAATCTGTAAACAAAATCTATCTATGATTTCAACAAAAATCGGTGGCCGCAAATTTTGAATATATGTGTCAGAATCAACTTTAAATCCATTGGTATTCGGTGGAAAGATATCACATGGAAAAAGAAACATTTCTGAGCTTATAAAAGTCTGTGAAAATCAAAGAATATGTAGTTAACTGGTAGGATGCAGTTGATTGCTTCAAAATAGATGTAATTAATCAACTGTAAATTAACCAGTCCAAATTAAAATTTCTCAAAATAGCTAGTCGACTTAATAATACTGATAGTCGACTAGCGAAAACATTGAGAATACAAAATAAATCATTTGATTGCATTTTTTTTTTTACTTTTTTTTTCAATGACGGCTATCACCTAGAACTTTTCTACAAGAATCAAAACATCAATGCTTCATCAAAGACAACAAGATAAAGACAGATTTCTGGTGATATCTTATCTTATACTCTTTATGTGCTTAATATGGGTCACAGTCATACTACTGTACATATACATGCTTGCCGTCATTTTTGAATTTTTTTATTATTTACCTTTAATTTAGTTGATATTCATAGTTGTTCTAATAATACCCGGCCTATTCGCATAGCTATTATAAATATGTCTTTCTCTGATTTCTATAAATACTTACATTAGTATCTTTGTATATTCTCAAAGTTAAGGTGATAGAAATTATGGAGGGAACAACATTCCGTCAGTTTCGAAATATCTGTGTCTTTTGTGGTTCCAATCCTGGAAAAGATGAGGAGTATGTTAAAGCAGCACAAAATCTGGGTATGGTGCTGGCTAGGAGAAAAATTCATTTAGTGTATGGTGGAGGTAACTGTGGGTTAATGGGGTGTGTGGCTACAGCTGCACATGCAGGGGGATGCCAAGTTCTAGGTATTATTCCTACAGCTCTAGCTACATCCAGCAATATAGGGAAGACAATTGGGGAAGAATATATGGTAGTTTCCATGCATGAACGCATGGCTAGAATGATGAGCAATGCTGAAGCCTTCATTGCCTTACCAGGTGGTTTTGGTACTTTAGAGGAGATTTTCCAAATAGTCTCTTGGGCACAACTAAATATGCATCACAAACCGATAGGTTTGTTAAATGTTAATCACTTCTTTGATGGTTTGTTATCTTTTCTAGATCAAGCTGTGGAACAGAGGTTTATCTCACACTCAGCACGACAAATTCTCATCTCAGCTTCAAATGTTGAGGAGTTAATTGATGCTTTACAAGCCTATGTTCATGTACCTGATGTAACTATTACTCCAGTAGAATGGACGGCAGATAACCGCAGGAAGCGTAAATTGGATTTGGATCTTCATCTTTAAATGTAGTAAAACGTAGCTATTATTGTACTACTTTTACTTTCTTAGACTCTACTTGTATACCATATTTACCAACCATACTCCTTTAGAGTTGGTAAAACTATCTTTGAATGTTGCTTATGATCCTCTGAACTTTTGAAATATTCTAGTATATCATCCATATATATAATAACAAATTGTTCCAAGGATGACCTAATTACTATTCATTAAATTTATGAATGCAGCTAAAGGTTTGTCAATTTAAATGCATCACCAAGAACTCATAATGCCCATAATAAGTCCTACATCCTCTTCTCTTATCCTTAATTAATGTTACTCATATCCCAAATCTATTTGTGGAAAAATATTGAACACCTTATAACTGGTCAAACAGGTAATCTATACGAGCTAATGAGTTTCTATTCTACATTGTTACCTTATTCAACTGTCTACAATCTATGCATAGTCATAATAATCCATCTTTCTTTTTCACAAATAGAACTAGAGCACTCCAAATAAAAGTACTAGGGCATTTAAATCCCTTGTCTAACAAGTCTTGTAAATTTTATTTTTTCCAGTAACTAGAATAATTCTTTTCTGATGTGGAAATACTGCAACCACGGAGCATACTAAGATTTTTCAAATAAAACCGGCACTTTCAAAACTTCTTGGAAATTTTATATGAGTACTAGGGTAAATTCCATGTTAAAATTCCACACTAATATCTCGGTAACTGGATAGTAATTGTAGTCTGTAAACAGCGCACCAGAAAAGTTCCCAGGAAAGAGAGGTGGGTCACTAATGGACACGCTTAAGTACCAAGTCTTTCCTTGCCAGAGCTTTCCTTAGACATGCACTTTTCACAAATCACAACTTTTTTTTAAAATTCAATCGATATCATTCTATATAGGGATATAGATACTAGTTGGGTTCTAAGGAGTAAATCAATACCAAATTCTCGAATTGCTGTGGCAAGGTTGTGCAAGATTTTCTCCGCATAGTTTGCCAGATTCCGCCTTGGTGGTGCCATTTCCTACTGTGGGAAAAATAAATTTATGCTACTATTGAGGTGATCAAGCCCAATAGTTAGTTTCAAAACAATATTTAACAGCAGTCATAACACCACCTCGGCATATAGATAAGAAACACTAGTAATTTCTTACCTATATGAGTCACTGATCCGCTACACAGCACAACCACAACATACTCAAGACACTATAAGATCGATTCAGATAACCATCCACCCACTGGCCATCTAGGATCGACCTGCTCTGATACCAATTATGTAACAACCTCTTTTTTTTTCCTTTATTATTATACAATATTGAGTTCACATACATGTCATTAATCAAAACAGACGTATAACATATCAAACACATAGATATTTACATCTTGTTTATTTTGGTTGATCAATTCCGGAGATACAGGTGCGGGTGGTTGCACCTTCACCGGGATCTGAGCCAACTCGACAACAAACATCTTATTTGATTCTGAAATCTGCCCAACATAAAGTAACTTGATCCAATGTGCACTAAAAGCCAGAGCCTTAGAAACAAAAGCTGCATAAATAATTTTCTGAACATGATATGGAAATATAGTGAGAATTAAATCCCAGTAAGTTCAACAATAAATTATCATCAGTAAAGCTCATCACGTCATGTTCAGCTGTATAAACTACAGAAAATATCTTTGGTCACATGAATGCATTATATCTATGCACATAAGAATCATACTATAATGATATGTATGATATGATTAACTATTTTCAAAATATCATATGATGGCCATCAACTTATTCTCATTTCAAGCTACCCCGGTCAGGGTGAGTATCCTCTACTCTCCGGTACGGGCTTTTCTCGCTCCGTCTGACATGGCCCACTTTCTCTTTCTTTTCTCATTATCATGATCATAACCGTTGGTAGGGCGTCCCCTACTGGTGCACCACACGGATTGCCATGTGACCGTACTCATTTCTTTTCTTTTCACAATGTTAGCCAAAAATATGCTTTCAATAACAAGTATGTTCATCAAAATATAACTATTATCATAAATCATTGGTAATCATGCCATGAACATAACCATTTCAAATATCACTTTATAAAATATTTCCATGTCAAAATTTCACACTTAAGATGGTAAGAAGTTCATACAATGGCAATGGCTATGGCTATACAAGTCATTTATTAAGATTCAGCTTCTTTTTTAAATACTAATTTTATTTCTTTATTTTCTTAATGCAGGTTTTCATCATATCTAACCTTCTCTTACTAATCAGAGCATAACTCCCACAATTTAACTCTGATGTAGGTGATCTTGGTGTCCATTTCAAGATAAAACAATTATCTAAAACTATTATGTTGAACATTGTAACGAAAAATTAAGAAACAAAGGTGATATTACTCCCTCAAAGTACAGGATAGTTCCTCTCAGATAGGTTCTGACCTTTACTAACTAATTAGACCATATCTCCCAAATTGGAACTCCAAATTGAGTGATTCCAGTTGGTAAAAATCCATGAGCCATATATCTATAATTGTTATGTTGGCGCGCTATTTTAATTCCCTACAGAACATTCCCAGAAATACAAAAACTAAAGCATTAATAACATACTCTTCCCTGAATAAACATTTTCTGACCTCTGTTTACTAATCGGATCATATCTACCTCATATGAACTCCAACTTGCATAATTCCAGTGGGTATATTTCCATGAGACATAGATATATAACTTTATTGTTAACCATTTATTTTAATTCCATACAGATAATTCCCAGAAATTAAAATACAAAAGCTGTCCTAACATAATCTTCCCTGATGAACCATTTTCTGACATTGGCTTACTAATCGGACCATATCTACCACATGTGGACTCCAAATTGAATGATTCCAGTGGCTAAAAATCCATGACACACATATCTTTAATTCTTATGTTAACCATTTATTTTAATTCCATACAGATAATTCCCAGAAATTAAAATACAAAAGCTGTCCTAACATAATCTTCCCTGATGAACCATTTTCTGACCTTGGCTTACTAATCGGACCATATCTACCACATGTGGACTCCAAATTGAATGATTCCAGTGGCTAAAAATCCATGACACACATATCTTTAATTCTTATGTTAACCATTTATTTTAAGTCCCTACCAATAATTCCCAGAAATTAAATTACCGAAGCTATCCTAACATATTCTTCCCTGATGATTCATTTTCTGACCTTTGACTACTAATCAGAACATATCTATCTCATATGGACTCCAAATGGAATGCTTCCAGTGGGTGAAAATCCGTGACACATATATCTTTAATTCTTATGTTAACCATTTATTTTAATTCCTTATAGATTGTTCCCAGAAATTAAAATACCGAAGCTTAAAATTCTGTCAACCATAGCCATATCCATGCAGAACTATCTACACCAACCTAAGTATTCAAACATACATCACATGCAAGATCAATATGCAACATGATATAGCAACATCCATGACCAATCCTCAAAGTTATAAGATCAAAATCTCATATAAATATTATGAGTTTCAAAGGTTTTCTTCAAAAAGAAATATTGTTAAACTTACCTGGAGCACTTAGTCTCCTAGACTTCTCCTTCCTCTTTCTTCCTTTCTTCCTCTCCTTTCCTCACACTACCTTGCTTCTATTTTTGCTCTCCCTCACTTGGACGAAATTCTAATGTTGTAAGGGTGGGTTTTCTTATATAGACCACCAAATAATTCACCTTTCATGATCATGGGTCTACCTTATCACAATTAGGATACACTTTGTTGAATTTTTGGAAAACAAACAACTTATGTTCTTGTCTTCCTCTTCCTTAGTCAAGATATGCATAGAAAAAGGAGATTTGTATTTTGAAAATTATGATGATATGTTCTTAAGATATGGGGCAAGATCCCTTTGATTTAGGGATTCATTTCCTTTTTCTTTTGTCTTAATCAAGTATGATAGATTTGCCTTTTTAAGTGGCAAATTTCTAGCCCTTGAATTTTCCTTACTTAACTAAAATTATTTGTGTAGGATAATGATGTTTTGTCATAATGCTATGTATTATTACCCACTTGCTAAAGTTATGAATGTAGGATATAGATGTTTTTGTCCTAAAGCCTTGTATTATTATGCCACTTGCCAAAATGATGAATGTAGAATCACACCACTTGTCAAATTTTTGTCTTAATGCCATGTCACTTAATCTTGATTACACTAATATTTCATCACTTTAATTTTATTTTTATTTTTATTTTTCCTCTTGGGTTTGGGCTCATTCTTGCCCATTTTCCTTACTTTGGTTAAAATTCTTCCTTTCATAATGGGCTTGGTCATATTTTCATGATTTTTGGGCTATCGGTCCAATTTCTATATCCTAGTCCAAGTCTATGTTTTATTTCTTCCTTGGCTTATCCTATTGGCTTGCTAAAAATTCATGTGAAGTAGAAAAACTCTATATGAAATGTCTATAGGTTAAAGCCCAATTACGGGTGGAGATACTAAACTCAGTAACTTTTGCTCTTAAATTAAGAAAGATTACCCTAATCCGATCTTCTTGAAATTTTAAGACCTTTACTTACTTCACAAAAATTTATCTTTCTTTACCTAAGAATTTCACCTTTCTTTAACATGTTTATTTCTAATATTTCCTCTTAGGTTTTCTTTCTTTACCTATTCCATTAATATTAGAACATTTCTATGCATATATGTAAGGTGAAGAATTTCTAAGGAAAATATCTAAAAATTACGGGATGTTACAACGCCGCTCTACCACCTGCATCAAATCAAAAGAATCAGAGTATTGCGGGAAAAAGGGGGCAGCTCACTCTTTATCACCCGTAGTTCTGCTATCATTGCCACATATGCTCAGTGAAATGCTGCAACAATGGGCCGCTGGTGTTATATCTAGAAGAGTCATCCTTTTTAAATCAGAGGACAAAAAGTGCTTAAAACACCAGAAACTTCAGTAAATAGTCATGGGTAACACATGGAAACTATAGTAGAATGCAGTTATCAAAATGCAGTTATGAAATCCCTCCAAACTTAAGGGGTTGCTTGTCCCCAAGCATCGTACATAGCCCCCCTACAAACTCAACAGCTGGCAGTTCCAGGCTTTTTCTCATGTCAGACTCCCTGGCTCTGCTGAAAGCTCTCAACTCTCAGGATTGCCCCCATACAAAGGATACCACAAGTCTTTCTCCCAATCACAGCAACATCTTCTTTGAATTTGTGTGTGTGAGTGATATGGACAATTTTTCTAGGAGTTACTTCGGTCAAGACTTTTATGCTAATATTTTGAGCTTCCTTTCCTAGGTTGAGCTGGCATTTATCATAGTACGGGCAGCAAGCACGGGGAAAACTGGGGCAGCTTACTGACCTTTTTCTTCCTTTACTGTTGTTTTTGGTATGGATCTTATTATAGCAGAGGTCATCACAGCCTTTTGACGCGAATGCCAACATGTTCAATGCCAGCACCCGGTTACTCAGCCTTATCACCTTTCAACTACTCCCTACTCATACTCTACATCCCTGTTTTACGCAAAGGCACACATGGGGCTCCTGCATACCCCTGGTTACTAAGGAATTTCTGAGCATTAGAGTGTCCACTCTACATCCCTGTTTTACGCAAGGGCACACATGGGGCTCATGCATGCCCCTGGTTACTAAGGAATTTCAAAGCATTTGATTGTCCATATTTTTCTTTATTTTCTACTCCCCTCCCCTAAACTTAAGCCTTTATGCCCCTATGATTCTACCTCTTTTATAATTTTACAGGAAGCTCTCAATACTAGCTTTAAGACTAAGGGCCTCTTTCTGAAAGTTCACCAAATTCTCTTCTAGGCAAGCTGCCCATGATCCAGTGCTTATAAGAGGAAGGTGTTGTGTGATGGGGTGAGATTGTGGGTTCCCTATTCTGATTTTAACAGAATACCCAATCCTCCTCATGGAGTATCCCAAAACTTTCAGCAGGATATGCAGCTATATCTCACCCTCTTTTTTTTAAAAAAAAACATTAAACAAACTTAGTGATTACTGGGAAAGACTCATTCAACACGGGTGGATGAAGACACAAGCAGACAGTACTATAAACAAACACCTAGCAGAACTAATCATGCAGAATGCTCCAGCAATGAATCAAAATAAAACGCAAAAGACACAAGTGATGCCACAGTAACGAATGCATACACGAAAGTGATATGCTCCAGCAACTTCATTCCCACCAGACAATTATATCACACACCCCCCCAAACTTAAATTGAGCAGTGTCCTCACTGCTGATGCAATAGTCAAAAAATAAAATATGCTCACAAACAGAAACAGAAACGAGGGAATTCCAAAAATATCAGAGAAGGACAATGGGTTGAAGGAACTTTCCTGAGGGTGCTAGCAGGTATGCTGCAGCACCCTAGGGTCATTGACCCCCAGAAGATTTCGATGAGCTTCTGAGTCCACTCCTCCTCTGTGTGGATTATTGGGGGGCCTTTCCTTTGCGCAGTACTGCTGCCCTTTTGGCAATGGGCTCATCATCATCAGAGGACACAGTTTGCTCCGTTGTCTGGTGGGGTTCAGGACAGGGCTCCTTGTTAGAGGAGGATCCTTCAGAGGCCTTAGGGTGCTCTGCCTGTGTTTCTTGTGCTGCGGTTGATTCCTCAAAGGTGGCATGGAGCAGGGCAGTTGGGAATTCTGGGAATGGGAAAAATTGCTTGAAATTTTGCTCCAGAGTGGTGTGGAGGGTAGAGTCCCTTTTCTGTGCATATTGCCAGAATGTTTGCTGGTGCTGCAGCAATTGTGCTTGCTGTCTGAGGAGTGTGGATTGTTACTGCAGCAGTTGCTGAATGGCCTTGTCAGCTGGCGTAGTGGCAAAGGAGGAAGCAGATGGACCAGTAGTTGGTGGGGGATCCCGAGAGGCAGTTGGTGGATGCGGGGCTGCTTTCTCGAGAACAATGCGAGAAATGGTGGTAGGGGTGATGGGAGTGGTGTCCTTTAGGACCTCTTCGTCCATGGAGACTGGGACTCCATGATTCTTGCATAGGGTGGTGATGAGGGAAGGAAAGAGGAGGCTTCCCTTCTTTCGGCCGGCACAGGCTCGTATTTGGTCACTTACAATGCGGCCAACGTTGAGTGGCCGGCCGAGTATGAGCGCATCCACCATTGCTACTCTTTCTCTGCTTACAGTCTGCCCATGGGTGGAGGGAAGGAGACGGGTCTTTAGAAAATGGTACCAGACCTTTGCTGCCGGCACCAGGGAGATGTGATTTACAGTGGTGGAGCCTTGGGGAGATTTATCCTAGGTAGTGCCAGGGAGGCACATCTGGGTGAGCATCGCTTCCCAGTCTTCAGCCCGCAGGCCTTGCAGATAAGCCTGATAGTTGTCCTCCTCGTCGAGCAAATGGTAGGCTTTGTTGATGGCAGCTTGGTTAAAGTGGACCTTCGTTTCCCGAACTCTCACCCACTTATCCGTTTCTGGGGAGAAGTTCGCATAGAACTCCCGAACCAGTGGAATGAGGGCCGTTGGTGGATGGCTTGCAAAATTTTCCCAACCCCTCTGTTTTACCACCATGCCAATGTACATTGGCACTCCCAAATCGCCAGCGGGGGTGAATGTAAACCCCTTCTCGGCGCAGAAGTTTCTGTGCACGATTTCGTTGTCATACCTCTTCTCGTTTTCTTTAGAAATGAATTTCTTCATCTTGCTGGCCTTTCTTGCCACTGTCTTGATTCTCGGCATACTTGGGTTGAAGGGTTGAAGGTTGGGGCTTTCTGGGACGAAGGGGGTGAGAGGGTTGCAGGGCTTGGGACTCGAGAGAGAGAAGGTGAGGGGGAAGTTGCAGAGGTGACAGTGTGGATGTGTTAACTCTCGGAAGGAATGGGTTGGAAGTTGCAGAGGTTTTAAAACCCGTAGGTGTCTTATGGCCTTCTGCCAGTTTTCCCGCCCACCATTCTCTTCTCTCTTCTCTTTTGTTTTTTGTTTTTTGTTTTTAAATAATGCCGCAGCATGGCAGGGGAGGAACCCTTGGCTTGAAACTGACTGTGTTGCTGCAGCAAAACAGTTCTGCTACAGCAAACAGGGATTGCCTTTAGTGTTATGCTGCTGCAGCAAAACAAAAACTGGTTCAGCAACTTCTTGCTCCCTAACCTGCGTATTCACCACAAAAGCTATTATGTTCTTAGTCTAAGCTTATCTTAAAACTATTTAACTTAAATAACAAATTTAAATATGGGTTGCCTCCCATGAGCACTTGGTTTAGAGTCTTCAGCCTGACTTCCCTTCTGTTCAATCCTCTTGCAGCTGAATGGAGGTGTGTTGTCTGTCTACGTCACCTCCCAGATAATGCTTGACTCTTTGCCCATTAACCTTGAATGTCCTTCCTTCCTTTTCTTCTTCTAATTCAATTGTCCCAAATGGGAAGACCTTGCTTATACGAAAGGGTCCAGACCATCGTGATTTCAACTTCCCAGGAAACAAGGTTAGCCTGGAGTTATACAGTAGTACTTTCTGTCCCACTTCGAAAATTCTGGGTTGTATTTTCCTGTCATGCCATTGCTTTGCTTTCTCCTTGTATAGTTTGGCATTCTCATAGGCCTGCCCCCGAAATTCGTCCAACTCATTTAGCTGCAGCATCCTTTTCTCCCCTACAGCATCTAGGCTCTAGTTTAGTTTCTTCACTGCCCAATATGCTCGATGTTCCAGCTCTACTGGGAGATGACAAGCCTTCCCGAATACCAACCTGTAAGGTGACATGCCCAGAAGTGTCTTATAGGCTATTCTATATGCCCAAAGTGCATCATCCAACCTTAAGGACCAATCCTTCCTTGTAGGACTCACTGTTTTTTCCAGAATTCTCTTGATCTCTCTGTTGGAGACTTCAGCCTGCCCACTTGTTTGTGGATGATAGGGGGTTGCAACCTTGTGTCTTACTCCGTATTTGGCCAGTAGTGCCTTGAACTGCCTATTGCAGAAATGGGTTCCTCCATCACTGATGATGGCTCTGGGGGTTCCAAACCTTGTAAAGATATTCCTCTTCAGGAATCTGGTCACGACCCTGGCTTCATTGGTCTGAGATGCACTGGCTTCCACCCACTTTGAGACATAATCTACAGCTACAAGGATGTATTGGTTGCCAAAACTTGAGAGGAATGGTCCCATGAAATCTATGCCCCAGACATCAAATAATTCCACCTCTAGGATGTTGTTCAGTGGCATTTCATGCCTGCGAGATATATTTCCTATTCTCTGGCACCGGTCACATTTCCTTGCATACGCGTGGGAGTCGTTGAATAAGGAGGGCCAATAGAAACCCGCCTGCAACACTTTGTTTGCTGTCCTAATTCCTCCAAAATGACCTCCATAAGGAGAAGCGTGGCATTGCTGCAAGATTTGCTCCGTTTCTTCACTAGGTATACACCTCCTTATCATCTGGTCCGCACATTGCTTGTAAAGATAGGGTTCATCCCAATAGTAGTAGTTGACTTCATGCAGAAATTTTTTCTTCTGCTGCCATGTCAGGTCTGGTGGGAGCATCCCACTCACGAGGTAATTCACGTGGTCAGCATACCATGGCACATCCACTTGAGACATGAGATAGAGTTGTTCATCTGGGAATCTTTCATTGATAGCCTCTACTCCAGAGCTGTGCTCCTCCAACCTGGAGAGATGGTCCGCCACTTGGTTTTCATTCCCCTTCCTGTCTCTGATCTCTAGATCAAACTCTTGAAGTAAAAGCACCCACCGAATGAGCCTCGGTTTGGAATCCTTCTTTCTGACCAGGTGTTTGATGGCAGAGTGGTCTGTGTGCACTATCACCTTTGCTCCTACCAGATATGCTCTGAATTTCTCAAAGGCAAACACTACAGCAAGCAATTCCTTCTCTGTCACAGTGTAGTTCAGCTGGGCACCTTGCAACATTTTGCTAGCATAGTAAATAGAGTGAAACAGCTTATTTTTGCGCTGTCCCAGGACAGCTCCCGGTGCTGTTTCGCTAGCATCACACATTAGCTCAAATGGGGAGGTCCAGTCTGGTGCTACGATGATCGGGGCTGTGCTCAATTTCTTCTTGAGATCGCAGAATGCTGTCATGCAGCTTTCATCAAAACAAAAGGTTCTATCCTTCTCTAGCAAGCTGCATAGTGGTTTGGCAACCTTAGAAAAGTCCTTGATGAACCTCCTATAAAATCCTGCATGTCCCAAGAAGCTCCGAATGCCCTTGACCGAGGTGGGGGCAATTTCTCAATAACTTCTACTTTGGCCTTGTCCACCTCTAGTCCTCTCTGCGATACCTTATGCCCCAGCACAATTCCCTCCCTTACCATAAGCTGGCACTTTTCCCAGTTTAGCACCAAGTTTGTCTCCTCACATCTCTGCAAGACTTTAGCAAGGTTTTCCAAACATAGGTCGAAGGAGTCTCCAAAAACTGAGAAATCATCCATAAAGATTTCCACAAACTGTTCAGCCATTTCTGTGAATATTGCCATCATGCAACGCTGGAACGTTGCTGGAGCATTGCACAGCCCGAATGGCATCCTTCGAAATGCAAAGGTACCATAAGGGCATGTGAATGTGGTCTTATGCTGGTCTTCTGGTGCTATGGCAATCTGGTTATACCCGGAGTACCCATCCAGGAAGCAATAATATTCCCTCCCAGCAAGTCTATCTATCATTTGATCAATGAATGGCAGAGGGAAGTGATCCTTCCTAGTGCTTTTATTTAGCTTTCGGTAGTCCATGCAAATCCTCATACCGGTTACCACCTTAGTGGGAATGAGCTCATTGCTATCAGTTTTCACCACAGTCATGCCTCCTTTCTTAGGAACACACTGGACCGGACTCACCCAAGAGCTATCTGATATGGGGTAAATGATTCCAGCATCCAGCCATTTGATGATCTCCTTCTTTACCACCTCCTTCATTATTGGGTTAAGCCTTCGCTGGGGTTCAATGGACCCTTTTTCATTGCTCTCCAAAAGGATCTTATGCATGCAGAATGAGGGACTGATCCCCTTAATGTCAGCAAGTGTCCAGCCAATTGCCTTCCTGAATTTCTTTAGTGTCAGGACCAATTTCTCCTCTTGTTCCTCTGTTAGAAGTGCTGAGATAACCATAGGAAGAGTGGCTGTTTCTCCTAGATATGCATACTTGAGGTGAGTTGGCAGAGGCTTCTTCTCCAGAGCTGGTGGTTCCTCCATCGATGCCTTCAGCAGTTTTGAATCTGGCGTGGTTACAAATAATGGCTCCTTCTTCCTGAAGCCTTGTCTGACATCAATCCAGGCCCATTCTTCATCTTCTCCTTCAGACTCTAAGTGGTCTGTCCACGCTGCTGGTGATGGTCCCTTGCAGCATCTTTCCAGTTGTTCTGATGCTAACGTGTCTATCATTGACACCATAGCACATTCCTTTTCTTCACTGGCAAACCTCATGGTCTGGAGCATATTGAATGTAACCTGCTCATCCTGTACTCTCATAGTTAATTCACCCTTCTGAACATCAATGAGTGTCCGGCCAGTTCCTAGGAATGGTCTGCCTAATATAATAGGTACTTCTACATCAGCTTCATAATCCAGAATTATGAAATCTACTGGGAAGATGAACTTGTCCACCTTAACCAGGACATCCTCTATTTTTCCCTCTGGGTGAGCAATGGATCTATCTGCCAATTGCAGTGTAACTGTGGTAGGCCGAGCTTCTCCAATTCCTAGCTTTTTAAAGATGGCCATTGGCATAAGGTTGATGCTTGCTCCCAAATCACAAAGTGCCTTGCCAAAATACTGGTTTCCAATCGAACAAGGTATGGTGAAACTGCCTGGATCTTTGAGTTTAGGTGGCAACTTATTTTGCAGCACAGCACTGCATTCCCTTGTGAGAGCAACGGTTTCAAACTCGCCAAACCTCCTTTTTTTTGTCAGAATGTCCTTCATGAACTTTACATAATTGGGCATCTGCTCCAGTGCTTCCACTAGCGGAATGTTGATGTGTAGCTGTTTCAGGACATCCAAGAACCTTCTAAATTGCTGGTCATTCTGCTGCTTCTGAAATCTCTGAGGGAAAGGGGGAGGTAGCTTGGATTGCCGCATTTCCTACTGCAGCAAAGTTGACGACTTTTGCTGCGGCACAGCTGCAGCATTCTCTCAAGAGCTATTTTTGTCCTTGCTTATCTCCTCCTTTTGCCTTTTCTTGCCGTTTTTGTACTCCAGGGGTACAGCGGAGTCTGTCTGGTCTTGCTCTCTTGCTTTTGGTGTTTCCACCATCTTTCCACTCCTCAGAGCTATCGCCTTACAGTGTTCTTTCCCCTCTCTCCTAGGGACTTCAGTATTGCTAGGAAGTGTCCCTGGGGGTCTGCTTTTCAGTTTATTGGCAAGCTGTCCCACTTGAGTCTCCAGATTCCTCAGTGAGGCTGCTTGACTCTGGATTAGAGCATCATTCCTTGTCATATACTCTTTCAGCAGGGATTCCAGTGAAGTGTGGGGTTCCTGAGGCTATTGTCTTTGCTGCTGGAAGCCTGGTGGACCCTGTGGTCTTTGTGGGGCAGAGTTGCTCCCTTGTCCTGCACCATAATTGCTCCAGGAGAAATTGGGGTGTTGCCTCCATCCTGGGTTATATATGTTGGAGTAAGGGTTGTTATTGCGATTCATATTGCCCACAAAACACACTGATTCAGGGTTTGAGGGACATACTTCGAATAAATGAGATCCGTTGCATAGTACACAAGATGGTCCAGTTTCCTGAACTGCATTGGCTGCTTGAGGACGGGTAACTTGCTGGCTCTTCAAGACATTAACTAGAGAGGCTAGCTGGGCTGTGAGATAAGTCACTTCACTCACTTCGTGCATGCCTGCTGCTTTCTTTCCAGTTAAAGCCCTGCCCATTGGCCATTGATAATTGTTACTGGCCATTCTTTCAAGCAACTCATATGCCTCGTTATATGTTTTGGACAAGAGTGCCCCATTGGTCGCTGCATCTACTATGGTCCGAGTTTGGGCATTGAGACCATTATAAAAGGTCTCCATCTGAATGCAGTAAGGAATTCCATGATGTGGGCATCTTCGTAATAGCTCTTTATACCTCTCCCAAGTCTCATACAAAGATTCACCTTCTAATTGCTGGAAAGAGGTGATGTCATTTCTCAATCTAGCATTTTTGGTAGGCGGGAAGTATTTTAGCAGAAATTTTTCTGCCAAGTCACTCCAGTTAGCAATAGAGTCAGGTGGCAGTGAGTTCAACCAGGCTCTTGCTCGGTCCCTTAATGAATAAAGAAACAGCTTAAGCCTGAGCACTTCTTCTGTTACACCATTCATTTTGAAAGCATCCGTGACTTCCATGAATACTCTTAAATGAAGGTGGGGGTCCTCAGTGGGCATGCCACTGAATTGCCCAGCAGTTTGCAGCATCTGGAACATTACTAGTTTGAGTTCAAAATGTAGAGCCTCGATCTCTGGTCTCACAATGCTCGGGTTCAACCCATTCATATTTGGTTGAACATAAGCGTTTAAGACCCTATCCCTATCGTCCATGTTGTCTGCTCCATTTTGATTTGCCATCTCTGCCTGCTGCTGGTGTGTTAGCTGTCCTCTTCTTCTTCTTAGAAGTGTTCTTTCTATTTCTCGATCAAGGGGGAGGAGTTCTCTGTCACCCCTGCTCATGCACTATGTTACCTGCTCAGTCAGGACACTAGAGTAAAAACAAACAATCCTTTACACAGCGGAGTATCTAAAAACAATTTTCAAAGTTGTCACTCCCCGGCAACGGCGCCAAAAACTTGGTGAACGTTTGTGTGTAATTCATACAAAGATGAATACAATGTCAGTACGCAAGTGCACGTATCGTGACCAAGTAATAAAGTGATGAGTGAGTATCGTCCCACGAGGAGTGAACTGAAACTGTCTAGATACCTTTACTGTATGAATGCTGTAGCAATGTCGAGTTTTCACAAATTGGAATATGCACGGTTTAATCGATTTTTACTGTGACTAAGGTGAAAAGTATTGAGGAATAGGAAAGAAAGTATGTGGGGATGACTGGGGTGCTCGGGGTTGCCATGGACTTCAGCATTCAGAGATGCTCTAGACTTTGCTGTAGCAAAAGTCCCTGGTGTTAACTCAGTCCTGAATGGAGTCTTCCCAGACCACCATTCCTTACAACTCCAAGGTTCAGACGCGCATTCCTGCTTTGGTCCTCACCTCTTAGTTGTGCATGCATTTCATTATGGACTAATGGGGTACCCGTATATCCCTACATAAGGTAGCCCCCTTACAGTCAGCCTCCTTTTCCAGCCTCCATTACCCTCCCAGGTGAATGGTGGCCTTGGTTTTCTTCCTCCAAACTTCCGTTATTAAGGAAAGAAAAGCTAGAGGAACTACAGCTGAATGTAACAAAACTGCAGCAAAATGTATTAATGTTAAAAAATGTGCTTCAGTCCATTACAACCCTTGTGCAACCCTAGCTGGAAACTTAGCCAAGCCTCATGGGTGCACTAGTTACCAAAATTCCCGAAACACTGGCGTGCATTTTACAAGGTAAAAACCAAATTACAAAAAGAACTATGAAAATCCTCTCTTTGACAAGCAGTAGAACAATAACAGATAACAGAAAAACAAGGTTCCTTTCTACACTAGCATACTACCCACCCCTCGTGCTGCACCTCCCGGTCTAAGCAGCACTCTAGGCTTGGTGTTATTTCTCACTCCGTTCTTTTCTCTTTCTCTTCAGCAGAGTCTGTTTTCATTCCCTCTTTTTCGGCCTTTTATCAGCAGCTTATGTGGTTGGTGCGCACTGTCGCAGGCACGCCCAAATTAAAACCTTACCTCAACACTAACCTGTAGTAGTGGGAGTAAGGGTCGATCCCACAGAGACTGGAATTACCTTATGTGATTCAGAAAGGGGAGATTGAGAGTCGCAATTAAAATTAAGTAAACAATAGCAAAAATAATTGAGAGAAAGTGATTAATGAGAAAAGCGTTGGTTTCGGTCGATATTCACCATCAAGGGATTGCATTGATCATTGACAAAATTATCAATCTTAAACCAAATATCTATCATTGGGATTCTATCCCAGTTCCTCCTTAAGCCTAGTAAATTAATGACAATCGCACTAATTATACTCTAATTAACGAGCAATCCTTTAGCACATCGGTAAAGCATAACTTATTAACCGCATGAAGAACAAAAGAAACTAATAGAGCTAAACGAATACAAGCACATCGGTTATATTCAATTTAGTTGATATTCATCATAGGGTTAACGATTTATAATCCAAAATCCTTAATCCTATTTGCTTCACGAATCAAGTAATAAAAGCTTTGTTCAAAACCTAATTCAGCAGCTACACATACAATATACTAGTAGGCCTCCTAGCAATCACATGCATAATATTAAGAAAATAAGAACAGATGAATAAACAATACCCGGTTAAGATTGAATGCAATGAAATCAAATCCGTATCTCACAATGACATCAAATCCCTTAAGGTTTCAATCTCCCTCAACCAACTAAAGAAAATTAGCCGCGCAGGGCCATAGAAAACTAAACAAGAAGTAAAGAAAAGAGTTAAGAACTTGAATGAATTCTTTGCTGAATGAATAGATACCTTCTCTGCTTACTTTCCTTCCTTTTTATAGATTAAACCCTCCTAGTCGAAGTAGGAAAGTTTTTAGGTCAAATCTCCATCAATTAGGCTTTAAATCAGGCGAAAAAACTCTAAAATCGCGACTTCCGGAGCGGCGGCGCCGCGGCGCATAAGTTCAGCGCCGCGGCGCTGCGAAGCTTCATCCACGGGGTGCCGCGGCGCACCCATGCAGCGCCGCGGCGCTCGTGGTTCTGGGGCAAGGACGCCGCGGCGCCAATAACCAGCGCCGCGGCGCTACGAGACATCCATGACGGGCCGCCGCGGCGCTGTATTGTGAGCGCCACGGTGCCTAGAAAATGCCAGATTTTGCCAAAGTGCCAAACACGAAAGTTGTAGCTCTATGTTTCTTCTTTCCATAACCGCTAGAAACAGCTCAATCGGAGCTCAAATGAGTGAGATATGCTTCCATTAGTGACGAAAGGTCAGAAATCCGTATTTTTCATGATTTTCTTCTATTTTTCTCTTCTTTTCTTCTTTATTATTCCTAAAAACATAAAACACACAATTTAATTAAAACCTATCTATTTATCATTTAAATAAAATAAAAAGAAACATAAAATATGCTAAATACATGCTTAATTTAAAGCATGTCAAATACCCCCACACTTGCTCTTTTGCTTGTCCTCAAGCAAATTAAACCATGTGAACAATATTCAATAAAATAAGGTAAGTGAAAGTCTTACCAATATATTGCCTCATAGTGAAAATTGAATGCTCTTAAAGAAATTTCAGAAAATTTAATGACTATGTGCAATATTCAATTTAAATGCAATTCAGAATTCATTTTTCTAGAGCCCTGAGTGAGTGTGTGTTTTGAGCAGCCAATCATCTTTCATTCAAATGAGTTTATATATCTCAAGAAATCAAGTATGGATCTCTTCGTAGGATTTTCATAAGCTTATTTTTCCTGCTGCTCTCCACTAATATAGGTCAAAACTACTTTTAAGATCAAAAGGACTTTATTTAGCTTGTAATGTGGCCAAGGTGAAGGGTGGGACAAAGGATATCAATGTAGGATCAGTCACCCAACACCACATGATTAAAATTGATCTCTTGAGCTCTTTGCTTTCCTCCAATAATTTTGGGAAGATTTTCTCCCCACACTACTTTTCCTGCTTCAATCCATCATTGTCCTCTTTTTCTTTCACCCACAACATTTGTTCTTATATATATATATATATATATATATATATATATATATATATATATATATATATATATAATTTTTTTTCTTTTTCTTTTGAAAATTTCTTTTCTTTTCCTTGCTCCACCCTTCCACCCTTTTTGTAAATAAAGCAATACAATACAAATATTCATCAAAATAATCATGGAGTGAGTGAATAGGGTAAAGAAAAAAAAATAAGGATATACAAACTTTGGCTTATGGCTCAATTATGGTTTTCAGAAGGAAAAGTTCATTAAGCTCAAAATAAAGGAACTAGTGTTATTTTATTACTTAGGTTAGGCTTGAAAGGCTCAATCTATCAAATAATGCCTAAATCATCTCCTAATTAATAGTATCAACCTAGGATTTCGCCTCAAGCATCATTCAAATAAGTTCTAGAATCCTTTCTGAGATCATAAAAAATTTATTTAAGTTGTATAAACTTTCTTTAAATAAAAGATAAATTAAATACTCAAAGTTGTTGTGCAAAATAGATTTAGGATTCTAGAAAATGGATAATAAATTGCAAAAAAATTAAAATTACACATAATTATGATTTTCCTACGTTTCTTAGGAGCTATTAGCAATTTAAACATTTATATCATTGGCTATTGGTTTCACTAACACAAACCCATAAATTGAAATTTTGTTCACATGCTCACCTCATGACAGGAATAAAAGTGCACACATCATAGAATTATAGTAATGCATCAAAGTAGAAAAGTGCACAAGTGTATGAGTTATTATACAGTCATCCAGCTGAATCATAAAGTGACCCCCCCACACTTAAAAACATACATTGTCCCCAATGTAAGAATATCAAAGAAAAAACACAATAGAGACAAGTAATAAAATAAGGAGGGGTCCAGGGAAACTTCCCTGATCAAGTGTCACCATTCATCGCATCATGCTCGGTGTCAGGCCGAAAGGGTGGTTCAGGAGGCGCCGGGAATGCAATTGGAAGGTTCAGGGCATGGGCTAGCTGACTGAAGCAGGCATGATTATGTTGTGCAATAGAGTGCTGGTAGAGGGCCAGATCGTGCAGTTGGTGGCTCAGATACTCTGTGCGCTGCCATAAATCTTCAATGGTATGCTGGGATGGTGGTGGAGCTGAACTGCTGCCTGGTCCCTCTGTAGGGATTGGCTGAATCCCTAACTCCTCCTCTGCTGCTTCTTCATGGCCCTTGTACTTTTGGATATCTGTAGAGGAAATAGGCTTCATAGGGTGAATGAGAGCCTCAGTGGAATCCCAGCTGACTCCCGCCTGCTGACATAGACCAGTAATTAAACTGGGAGCAAAGAGGGATCTGCCTCTAGTATTAATACAGCCGAGCATCTGCCTATGAATAATTTTGCCTACATCAATAGAAAGGCCCTTTAGTATCGCATAGAGCAGAATGGCCCTGTCCCTCCTGACTTGACTCACATTGAAGCTGGGCATGAGTCGTGCTGACACAAAATAATACCATGCTTTAGCCAACTTATTCATATCAGCCCTAGCAAAGTACAACGGTTGGCCATGGCTATCCAATTTCCAGGAGGCCCCTCTATGGCAAAGAGTTCCTATGACGTCTTCAAAGTCAATAAATGATTGAAGAAGAGCAGTATATTCATCATCCTCAATGTCAGGCAGGGAATAGAGTTCATTGATGGCATGCGGAGAAAATGGTACCCTCTTGCCTCAAACCCGTGCATGATGATGTTCATGAACTGTAGCATTGGAATAGAACTCCTGGACCACGGGGATAACTCCTGGCTCTGGGTTCCTGCAGAAAATCTCCCAGTGCCTATAGAGGATATTGTCTCTGCGAGGTAGCCCTTCGGTGATCAGAAATCCACGTTCTGGAACAATAGGTTTATGTACCACCACTTTGATGTGGTGTTGATAAACCGGTTCAGTCACAAATGCCACAGTGTCGAATGCTGGAGGGTCCTCAGCTCTGTTCTTCCTCTTTGAAATACTCAATTTAGAAGCTTTTGGAGCCATTAGTTGAAAAAATTCACTAGGGCCTTTTACCGAACACCTTGTGGGCGCTTGTAAAATTTGGAAGAATGAGTGGTGAATTTTCAACTAGATCTCCCAAACTCAGGACAAACCCGTAGCAATCAAGTATAAGGATCAATTGCAGCCAGAAAGAGGAAGAGAACTATACCCAAATTGCCTTGAATGGTGGCTGGGAATTGCAAGCTCAAGAATACCTTAGAACCCTAGAAAAGTGTCTTTGAATTCGACTCAATTGCTGATATGAGGTGTATAATCCTGCAAAAGTAGATGAAAAATCAAGTTATGCAAGCAATATAATTGAATGGGAGGTGAGTATGGGTGATTGGAGGCAAGAAAAGGGATTTGGGGGTGAGAGAGAGCAAAAACCGCGGGTAGGAGAAGAGGTTCTCGCGAACCTCTTATAGAGAGCGCCGCGGCGCTCTCTGCTGAAACGCGGAGCGCCGCGGCGCTATCTTCAGGCGCCGCGGCGCTCGCCCAGCCTGGGCGATGGGCGCCGCGGCACTCTTGTGAAGCGCCGCGGCGCTTGTATGCGTCCACAGCTTCTTCTCTTTTTTTTTTTTTTGAATAAACAAAATTAAAATTATGAAAAAGAAAAATAAGAAGAAGAATAATAGATGTTGGGTTGCCTCCCAACCAGCGCCTTTGTTTTACGTCGTTGGCTCGACTCAGCTCCCTATCTTTGTTCATGGAGGCTCTTTGAGGTTCACTTTAAATTTCTGGGACTGATTCAATCTTTGAAATTCAACTGCATAACCAGAAGGCACATCAGTAATAACAAGTGGACCTAACCAAGGGAGCGATTTCTTACCTTTAAAGGGTTCAACCCCTTTCATTTCTAGAACTTGATGCAATTTTATAGTCGGGTCTATGCCTTTAAGGTTTGCAATTGTTCTTATAATGGCATTTTTTTTTTCTTGAAAAATATGCATCAATTCCTCTTCTTTTTTAACACCTAAACTTTTTGCAACTATAATAGGTGATGCATCTCCTATTTCCAAGTATTTCAGGTGATTAGGCAGAGATGACAAAATTGATCCACGGTCCTGCAAAACAGAAGGTGCAAGAATGGTATCAAAATTTGATAATTCCATATAAGAAATCTTACCCTTTGGTGGTTCTTTTGAAGAATCATTGAGTGCGGCCAGTTTCTCCTTTGTTTTTTCATCTAAGTTTATCTCACCATCATCTGCTGCTATAGATTTGTTCACACTTTCCTCCATTTTATCCTTTTCATCTAATTCAAACACATCGTATGCTAATGAATCAAGCACATCAATGGAATAGACAGGAGTATCATCACCTGGGTATTTTATGGCTTCATACATATTGAATTTTATTACTTCACCGTCAAATTTCATAGTGAGTGTGCCATTGTGAACATCTATCTTGGTTTTGGAGGTTTTCAAAAATGGTCTCCCTAATAATATTGGAGAAGTAAAATCCCCATTGTCTATGTCAAGCACATAAAAATCTGCAGGGAACACCAAATCATCTACCTGCACTAAGACATCCTCAATTATTCCCTTAGGATATGTAGTGGACCTATCTGCTAGTTGAATTATCAAATTTACAGATTTCAATGGTCCCAAATTCAAAGATGTATATACAGAATATGGCATAACATTGATGGAAGCTCCTAAATCTAACATAGCCTTTTCAATGCGATTTCCCCCAATTTTGCATGGAATAGTAAACATACCTGGATCCTTGCATTTAGTGGGGAGTTTTGTCTGTATCATAGCAGATACATTCTGACTCATATGAATCTTTTCAAAATCTTTTAATTTTTTCCCTTCTTTTTGAGTACATAGTTCTTTCAAGAACTTTGCATATCTTGGCACCTGTTTAATGGTATCTAGAAGGGGAAGATTAACTTCACATTTTCTAAAGATGTCATACAATTCAGAGGTTTTCTCATTTAGCCTATTCTCTTTAAGAGCTTCTGGAAAAGGAGGCACTACTTCATACTTTAAATTAGAAAGAGACTTACCTGTAGTTGCTTCATTCTCCTTAATTGATTTTTCTTGCTTTATAGGAGAAGAAACAGATGGTGGACTTTCAATTTCCTCACCATTTATTGAAATAATTGAACTGACATTTTCTCTAGGATTCACCACAGTTTGTGAAGGTAACTTACCTGAGTTTTGAGCATCCAGTCGACTCACTGTGGTTGCTAACTGACCCATTTGAGTTGTCAGGTTCTGAATGCTAGCTCTTGTCTCTTGCTGAAATTGATGAGAGCTATGCACAAGAGTCTTCACAATATCTTCCAATGGATTACTTACCTGATGCTCCTGGGATGCATTTTGTTTAGGATAATAGGCCTGTTGGTTTTGTTGAAAATTCTGTCCTGCAGGCCTATTTTGTGCATTCCCATATCTGAAATTGGGATGATCCTTCCATCCAGGATTGTATGTATTAATCCTGGATGGAAGGATCATCCCAATTTAGTTGATATTCATCATAGGGTTAACGATTTATAATCCAAAATCCTTAATCCTATTTGCTTCACGAATCAAGTAATAAAAGCTTTGTTCAAAACCTAATTCAGCAGCTACACATACAATATACTAGTAGGCCTCCTAGCAATCACATGCATAATATTAAGAAAATAAGAACAGATGAATAAACAATACCCGGTTAAGATTGAATGCAATGAAATCAAATCCGTATCTCACAATGACATCAAATCCCTTGAGGTTTCAATCTCCCTCAACCAACTAAAGAAAATTAGCCGCGCAGGGCCATAGAAAACTAAACAAGAAATAAAGAAAAGAGTTGAGAACTTGAATGAATTCTTTGCTGAATGAATAGATACCTTCTCTGCTTACTTTCCTTCCTTTTTATAGATTAAACCCTCCTAGTCGAAGTAGGAAAGTTTTTAGGTCAAATCTCCATCAATTAGGCTTCAAATCAGGCGAAAAAACTCTAAAATCGCGACTTCCGGAGCGGCGGCGCCGCGGCGCATAAGTTCAGCGCCGCGGCACTGCGAAGCTTCATCCACGGGGTGCCGCGGCGCACCCATGCAGCGCCGCGGCGTTCGTGGTTCTGGGGCAAGGATGCCGCGGCGCCAATAACCAGTGCCGCGGCGCTACGAGACATCCATGATGGGCCGCCGCGGCGCTGTATTGTGAGCACCGCGGTGCCTAGAAAACGCCGGATTTTGCTAAAGTGCCGAACACGAAAGTTGTAGCTATATGTTTCTTCTTTCCATAGCCGCTGGAAACAGATCAATCGGAGCTAAAATGAGTGAGATATGTTTCCATTAGTGACGAAAGGTCAGAAATCAGCATTTTTCATGATTTTCTTCTATTTTTCTCTTCTTTTCTTCTTTATTATTCCTAAAAACATAAAACACACAATTTAATTAAAACCTATCTATTTATCATTTAAATAAAATAAAAAGAAACATAAAATATGCTAAAGACATGCTTAATTTAAAGCATGTCAGTGGTCCCAGAAAAGCGCCCTGGATGTCTGACATTTCTCTGCAGCAGGCGCTCTTGTTGAGCAGCTTTATCCTCTCCACTTTCAGTAGTGGAGGTAGTCCTGTACCAACAGCTTGCAGTGCACCTGCTGCTGTCGCTGCTGCTTCCCCCTGCTGCTGCTGCGCCGCTCTACCACCTGCATCAAATCTAACAAAATCAGAGTATTGCGGGAAAAAGGGGGCAGCTCACCCTTTATCACCCGTAGTTCTGCTATCATTGCCACATATGCTCAGTGAAATGCTGCAGCAATGGGCCGCTGGTGTTATATCTAGAAGAGTCATCCTTTTTAAATCAGAGGGCAAAAAGTGCTTAAAACACCAGAAACTTCAGTAAATAGTCATGGGTAACACATGGAAACTATAGTAGAATGCAGTTATCAAAATGCAGTTATCAGAGCACCCTAGAGAGATGTATTGGGTCGAATAAAACCTTTATCTAGTAAATCTTGTAGTTGCTCCTTTAATTCCTTAAGTTCTGCAAGTGCCATCCTATAAGGAGGTATGGATATTGGTTGTGTTTCAGGGAGAAGGTCAATACTAAACTCAATCTCTCGATCTGGTGGTAATCCTGGCAATTCCTCAGGAAACACATCAAGGAATTCTCTAACCACTGGAACCTGCTCTACACTGGTATACTTCATATCAACATCTTTGACTACTGCTAAATACCCCTGGTGATAACTGTAATTTATTGCAGTTTCTATGTGCTTTCCGAGTATGTTTACTGAGTTGTTTTGATGTATTAAGCACTCTTATTCTCGGATTAAATTGAATGGGATGAATCCCTTAGATATAATATCATCCACCCCCTTTGCTGTAGCAATTTAGTAAGCATATGTGGTAATTATGGCAGAAACCCGAGTGATATTGAGTGAGCTGGCCCCTTTTTAATATGAGGTACTGGTGCGCATTGTCGCAGGTGCACCCAAATTAATACCTTACCTCAAAACTAACATGTAGTAGTGGGAGTAAGGGTCGATCCCACAGAGACTGGAATTACCTTATGTGATTAAAAAGGGGGGAATTGATAATCGTAAATTAAGTAAAGTAAATAATAATGAAAATAAATAAGCGAAAGTGATTAATGATAAAGACGTTGGTTTCGGTTGGTATCCACCGTCAAGGGATTACATTGATCATCGACAACATAATTAATCTGCAAATGAATATCTATCATTGGGGTTTTAACCCTGCTTCTCCTTAAGCCTAGCAAATTAATGACAATCGCACTAATTAAACCCTAATCAACAAGCCATCTTTTAGCACATCGGTAAAATATAACTTGTTAACCGCATGAAGAACTAGAGAAACTGACAGAGCTAAACAAATATAAACACATTGGCTATATCTAATTTAGTCAATCATTCATCATAGGTTCAATGATTTATAATCCAAAACCCTCAAACCTATTTGACTCACGAATCACAGAATTAAAGACTATGTTCAAAACACAATTCAGCGGTAGATTAAAATAGACGAAATACTAGTAGGCCTCCTAGCAAACATATGCATAATCATTAAGAACAAGAACAGATGAACAATCAATATTCAAAACAAATTGAAATAATAACATTAGATCCACATCTCACAATGTATAAAAATCCCTTGAGGTTTCAACTCACCTCAACCAACTAAAAGAGAATTAGCCACGCAGGGCCATAAGATAAACAAAAGAAGAATTGAAAAATGTAGATGAAGTATTCGGTGAAAGATTGGATCAAGAATTGGCTCCCTTCTCTGCTTGTTTTGCTCCCTTTTTTATAGATTAACTCCTCCTAATTGATGTAGGAGTGTTTCAAGGTCAAATTTCGATCTATCGGGTTTCAATTGGAGTCAAAAAACCCTTAAAATCACAAATTCAGCAACCTAGTGTGGCTTTGGGTGCCGCGGCACTGCAGGGAATCAGGGACGGGGCGCCACGGCGCCCAAGTAGAGTGCCGCGGTGCTCACATGCTGCGAAACTTGGCTGGGTTGTTCAGCGCCGCGGCGCTCACTTGAAAGCACTGCGGTGCCTAGTAATTTCCAGAATTTGCCAAAGTGATGAACACAAAAGTTGTAGCTCTATGTCTCTTCTTTCTATTGCCTCTGGAACCACCTCAATCGGATCTAAATTGAAGGAGATATGATAAAATTCGTGACCAAAGGTCAGAATTCACCCTGCTGCACTATGATTCTGATTTGCAAGCTCTGTAACGCTATGAAATCTCCCAAATTGGACCAAGTGTTCAATGTAAACGTTGTAAAGAATCGTGTTATCGTTTCACAGCCACTTGAATCACTTTGATTAGAGTTCATAAGATGGAGATATGCTCAAAACAGTGCTGAAAGGTTTAGAATCGCTGCAATGTAGCATTTTTCCATGAATTTCTTATCTTTTTCTTCCATTTTCTTCTTCCTTTGTTCCTACAACACAAAACACAAAACTAAGCTAATTCCTAATTATATTTTACTTAAATCAAACAAAAGGTAAGCATAAAGGTATTAAAATAATGCTTAATTAAGATCACATCAAATACTCCCACACTCAACCTTTTGCTTGTCCTCAAGCAAAATAATCCCTAAAGATAAAAAAAAAATCAATATATGTAGTAAGTGTTAGGCTTACCAAACTTTCTGCCTCTTATCATAAAAATATGTTCAAGAAAAATTTCGAAAGATCATAATCATACACAAAATTAACCCAAATGTAATTCATTATTTTATCCTCTTGAATCCCAAGTGTGTTTGTGTTTTGAGCCATTAAATTTCCTTTTACCCAGATGAGTTTATATATCCCAAAATTTTGGTTGTAGATCTCTAAGTAGTTTAGGATTTCCATATGGTTATTCTTCATGCCACTCTCCACTAATGTAGGCCAAAATTACCTCTAGGATCAATAGGACTTTATTTAGCTTGTAATATGGCCAAGATATAAGGTGGGATAAAGGATACAAATTTAGGCTCAATCACCCAGCACCACATGATTAAATATGATCTCTTGAGCTTTTATAAATTTGGGGAGATTTTCCCCCCACACTCATTTTCTTGTTTTAATTGAATTTGATCTATCATTTTCTTTGATTCTCAAATTTTTTTTCTTTCAGCCACAAAATTTACTTTTATCCTCTTTGGATATTTCTTCTCTCTTCTTTGCATAATTCTCTTTTTTTTTGCATAATTCCTTTCTTTTCTTTGCTCCACCTTTCCACTCTTCTGTAAATAAAGCTCTACAACACAAGTATTCAGAAAAATAATCATAGAGTGAGTGAATAGGATCAAAAATAAGGATATTCATACAAAATTTGGCTTTCGGCTCATTTGTGGTTTTTAGAAGAAAAAGTTTATTAAGCTCAAAATAGAGGAACTAAGGATATTTCATTGTGTAGGTTAGGCTAGAAAGGCTCAATCTATTCAATAATGCCTAAATCATCTCCTAAATAATAGTATTAACCTAGGATTTCGCCTCAAGCAGCATTCAAATAAGTTCTAGAATCATGTTGAGATCATTATATATTTTTGAATTTTATAAACCTTTTCTAAGTAAAAGATAAATCGAATGCCCAAATTTATTGTGCAAAATATTTCAGGATTCTAAAGTCAAAAGTAATAAATTGCAAAAGGGATAAAATCGCATACAACCATGAAGTTTCTACATTTTTCAAGAGCTAAAAAAAAATTTGATAGTCATATCATTGGCTGTTGTTTGTGCCTAACATCCCAAAACATAAATTGAAACACTCACACAATCACTCAACTTGCTAAACGCAATAAAAAATGCATTAATAGTGAAAATCAAAAAATTGATGCTCATAATAGGGTCACAATGATTCAGTCAAATAAACATCCACCCCCACACTCAAATTTTACATTGTCCTCAATGTAAAAGAAAGATAAGAATTATGGAAAGATATAGAAAAACATATGAGTTAAGTGGACTTCCCTGAATTTGTTTGGGGTGGAATGAGCATGTTAGTGTGACATCATTGGACCCTGAATTACTCCAATTTTCACCTTCTTTTTTTCTTACTATGTTGGGTTGCCTCCCAATAAGCACCTTTGTTTAATGTCGTTGGCTCGACTCAAGGCTCCTTATGTCATTCAAGGAGGATCTTTGATGTCAACTTTGAATTGGCTTGCCTTTAAATGTGCAGAATTCTGAGGTTCAGCTGCATTATGAAGACGGAAGTTAGCATTAGTCAAAGATTTAATTAAATGAGAACTCAACTTACTTGGAAATAACCGATGTATTGCGTAGCTTTTGGCATCCAATTTAATTTCATCATTTTGAGATTCTACCAAAGTATGCGGTAACTTTCCTCTATCTTTGAGTAGGGCATATTTATTTGAGGTTATAACTGCGGGTGGTTCTCCACTGTATATGCCCTTCAAATGGCTAGGGAGGCTCTTTAAGCCTAGGTCAGAATACTGCACAATAGAAGGTACAATTATCTTATTAGAAATTGGTAACAACATAGAAAGATCCTTACCTGTTTTCTGCACTTCTGGTGCTTCCTCTCCTGCTGAAATATTCTCTTCAAATTTAGCGTTTAGGGTACATTCCATAACCTCTTTCTTAGTAGGCATACTAGTGTCAACTTCCAAGTCATCTTTTTCATTCAGTGTAGAATTTTCTTCCTTTTGCATTAATGATGCTGGGGCTAGACTTTCAATTTCTAAATTTTGAGCCTCTAGCCTGCTGACTGTTGTTGCTAATTGTCCAATTTTATTTCTTAAGCTTTGAATGCTGGCCCTTACCTCTTGTTGACATTGATGAGTACTTTGTGTAAGAGATTTAACAATATCTTCTAAAGGAGTACTTACCTGAAAATCCTGAGATGTATTCTGTCTAGGATAATAGGCTTGTTGAGTATGCTAAAAATTTGCAAAATTTTGTTCTGCAAGACTATTTTGTGCATTCTCATACCTGAAGTTGAAATGATCCCTCCATCCAGTATTGTACATGTTTGAATAGGAATCATACCTCACTTGTTGTGGTTCATGGAAACCATTAACCATATTTACCTGCTCAAATGACTCATCATAGAAAGTTGGGTACCCAAAAGAAGGATGCCCTATGGCTAAATAATTTCCATAGCACTTCTCTCTTTGCATATTTTCTACACGTTGACGAACAAGAGAAGTTAAATTTGCAAGTTGCTCTTCAAGGGAAGAACTACATACCTCACCAGCATATCTTAATGGAGAGCCCAGCCTAGTGCCAAATTGTTGAAAATTGGCTGCCATATTCAAAGTTATGAACAGAAAGAAAAGAAAAAAAATCACAAAAAGTAATGATGCAGTCCCCGGCAACGGCGCGAAAATTTGGTGCGCACTGTCGTAGGTGCACCCAAATTAATACCTTACCTCAAAACTAACCTACAGTAGTAGGAGTAAGGGTCGATCCCACAGAGACTGGAATTACCTTATGTGATTAAAAAGGGGGGAATTGATAATCGTAAATTAAGTAAAGTAAATAATAATGAAAATAAATAAGCGAAAGTGATTAATGATAAAGACGTTGGTTTCGGTTGGTATCCACCGTCAAGGGATTACATTGATCATCGACAACATTATCAATCTGCAAATGAATATCTATCATTGGGGTTTTAACCCTGCTTCTCCTTAAGCCTAGCAAATTAATGACAATCGCACTAATTAAACCCTAATCAACAAGCCATCTTTTAGCACATTGGTAAAATATAACTTGTTAACCGCATGAAGAACTAGAGAAACTGATAGAGCTAAACAAATATAAACACATCGGCTATATCTAATTTGGTCAATCATTCATCATAGGTTCAATGATTTATAATCCAAAACCCTCAAACCTATTTGCCTCACGAATCGCAGAATTAAAGACGTTGTTCAAAACACAATTCAGCGGTAGATTAAAACAGACGAAATACTAGTAGGCCTCCTAGCAAACATATGCATAATCATTAAGAACAAGAACAGATGAACAATTAATATTCAAAACAAATTGAAATAATAACATCAGATCCACATCTCACAATGTATAAAAATCCCTTGAGGTTTCAACTCACCTCAACCAACTAAAAGAGAATTAGCCACGCAGGGCCATAAGATAAACAAAAGAAGAATTGAAGAATGTAGATGAAGTATTCGGTGAAAGATTGGATCAAGAATTGGCTCCCTTTTTTATAGATTAACTCCTCTTAATTAATGTAGGAGTGTTTCTAAGTCAAATTTCGACCTATCGGGCTTCAATTGGAGTCAAAAAACCCTTAAAATCGCAAATTCAGTGACCTGGTGCGCCGTTGGGTGCCGCGGCGCTCACATGCTGCGAAACTTGGCTGGGTTGTTCAGCGCCTCGGCGCCCAGAAATTTCCAGAATTTTCCAAAGTGATGAGCACAAAAGTTGTAGCTCTATGTCTGTTCTTTCTATAGCCGCTGGAATCACCTCAATCGGATCTAAATTGAAGGAGATATTATAAAATTTGTGACCAAAGGTCAGAATTCACCCTGCTGCACTATGATTCTGATTTGCAAGCTCTGTAACGCTATGAAATCTCCCGAATTGGACCAAGTGTTCAACATAAGTGTTGTAGAGGATCGTGTTATCGTTTCACATCCACTTGAATCACTTTGATTGAAGTTCATAAGATGGAGATATGCTCAAAACAGTGCTGAAGGGTCTAGAATCGCTGCAATGTAGCATTTTTCCATGAATTTCTTTTCTTTTTCTTCCATTTTCTTCTTCCTTTGTTCCTACAACACAAAACACAAAACTAAGCTAATTCCTAATTATATTTTACTTAAATCAAACAAAAGGTAAGCATAAAGGTATTAAAATCATGCTTAATTAAGATTACATCAGGTACTAATTCTGTTTGATATGGCGCAGGTGGCAGAGGAGCAGAGCTGTGCAGTAGGTGCAGCCACGCACCTAGCAGGAGAAAGCAGCAACCAACTGACATTGCAAGTTGTTGGTTGGGTTGATGCAGAACGGCCTCCACTACTGAAAGTGGAGAGAAAAAAGCTGACACAGAGACACTGGCTGCAGAGTAGGGAGAATGTCAGCAGAAGTCAAGCCACTTACTGGGACCACAAGGCCTGACTATAAAAAGGGCAGAAAGCAGAGCCACTAGAAAAAAAAAGGAGGGGGGACAAACGGGAGGAAGAAGAAAGAACTACTAGGGAGAGAAAAACCACAGCCTAGGATGCACTGACACCGGATGGTGAAGCATTAGAGAAGAGGATAATTCGCAATTCCAGATTTTTCATTGATCCCTGTTGTGGTTTTTACTATTTTTATCAAAAAGAACTGCATTTGTATTTTTATTTATATCACTTAGGATGCATACCAGTGTTTTTAGGATATTTGTAACCAGTGTAACCATGAGGCTTGGCTAGTTTCCAGCTAGGGTTGCATAAGGGTTATAATGAACTTGAGCACATTTTTATTAACAACACATTTCGCTGCAGTTTTGTTTCAACATTCAACTGTGTTTATATTTTAATTTTCCCTGATAACGGAAGTTTAGTGGAGGAAGATCAAGGCCAATATTCACTTGGAAGGGTAATGGAGGCTGGGAAATAGTTGAATGTATGGGGTTAGCCCATATAGGGATGTATAGGTACCCCATTAGTCCAATAGTGGAGTTTCATGCACAATTCGGGGCAGAGGACTGATGCAAGAATACATGTTTGAACCTCAGAATTGCAAGGAATGGAAGTTTGGGAAGACTCCATTCAAGACTAAACTTGGCACTTAGTGCAATTGCTGCAGCAATTCCTAGAGCAAATATGAGTGCTGTAGTTCATGGCAACCATGAGCAACCCTAGATCACCTAATATCATTTTCTTTTACACCCTAGTACCCCTCATCTTAGTTATAGTTGCATTTAATTGATCTACCTCTATTTTATCTTGTAAACCATCTTATTTTTGCTCCAACATTTCACATAACAGAACTCGCTATAATATTTTTAGTTCACTCCTCATGGGACGATACTTACTCATCACTTTATTACTTGGTCACGACACGTGCACTTGCGTTCTGACATTGCATATCTATTTTGCAAGTCCACCAACAAGTTTTTAGCGCTGTTGCCAGGGAGTGTTAACTTGAAAATTATTATTAAATATTTGGCTGTGTGAAGAATTTTTTCTTTGAGGTCACCCTGGTTTTACTTTGCGTAGGGGAGTGTGGTGCATGAGCAGGTCTGATAGGGAGCTTCTGCCTCTAGACCCAGAGATAGAAAAGACTATTCTGAGAAGAAAGAGAGGACTGACGGGGCCTCAACCACAAGCAGAAATGGCTAACCAAAATGGTGCAGACAACACGGATGACAGAGATAGGGTCTTAAATGCTTATGTTTAACCAAACCTAAATGGGTTGAACCTGATCATTGTGAGACTAGAAATCGAGGTTCTCCATTTTGAGCTCAAGTCAGTAATATTCCAGATGCTGCAGACTATAGGCCAGTTCAGTGGAATGCCTACAGAGGACCCTCACCTTCACCTCAGAGTATTCATAGAGGTCACAGATGCTTTCAAAATGAATGGGGTAACAGAAGAAGTGCTTAGGTTGAAACTCTTCCCTTATTCATTAAGAGATCGAGCTAGAGCGTGGTTAAACTCTCTGCCACCTGATTCTATTGCTAACTGGAGTGATTTGGTAGAGAAATTTCTACTAAAATACTTCCCACCCACTAAGAATGCCAGATTAAGGAATGACATCACATCTTTCTAGCAATTGGAAGGTGAATCACCGTATGAGACCAGGGAGAGGTACAAAGAGCTATTACAGAGGTTCCCTCATCATGGAATCCCTTACTGCATTCAGATGGAGACCTTTTACAATGGCCTTAATGCTCAAACCCGCACTATAGTGGATGCAGCAACTAATAGGGCACTATTGTCCAAAACATACAATGAGGCATATGAGCTGCTCGAAAGAATGGCTAGTAACAACTATCAGTGGCCTATGGATAGAGTTTTCACTAGCAAAAAAAGGGCAGGCATGCATAAAGTGAGTGAAGTTATGTCTCTCACAGCCCAGCTAGCCTCGCTGGTTAATGTCTTGAAAAGCCAGCAATCGAGCCGCCCTCAAATAGCCAACGCAATCCAGGAGAATGGAGTATCTTGTATTCTGTGCAATAGACCCCATCTTTTTGAAAATTTTACTTCGAATCCAGAGTCAGTATGTTACTTAGGACACATGAATCACAACAAAAATCCCTATTTAAACATGTATAACCTGGGCTGGAGACAACATCCTAACTTCTCCTAGAATAACTATGGCACTGGACAGGGAAGTAATCCTGTTCCGCAAAGACCATAGGCCCCCCTGGTTTTCAGCAGCACAGGCAACAGCCGAGTGAAACCCCCACTTCACTGGAATCCCTGCTGAAGGAATATATGGCAAGGAATGATGATTTAATCCAGAGTCAAGCAGCCTCATTACAGAATCTGGAAACCCAAGTGGGACAGCTTGCCAATGAATTAAAAAGCAGACCTCCAGGGACACTTTCAAGCAGTACTGAAGTCCCCAGGAGAGAAGGAAAAAAGCACCACAAGGCTATAGCCCTAAGAAGTGGCAAGGTGGTGGAAGCACCAAAAGCAAGAAGACAGGACCAGAGAGACTCCACTGTACTCCTAGAGAAGAAGAAGGACAAGCAGAGGCAAGAGGAGGAGATATAAGAGGAAGCAAACATCTCTGAAGAAAATGCTGCAGCTTTGCCCCAGCAAAAGACTGCAGTTTTATTGCGGCAAAACATGCAGCAAACTAAGTTACCCCCCTTCCCTCAAAGATTCTAGAAACAGCAGAATGACTAGCAGTTTAAAAGATTCCTGGATGTCCTGAAATAACTGCACATTAACATTCCTTTGGTGGAAGCACTAGAGCAGATGCCAAATTATGTAAATTTAATGAAGGACATCTTAACCAAGAAGAGAAGATTTAGGGAGTTTGAGACTGTTGCTCTCACGCGAGAATGCAGCGCTGTGCTACAGAATAAGCTGCCACCCAAGTTCAAGGATCCAGGAAGTTTCACCATACCTTGTTTTATTGGAAACCAGTATTTTGGAAAGGCACTTTGTGACTTGGTAGCAAGCATCAACCTCATGCCAATGGCCATATTTAAAAAGCTAGGAATTGGAGAAGCAAGGCCTACCACAGTCTCACTGCAACTGGCAGACAGATCCATTGCACATCCAGAGGGAAAAATAGAGGATGTCCTAGTAAAGGTGGACAAGTTCATCTTCCCAGTAGACTTTATAATACTAGACTATGAAGCTGATGCAGAGGTCCCAATTATTTTTGGCAGACCATTCCTAGCAACTGGTCGGACATTAATAGATGTTCAAAAAGGGGAATTAACCATGAGAGTCCAGGATGAGCAGGTTACATTCAATGTACTCAAAACCATAAATTTTCCAAGTGAAGAAGAAGAATGTGCAGTTGTGTCTGTGATAGACACATTAGCATCAGAGCAGTTAAGAAAATGTTGCAAGGGTTATAACCAAGCATTGGAAAATGAGCCAGGGATATGTTTTGGGTGTGACCCCAAAACCCTTTGGCATCTTCTTAAGAGAAGAATTAAAACATCTAGAGAATTTGGGGAAGCAAAGATCCTTACTAAATTCCAAAAAATTATATCTTCTTTACCCAAATGTTAGAAACATTTTCTATGCATACACATAAGGTGAGGAATTTCTAAGGCTTATATTTTCTTAGATATCAAAAAGAATTGTTTAATAAATTTTATTTCCTTAAATATTTATGTACATCTATTAATAAAAGAAATGAAATTAGGGATGTTACATGATGATTGGTCATGGATGTTGCTATATCATGTTACATGTTATCTTGCATATGATGGGTATTTTGAACATTTTGGTTAGTGTAGAAAGTTTTGCATAGGTATGGCTATGGTTGGCAAAGTTTTAGGATTTTTATGCTACTATTTTGTATATTTGAATGAGGTGAAAAATTGATGAAATATGATTAGATGTAAATTAGGAAGAAAATGGTTAACCAGAGAAGAATCTATTACGTAAGATTATGTGTTTGAATTTTTAAGAAAAATCTGTAGCGAAATAAATGATTAACATGATATATATATATATATATATATATATATATATATATATATATATATATATATATATATATATATATATATATATATATATATATATATATATATATATATATCTGTGTGTGTGTGTGTGTGTGTGTGTGTCATGAATATGTAGCCACTAGAATCATTCCATTTGAAATCCATTTGAGAGAGATATGGTCAGATTAGTAAGCAATGGTCATAAACTAAATAATCAGGGAAGAATCTGTTAAGTATGCTTCTATTTTTGAATTTTTGGGCAAAATATGTATGGAATTAAAAGAAATTATTAACATAATAAATATAGATATATGTTTTACAGATCTATAGGCTCTGAAATCACTTAATTTTGAGCCCATATGAGGGAGATATGGCTAATTAATGAGTAAATGTCAGAATCAGTCTAGAATCCAGGGTTGTAAATATAAGCATTTTTATTTTTCATTTTCTAAGAATCCTTAATTTCGTTTCTTTTATTAATAAAGATACATAAATGTTTAATTAAGGAAATAAAATTTAATAGACAATTTTTATATATCTAAGGAAATATAATTCTTAGAAATTCTTCACCTTACGTGTATGCATAGAAATGTTCTAACATGAATAGAATAGGTAAAGAGAGAAAACCTAAGAGAAAATATTAGAAATAAATATGTTAAAGAAAGTTGAAATTCTTGGGTAAGGAATATAATTTTTTGTGAAGTAAGTAAAGGTCTTAACATTTCTAGAAGATTGGATTAGGGTAATTTTTTCTAATTTAAGAGCTAAAGTTACTAAGTTTAGTATCTCCACCCATAAATTGGGTTTTCACCTATGGAAACTTCATATAGAGTTTTTCTACTTCACATGAATTTTTAGCAAGCCAGTAGGATAGCCCAAGGAAGAAATAAAACTTAGACTTAGACTAGGATATAGAAATTAGACCGATAACCCAAAAATTATGAAAATGTGACCAAGCCCATTTTGAAAGTAGAGTTTTAACCAAAGTAAAGAAAATGGGTAAGAATGAAACCAAACCCAAGAGGAAAAATAAAAATAAAAATAAAAATAAAGTGATGAAATAATGGTGTAATCAAGATTAGGTGACATGGCATTAAGACAAAAATTTAGCAAGTGGTGTGATATCCTACATTAATAATTTTAGCAAGTGGTATGATAATACATGGCATTAGGACAAAACATCTATATCCTACACTCATAATTTTATCAAGTGGTTAATAATACATAGCATTATGACAAAACATTCTTATCCTACACAAATAATTTTAGCTAAGCAAGGAAGATTCAAGGGTTGGAAATTTGCCACCTAAAAAGGCAAACTTATCATACTTGATTAAGACAAAAGAAAAAGGAAATGAATCCATAAATCAAAGGGACTTCATCCCTTATCTTAAGAACATATTATCATAATTTTCAAAATACAAATCTCATTTTCCTATGCATATCTTGACTAAGGAAGAGGAAGATAAGAACATGAGTTGTTTGTTTTCCAAAAAATCAACCAAGTGCATCCTAATTGTGATAAGGTAGACCCATGACCATGAAAGGTGAATTATTTGATAGTCTATTTAAGCAAAACCCACCCTTATAACATTAGAATTTCGTCCATGTGAGGGAGAGGAAAAAAATAGAAGCAAGGTAGAGTGAGGAAAGGAGAGGAAGAAATGAAGAAAGAGGAAGGAGAAGTCTAGAAGACTAAGTGCTCAAGGCAAGTTTAACAATATTTCGTTTTGAAGAAAAGTTTTAAAATTTGCAACCTCTTTGTGGGCTTTTGACTTTAGAACTTTGATGATTGGTCATGGATGTTGCTTTTCATGTTACTCATTGTGTATTTTTGAATACTTGGGCTGGTGTAGATAGTTCTGCATAGGTATAGTTGTGGGTGACAAAATTTTAAGCTTACGGTTTTAAAATTATGGGAAGAATTGGTAAGGAATTTAAACAAATAGTTAACACTAAAAATGTATATCTATGTCTCACGGATATTTAGCCACTAGAATCACTCAATTTGGAATCCATATGAGGAAGATATGGTCTGATTAGTAAGAAATGGTCAGAAAATGGTTAATCAGGGAAGAATATATTAGGATAGCTTATGTGTTTTAATTTTTGGGAACATTTTGTAGGGAATTAAAATAAATAGTTAACATAAAATTTATAGCTATATGTGTAATGGATTTGTAACCACTGGAATAACTCAATTTGGATTCCATATGTGGTAGATATGTTTTGATTAGTAAGCAATGGTCAGAAAATGGTTAATCAGGGAAGAATATGTTAGGATAGCTATTGTGTTTTAATGTTTTGGACCATTATGTATGGAATTCAAATAAATGGTTAACATAAATATTATATCTATATGTGTCACGAATGTTTAGCCACTGGAATCACTCAATTTGGAATTCTTATGAGGGAGATATGTATATATTAGTTAGTAGAGGTCAGAATCTACCCTAGAAAAAATCACCTGTATATTGAGGGAGTAATATCACCATGATTCCTTAATCTTTCGCTAAACTATTCAACATAATAGTTTTAGATAAGTGTTTTATCTTTAAATTGAGACTAAGATCACCTAAATCCAAGTTAAAATGGGGGATTTATGCTCTGGTTAGTAAGATAAGGTCAGATAGGATGAAAACCTGCATCAAGAAAATAATGAAATAAAAATAATATTCAAAAAAGAAGAAGAATCTTATAAATGAAAATAATAAATGACTAGTATATGCCATAGCCATTTCCATTGCATGAATTTCTTACCATCTTAAGTGTGAAATTTTGACATGGAAATATTTTATAAAGTGATATTTAAAATGGTTATGTTCATGACATGAATACCAATGAGTTTTTGGTAATAATTATATTTTGATGAACATACTTGTTATTGAAATCATATTTTTGTCTATTATTGTGAAAAGAAAAGAAATGAGCATGGTCACATGGAAATCTGTGTGGTGCACCAATAGGGGACGCACTACCAACGGTTATGATTATGTTAATGAGAAAAGAAAGAGAAAGTGTGCCATATCGGATGAAGCGAGAAAAGTCAATACTGGAGAGTAAAAAATACTCAACCTGACCAGAGTAGCTTGATATGAGAATAAATTAATAGTTATCATATGATATTCTGAAAATAGTTAATCCTGTCATATATTTCATTACTGTATGATTTTTATGTGCATAGATAAAGTGCATTCATGTGACCAAAGATATTTGCTGTAGTTTATACAGATGAACATGACGTGTTGAGCTATATTGATGATGATTTATTGTTGAACTTACTGGGATTTAATTCTCACTATATTTACACGTCAAGTTTAGAAAATTAGTTATGTATATTTTTCTATAGCTCTGGCTTTTAGTGCATGTTGGATCAAGTTACTCTATGATATGCAGATCCCAGAAACAAATAAAATGTTTGGGGTCGAGTTGACTCAGATCCCGTTGAAGGTGCATCCACCCGCACCTATATCTCTGGAATTGGTCAACCAGAATAAATAAGCTGTAGATATTTATGTGTTTAATATGTTGTACGTACGTTTTGATTAATGACATGTATGTGAACTCTATATTGTATAATAATAATAATAATAATAATTTGTTACATAATTCGTAAGGAATATTAAAAAGTTATTAACATGAAATTTGTAGATAAGTGTCTTAGCTTTTTATAGGATTTAGAATCACCTAATTGGAGTTCATATGAGGAAGATATAGTTAAATAAGTGAGGAAAGGTAGTACCCGGCCAGGCTGTGTTTTGGGTTGGTTCAGCACGGGTAGGCCGTGTTCAGAGCTGTTTTTGAGTACTTTTGAAGTATTTTTCAAGCATGGTCTTGTCTTGGAACATTGCGAAACCGTGTTAGGAGCTGATAAAGCTTATTTTTAATATTTTTCTACCCTAAATGTACCTCATTAACTATAAGGTAATAATAGAAACGAAATTAGAGAAGAATGCCCTATAAAATTTGTGGGAACATGTGTTGAAAATGATATAAATAGGAGGAAAATAACTAGAGGCCAAGCATAAAGAAAATAAAAAGATGAAAATAATATTTCAAAAAGAAGAATCTTATAAATAAAAATAATAAATAACTAGTGTATGCCCTAACCATTGCAATTGCATAAACTCCTTACCATCTTAAATGTGTAATTTTGACATGAAAATATTTTATAAAGTGATATTCGAAAATGGTTATGATCATGACATGATTGCATATTACTAATGGTTTTTGGTAGTGATTATGATTTGATGATAAATTATGGCATATGAGTATAATGAACATACTTGTTATTGAAATCATATTTTTGGCTATTAACATGAAAAGAAAAAAGATGAGCCCAGTCACATGGCGGTCCGTGTGGTACACTAGTAGGGGATGTCCTACTCACGGCTATGATTATGTTAATGAGAAAAGAAAGAGAAATTGTGCCATGTCGGACGGAGCGAGAAAAACCCGTATCGAAGAGTAGAAAGTACTCACCTTGACCAAGGTAACTTGATATGAAAATAAGTTGATAGACATCATATGATATTCTGAGAATAGTTACTCATGCCATACATGTCATTACTGTACGATTTTCATGTGTATAGATAAAGTGCATTCATGTGACAAAAGATCTTTGTTGTAGCTTATACTAATGAACATGACATGATGAGCTACATTGATGATAATTATGATTTATTGTTGAACCTACTGAGATTTAATTCTCACTATTTTTCTATATCATTTTTAAAAGACTAAATATGCATATATTCTCTATGACCGGTTGTTAGTGTACGTTAGGCCAAGTTAGCTAAGATCTTGGTGAAGGTGCAACCATCCGCACCCGTATCCTCAGAATTGGTCAATATGGATGAATAAGATGTAGACATATATGTGTTTAATTTTGTGTACGTACATTTTTAATTTATGATGTGTATGTGAACCCAAAATTGTATTAGTGTTAATGGTATACCTTAAACCTTAATTATGCTTGGTTAATTTAATTAAATGTTAAAAATAGTTAGAAGTAAAGAGGTAATGACTTCTTGGGATTATATATATATATATATTGTAAAAAAAAATGGAGTTGTTACAAGTCTTAGCCCTCACTAGCCATTATTTTACATTTTTCCTCTTAGTTCCTTCTTTTACTACTCCCCTAATTGTTATAAAAACCCTCTATGTCTACATATAAAGATTAAAACTTTCTAAGGCATACATTTTATTATTTATCCAAATTTCCTTGGTTGATCTTTACTCTTCTCTTTGTTCCCTTAATTCAACTTTTTCATATCTCATTAATAAAAAAAAAATTTGGGATGTTACAATTAGGGTGGTAAAAATCTATAAATAAAATGTCAAGAAAGCATCAAGAACACATCATATCATCTAGAAATAATCATTTCTTCTTTTCTCATCTTCTCTTAGGTTTTCTTATGACCCTATGTGGCTAATTCTCTTTTGTATGTTAAGGAAAATTGAAACCTTAAGGATTTTATGCATTGTGAGATTTGATTAAGGTTTGATTGCTCAATTTTATTTAGGTATTGATTATTCATTTGTTCTTCTTTTTATGATTGTTTTGATTGATAGTTAGGGTGACATTAATAGTTTAGTTATTTCAATCTATTGTTGAATTATACATGAACAAAGTTTTGATCCCTTTGATTTAAGAGGCAAATAAAATTAATAATTGTATGATTGTGAATTGTTATCCTATTACGAATAATTAACTAGATTAAATACAGTCGATGTGTCTGTGCCATTTAGCTTTATCAGTTTCTCTAGTTTTTCATGCTATAAGTTAAATTTTACTGATTGACTAAGGTTTCTTATTAATTAAGGTTAGTTGAAATGATCGTTATCAATTAACTAAACTTACAGAGAAACATGAATTACATTTCAATTGTAGATATTTAATATAGAATTGATTATATTATCAATGATCAATGTAATATTTGATGATGAATATTAACCAAGACCAACGTTGTCACCATTGATTTACTCTCACATTTAGTTTATTGCCATTTCTTCTTTCTATATCTAATAATTTATTTATAGCCTTCAAAACCCTCTTTTTATATTCACAAAAGGTAATACCAGTTTTTATAGGATTGACTCTTACTCCCAATACTATAGGCAGTTTTGAGGTAAGATATTAGTTATATTTGGTGTACTAGCGACATTATCCACCAAATTATGGCACCATTGTCGAGGGACTACATCCAATTATCTTTAGTAGTTTTCACTTTTATTTATGCATGTTACTTGTTCTAATAGCTCTCAAGATTTGTAATATGATCCATAGATTTTAAATTTTGTATATAGGCATAATAGGGAAGTTTAAGAATATACTAATTAGGAGAATGAGGAAGTATTCATGGTTAGAAATTCTACTCTGAAGGAGCTTACAACTCTATATTTGTATAAATAGCCCCTATGCATTAATTTTCCTAATCATGATGAGAATGGTAATTTTGAATTGAAATCTAAATTGATACATCTCTTACCTAACTTTTATAGTCTTACAGGTGAGGATCCACACAAGTATCTAAAGAAATTCCATGTAGTGTGTACCACCATAAAGTGCCTTAGAGTAACTGAAGAAAAAATTAAATTTATGGCTTTTCTTTCTCTTTAAGAGATTTAGCCAAAGATTGGATATATTATTTACTATCTAAAACCATCACTACTTGGGATGATATGAAAAAGTCATTTTTAGAAGAAAAAAATTCTTGCATTTGGAGCCAAAATATAAGAAAAGAAATATGCAGCATTAGGCAAAAATATAGAGAGGCCCTTTATGAATACTGGGAAAGGTTTAAAAACCTTTATGCAAGTTGGCCATATCATCAAATTAGTAAGCAACTACTAATTTAATATTTCTATGAGGGTCTTTTGTAAGGTGATAATAGTATGATAGATGCACTTAGTAAAGGTGCATTAATAGACAAAACTATTGAAGTAGCTAGAATCCCTATATTAAATATGGCTGCTAACTCCTAACAATTTGGCACTATACATGATCCTCTAGTTAGACATGCCCATGAAGTAAGTATCCCTTCCTTTAAGTGTCAAATGACTGAACTTACCTATCTTGTACATTAATTTGTTACTGGTGTAATTCAATATATTAAAGCATCTGGAATATGTTCAATAATGGGACATCCAATTAACATATGCCCAATACTTCAAGAAAAACCAATAAAACAAGCCAATGTGGTTGGTTTTTCCCATAGACAACTAAGAAGGTATGATCCCTATTCTAATACCTATAATCCTGGATGGAGATATCACCCTAATTTTAGATGTAACAATGCACAAAATCAGTAGCCTTATCTTCTTAGATAGTCTATAGCTTAGGACTCTAATTTAGGAATGTCTTTAGAGGAAATGATTAAATCTCTTGTTAACTCCACTACTCGAATACAATATAACTTAAATCAATTTCAACAGGAGACAAGGTTCAGCATTCAAAACTTAGATAATCAAGTGGGTTAATTGGAAACTACAATTAACTAGCTAGAGGTCCAGAATTCAAGTAAGTTATCCTCTCAAACGATGGTTAATCCAAGAAAAATGATAGTGCCATTATATTGAGCAGCTATAAAGAAATTGTAATACCAGACAAATAGGTATAAGCACCATTAGAACAAGATGAAGAAAAAAATAATGCAACTATAGAATGTGAGCATCCAAAAGTCAAGTTCCCACCTCTCTCTAAATATGAATTAGTACCCCCTTTCCTTGAAGATCTCAAAGAAAATAGAAAAATTGAAAAGAATTCTTATCTATATGAGACCTTTAGAAAGTATAAGGTAAATCTTCTTCTTTGATATGCTATTAAACAAGTGCCCCATTACACCAAGTTCTTAAGGGAACTATGCACATAAAAAAGGAAGTAAAAATTAAAAGGGTGTGAGAAAGTAAAAATAGGGGAGCAAGTTTATGCAATTATTCAAAGAAAGCTCTCTACAAAGTATAACAAACTAGGTATGCTTTATATCCCCTGCATTATATGTAACCCTAAATTTGAGAAGGCTATGCAAGATTTAGGACTTGAACCTTTGAGAGAAACTAGCATTATAATTCAATTGACTGACAAATCTAACACCATTCCTAAAGGTATAGTTAAGGATGTTCCAGTGAAAGTTAATAATTTTGTTTTCTCAACTAATTTATATATGCTTGATATAGAGAATGATGATCAAACCACTCCAATTTTGCTAAGGAGATAATTTTTAAAGACATCTAAAGCTATAATAAATGTTTATAATGGCACAATGACAATAGAATTTGAAGGAAAAATTATCAAATTTAGTAAGTGTAATGCCATGAAAGATCTTACTAATAATCATCATGTCTATGCTATTAATATGATTGACTTTGTAGAACAAGATGTTGCTATTAGGGAGCCTTTTGAGAAAAAAGTTAAGGAACCAACCCTAAATATTGATTTACAGGAGAATATTGTAGCATCAAATTAGGCCACAAAAGTGCAACAAATAGGCAAGGATCCTTTTACTTTATTATCAATTTCTAATGAAACACTTACATCTCTTATTTTACAAGATCTTGGATCATGCTTGAAATCTCTTCCTAGCCACCTAAAGTACTTGGAACGTGGAGATACCATTTATCACAATTGTAAAAAATCTAGGTGCTCAAAAAAAGAAGGCATTAATAAATATTTTTTAGGAATAAGGAATTGCTATAGTAAGAATAATTGCACACCTTAAAGGCATAGACCTAGCTATAGAACTACATCAAGCTCTATCTTTTAAAAGGACTAAACCCCATAAAGGTAAGACAAATTCTCCTCGATTTAAGCCTCTTGTTATTACTAATGTGTTTGCTTATAATATAGCAAAATTTCAAAGCTTGAATCATTCCTAGAAATTCCATATAAAAGTAGACATTAAGGATACTCTTTGAATGAAATAGGGAGCTTTGGGTTGAGCCAATGACGTTAAATAGAGGCAATTATTTGGAAATAACCCAACATGGTCTTTTCTTGTAAAAAAAGTTGAAAAAAAATTAGGGCCTTGTACTTATGCAGTTTTATTCAACCCTATAAAATTAAAGGAATTCAGGGAAGTTCGCTTAACTCATATATTCTTATATCTCCCTCTTTATTCCCATCTTTATCTTACATTAAGGGGGATATAAAGGTTGAGTGTGGGGGTTAAAGTATATTTGATTGAATGATTGTGACCCTATTAGAGCATCACATTTTTTTATTTTCACTATCATTGCACTTGTATTGCGTATAGCAAGTTGACTGATTATGTGACTGGTTCAATTTATGTTTTAAGTTGTTAGGTCAAGTGATGTGTTTATAATTAAGCATTATTTTAATACCATTAAGCTTAATTTTTTTTTATTTAAGTATAATTTAAATAAATATTAATTGAGTTTTTTGTTTTGTGTTTAAGAAAGAATAAAGAGGAAAAGAAGAGGAAATATGGAAAACGCTTATTTTCGACCCTTCAACACTAATTAAGGCATATCTCTTTCATTTGAACTCTAATTGAGGTGATTCAAGTGGCTATGGAAAGAAGAGATAGCTACAACTTTAGTGTTTGGAACTTAGGCAAATTCAACAAATGTTTGGAAATAGCGAGCGACAAATTAGAATCTCGAGCATTAGAGACGCTGAGCGCCACGACACTGGGCCCAGAACGCCACAACACCTCATGCCAAATTTTTGAAGCATTGTGATGCCCTATTAGGCTACTTTTGTAGCAACGCGATGCCTGACTAGTGCACCGCGACGCCCATCATCACATCATAATGCTGAAATTGTAATTTTTTGGTCTTTTAAGCTTCAATTGAAGCCCAATAGGTTGGGATTTGACCTAGAGCAGTTCTACTTCATTGAGGATGAGCCAATCTATAAAAAAAGGGAGAAAGCAAGCATCAGGAATGAATCAAGCTCTTAATTACCTTCTTCAATTCTTCTCTAGATTTTCTTATAGCACTGCGTGGCTAATTTACTTTTAGTTGGTAGAGGAAGATTGAAATCTTAAAGGATCTTCATGCATTGTGAGATTTAGATTTGATTTGATTAGTTCAATATTAATTGAGTATTGATTATTCATCTACTCTTTTCTTTTTAATAATTATTCATATAATTGCTAGGAAGACCTACTAGTATATTATCTGTCTTAATCTACTACTGAATTATGTTTTGAACAAAATTTTCATTACTGTGATTCATGAAGCAAATAGGCTTAAGGATTTTGAATTATAAATCATTAAATCTATGATGAATAATCGACTAAATTAGATATAGCCGATGTGTCTATATTTGTTTAACTCTATTAGTTTCTCTAGTTCTTCATGCGATTAATAGATTAGATTTTACTGATGTGCTAAAGGATATCTTATTAATTAGGGTTTAATTGAGGCTATTGTCATCAATTACTAGACATAAGGAGGAACAAGGTTAGAGTCCCAATGATAGATATTCAAATTAAGATTGATTATGTTATCAATGATCAATGAAATCCCTTGACAGTAGATATCAACTAAAACCAACACCTTTATTATTAATAACTCTCCTTTATATTACTTGCATTCTCTTTTTACTTTGTTTACTTGCAATTATAAAACACCCTTGTTTGATTTCACAAAAGGCAATTCCAGTCTCTATGGGATCGACCTTTACTCCCACAACTACAGGTAGTTGAGAGGTAAGGGTAAGGGATCAATTTAGATGTACCCACGACTGTACCCACCATCAAGCCAATATAGCCAATGATATAACTAATTAAAATTTTCAGCTCTTGAAAAATGTAGAAAAATCATATTTATGTGCAATTTTAACTCTTTAATAATTTATTTTTTTTACTTTAGAATCATGAAACCCTTTTACACAAAAATCTTGGACATTTAATCTATCTTTTACTTAGAGAAAGTTTATGTAACTCAAAAATATTTTATGATCTCAATACGATAATAAAAATTATTTGAATGATCCTTTAGGTAAAATCTTAAGCTAACACTATTATTTAGGATATGATTAGGCAATATTTGATAGATTGAGCTTTTAAAGCACACTTTGATGTAATTATATATACTTAGTTTTTCTATTTGAACTTAATTTACTTTTTATTTTATATACACGAAAGAGCCAAAATCAAAATTTTAGGATAAATATAATTATTTTTGACCCTATTCACTCACTCCATGATTATTTTTTTGAAAATTTGTTTTACAGAGCTTCATTAATCAAAGGATTGAAGAGTGAAGTCAAGGAAACAAAGAAAAATAAAAGGAAAAGAGAAGAAAAAATGAAAGCCTATGTAGTGATTGAAAAAGAAAAAGAGAATCAAGGAAAAATGATTGAATAAATTCAGCTAGTGCTAGAAACTGAGTACGGGGAAAATCCCCTAAACTTAGAAAAGTTCAAGAAATCATATATAATCATGTGGTATTGGGTGTGATGAGTGAGTTTTATACTCATAAATTAAATATTTTCATCTTATCTTTTTCCATAATTAAGCATAAATCTCCCTTACTTGGAGAGAGCTTGGGAAAGCTTTGTTGGAATTCTACGAACTTGTAATGTTATTCTCTCTTTAGACATCTTGTATTTTTCATTTTCTTTCGTAATATTATCATGTTTCTTCATCTTTCATTTCACTTTCTTCCCTTGATTATGGAGAACTAATCTCCTAATGCTAAGGTGAAAGGGTGAAACTCTTGGTATGAGAATAATAATTTATCTAACTCTTAATCTTAATGTTTATCTTTGATATTGTATTTACCTTCCTATTTCTTTTCTCATAATTATTTCTTAATGGCTGGTTTTATCATACCGCCAATTTCTTGTTATGTTATTGGCTAGTTTTATTAGACCGCCTATCTCTTATTATTTTCATGGTTGGCTTTGCCACCTACTTTATTTTATTTTACTATTGGTTGGCTTTGCCACCAATTCTATTTCATTTTATTTTGTTATGTTAATTAATTTTCTACCTTTCATTTTTTGCATAAGTTAATCTTGTAAAATGTGAATTTTGATATATTGTAGACAATCTTTGGCACAATAAATGCTTGAATCAATCTTGATTTATTGTAGACAATATAATGATTGGCACAATTTATGCTTGAATCCATTTACAAGTTATCTTTTGCATCTTTGTATTTTTAATCTTGTAAAGTGTGAACCTTGATACATTGTAGACAATTTTTGGCACAATAAATACTTGAATCACTCTTGATTTATTGTAGACAATATGGTGATTGGCACAATGTAGGCTTGAATCCATTTTACGAGAATGTTTTAATTATTAGAAAGGAGGTAAATATAATTCATGTATAAACAAAGTTGAGCTTAAATTAACATATTATCCGATTATAACTTTATTCGTGTAAAGATTCTAATTGAGTAATAAAAGAGTTAAATTTATTTTTATTCGATATACCAAGAGTGGATCCCCTAACCTTAGCATGCTTCTTTACCTTGAATACATCTTCATTTAATTTCAGTATATTAGTTCTTTGTATATTTTGTTCAATATTCCTCTCACAAAACAAGACATTGGGAACTAGGTTAGAAGTATTTAATTTGGATCTTTATTAGAATTTTCTCTCAATTGGCAATCTCTGTGGGATCGACCTTGCATACCACTAAATCTATACTGCAATAGATTTGTGCACTTGCGAGTTTTAATTAAAACAACAACAGGGTGGTTGAATCTAAAACTATATGCTCTATCTTACTTTATACCTTAGCCATATCACAAGTTGAATAAAGCCCTATTGATCCTAGTGGTAGTTTTAACCTACATTAGTGGAGAGTGACATGAAAAATAAGCCTATAAAACTCTTAATTCAATTAAAGATTCATACCCTAAATCTTGAGATATATAAACTCCGCTAGGTAAAGAAAATTAATTGACCTAAAGGAACACAAATAAGTTTCAAGATAATAATTTATGGATTGCTTTTGAGTTAAGTCTACACATGGTTATGATATTTTTAAAATGTTTCTTAAGCATATTTTTATGTTATGAGACATTTTAGTGACCCTAACACTCACTATATACATTGATTTTCTTTTTTGTCTTTAGGGATTATTTTGATTAAGCACAAGCAAAAGGCTAAGTGTAGGAGTATTTGATGTGTGCATAATTAAACATAATTTTAATACCTTTTAAACTTACTTTTTTTTATTAAGGTAAAATAAGATTATGAATTAGCTTATTTTTGTGTTTTGTGTTGTAGGAGCAAAGGAAGAAGAAAAAATGAGAAAAAATAAGAATAAATTCATGAAACAAAAGATAAATTGCAGTAAGTCTAGACCTTTTGGTACTAATTAGCCATAATTACCTCATAAAAACTTCAACTAAAGTGATTCACATGCCTATTGTAATAGCCATAAATTTAATAAAGTCTAAAATAAAGAAAATTTTGAATAATAGAGAGAATTTTGAAAATGGAGATAAAAACCAGTAGAAATAAATTTATTTATTACATGGATTAAAGATTTACAAAAGGAATATGAGAAATTACATTTTGGCACGTACTTTTTATTTTTAAATGATAGTATTTTTTTATAAGCAAATATATTTTTATTTGTTTGAAAATGATTATGTTTTGCTAAAAGTAAGTATACTTTTAATTAAAACAAGTATTGTTTTGCTTAAAATAATTATATTGACTTCTAATAAATTTTTGTTGTATTTTTAGAAATATTCTTTCTTTTAATATGAATAAAGATATTCATTTTGAGATTTATTTTAAAACGATTTTTATCAAGAAAAATTATGATTTAAGAGTTTAACTAAAGATTTATGAGAATGGAAATTTCTAGAAATTTTTGGGATATTTTATGATGAAAAAAAGAATTTATATGAATTTATATAAAAGAAAATCCTATTATTAATTATTAAATAATAATTATTAAAAAAAGGAAGAAATAAAATGAAAGGAGAAACCGTGGGGGCATCGTCTGCAAATCGAAAACGGAGAGGAGTAAATAGTGAATAGGAGAGTGAATAGTATCTTCAACTTTTTCTCTCGATCTAGAGTGTCGATTGGCTTCTGATTTCAAAACTGAACGTGTTATTGGATTCAAGACGAAGAATACTTCATTTTTGACTGATAAATTTTTCAAATCAGCCGTTGAATCGCCGTAGATTTGAAATAGAAAATCTCGGTAAAAGGTAAGTTCTGAAAATCTTACTTAGAGACTTCTAATTGAAAATCTGACACCATAGATGGATTCAGAAGCTAGATAAACATTTGGATATGTATTCTTTTCGGTCATTTGGTAACTTTTTATGTGGCGGTGAATAGTAATTTCGGCGATGAATAGTATTTTTTGACAGTGAACAGTACCCTTAGCGTTGACCAGCATTGACCAAGATTCCGAAGTCATTTGCTAGGTTTTTGGATCCTCTGGACACATTTTTGAAGCTTATTTTGTCAAATTCAAACTAGAAAAGTGTATTTTAGGGCTGTTTAATCTGAAGCCCTTACTTGTGAGTAGATAATTCTTCCTATGGCTTGTTTTTACTCTTTTTGAACTTTATATTGATAAATGAGTATGATTACATGTTATTTATACTTTTATATGTTTCTGAAATGGTTTGAAATATCTGAAATGGTTGAAATATGATATTTAGTTCAAGAAGAGTATGAATTTTGATACAAATTGAACATGTGATATTTAGATGTATTTCGCATTACATGGCAAAGAAAATATGTTATACATGTGACGTTGATTTATAAAGTGATACATTTGCCTCGGATATGGGCATAATTATATGTTTCCCCTGATTGGGAAGTTTTGATAGATGAATATACTGAGACTGAAAAGTCTGTTTTAAATTGAGAATTTTATACTGGATTATATGGCATATGTGCAAATGTTATTTTCTGTGGAGGAATCTTATTGAAAACACTATCTGCAGCAGGTGATGTTAACTCTGGTGCGCACCTTGATTGCCTCAGCTAGCAGGGGAGGTGGTGCTAGCCTCATGTGAGGGTCAACACACGGGAGATTATATGTGAAGGAGAGCGGAATGCCTCCTATATATGGGCGAGATGCCAGTTATATGATGGCGATATGCCAGTTATATGAGATGTTATTTGCCTTCCTTTATTGTGTGTTTGGAAAAGACCCATACAGAGTCCTTTCGCGTGTCCTCTTAAATGGTAGTAGGGCAAACCTTAGCGGGATGCTGAGTTTAGGCAAATCCTATACCACCAAAGTATGGAATGGGTCAAACTCTGGTATGGTGGTTCTGATATGGGATCCTCTGAATAAGTTATATGAGAAATATTTGATGCATAACATTATTTGATAAATGATTTTACAGTTTTCTATATGATTTTGAATATGAATATGAATGGTTAACAGAGATGTTTTAAAATACGGGTCCTATATGAATGTACTTCTGAATGTAACTTTTCTTTATAAGAAACTTTGAAATGAAAAGTATATCCATATGTTGACCTTAGAGGTTTTAGGACGTGTTATTTGTTCACTGAGTTGTAAAACTCACTACACGATGTGGATCTATTTTTTAGATAAAGACACAGAGTTTGGTCTAGCAGCCACGTGATCGACTAGGGGTTGTATTTCAGTGTTGAGCCTAAATTGTTTATAGGCTCTCAGTGTTTTATATTTGTAATATATTTGTACTCTAGAGTTGCTCTAAACATCACAGGAAGGATCCTTGTTTCCACTGTAAACCTGATATATATAGACTTAGCATGTATAACTATTCGTATTGTATAAGTTGTTAATTTGAAAACGTGTGATGTTATTCATATAGGGGGTATTATGAAACGATTTACAATTGCATGATAATAAAGTTTAACGGATAATAGAGGTATTCGCGTTCCTAAAGTAGGGGCCTGACAAGTTGATATCAGAGCATTAGGTTTCCCTGTGACAATCAGAGCAAAGAATTCTTTAGTAGGACCTTTAGTATTGATATGAGCCAGACATATTTAGACTTCAGGTGCTGCTGAGGGATTCTATAGGATATCTTCTTCCATTCTATTCTAAGTTTGTAAAGCTCATAGTATAAAGTTGATCGAATGTGATAGGATCTTAAAAAGTGTTTTATTCTGTATAGTAAATGATGCCGCCAAGAACTAGAGCGGTCGCTAGAGAAGAAGCTGTAGATCGTGCACCCTCTACTGAAGAGTCTGCACAATCTACAATTCCAGTATAAAGAGGTCGTGGACGAGGCCGACTTAGAGGAAGAGGTAGAGGTAGAAGACGTGCTCGGGGTATGAGAACCCCAAGACAAGATGAACAAGTTCCTGTGTCTAACAGAGTTTCTAAGGAAAGAGTAGAACCTCCTCAGGAGCCACATGATAGGACAGCAAATATGATTGCTGGTATACATAGGAGTTTAGAGACATTGGCTGGATTTATTGTGGATCAAGGAAGAAAGGATGGCCAGCCACCAGAAAATGCTCCTGAAGTACAAGAACTAGGAAGAACAACTGAGCAAGAGTACAAGACTACAGGGATTGAGGTATCATTACTGCAATACCTTAAATTGAAACCCCCGACTTTTTCTGGGTCAGATGTTCAAGAAGACCCACAGATATTCATCGATACTGTAGAACGAGTTCTTAGAGCTTTAGGGTGTTGTTCTAGAAGATCTGTTGAACTAGTGGCCTTTCAGTTATCAGATGTGGCCCAAGTTTCATTTGAAACTCTGATACTAGGAAGATCTGATACTTGACCCCCAATGGAGTGGGATGAATTTAAGGAAGCATTTATGAATCGCTTCCTGCCAATGAGTGAAAGAGACAAGAGGGCCAGAGAATTTGAAGAATTAAGACAGACACCGAATATGATAGTTTTTGAATATGACATATGTTTTACCTGGTTGTCCAGATATGCACTATATCTGGTCCCTATTGAAAAAGATAGAATTAAGAGGTTTGTTTCGAGATTGATACGTCCATTGTTTAAATCGGTGGGCCCTCAGATGCATCATTTTTCAACTTATTCAGCAGCGGTGGACTGTGCTGGAATGATGGAAACACGAGAGCAAGCAGATATTGAAGGTTTAAAAAAAAGAAAAAGAGAGTGAGATAGTAATGTACAGACTAGATATAATTCTACAATCAGTGGATTAAGATTTCAAAATCCACAGTGCTTTACTCAAATAGGAGCTGGTAGTTCTAACCAGCCATCAGTTAACATCAGTAAGCAGAGAATGTTCCAAAGAGATATGAGACCCCTGAGTCAACAAGACTCAAGATCAATTCTATCATGTCCAAATTGTGGTAGGCCACATACTGGACATTGTCGCAGAGAAAATGGTGCATGTTTTAAGTGTGGACAAATGGGTCATCTGATGAGAAATTGTCCACAACTACGAAGTTTTAGTCAAGTATCAGTACAACCAGCTTCACCTCCTGCATCTGTACCAACATGACCTAGTAGAGCAGCTTCAGTCCAAGCAAGTAGTGGTGGTACTGGTAGAGGATCAAGAAATCGAGGGCGAGAACCAGCTCGAGTTTTTGCCTTGACACGACAGGATGCTCAGGTTTCAAATGCAGTTATGATAGGTACATTATCAGTATGTTCCCATAAAGCATATGTCCTGTTCGATCCTGGCTCTACACATTCTTATATATCACCATGCTTTGCTAAGAAATTGAGTACAGATCCCACTAGTTTGCATTGTTCTTTTATGGTTGCTACTCCAATGGGAGAATTCTTGCTGGTAAATGATGTGTATAGATCATGTGAAATTTTGATAGAGGATAAAGAAACTCTTGTAGATTTGATAGTTCTAGATATGGTAGACTTTGATGTGATTCTAGGAATGGATTGGTTGTCATCATGTCATGCCATTCTAGACTGTCACTATAAGGTGATTAAGTTTAATGTCCTTGGAGAACCTTCTTTCTCAATACAAGGAGACCGTAATGAGGTGCTTAGTAATTTAATATCTGCACTGATAGCTCATAAACTGTTACAAAAGGGATGCAATGGGTATTTAGCAGTAGTCAAGGATGTTAATATGAAGTATACAAGTGTAGTGCATGTTCCAGTAGTTAAAGAATTTCTTGATGTGTTTCCTAAAGAGTTGTCAGGTTACCGCCAGATTGAGAGATTGAGTTTAGTATTGACCTTCTCCCTGGAACACAATCAATATCCATACCTCCTTATAGGATGGCACCTACAGAACTTAAGGAATTAAAGGAACAATTACAAGATTTACTAGATAAAGGTTTTATTCGACCTAGTACATCTCCTTGGGATGCTCCTGTTCTCTTTGTGAAGAAAAAAGATGGATATTTACGTCTATGTATTGATTATAGGCAGTTGAACAAAGTGACTATAAGAAATAAATATCCTTTACCCAGAATAGATGATTTGTTTGATCAGTTACAAGGTGCCCAATGTTTTTCAAAAATTGATCTGAGATCTGGGTATCATCAATTAAAGATAAAGAAGGAAGATATTTTGAAAATTGCTTTTCAGACTCGATATGGGCACTACGAGTTCTTAGTAATGCCATTTGGTTTAACGAATGCCCCAGCTGCATTTATGGACTTAATGAATAGGGTATTTAAACATTTCCTGGACCAGTTTATCATTGTATTTATCGATGATATTCTGGTTTATTCAAAGAGTTCAGAGGAGCATGAGCAGCATCTAAGGATAGCTTTGCAAACCCTAAGAGAACATCCTTTGTATTCTAAGTTCTCAAAGTTTGAATTTTGGCTTAGTAGTGTTACGTTCTTAGGGCATGTGGTTATCAAAGATGGTATTCAAGTTGATCCCAAAAAGATAGAAGCAATGCAGCAATGGCCACGCCCTACGACAGTAACTGAGATTCGTAGTTTTCTTGGGTTAGCAGGCTATTACCATAGATTTGTTAAAGATTTTTCAAAAATAGCTGCTCCTTTGACTAGGTTGACTAGGAAAGGGATAAAATTTGAGTGGTTTGATACTTATGAATAGAGTTTTCAGAAATTAAAGAAGTGCTTAACTACAGCCCCAGTCCTTACCATTCCTACGGATACTGGAGATTATGTAATATATTGTGATGTATCTAGAGTGGGCTTAGGCTGTGTGTTAATGCAAAATGGAAGAGTAGTTGCTTATGTATCCAGATAGTTGAAGAAACATGAACAGAATTATCCCACCCATGATGTAGAGATGGCAGCTATAATATTTGCTCTAAAGATTTGGAGACATTACCTGTATGGAAGAACTTGTGAGATTTATACAGATCACAAGAGCCTCAAGTATATTTTTCAACAGAAGGATCTTAATTTGAGGCAAAGAAGATGGATGGAACTACTGAAAGATTATGATTGTACGATTTTGTATCATCTAGGCAAAGCAAATGTAGTAACTAATGCTCTAAGCAGAAAGTCCATGGGAAGTTTGGCTCATATAGCAGAGGTGCGACGACCATTGTTAGAAGAAATCCATAAGTTAGAAAGTAAAGGGATAAAGTTTGAAGTAAAAGAACCGGGAATATTATTGGCTCATGTGCAGCTCCAATCTTCCTTAGTTGAGCAAATCAAATCCGATCAAGACAAGGATGCTAATTTGCTCAAGATTAAGAGTGAATTGAAGGATAGCAAGGATTCTGAATTCTCAGTAGATACTGAAGGGGTATTACGATACGATAGACAATTATGTGTCCCAAATGTTAATGATTTGAGGAAACAAGTTTTGGAGGAAGCACATCGATCTACATATACCATACACCCAAGAGCGACAAAGATGTATCAAGACATGAAGGAATTGTATTGGTAGGATGGTATGAAGAGGGATATTGCAGAATATGTTTCCTATTGCCTGATATGCCAGCAGGTGAAAGCTGAACATCAATGACCCGCTGGGTTACATCAGCGAATAGAAATACCAGAATAGAAGTGGGAGAGAATTACTATAGATTTTATCACAGGCTTACCAAGGACTCCCAAACGAAATGATTCTATCTGGGTCATTATAGACCGCATGACGAAGTCAACACACTTTCTGCCTGTGAAAATAACCTACAACGTAGCTCAGTATGCAAGGCTCTACTTAAATGAAATAGTTAGGTTACATGGAGTCCCTATATCGATTATATCTGATCAAGGGCCGCAGTTCACGGCACAATTTTGGAAAGCTTTTCAAGAGGCATTAGGAACAAAGTTGGATTTGAGAACAGCTTTTCATCCCCAAACCGATGGTCAGTCTGAGCATACGATTTAGATTTTAGAAGACATGCTCCGAGCCTACATTTTTTATTTTGGTGGAAGTTGGGATATGTACTTGTCTTTGGCTGAATTTGTATATAATAATAGTTACCAGACTAGTATACAGATAGCCCTACTTGAAGCTTTGTATGGTAGACGGTGCAGATCCCCTATTGGATGGTTCGAAGTGGGCGAGGCTAAACTTATAGGGTCAGATCTTGTACAAGAAGCTTTGAACAAGGTAAAGCTGATTAGAGAAAGGCTGCAGGCAGCTCAGAGTAGGCAAAAGGCGTATGCTGACAATAGACGAAGGGAGTTAGAATTTTCAGAGGGTGAACAAGTATTCCTAAAAGTCTCACCTATGAATGGAGTAATGAGATTTGGGAAGAAAGGGAAGTTAAGTCCTCGGTATATTGGTCCTTTTGAAATATTGGATAGGGTAGGTGTTGTGGCATATCGCATAGCTTTGCCACCAGAACTGAGTGATGTTCATCCAATTTTTCACGTGTCTATGCTATGAAAATATTTATCGGATCCTACCCATGTTATTCAACCCCAAGAAATTCAATTGGATAAGAATTGAACCTATGAGGTAAAGCCGATATCCATTGTTGATCGACAAGTGAAAAAGTTGCAGTTAAGAGAAATTCCTATGGTTAAAGTGATATGGCAAAATCATTCTTCTGAGGAAGCTATTTGGGAAAGAGAAGATAAAATGCGTGCCAGATACCCACTTTTGTTTGATCAATAAGGTTAGTGTTTATCTGCCATTACGGTGATGAAATTCAGGGACCGAATTTCTTTAAGGGGGGAAGAATGTAATAGCCGTAAATTTAATAAAGTCTAAAGTAAAAAAAAATTTGAATAATAGAGAGAATTTTGAAAATGAAGATAAGAACCGGTGGAAATAAATTTATTTATTACATGGATTAAAGAATTACAAAAGGAATATGAGAATTTACATTTTGGCGCGTAATTTTTATTTTTAAATGATCGTATTTTTTTATAAGCAAATATATTTTTATTTGTTTGAAAATGATTATGTTTTGCTAAAAGTAAGTATACGTTTAATTAAAATAAGTATTGTTTTGCTTAAAATAATTATATTGACTTCTAATGAATTTTTGTTGTATTTTAGAAACATTCTTTCTTTTAATATGAATAAAAATATTCATTTTAAGATTTATTTTATAACGATTTTTATCAAGAAAAATTATGATTTAAGAGTTTAACTAAAGATTTATGAGAATCGAAATTTTTAGAAATTTTGGGATATTTTATGATGAAAAACAAAATTTATATGAATTTATATAAAAGAAAATCCTATTATTAATTATTAAATAATTATTATTGTAAAAAAAAAGAAGGAAGAAATAAAATGAAAGGAGAAACCATGGGGGGCATTGTCTGCAAATCGAAAACGGAGAGGAGTGAATAGTGAATAGGAGACTGAATAGTATCTTCAACTTTTTCTCTCGATCTGGAGTGCCTATTGGCTTCTGATCTCAAAACTGAAGGTGTTATTAGATTCAGGATGAAGAATACTTCAGTTTTGACCGATCAATTTTTCAAATCAGCTGTTGAATCACCGTAGATCTGAAGTAGAAAATCTCGGTAAAAGGTAAGTTCTAAAAATCTTACTTAGAGATTTCTAATTGAAAATCTGACACTGTAGATGGAATTAGAAGCTAGATAAACATTTGGATATATATTCTTTTCGGTCATTTGGTAACTTTTTATGTGGCGGTGAATAGTGATTTCAGCGGTGAATAGTATTTTTTGGCGGTGAACAATACCCTTAGCGTTGACCAGCATTCCAAAGTCGTGTCCTAGGTTTTTGGACCTTCTGGACACGTTTTTGAAGCTTATTTGGTCAAATTCAAACTAGGAAAGTTCATTTTAGGGCTGTCTAATCTAGAGCCCTTACCTGTGAGTAGATAATTCTTCCTATGGCTTGTTTTACTCTTCTTGAACTTTACATTGATAAATGAGTATGATTACATGTTATTTATACTTTTATATGTTTCTGAAATGGTTTGAAATATCTGAAATGGTTGAAATATGATATTTAGTTCAAGAAGAGTATGAATTTTGATACACATTGAACATGTGATATTTAAATGTATTTCGCATTACATGGCAAAGAAATTATGTTATGCATGTGACGTTGATTTATAAAGTGATACGTTTGCTTTGGATATGGGCATGATTATATGTTTCCCCTGATTTGGAAGTTTTGACAGATGAATATACTAAGACTAAAAAGTCTGTTTTAAATTGAGAATTTTATACTGGATTATATGGCATATGTGCATATGGTATTTTCTGTGGAAGAATCCTATTGGAAATACTGTCTGTTAACAGCAGGTGATGTTAGCCCTGGTGCACACCTTGATTGCCTCAGCTAGCAGGGGTGGTGGTGCTAGCCTCGTGTAAGGGCTAACACACGGGAGATTATATGTGAAGGAGAGCGGAATGCCTCCTATATATAGGCGAGATGCTAGTTATATGATATGTTATTTGCCTTCCCTTGTTGTGTGCTCGGGAAAGACCCATACAGAGTCCCTTCGCGTGTCCTCTTGAATGGTAGTAGGACAAACCTCAGCGGGATGCTGAGTTTAGTCAAATCCTATACCACCAAAGTACGGAAGGGGTCAAACTCTGGTATGGTGGTTCTTATATGGGATCCTTCGAATAAGTTGTATGAGAAATATTTGATGCATAACATTATTTGATAAATGATTTTACAGTTTTCTATATGATTTTGAATATGAACATGAATATGAATTGTTAACAGAGATGTTTTGAAATATAGGTTCCATATGAATGTACTTCTGAATGTAACTTTTCTTTATAAGAAACTTTGAAATGAAAAGTACATCCATATGTTGACCTTAGAGGTTATAGGAGTTGTTATCTACTCACTGAGTTATAAAATTCACTACACAATGTGGATCTATTTTTCAGATAAAGACACAGAGTTTGGTCCAGCAGCTACGTGATCGATTAGGGGTCGTATTTTAGTGTTGAGCCTAAATTGTTTCTAGAATCTCAGTGTTTTATATTTGTAATATATTTGTACTCTAGAGTTTCTCTGAACGTCATGGGCAGGATCCTTGTTTCCGCTGTAAACCTGATATATATAGACTTGGCATGTATAACTATTAGTATTGTATAAGTTGTTAATTTGAAAACGTGTGATGTTATTCATATAGGTGGTATTATGAAACGATTTACAATTGCATGATAATAAAGTTTAACGGATAATAGAGGTATTCGCGTTCCTAAAGTAGGGGCATGACACCTATGGGTAGCTAAGACAATACATTACAACTTTAATATTGACCACTTTGGAAAATTCTAGAGAAATCAAAGCATGATAGCGCCCTCAAATCAGCATTGTGGCACCGCAAAGCAAATCTAGACCTTTCATCACTAATTAGGGCATAACTCTCTAATATGATATTTAATTAAGGTGATTTTAGTGGCCATGCAAACCTGAGACAATTTTTGTTGAACACCTTTTCAAATTTTATAGAAATCCTAATAACACAAAGCCTAAAATTTATGGTTGCAGCATTATCCTATGCTACAAGAAAATTACTCTAGAGCATCACAGCACTCTAGAACAATAGCTGTGAAGTGCCACAATGCTCCTTGTCAGCAAGGACCCCAAAAGTGGTGAAATCACCCCTAAAATAAGCCTAAAATGCATTCCAATGACCTAAAACTCGACTTAAAGAAATCTAAGCCATTAGGGTTGTACAAATCTATAAATAAGAGTTCAAGAAATCATCAAGAACACATCATATCATCTACAAATAATTATTTCTTCTTATCTCATCTTCTCTTAGGTTTTTTATGGCCCTACGTGGCTAATCATCTTTTGTTGGGTGAGGAAGATTGAAACTTCAAGGATTTTATGCATTGTGAGATTTGATTAATGTTTGATTGTTCAATTTTATTTGGGTATTTATTATTCATCTATTCTTCTTCTCTTCATTGTTTCAATTAATAGCTAGGGAGCACACTAATGCTTTAGTTATTTCAATCTACTACTGAATTATATATCAACAAAGTTTTAATCCTTTTGATTTAAGAGGCAAATAAGATTAATAATTGTATGATTATGAATTGTTATCTTATAATGAATAATTAACTATATTAAATGCAGCCGATGTGTCTATGTTGTTTAGCTTTATTAGTTTCTCTAGTCCTTTATACGATTAATAAGTTAATTTTTCTCGATTGGTTAAGGTTGCTTATTAGTTAGGGTTAGTTCACTATAAAAAAATGAGTTTTCAGTAGTGACTATTTGGCAGCAACCCAAAGAGTCACCACTAACAGCCCCTTTCAATGGCGAACTATCTAGGTTTCCATTAAAAGTTAAATTGTCAGTGGCAACCTTGAAAAGTCGCAACTAAAAGAGGAATTAAAGTCTCAATTTCATAAAAAAAAGTGACACTTTCAGTGGCAACCAGTACAGGTCACCACTAAAAGTAGCATTTCCCAAAACCATAAAAAAAACAAAAAAAAACGCATTAATATTTCTCCTCTATCAGTTTTTCCTACTCTTCTTCCGTTTCTACAAATGAAAGATTAGTTCAGCCTTTCACTATAGTTTTGACTAGATCCCTAGGCTCTATCCTGAAAAACACGCTATTTATGCCTCTAATTATCAATCTCCACCATCTCCTGCAATAATCATTATCGTTGGCTCTGATTCAATATAAAGAAAACATAAATTGTGAATCTAGCTAAGGTCTCGCAGCAACTCTAGGTTCATCTTCTTCCGTCTCACTTCTCCACTAATTTTCCTTTGACTTATGTTATAGTTTACTTTTTATATTCTATATTCCTTTTACTTTAGATTCATCAGTAGTTTTGTGAAACCCTTGTTCTTGTTTTCTTTTTATTATTGATTATTTTGCCATCCCTAAAAATTGTGAAAAATGACAATAATCCAAGCAAGAACATCGCTTTCCATAATTTTTTTTGCTCTTTCTTCTAACACTTTGTGGGGTTGTGTTGTTCGAAGTTGATTTGGGGCTTTGTGGGTAAGTGGTCTCTTTTAGTAGCATCTTCTGAAGCAACCCAATAATCTTGTTTCTATTACATAATGTTGTTTATTAGTAATATAAGCACTATTGAAGGAAGGTTTATTTAGTTAGAAGACATGGTCCAACCCAAGCAGATTATATTGCTAAAGAACTATGTGAAGTTCTCTATATTTTTTGCATCTACTCTTATATATTAATTTTAAATAATCTATATATTTTTCTTATATATTGTTGTTTGATACATTTATTTCGGTGTTGTTCTAGGGAACTCTTTGGAAAGGGGCACATTTCGGCTAAGTGGTTTACTCCATAATGTTATTATTTATTTTATTAAACTTAAAAATTTCCTTCAAAGACTACAAGTGGAATTGAAATTTTAATCCTTGATCATGTTTCCTAGCCCACCTTTGGTTTCTCATCCAAGTGTTTGCTATTTTTAAGTGCTTACATGTATTTGTGTTGTGTATGTTTTATTAAATAACCGCAAGCACACGGCGTAGCTATAGCTAGTCCGACGAGTACGGGTCGTATCCCACAGAGAACAATGTCAATTACTAGAATTATACAAAACGAGCTATCTAAATCTATGTAATTCGATTAGAGAGTGTCACAATTAAATAAATAAAGATAATCAATTAAACAAAGCCTAGGGTTAGGGTTCACTACACTTATGATATTTAACACTCAATATGTACCTCTAATTGCAATCATCTAGGTTATAGGGGATGGTTTAGCCTTAATTAATTAGCAATCTATTTCAAGCATTACCAATCGTACCAAGGTTGATCCAATTACCTACTTTCGTAGTTCTTAGTTTAACCTAGGTCCATTAAGTTCTATGCCAACCATAGAATACAATTAATCAGTTTTCTCGTGCCCACTAATTGATTTATTCCTAGAGAACCTTAAACTACTTTCGTGATTAAGATATCTCTAATTAACTATTTGGTTCAGGTATTAATTTTCACCTTTTAGTTCATCAATTAATATTCTAAAACGTGATAAAACGTTGGCCAGACATTGATCAACTCATATAATTAATGCGTAATAGTCAATTCTAATTAACCATGGATAATACAATTAGGGTTCCAATAATTCAACTTGCACAATGTATCATCACATCATAAGTAGGTTTACCAAAACCCAAGATCAAATCTACTCAAGCATGATAGAAAGATAAATCAAAGTCATAATCATTAAGTAAATCATCGATATCCAATACAATGTAAAAGGAAGAAGTAGAAATAGAAGTAGAAGCAAAGATGGAAAGATAAAACCTGGATTGCTGAATGCAAAGATGAAATACAATGCTGAAGTAATCTCAAATCTAAGCTAAGAACATGAAAGTAAGCAGTAATCCTACTCTAAAACTAATCTAATGGTGTTTCCTAAGCCTAAAATTTAGTAAAAGAAGGTCTCTCTCCATCTCCATGCCTTTGGCTGCATTTTCCATTCAATATATCTCAAGTCAGCAGCAAAAAAACTTAAATATCACGTGCAGTACGGACCCGAAGCACGGCCGTGTTTTAGGACACGGCTTGGCCATGCTTCAGGTTGGATTCTGGGGCTTTTCTGTATCTCTTGTATAGAGCACGGCCTGGCCGTGTTGGGGGCTGCCATGCTCCTTTCTTGCCAAATTTTGGTGTGTTGCCTCCTTGCTTCCTCCTCATCTTGTTCCAAGTCCATATGGCACTTCTCGTGAGTGTTTTTCTTTGCTTCTTGGCCTCTTTTGCTCTCCTATAAACATAAAATAAACCAAAGCAGTATTCAAAACAAAATATAACCAAAAGCAGGGAAATAACCACAAGTTTACTACAAACTAGAGGATAAAATATAGCCATTAAATACTCAAAATTCCCCTTTATCAACTCCACCATGCTTAAACCTTTCCTTGTCCTCATGTAGATAACATGTCATATCAGGAAGGGGGAAAGATGTAATCAGATTCTAGAAAATAGAAAAGTGCAATACAGGTAATTTTTCACTCAATCAATGTGAACACAATAGATATATGAATAGACATTTACTAGATAGTCTCTGTTCTTTTAAAACTAAAACCAAATTCTTCTATTATATATCTACTTCTATTGTTACCATTGGTTGTATGCATCAAATTGATTTTTGTACACTCAAGTAGGCCACCTCATCCTTTAGATCTCTCTAAGTTGCTTTATCCTTATATCTATTATCACTCTTTCTTTTATATTCATACTCTTTTATTTCTTACTTTCTTTTTCTTTCTTTTCTCTTTTTCATTGATTCATCATTTTTTTTATATAGAAACATGCAGTGAGTGCATTTTATGCTCCATCTCACTAGGGTAAAGGTATATAGGTACTCATACTAAGGCCTTTTTGGTGCCTTGAAGGGGTACTCAGAGTGAACTTTTTGGGGTGCACATTCCCTCATTTTTCACCTCTCCTTACCTTCACACTCTCATAGTGTTAAAATAAAAAATAGCATACAATTCATAGCAGAATAGAGAGATATTTTTCGAAAAAATTAGAGGTTTAATCCTAGAAGAGAGAGACTAAAATTATAACTATCTATTTCATATCCTATTGTGCATCACATATTCATGAGCTAAAATTAACCTATATTGCATCAATCTATCTCTAAAATAGTAAACTATGTGATTTTGCATTACAACATGAGATATTCAGCCAATAATATCTAATCAGAGGAAATCACAAGCCTAAAGCTACTCCTCCATGGTTAAACTTGTCACTATCCTCAATGTCAGTATAAATTAAAGTATAGGAAAAAGGGAGAAGGAACTTACGTGCTCACTGGTCTTCTGAAAGAGGTGGTGGAGGGTTTTGACTCTGGTGCTAAATGTATTTGGCTCGCATTAGCAACATGTAAAGCCAATGTCAAATTCTAACTTCAAATCAATTGCAACATCAGTAAATTAGTAAGTAATAGTTATCAAAAAATCCATATTTAGATAAAACCATTCAGAAAACAACTAGAGAATTCAGTATAGATTTAATCCCAATTTTGCAGAAATTCCCAAAACCATGCTAATAAATCCACAGTTGCAGAATAAAATATATAATCAGATATATAAACCAATCTAGTTCAATCCTGAGGAATAATCCAGTCCAACCATCAGGGAAGTCCAATCCAGATAAAAGAAATTAGGCGCAAAGCAAAGGTTAAAATTATACCTGGAGGGAAGCTATAATGGTGATGCCAATAGCAGATGGCTCTTTTTATCTTTTCCCTCTCTTTTTTTACTTGGAGCACGGTCGTGCTTCACAGCACGGCCTACCCGTGCTTGGTGCTAGAAATCCAAAAACTCTGGATTTGGCCTGTGTTAGCCAACATGGGCAAGGGGTGCTTAGGCTGGGATTGGGGCATGACCGTGTCCTGTGACACGGCCTGCCTGTGCTGGGAGTTGGATTCCTCTAATTCTTCAATAAATTCCTACATTTTTCAACCTTGCTCAATTTCCCTTGATTTTCATTCTTTATTTCAACTTTAGGCATATGGGGATAGACCTGTAAATCATATGGAAAACACTCATTAAACTATAACCTAAGAAATCAACTAAAATTAAAGATAAAAACTAAAACAAAAGGCAAGAAAAAAAAACAAAAACAAAAACTTCAAAAAAATAAAAGGTGGGTTGCCTCCCACAAAGTGCTTGTTTAAAGTCATTAGCTCAACTTCCTTTCCATGCTTTCCACTCAAGGAGGCTTTAAGAGAGTTTGAATAACTCTCCTTGCTATCCATTATCTCTTAGTATGATTCTTGAGTCTTTGTCCAATGGCCTTCAAAGATCGTTTTGGCTCATTCCTTTCTTCTTTTGCTTCATTCAAGCTTTGAGGAGGTGGTTTGAGTTCAAGCTTTGTATCTTTCACTTCCTCCTCAATATCTTTCTTTTCTTCCCCCTGTTTGACATAAACACAAGAACTTTCTACAGAGCATAACTCAAGTGGGTCAGAAGGAGAAAAATTCATGGCATTATCATTCACATTAAGTTCAGTTAGGCCAATCATATAGCAAGATTCACCTAGAGATGGAAGGTGCATAGCATCATTCAAATTAAATTTTAATTTTTCATCCTCTACATTCAAAGAAAGCTTTCCATCTCTCACATTTATATTGGCACCAGCCATAGCTAGGAAAGGCCTTCCAAGAATGATGGGAATTTTGTCATCTTCCTCTATCTCTAAAATAACAAAATCAACCGGTATATAAAATTTTCCTACCTTTAGAGCAACATCCTCTAATATACCTACTGGATGCTTGATAGATCGGTTAGCCAAATGAAGATAAAGGTGATAGGCTTCAAGTCACCCATCTGAAGCTTTTGGGAAACCGAAAGAGGCATGAGACTTACACTTGCTCCAAGGTCCAATAGGGCTCTGTCTATTTTCATCTCACCAATAAAGCAAGGGATTGAGAAGCTTCCGAGATCCTTAATCTTTTGAGGAAGCTTATTTTGAATTAATGCACTTGATCCTTTTATCAGTGCCACCATAGCATGCTCTTCAATTTTCCTCTTGTTTAAGAGGATCTTTTTCAGGAACTTTGCATAGGATGGCATTTGGGAGATGGATTCTAGGAATGGAATGTTAATATTCAACTTTTTTAACACATCCATAAATCTCCCAAACTGCTTCCCTAACTTGGCCTTAACCAATCTTTAAGGAAAAGGGATTGGTGGCTTGTATGGTTTAGGAGCCACATATTTTGGCTCTTCTTCCTTCTTTTCCTTTTCTTCTGGTTCATATTCTCTTCTCTTCTCAGATGTAACTTGAGGTTCATTTTTCTTTACCTTCCCACTTCTCTTAGATTCAGCCAATTGCTTACCACTTCTCAAAGTAATGGCATTACAATGCTCTCTGGGGTTTTTAGTCTGGCCTGAAAGTTTGCCAAAGTTCCTGTTAGATAGACTTGCCTGCTGTGTGTAACAACCTTTTTTATTTATTTATTTATTATACAATATAGAGTTCACATACAAGTCATTAATCAAAACGTACGTACAACAAAATCAAACACATAAATAACTACATCTTATTTATTTTGGTTGACCAATTCCGGAGATATAGTTGCGGGTGGTTGCACCTTCACCGGAATCTGAACCAACTCGACCATAAACATATTATTTGATTCTGGGATCTGCCCAACATAAAGTAACTCAATCCAACGTACACTAAAAGCCAGAGCCGTAGAAAAATCTGCATAACTAATTTTCTGAACATGATATGGAAATATAGTGAGAATTAAATCCCAGTAAGTTCAACAATAAATCATCATGAATATAGCTCATCACGTCATGTTCAGCTGTATAAACTACAGTAAATATCTTTGGTCACATGAATGCACTATATCTATGCACATAAGAATCGTACAGTAATGACATATATCACAGGATTAATTATTTTCAGAATATCATATGATGACTATCAATTTATTATCATATCAAGCTACCCTGGTCAGGGTGAGCATTTTCTACTCTCTGGTACGGGCTTTTCTTGCTCCGTCTAACATGGCCCACTTTCTCTTTCTTTTCTCATTAACATGATCATAACCGTTGGTAGGGCGTCCCCTACTAATGCACCACACGGATTGCCATGTGACTGTGCTCATTTCTTTTCTTTTTACAATGATAGCCAAAAATATGCTTTCAATAACAAGTGTGTTCATCAAAATATAACTATTACCAAAAATCATTGGTAATCATGCCATGAACATAACCATTTCAAATATCACTTTATAAAATATTTCTATGTCAAAATTTTACACTTAAGATGGTAAGAAGTTCATACAATGACAATGGCTATGGCATATACTAGTTATTTATTATTTTCATTTATAAGATTCTTCTTTTTTTTTATATATTAATTTTATTTCTTTATTTTCTTGATGCAAGTTTTCATCCCATCTAACCTTCTCTTACTAATTAGAGCATACCTCCCTCAATTTAACTCCGATATAGGTGATCTTGGTGTCCACTTCAAGATAAAACAATTATCTACAACTATTATGTTGAACTATTTAGCGAAATATTATGAAATCAAGGTGATATTACTCCCTCAATGTAGTGCTTATTTCTTCTCGAATAGCTTCTGACCTCTGACTACTAATCGGTCCATATCTCCCTCATAAAAATTCCAAATTAAGTGATTCCAGTGGCTACAAATTTGTGACACATATATCTATAATTCATATGTTAACTATATATTTTAATTCCCTACATAATTTTCCTAGAAATTAAAACACAGAAGCTATCCTAACATAATCTTCCCTGATTAACCATTTTCTGACTACTGCTTACTAATAAGACCATATCGACCTCATATGGACTTAAAATTGCGTAATTCCAGTGGATAAAATTCCGTGACACATATATCTATAATTCTTATGTTAACCAATTATTTTAAATCCCTACAGAATGTTCCCAGAAATTAAAACACAGAAGCTATCCTAACATGTTCTTCCCTGATTAACCATTTTTTGACCACTACTTACTAATCAGACCATATATACCTCATATGGACTCCAAATTGATTTATGCCAGTGGTTAAAAATCCGTGACACATGTATCTATAATTCTTATCTTAACCATTTATTTTAATTCCCTACAGAAAGTTACCAAAAATTAAAATATAGAGCTATCCTAAAATGTTCTTCCTTGATTAACCAATTTCTGACTACTGCATACTAATCGGACCATATCTACCTTATATGCATTCTGAATGGAGTGATTCCAGTGGTTAAAAATCTGTGAGATATAGATATACATTTTTCATGTTAACCATTTGTTTTAATTCATAACCGATTCTTCCTAGAATATCAAAAATAGAAGCTTAAAATTTTGTCATCCATAGCCATACCTATGCAGAACTATCTACACCAGACTAAATATTCAAGCATACATAATATGTAACATGATATAGCAACATCCATGACCAATCATCAAAGTTCTAAGATCAAAATCCCATATAAATATTATAAGTTTCAAAATTTTTCTTCAAAAAGAAATATTGTTAAACTTACCTTGAGCACTTAGTCCTCTAGATTTCTCCTTCCTCTTTCTTCCTTTCTTCCTCTCCTTTCCTCACTCTACCTTGCTTCTATTTTTCCTCTCCCTCACTTGAACGAAATTCTAATGTTATAAGGGTGGGTTTTGCTTATATAGACTATCAAAAAATTTACCTTTCATAATCATGGGTCTACCTTATCAAAATTAGGATGCACTTGGTTGAATTTTTGGAAAACAAACAACTTATGTTCTTGTGTTCCTCTTCCTTAGTCAAGATATGCATAGGAAAAGGGGATTTGTATTTTGAAAATTATGATGATAAGTTCTTAAGATAAGGGACAAGGTCCCTTTGATTTAGGGATTTATTTCCTTTTTCTTTTGTCTTAATCAAGTATGATAGGTTTGCCTTTTTAGGTGGCAAATTTCCAACCGTTGAATCTTCCTTGCTTAGCTAAAATTATTTGTGTAGGATAAAGATGTTTTGTCATAATGTTATGTATTATTACCCACTTGCTAAAATTACGAGTGTAGGATATAGATGTTTTGTCCTAATGCCATGTATTATCATACCACTTGCTAAAATTATGAATGTAAGATATCACACCACTTGCTAAATTTTTGTCTTAATGCCATGTCACCTAATCTTGATTACACCATTATTCCATCACTTTATTTTTTTTTTATTTTTTTATTTTTCCTCATGGGCTTGGACTCATTCTTGTCCATTTTCTTTACTTTGGTTAAATTTCTACCTTACATAATGGGCTTGTCACATTTTCATGATTTTTTGGCTACCGGTCCAATTTCTATATCCTAATCCAAGTCTATGTTTTATTTCTTCCTTGGGCTATCCTATTGGCTTGCTAAAAATTCATGTGAAGTAGAAAAACTCTATATGAAGTGTCCATAGGTGAAAGCCCAATTTATGGGTGGAGATACTAAACTTAGTAACTTTAACTCTTAAATTAGGAAAAATTACCCTAATCCAATCTTCTTGAAATTTTAATACCTCTATTTACTTCACAAAAATTTATCTTCCTTACCCAAGAATTTCAACTTTCTTTAGTATATTTATTTTGAATTTTTCCTCTTAAGTTTTTTCTCTTTACCTATTTCATTAATGTTAGAACATTTCTATGCATACACGTAAGGTGAATAATTTTTAAGGATTATGTTTCCTTATATATCTAAAAGTTGTCTAATAAATTTTATTTTCTTATGGGATGTTACACTGTGCTATCTGAGTTTCCAGCATCTTGCTATGAGTAGCAAGTGAGTCTACCTTGAAGGCTAAATCTTTTATAGCCTCATTCATGGAATAGTTCTGGGCTCTAAAATCATCATTTTGCTGACTCTGTGTAGTGATAAAATTCTCCATTGGAGCCTCCAAATTTGACTTTGGCTGAGGAGCTGGGTTGAATGGCCTCTGATTTTGAAACCTAGGGGGTTGTCTAAAATTATTCTGAGGCTGTTGATTTGCATTCGGCTTGCAAGAGAGATTCAGGTGATTCTTTCAGCCTGGGTTATATGTGTTGATGTATGGATTTTTTTTTATTGTGGTTCACAAAACTTACCTACTCACAATCCTGAGGTACAGAGTTCCCAAGCTGGCATTCATTGGACACATGACTAATGCAACCACAGATCTCACAAGTAGAAGATGAAGAAGAGGAACCAACATTGTTGATGCTTAACTTATCTAACTTTTGAAATAATGCATCAACTTTAGAAGTAAGATGATTAAAAGCATATACTTCATACATATCTGATGGTTTTCTTGCCTGCCTCTCACTAGACCAGGAGTAGTGATTTTGAGCCATATCTTTAATCAGCTCATAAGCCTTATCTACAGTCTTATTCATCAAGGCTCCTCCGGTTGTAGCATCCACAGACATATGGGTGTTGTAAATTAGTCTATTGTAGAATGTATGGACTATTAGCCACTTCTCCAACCCATGGTGTGGGCATATTCTGAGGAGCTCTTTGAATCTCTCCCAAGCCTCATATAATGACTCCCTATCTTTCTGAGCAAAAGTAGTTATCTTATTCCTAAGATGAGCTATCTTACTCGGTGGGAAGTATTTGGCCAAGAAAGCTTGAGAAAGCTACTGCCATGTGGTAATAGACCCTGATCGAAAAGAATGCAACCATGCATGGGCCTTGTTCCTCAGAGAGAAAGGGAACAGTCTTACTCTGATGGCATCATAAGGTACTCCATTCAACTTCAGCGTGTCACAGTACTCCATAAACACTGAAAGATGGAGATTTGGGTCTTCAGTAGGTGACCCTCCAAATTGATTCTGCTGAACCATCTGCAAAAGAGAAGGCTTCATCTCAAAGTTGTTAGCTTCAACAACTGGCCTGACTATGCTAGGATTCAAGCCATGAGTGTCTGGGGCGATAAAATCCTTTAGAGATCGGTTATCTCTCTCCCCCATAGTAGCTGTAGAATTTTCTTGCTGTTGTATTCTTCTTCTCCTCTACAAGGTTCGCTCAATCTCTGGGTCACATTCAGCAAAGAGTTCGCATCCTCTTCGCATAAAATAATTGCACAACTAAAAAGGAAGAGAAAGGAACAAAAATCAGCAAAAGAAAATTATGCAAAAAAATTAAAAGAAAGTGATCTAGTCTAGCTATTTCGCAGATATCTAATATTGACGATTGTTCCCGGGAAATGGCGCCAAAAACTTGTTGTGTATGTTTTATTAAATAACCACAAGCGTACGGCGTAGCTGTAGCTAGTCCGGCGAGTACAGGTCGTATCCCACAGAGAACAATGTCAATTACTAGAATTATACAAAACGAGCTATCTAAATCTATGTAATTCGATTAGAGAGTGTCACAATTAAATAAATAAAGATAATCAATTAAACAAAGCCTAGGGTTAGGGTTCAACACACTTATGATATTCAACACTCAATATGTACATCTAATTGCAATCATCTAAGTTATAGGGGGTGGTTTAGCCTTAATTAATTAGCAATCTCTTTCAAGTATTACCAATCGTACCAAGGTTGATCCAATTACCTACTTTCGTGGTTCTTAGTTCAACCTAGGTCCATTAAGTTCTATGCCAACCATGGAATACAATTAATCAGTTTTCTCGTGCCCACTAATTGATTCATTCCTAGAGAACCTTAAACTACTTTCGTGATTAAGATATCTCTAATTAACTATTAGATTCAGGTATTAATTTTCACCTTTCAGTTCATCAATTAATATTCTAAGACGTGATAAAACGTTAGCCAGACATTCATCAACTCATATAATCAATGCGTAATAGTCAATCCTAATTAACCATGGATAATACAATTAGGGTTCCAATGATTCAACTTGCACAATGTATCATCACATTATAAGTAGGTTTACCAAAACTCTAGATCAAATCTACTCAAGCATGATAGAAAGATAAATCAAAGGCATAATCATTAAGTAAATCATCGATATCCAATACAATGTAAAAGGAAGAACTAGAAATAGAAGTAGAAGCAAAGATGGAAAGATAAAACCTGGATTGCTGAATGCAAAGATGAAATACAATGCTAAATCAATCTCAAATCTAAGCTAAGAACATGAAAGTAAGCAGTAATCCTACTCTAAAACTAATCTAATGGTGTTTCCTAAGTCTAAAATTGAGTAAAAGAAGGTCTCTCTCCATCTCCATGCCTTTGGCTGCGTTTTCCATTCAATATATCTCAAGTCAACAGCCAAAAACCCTAAAAATCATGTGCAATACGGACCCGAAGCACGACCGTGTTCCAGGACACGGCCTGGCCTTGTTTCGGGCTGGATTCTGTGGCTTTTCTGCATCTCTTGCACAGAGCACGGCCTGGCCGTGTTGAGGGCTGCCATGCTCCTTTCTTGCCAAATTTTGGTGTGTTGCCTCCTTGCTTGCTCCTCATCTTGTTCCAAGTCCATATGGCACTTCTCATGAGTGTTTTCCTTTGCTTCTTGGCCTCTTTTGCTCTCCTATAAACATAAAATAAATTAAAGCAGTATTCAGAACAAAGTATAACCAAAAGCAGGGAAATAACCATAAGTTTACTATGAATTAGAGGATAAAATATAGCCATTAAGTATTCAAAATTCCCCTTTATCAATTAGTTTATTATTTGTCATGAAATCTTGGTTACAAAACCATTTTAGTCTTTAGCTCCATAAAACTAATCAAAGATTTGGCATCTTCTTACAAGTATTTGTAATCTTAGTATTAACATTCAGGAAATTGATATGCTTTTAGCCCTAGCAGTTTGGAATTTTCTTTTGTTGCATTTCCATGTTTGTGTTTTCTATTTAAGTATGTTATCTTTTTTATTCTTTTTACCTCAATTCCTTTTCATTGGTTTTGTTGTGCCTTAATGCAGTCACTTTGCAAAGGAAGAACTAAAGAGTAATTGACTATAGAGAAAAGTTTATGAATTTCTATTTAAGGTAGCCACCTCAAGGTTTGCACAAGCTGGTTTGAACCAATGTGGACTCCATTTTGTCTTTTTTTGAAAGTGAGACAATTTTCAAGAGTCAAAAGATAAAACTGGCTATGTTTCTAGCATGAAATTTGAGAAGACAATTATTAAAGGCAATTTTTATATTGTCTATATTTATGTTATAACATGTGAGAACTTTAGGTCATTGGCACTTCGTCAATGTACTATAGTATTATATGATTAATAAACATAAATATACATAGTTTCTTTTTAATGTCAACTATTGTTGAGCTCTAGTAAACAATAATAGAAATAAGTCCACAATAGTCTATTTTCATGCTAGGAATTACTTTTTATCAGTCAACTTCATTTTGTAGGTGTTGGTCCAAGAAAGCATATTGTTGTTGATACTGGACAATATAAAGATATAAAATGCCAGTATTATTTTATAATATATAAAGTGTATATATAAGTAATAACTTCTGTTAAAAGTCTCTTTTTAATGAATGGTCTATTTGCATATCTTATTGTTTTCTGAATTTTTTTTTGAAAATTCTATAAGGACGTTAGGACTAGAGTATGTGGATCTTTACATAGTCCATTTTCCTATGAGGTTGAGACATAAGATTGAAGAGCATTATAACTTCTCCAAAGATGATATTCTTCCTTTCGACACAAAAGGGACATGGAAAGCCACAAAAGAGTGCTCCAACTTGGGCTTAGCCAAGTCTGTTGGTGTCAGCAAATTTGGCATAAGAAAAATTTTAGAACTTGTACAATATTCTACAATTCCTGCTTCTATTCTCTAGGCATACTATTATGACAAGAACAATTTGATTCTTCATTTAGTATAGTGACAATATGGAGTTGATGATAGAAAGGAAAGGAAAATAAATAAATTGTTTGCAAGTGCAAACGAACGTAGCATGGCAGCAGGAAAATCTACAGAATTTGTGTGAAGAGAAAGGAATTTGTAACATCCTTAATTTTGTTTCTTTTATTAATAAAGGTACATAAATATTTAATTAAGGAAATAAAATATATTAAAAAAAATTTTAGATATCTAAGGAAATATAAGCCTTAGAAATTATTCACCTTATGTGTATGGATAGAAAATGTTTCTAACATTAAGGGAATAAGTAAAGAAAGAAAATATAATCAGAAAAATAAGAAATAACAAACTAAAGAGAGGTGAAATTATTGGGTAAGGAAAATAAATTTTTTTTGTGAAGTAAGTAAATGTCTTAAAATTTTAAGTAGATTGGATTAGGTTAATTTTTCCTAATTCAAGAGTTAGAGTTCCTAAGTTTAACATCTCTACCCATAAATTGGGTAGACATGTTAAACTTAAGAACTCTAGCTCTTGGACTGAGATATAGAAGTTGGACCGATAACCCAAAAATTATAAAAATGTGACCAAGACCTCTATGAAAGGTAGAATTTTAGCCAAAGCAAAGGAAATAGGTAAGAATGAGCCCAAATTCAAGAGGAAAAAAAATAAGAATCATGTGAGGAAATAGTAGTGTAATAATAATCAAGATTAAATCACATGGCATTAGGACAAAATATCTATATCCTACATTCATAATTTCAACAAGTAGGTAATAATACATGGGATTATGACAAAACATCTATATCCTACATTCAAAATTTCAACAAGTGGGTAATAATACATAGCATTATGACAAAACATCTTTATCGTACCTAAATAATTTCAGCTAAGCAAGGGAGACTCAAGGGCTAAAAATTTACCACCTAGAAAAGGAAACCTATCATACTTGAGTGAGACAAAAGAAAAAGGAAATGAATCCATAAATTAAAGGGACCTTGTCCCTTGTCTTAAGAACATTTTATCATAATTTTCAAAATACAAATCTCATTTTGCTATGTGTATCTTGACTAAGGGAGAGGAAAACAAGAACATGAGTTGTCTTTCCCCAAAAAACAACTAAGTGCATCCTAATTGTGATAAGGTAGACCCATGATTATGAAAGGTTAACCACTTGATAGTTTATTTAAGCAAAACCCACCCTTATAACATTATAATTTCTTCCAAGTGAGGAAGAAGAAAAACATAAGCAAGGTAGAATGAGGAAAGGAGAGAAAAAGAGGAAAAGAGAGGAAAGAAGAGGAAGAAGAAGTCTATAGGACTAAGTACTCAAGGTAAGTTAGTTTAATCTCCACTTGAATCCATCTTTCCTCTTCTTCCTTGGGGTTCAAAAACTTACCCTCCTTCTCTTATTTAAACTGCTAGAAAAGATAAGAAAATGGAGGAATATTGCTACATCCTTCAAGAGTAAACAAGAAAAAGAATTCACTAAGTGAGCTAGGGAGATCTTTAGGTAGGTTTGACAATATCTCTTTTTGAAGAAAAACTTTGAAATTTGTAACATTTATATGGGATTTTGATCTTAGAATTTTGATAAAATTTACAATATTTGCTACTTTAATGATTGGTCATGGATGTTGCTATATCATGTTACATTTTATCTTGTATATGATGGATGTTTTGAACATTTCGGTTGGTGTGGAAAGTTCTACATAGGTATGGCTATGGGTGGCAACATTTTAAGATTTTTATGCTGCTATTTTGTATATTTGAATGTGTTGAAAAATTTATAAAATATGATTAGATGTAAATTAGGAAGAAAATGGAAGAGGACATAATAAAATGATTAACTAAAACCTTAGTAAATGTTTGGTTAGAAAACTGGATTTCTGACTAACTAGGGAAGCATTTGTTTTTGAAATTCTAGGAAGAATCAGTTAGGAATTAAAAGAAATGGTTGACATGAAAAATGTAGATATATGTCTCACAAATTTTTAGCCACTAGAATCACCCAATTTAAAGTTCAAATAAGGGAGATATGGTATGATTAGTAAGTAGTCGTTAGAAACTAGCTCACTAGAAAAGAATCTGTTAGGTTAGCTTCTGTGTTTTAATTTATAGGAAAAATCTATAGAGAACTAAAATAAATAGTTAACATGAAATATATATATATATATATATATACATACATATATATATATATATATATATATATGTATATATATATGTATATATATATATGTATGTATATATATATATATGTATGTATGTATATATATATATATATATATATATATATATATATGTATATATATATATATATATATGTATGTATATATATATATATATATGCACACATACACATATATGTCTCAATAATTGTTAGCCACTAGAATCATTCAATTTGGAATCCATATTTGGAAGATATGGTCAGATTAGTAAGCAGTGGTCAGAAACTAGCTAACCAGGGAAGAATCTGTTAAGTATACTTCTGTGTTTGAATTTTTGGGAAAACTCTGTATGGACTTAAAGGAAATTGTTAACATAATAAATATATATATATATATATATATATATATATATATATATATATATATATATATATATATATATATATATGTATGTATGTATGTATGTATCACGGATCTATAGGCTCTGAAATCACTTAATTTGGAGTCCATATGGGGGAGATATGGCTGATCAAATAGTGGGAATAATTCGTAAGGAATATGAAGACATGATAAGCATGAAAGTAGTATATAAGTGTCTTAGCCTTTTATAGGCTTTGGAATCACCTCAATTGGAGTTTGTATAAGGGAGATGTTGTCAGCTTAGTAAGGATATGTCTGAACCTACTCAAGAAGGAATAACATTAAATTTGATGGAGTAGTAACACCATGATTACTTAAGATTTCACTAAAATGTTCAACATAAGAGTTTTAGAGAATTGTCTTATCTTTCAATTGACACCAAGATCACCTCAATCAGATTTAAAATGAAGGTGTTAAGCTCTATTTAGTGATAGAGAAAAATAATATTTAAAAAAGAAGAAGAATTTATAAATGAAAATAATAAATTATTAGTGTATGTCATAGCTATTGCCATTGCATGAACTCCTTACCATCTTAAATGTGTAATTTTGACATGAAAATATTTTATAAATTGATATTTGAAAATGATTATGTTCATGACAAGATTGTATTTTACCAATAAGTTTTGGTAATGATTATGCTTTGATGATAAATTATGGCATGTGAGTATAATAAACATACTTGCTATTGAAATCATATTTTTGGCTATTAACGTGAAAGGAAAATAGATGAGAACGGTCACATGGCGGTCCATGTGGTGCACCAGTAAGGGACGTCTTACTCACGGCTATGATTATATAAATGAGAAAAGAAAGAGAAAGTGTGCCATGTCGGACGGAGCGAGAAAAACCCGTACCAGAGAGTAGAAAGTACTCACCCTAACTGGGGTAGCATGATATGAAAATAAGTTGATTGCCATAATATGGTATTCTGAAGATAGTTATCCATGACATACATATCATTACTGCATGATTTTCATGTACATAGATAAAGTGCATTCATGTGACCTAAGATATTTGTTGTAGCTTATACAGATGAACATGATGTGATGAGCATTATTGATTATGATTATGATTTATTGTTTAACCTACTAGGATTTAATTCTCATTATATTTCCATATCATGTTCAGAAAACTAGTTATGCATATTTTTCTTTGACTCTGGGTCTTAGTGTACATTGGATTGAGTTATCTATGTTAGGCAGATCCTAGAAATTAATAAGTTGTTTGTGGTCGAGTTAACTAAAATTCCGATAAAGGTACAACCGCCTACACCCATATCTCTGGAATTGGTCAATGTGGATGAATAAGATGTAGATATTTATGTGTTTGATTTTTGTATGGATTTTTTTTATTAATGATTTGTATGTGAACTCAGAATTATATCAGTATTAATGGTAGACCTTAAACCTTGATTATGCTTGGTTAAATTAATTGAATGTTTTTATGAATTAAGTAATTAGAAGTAAAGAAGTAATGACTTTATAGGACTTTACAAATATGTATATTAAAAAAAATAGAGTTATTATAAAATTCATATGAGCGGATAGTCCCCTTTGGGAGCCAATGAAACTGCTTAGGATACACTCGCTACATGTGATGGATAGTCCAATCCTTAAGGACATTGCAACTACTATTGGCAAGACACTGCCTCAGGTGATTTTTTTGTTCTATTTTTAATAATTTACTATCTTGTTCTGTTATGTTTATGATTACAAGAGTACTACAAGGATCTAAAAGCAAAGTCACTTTTCCCTAAGTTGATTAATTATATTACTTCTGGTCCCATCGTGTGTATGGTATAGAATATAATCCTCTAGTATCTCCTTTTCATCTACATTTTAGCAATTTTACCTGTTGAGTTTTTTTTCTAAATTTTATATGGTGCTGTATTTGCAAGGCATATTATGCTTTTAACCCTTATATGCTGCAGGAACGAATAGAAAAGTTAGCAATCACTTCAAACTTTTGTAGGTTTCAAAAGTAATATGAATAAAAAAAGTACTACCTTTTAACCCTTATTGGTTGTTTGACATCTGTTTTAATTTAAATTTTTATTCAAAAATCAATTTTGTTTTCTTCTTTTTAATTAAAAATTATGATTATTGTTATTTAATTAATTAAATATATTATATTATATTGGTTGTAATCTTTTGTTGTCAATATTTACAGGTATGCGATGATTAACCAATTGAATCAAGAAAGTAACGGCACTATACATGGGTCTTAACTAACGGTGCTAGTTCTTCTACCAAATTCATATAGCTAGTGACAGAAGCATTTATGATGAATTTTCTGATGTGAACCCCTGATATGAACCTCACCAAAAGTAGTGAGACCCGGAATCAATATGGGATCCGCTTAGAAAGTTCGTATTCTAATCAGATTTATAACAAAAATAAATTAAAATAAAATGACCTTGACCCGTTATCTATAAAGAGATAAGAACCAAAGGTATAAGAAATATCGCAGACGCCACACTCAAGAAATAGGAAGAAGATTGTGAGTGATAAGTCTTGTTTGAACGCCACAAGATAAATCTTGATAAGTTCAGAAAAGTTCTTTAAAGAATCAAAGAGAAAACACTCTCAATAATATAAATGATAATCTGAATTGTTCATGAGCATACATATCTATTTATAGGCCAATTACCTAAACTAAGAAGGAAAACTAAATAGGAAACTCCTATAAGACAAGAAAAAATAGAAATAGGAAACTGTTCTAGAAACTATCAAATAGGAAACTCCTATAGGGCAAGGAAAAATACAAATAGGAAACTCTTCTAGAAACTATCAAATAGGAAACTTTCCTAGTCAAATAAATAAAATACTAAAAGTAAATAAATCAGAAAAACGTATCCTAAATTGGGCCATAAAATAACTCATTGATTTTGGGCCTATATTCAATCTTCAGGCTTGAATCTTCTTGTGCTTTAGGTCCATATTTAAATTGGCTAGTCTTGACCCATATTTAAATTGGTTTTAATGACATGGACCAGTTTTGCGCTCTTCTTTTCTAGTAATGCAGGTATCTCCTTGTTGGGCTTCTAAAATTAAAGCATTAAATTCTTCTTTGAATCTTTTAGCCCGAGCTCTTATGACAGGTCCACCTGGGACTTCCAGTAGGTCTGCATTCCATCTCCATTTGCTAGCTGTGCTCACATCATTCCCCTCCTATTGAAAATGATTTGTCCTCAAATCAGCACCTACATCAAAAAGAGTTAAATCAATAACTTTGAAACACACACTAACATTATCATTACCTGGAAGATCTAGCTTGAAGGCATTAATATTGATTCTTTCAATCACTTGAAATAAACAATATCCTCTTCGAAGTAGTTTCAAATGCCTTTGAGGTAAAATCATTTCCATATGCAACCAAACCCAATCTCCAGGATCAAATATAATTCTTTTGTGCCCCTTTTTAAGTTTATTGACATATTGTTCAATTTTTCTCTTAATGTCTTGCCTTGCCTTTTTTATATATCTGCTTAATAAAATAAACTTTCTTCTCTTCATCTAAGTTAACACAATCATCCATCAATAAAGGAATTAAATCCAAAGGAGTTAATGGATCTAAACCATGCACAATTTCGAAATGTGAAAACTTAGTTGCAAAATGCACACTCTTATTATATACAAACTTGACATGTTTCAAAAACAAATTAGACTCAATAATCCTAGGCATGCCATGTAATCTCACAATTTTCTTGAAAAACAAATTACCAATATGTGATACATCATCGGTTTTATGACATGGTATGATATGTGTCATTTTAGAAAATTTGTCAACAACCGCATATATAGAATCTCTACCCCATTTTGACCTAGGTAAACTCAACACAAAATTTGTAGATAAGTCAATCCAAAGTTCACTAGGTAGATGCAAAGAAGTATATAATCCATTAAGCTTCATTTTAAACTTAGCTTGTCTACAAGTTAAAAACTGTTCACATATTCATTTTGCATCATATTTCATATGCAGAACATCTAAAGTCTTAGATATGCCAAAAAGCCACATTAAATCACCTCCATGAGCTTCCCTAACAAGCAAATCCTGCAATGAATATTTAGGTATACACAATTTATTTTCTTTAAATAGAAATTTATTATGTCCAAAGAACTTATCAGATGCCACTTTCTCACATACATTGAGAACATTAGCCTGCAAAATAGAAACTTCAATATTGGGTAAGTAAGAGTTAAGCTTATTAATACAATCATTGGCAAAATTGAAAACAAAACATTCTTTTTTCACACTTTCTTTTGCATAAAAATTCATTTGTTTTCTCTCAATTTTTCTTTCGATGACCCAATTGGTTCTTGTAATTTCTCCATCAATTTTCTCATCCTCTCTTTCACTTTCTCTCTTAACTTTCTTGGCCTTTATCTCTTTTTCTTTCATAATTTTCTCAACCTCTCTCTCTTTTTCTCTCTTAATTTTCTCAGCCTCTCTCTCTTTTTCTATCATACTTTTTCTGTCATCTATCTCTTTTTCTCTCATAATTTTCTCAACATCTCTCTCTTAATTCTTTCACTCATTTTCTTTTCTTCACTCTCTTTCTTTTGCCTCACTTGATCATCATAGTAGTCTCTAACACTTTGAGAACCTTGAGTAGGGCTTCGCAAGTTCTTAAATAAGTCCCTATGGTAGTGACTTGGAATAAATCTCTTCCTCATAACTGCTTTCATCTCCTCCCACATCTCAATGGGTCTTTCTCCATTTCTTCTCCTGCTTAAAATCAATTGATCCCACCAAATAATAGCATAGTCAATAAATTCAATGGCAGCCAATTTTACCTTTTTCAACTCAGAATAGTTGTGACACCCAAACAACAATTCCATCCTTCTCTCCCAATTTAGATAAGCTTCAGGGTCATTTTTGCCTTGAAACGACGTAACCTTCATCTTAAAACTACCAAAGTTATTATTTTCCCAATTCCTAACTTCCCTAAATCTCCCATCATATTTTCTACTCAAATCGCTGTCAACTTCATTAAAATCATCTCTATACTCTCTAGCTTCAAAACTCACTTTTCACGGTTGAACTATCTCTATCCTATGCATATTGGGAGTCTTTTGTGAATTCTCTACCCGATCTAAATGTTCATGAATTTGCTCTATCTCCTCTTTCAAAACTCGCCTCATCTCACTCACTAAATTTTCCATCATCAACTTTGGATCCACCATTCTCGACACGCCTTCGAAAATATTTTTGTCCTTGTGTTACATGATTTTTCTGCAAAATAATGTTAAAGTAAAACAAATTCTCACAACACTAGCTCACGTGTTTTTCTCAAGATTAATGGCACTCACACTCGTGTTTACTCAAATTTTGGCTTTTACCCTCTTATAAGCTCACACCCTCTTGCCTTTTTCCTCTCTTAGTCCCCTCTTTCAGTTCTTTATTGAACTCAAACAAACTGACACAAATTTTTTTTTGCAACAATCCAAACTCAACTAATAGAATACAAAGAATTAAGGAAGAAGAAAAAGAACAGAATTTTAAGAAACAAATGGAACAAAGCAATAGAATTTTAGAAAAAAAAACAAGTAATAGGATAAGAAAATCAGAACAAGAAGCAACTAGAATAGAAAGAAATCAATGCCTAGAGAAAAGGAAACAATTGAGATAGCAAAAATAACCAAAATAAGAAAACCAAATATCAAAGAAAGAGAAAAAAAATTGATGCAATTAGAATTACTAGATTACCTTTTTTTTAAGATTAGAATGTAAAATCTAGGTGGAACTTGAATTTCAACAACAAGTGGTTTTATATTTTTTTTTCGAATTTTCCTTCTTCTTTTTTTCAGAATTCTGCACTGCTTTTTTTTTTCAATTCCGATTTTTTTTTCAAATTTCTCTTTTTTTTCAAAATATGCACTTGAACTCAGAACACTAAAAATAAAATAAAAATTAGAAGATAAGAAGAATGAAGAACACAGAAAAAAAATACGAGATAGTAAGATGGAATAAGAATAAGAAAACAAATAGGATAGATCAAACCTGATTTAGAACTTAGGCTCTGATACCAAATGATGTGAACCCCTGATATGAACCTCACCAAGAGTAGTGAGACCCGGAATCAATATGGGATCCGCTTAGAAGGTTCGTATTCTAATCAGATTTATAACAAAAATAAATTAAAATAAAATGTCCTTGACCCATTATCTATAAAGAGATAACAACCAAAGGTATAAGAAATATCGCAGACGCCACACTCAAGAAAGAGGAAGAAGATTGTGAGTGATAAGTCTTGCTTGAACGCCACAAGATAAATCTTGATAAGTTCAGAAAAGTTCTTTAAAGAACCAAAGAGAAAACACTCTCAATAATATAAATGATAATCTGAATTGTTCATAAGTATACATACATATTTATAGGCCAATTACCTAAACTAAGAAGGAAAACTAAATAGGACAAGGAAAAATAGAAATAGGAAACTGTTCTAGAAACTATAAAATAGGAAACTCCTATAGGGCAAGGAAAAGTACAAATAGGAAACTCTTCTAGAAACTATCAAATAGGAAACTTTCCTAGTCAAATAAATAAAATACTAAAAGTAAATAAATCAGAAAAACGTATCCTAAATTGGGCCATAAAATAACTCATTGATTTTGGGCCTATATTCAATCTTCAGGCTTGAATCTTCTTGTGCTTTATGTCTATATTTAAATTGGCTAGTCTTGACACATTTAAATGGGTTTTAATTACATGGACCAGTTTTGCGCTCTTCTGTTCTAGTAATGCAGGTATCTCCTTGGACTTCCCGCAGGTCTACATTCCATCTCCATTTGCTAGCTGTGCTCACATCATTTTCATGGTACTATGATTATTTAGTTTTATTTGCGATTACTTAGTCTCATCATTTTTTTAAATGTAACTAGTTACATTACATTGAATATTTGTGTTTGAACTAATTGTAGTTGAATATAGGTTTAAATAATAATATTATTGTTTTTATTATGATTTTAGGAAGATAAATAATTTATCAATTACATCTTTTATTTTTTGATTATTTTGTTTGTAGAATATTTAAAAATTTTAATACTAAAAAATATTATACAAGAGAGAAAAAGACAATTACACATTACACTTTCGGCAGTGACTAAAGTCACCACTAAAAGTGATTAGATAGCATTTTTTAAAAGTTTTGGTGTTAATTAAAGTCACCAGTAAAAGTTCACTTTCAATTGCAATTTTTATAGTTTTAGTGGTGACTTGGTTTCCAGTGGCAAGCACAATAGTCACCACCGAAAAGTTTCAACGACAGAGTTAATGACAGTCATTACCAAAATTGTTCAGTGGCGACTTTAAAACTTTTAGTAGTGACTTCAATCGCTGTTGAAAGCCTTTTTTTTAGTCGTTGAAGCAATTTTTATCAATTAACAAAACTTGTGAAGAAATATGTATAATATTTCAATGGTAGATATTCAATATTGAATTGATTAAATTATTGACGATCATGAAATCCTTGATGATGGATATCAACCAAGACTAGCTCTTTCATAATTGATTTACTCTCACATTTAGTTTATTGCCATTGTTTCCTTTTATATCTAATATTTTATTTACAACTTTTAAAACCTCCCTTTTTATATTCACAAAAAGTAATACCAATCTTTGTGGGATCGACCCTTACTCCCACGACTATAGTTACTTTTGAAATAAAGTATTAATTATATTTTTCGTATATACGATAGTATCCACCAACTGTTGACTTCTTAAGTAGCTCATTTTTTAAAATCTAGTAGCTAACAATTGCTTGTTGGGTATAACAGTTGACTATTGGCTTTTGGATAAAAACCATGCCAAAATTTCCAAGCAACATATGATTGTTGGTCCCTAATAGGTGACTATTGGAGGAAACACGTAATTGTTACTCTAAAAAAAATATTTTAGGACATTTTTGCTATTCTTTTTGGCCAAAATATTTTTTGAAATAACTAGTGATTTTTAAAACATGTTTCAAAATAAAATTTTTGAGTTTAAGAGTTTCTAAATCACTTTTACATAAAGTCTAAGTCTATGATACCTAAAAGAGATATTTCTTCAACATTTGAGGTTATATGACATGGAGTTCATGATAAACTTGACATATTAACTAAAAATTCCCTTTATTTTTTTGTCGTTATCAAAATTATAAGAGTGTATCAATGGAGTCAACAAAATGCTCCAAAGCTAAAAGCATCATCATAATTTCATTTCCCTGAAAAACCTCTTGAATTTTTAGAATTATCATGATTATAAACATTTTATAACAATTTACCGCCATGCTTAACTCAGAGTCATCTGTAATCTAGATGTAATCTTCATCTTTCAGCATAGTAATCATATCATTTTCTTCTCCTTATGGCATTAGAACAATGGAAGAATATAGTATTATTTTCTTCCTATCATAGCCATTCAAATCTCCATTTTAGGAACCAAATCATTTCTTCTTGTGCCAAAATTGTGTTATACTCCTCCCAAAGTACCTTTTCAAGTTCCATCAGATACATGCTTTGATAATGTTCCAGTTTTCGAGTAATGCCTTGAAGTCTATTCAAGATATGCCTTTTTTGTGGAAGACATTTCCAAAAACATCCTTATTCCATCACTTCACTTTTTCAAGGCTCATGATCCACTCCACTAAAAGAGTCATTAGTCAACCAAGCTGCTTGAAACTAAAATAGCTTGTTCTCTCATTGCTCTATATGCTAGGGATAAATATTAACAATAAGTGGCCTATGATCATATTTAAAGCATGTCTCACATAAGCCTCTAGAAACAAATACCGCCACTGAAGATCACATAGAGCTCTATGAAGACACTCCCTTAAATTCTCCTTATCCCAAGTAAAAGCAAGTCCTTGAAACCCCATGTTTAACAACTCACATCTCTCCATACAATCAACAAAATAGGCCCTATAATGCCAATTTGGGGCTGCACCATCTCTTTTTTCATTTGCATGCAAGTCAATATTAAAGTCACCTATAATAATCTAGGCTTCTTGAATCAAGCACTAAGCAAATAAAGCTTATTCCAAAGTTGAACCCTCGTGGCCTAGTTTGGACTTCCATAATTAACTGTAAGAAAATAGCTTTCTGCATTTTGCTAAAGGGAAACTCTAGAATAAATATATTGAGGATTGGAATCTAGAATCATGGAACAATGTGATGAGGGTTTGAATGCTAAAGAGAGATATATGAAATTGTTGGAAATGATGAAGAAGAATGATCTGGATGATAGAGATACTAATGTTGAGCTTAAGCATAAGAACCATGTGAATTGGAAGATGAAAATGTAGGGCTAAATTCTCCAGGTCAAGGTTGTCTCTTGATATATATTATCCTAAGGCTTAAATTATGGCTTAGAAGTGCTATAGAGTACTGTCATATGATATGCGATAGTAAGTTGGAATGTGTTTAGAGCTAGATTCCTAATTATGTTAAGTATAATGGAATTTTTAGGGCTTTTAAGCTAAGTAGAATAACCTGGTCATGTGATATTATTTTAAATATCTATATTGTCTTATGACTCTATGGACATCAAAGGCTCTATTGCAAGTTATAGTAAACTTTCTAACAGCGACTTCGGATCCCACCTTGTGTTTTGGCTATATTTGTGAGTGGGTACTATATATTTATAAAACCGTATTATTATAATTATTTTAATAAACATTCACAATTTTATAAGAATATATTGTTATGAATTATTATTTGAACAATATTTATGGAGCTAGATTTGCCATTTATGTGTCATTGCTTAAATATTATGAATGAAAGCATTTTTGTCATTGTCACTGTGAGAGCAATAAATATGAAATCTAAAATGATCTTTTTTTGTTCAAAGCATGTTATTATGTTGAAGTGAGATATTTTTAGGGATTATAAATGATTTACGAGGCCGAACATCTTGTTGCAGCTTGAAATATGATATTATTTTCAGCTGAACTATGATATGCCAATTATGCGAGATACATATCTATTTAGTTAGGATGATAAATTCCCTTTATATTTAATGCATATGATTAGTCAAGATGAAGAATTCATTATCTTTTGTTCAGTACTAATTCCCTTATTTTTGTTCAGTCGAGATGAGTGATTTCATGACTTATATTAAGTAAGAATGCATGATTAATTCCTGACATTGGTACATGATTCCCTAACTCCTGTGCAGACAGGACAAAAAATCACCTCACTTCCACTCATTCAGGTCCAACAGTCCCTTGTCTTCTGATGTGATGTAATAGCCTTAAAATTTAAAGGAAATTTAAATTAACAAAAATTTTGAAAAAAAGAGAGGATTTTGAAAATGGAGAAAAGAACCGTTGAAAATATGTTTATTTATTAAATGTGTTGAAGAATTATAAAGAAAATATGAGAATTTACATTTTGGGGCCAAAATGCAATTTCTTAAAAGTTTAGGGGTCAAAATGTAAATAAGAAAAATTTGCAAGGACCTCCCTCTAAAATTGAATTTTTACAGAAACGTCCCCCAGGATATTTTAAGGGCCTCAGCCACTTAAGAAGTAGAAAATTTTAGATTTCTCTCTATCTCTCTCCTCTAAATTTTTCTCCCCCGAAACTCTAAAACTTCTCTCTAAAATTCTACTGCTTCCGGACTTCGGATTTTGACACCACCACCACCACCAACAGACTCAGAATGAAAAGTTCTACAAATCTATCCGATTAGTTTCTGGAAAACTGGCTAGAGATTGGCCAAAAAATGGAGGAAAAAATCAACTAAAGAGATAATTTACGAGACTCCTATCTATGGTTCTCAAATGAAAAAACTAACACCATAAATGGATCCAGAAGGTGTCAAAACTTTGGGATCTCAAATTGTAAGATCATCCTCCCTTGCATGCGCCCCCACGCGTCGCTTCTCCCTCGACGAGTGACGGCCATGTGTAACCCCTGTGGTGGCACGTGCAACGCGTGACTCCAGCACCCTGTTGTGTTGACTTGAGTTGACCGAGCTCCAAGAGGCTAAATTTCGTGAATCCAGAGTTATTTTCAAGGTTTTTGGACCCCGCAGACTCATTTTTGGGATCTAGTTTGCCAGATTTAGACTGGAAATGTAGATTTTGAGGCTGTCCAACTTAGAACCCTAACTTTGTGAGGGGATGATACTTTCTATGATATATTTTACATTTTTCTTATACTTTGATTTTGATATTGGTGCAGCATATGATTTTATTACTGCATTTTCAGCTCTTGAAAATTTATGAATGATTATCTTTACTTATTGGATATTATTCTTTTCAAATACGGCTTTATGGAAATTGTACATATTCACATGTCATGAATTTGGAACCCTTGGAATATGTGTTGCATCTATGCATTTCACTACTTGACAATGATGATTTAGGGGTATTTGGAATTGATAAATCCTGATTGGGAAATTTATGATAGATGAAATGTATTGAGTCTGAAATTCTATATTATACTGAAAGCTCTATTTTAAATAATATGAAATATGTGCATATGATAATTTTTGTGGAGGAATCCTATTAGAAACATTGTTTGCTAACAACAGGTGATGTTAGCCCTGGTGCACCTTGATACCTTAGCTAGCAAGGGCGGTGCTAGCCTCGTGTGAGGGCCAACACACGGGATATGATATGTGATGGAGAGCGGGATGCTTCCTATCTGGGCAAGATGCCAGTTAGATGATATGTGATTTTCCTTCCCTTGCTTTGTACTTGGAAAATTGCCCATATTAGAGTCCCTTCGCGTGTCCTCTTGAATGGTGGTAGAGCAAACATTGGCTAAGATGCTAAGTATAAGCAAATCCTATACCAACAAAGTATAGAAGGGATTGAACTCTGATATAGTGGTTCTGATATGGAATCCTCCTAATATTTTTATAAGAAATGTTTTTAATGCATATCAATATTTGATTAATGATCATATTGTATAATATATGGTTACAGATATCTAAATATGATTTAAACTTAGAATATTTGAAAATGCGGGTCCCATATGGATGTACTTCTGAACTATAATTTTCAATGTGATAAATTTTAATATATGAGTACATCCATATGTTGATTTAAATTGTCATAGAAGGTATTATCTTCTCACTGAGTTATCAAACTCACTACACAATGCTTACTTTTTAAAAAAATAAAGATACAGAGTTTGGTCTTGCTGCCACATGATTAGTTAGGTGTCATATTCTTTAGTTGATCCTACATTGCTTCCAAGGCTTGAAATGTTTAAAATATTATGTCATTGTAATCTAGAGTATGCTCTTAACTCTACTGGTAAGATCACTACTTCTGCTGTAATATTGTTAAGTCTAGTTTTGGCATGTATAATTAACTATATTGGAAACTTGTAAACGTATTTGTTTTTATGATATGGGATATTGTCAAGCCTTATGCAAATAAATAATGGTAAAGTTATCTGTTAGTTGTGTTATTTGCATTCCATTAAATTGGGGCGTGACAAGGTATCAGAGCATTAGGTTTCCTTGTGGCTATCAGAGCAAAGGATCTTTAGTAGGACCTTTAGTATGGATATAAGCCGGACATATTTATACTTCAAGTGCTATTGAGGGATTCTATAGGATATTAACTCCTTTTCTATTCTAAGTCTGCTAAAGTTCCTAGTATAAGGTTTGATTGGATATTATGGTATCTTAAAAAGGTGTTTTGTTCTATGTAGTCTATGATGCCGCCAAGAACTAGAGCGGTTACTAAAGAAGCTGTAGATCATGCACCCTCTACAGAAGAATTTGCACAATCTACAATTCCAGTACAAAGAGGTCGTGGTAGAGGCCGACCTAGAGGAAAAGGCAGAGGTCGAGGGCGTGCACAGGGTATGAGAACTCCAAGACAAGATGAACAAGCCCATGTATCTGATAGAGTTCCTGAGGAGAGAGTAGAACCCCCTCATGAGCCACATGATAGAACAACTGATATGATTGCTGGCATACATAGGAGTTTAGAGACATTGGCTGGATTTATAGTAGAACAAGGCAGAAAGGATGGCCAGCCAACAGAAAATGCTCTTGAAGTGCAAGAACTAGAAAGAACAGCTGATTAAGAGGACAAGTTTACAGGGATTAAGGTGTCATTATCGTAATTCCTTAAGTTAAAACCCTCAACTTTTTATGGGTCAGATATTCAGGAAGACCCACTGACATTCATTGATGTTGTGGAACGAGTTCTTAGAGATTTGGAGTGTTCTCCTAAAAGATCTGTTGAATTAGTGTCACTATTACATATGGCTCAAGTTTGGTTTGAGGTTCTGGTATAGGGAAGAGCAGTTACTTTACCACCAATGGAGTTGGAATAATTTAAAGAAGCATTTATGAATCATTTTTTGCCAATGAGTGAAAGGGACAAGAGGGTTAGAAAATTTAAAGATTTAAGACAAACATCGAATATAACAGTTTCTAAATATGACATCCATTTTACTCGGTTGTCTTAATATGCACCATATCTGGTTCCTACTGAAAAAGATAGAATTAAGATATTTATTTCAGGATTGATATGTCTGTTGTTTAAATCATTTTCAAACTTATTCAGTAACTGTGGATTGTGCTAGAATGATAGAAACACAAGAGCAAGTGCATATAAAAGGTTTAAGGAGAAGAAAAAGATATCAAAAAAGTAATATCCAAACTAGTTATAATCCTAATGTCAAATGATCAAGATTTCAAAATCCACAGCGTTTTAATCAAACAGGATCTGGTAGCTCTAACTAGACATCAGTTGATATCAATAAGCAAAGAATGAATCAAAGAGATATGAGACCTGTTAGTCAACAGGATTCAAGATCAATTCCACCATGTCCTATTTGTGACAAGCCTTATACTGGACAGTGTCGTAGAGAAATTGGTGCATGTTTTAAGTGTGAACAAAATGGGTCATTTGATGAAAAATTATCCACAATTATGAAATTTTAGTCAAGTATTAGTACAACCAGCTTCAACCCTTACATCTGTACTAGCATGACCAAATAGAATAGCTTCAGTATGTTGTCTTTCTATTTTACTAATTACCGCAAGCGCACGGCATAGCTGTAGCTAATCCGACGAGTACGGGTCGTATCCCACAGAGAACAATGTCAATTACTAGAATGATGTGAAATATCCTATCTAAATTGATGTAATTCAAGGGAGAGTTTATCATAATTAAATAAATTAAGGATTTAATTAACTAAAGCCTAGGGTTACGGTTCACCACACTTATGATATTCAACATCCAATTTGTACCTCTAATTGTAATTATCTAGATCAGTTGGGGATGGTTTAGCCTTAATTAACTAGCAATCTCTTTCAAGCATTACTAATTGTACCTAGGTTAATCAAATTTCCTACTTTCGTAGTTCTTAGTTTAACCTAGGTTCATTAAGTTCTATGCCAACCATAGAAGTCAATTAATCGGTTTTCTCTTGCCTACTAATTAATTCATTTCTAGGGAATCTTAAACTACTTTCATGATTAAGATGTCCCTAATTAACTATTAAGTTCTGGTATTAATTTTCACCTTTCAGTTCATCAATTAAAAACCTAAGACATGATAGATTGGTGATCAGGCATTCTACCAACTCTTATTCATGCATATAAAAGTTAATCCTAATCAATCTAGAATATCACAATTAAGGCTCCAACATTCAATAACATAGTATCATCATATCACAAGTGGGTTTACTAAAATCCTAGATAAATTTACTCACAAATCATAGAAATAGAAATTAAATTCATTCTCATTAAGTAATTCATTCGATTTCAGTACAATTTAAAGAGAAGGAGTAGAAATAAGAATAGAGAATTAAAGTAGAAAGATGTAACCTGGTGTGCAGAAAAGTAAGATGAAAATACAACCTTCAATGAGTGTAAATCCTATTGTAGAATATAAATTTAACAATGATCAAATAAAAACCTGACCTAGGAGTGTTTTCTAAGCCTGAAAACTGAGTCTAAAGTGTCTCTTTGAGTCTCTATGTCCTCCACTGTGTTTCCCCCAGCATATGTATCAACTCGGCAGCCAAAAGCCCTAAAAATCACGTGTTGTATGGACCTGAAGCACGGCCGTGTTCTAGGACACGGCCTGGCCGTGCTTCGGGCAGGATACTGGGAAGTTTCTGTACCTTTCTCCCAGAGCACGGCCTAGCCGTGTTGGGGGCTGCCATGCACTTTTCTTGCCAATTTTTGGTGTGTTACCTCCTTGCTTCCTCCTTAGCATATTCCAAGTCCATATGGATGCTCTCATGATTGTTTTCCCTTGCTTCTTGGCCTCTTTTGCTCAACTACAAGCATAAAACGAACCAAAGCAGTATCCAGAGCAAAGCATAACCAAATGCAAGGAAATAATCAAAAATTTACTACTAATTAGGGGATAAAATATAACCAATAAACACTCAAATTTCCCCTTTATCAAATCCCCCATGCTTAAACCTTTGCTTGTCCTCAAGCAAATAACATGTCATATCAAAACAAAAGGGAGATTATGCAATAAAATTTTAGATAATAGATAAATGCAATATAGGAAATTCTTCACTCAATCAGTGTGCACACAATAGATGTATGAATAGACATTTACCAGATAGTCTCTATTCTTCTAAAACTAAACCAAAATTCTCCTATTATATATATACTTCTATTGGTACTATTGAATGTATGTATCTAATTGATTTTCAGTCACTCAAGTAGGCCACCTCATCCTTTAGATCTCCCTATGTTTCCTTATCCTTATTTCTATTTTTCTCATTCTTTTTTCTTTTATTTCTCATCATCATAATTTTTTTCTTTTTCTTATTTTTTTCTTTCTCTTTTGTCTATTTCATTCATCTCCCTTTTTTATAGAAATATACAGTGAGTGCGTTTTATGCTCCATCTCACTAGGGTAAAGGCAGCTAGGTACTCATACTAGGACCTTTTTGGTGCTTTGAAGGGGTACTCAAAGTGAAAACTTTTTTGGGTGTTATATTCCCTCATTTTTCACCTCTCCCAGCCTGCATACTCTCATAGTGTTAAAAATCAATAAAGACATACTATTCAAAGAACAATAGGAGAGATATTTTGCAGAAAATTAGAGGTTGAATGCTATAAGAGAGAGACTAACATTTTAACTACCTATTTCATACCCTATTTGTGCATCACATGTTCATGAGTTAAAATCAACCTATATTACATCAATCTATCTCTGAAATAGTAAACTATGTGATTTTGCAATGCATCATGAGAAATTCAGCCAATAATAACTAATTAGAGAAAACCATAAGTCTAAATTTACTCCCCCATGCTTAAACATGACATTGTCCTTAATGTCAGTAAGAGCTAAAAGTATAGGCAAAGGGAGAAGTAACTTACTTGCTGATTGCTCATCGGGAGGAGGTTGTTGTGGGTTTTAACCCAGGTGCCAAGTATACCATGCTTGCATCATCCCTGCATGCTTTGGATGGAATCTTACATGGCATGTAGGGTAGCTCACTGTGAAAGTTGCTCTTCCTCAATGCGGCTGAGCCATGAAGAGATGGAGTGCTGATCCTCTGAGGGAACATAAGATGGACCTGCATGGTCAGTAAAATGGGAGTAGGGTGGGGGTGGAAGAGCCAAAAGTGGCTCAAGGGGGAAATCATTCCCCTCTGGTAGAATCCCATCACCCTCTCTACCTTCCTCAAATATGTAGATCCAGTTATCCCTTCTGGTGACTGTAGTCCTAGTAGGGTTAGGGAGGTGGAAGATTATATGTCTTCGTAGATACAACCAATAGTCAGCATTTTTTCTGGACAATAAGTTTCATATGCAGGCAGGATTCCAAATTAATCCTGCTACTGCCAACTACTGGTTGTAATCCCTGGAGATTGGCCTCAAATCCCAGCCCTCTAGCTATTGCTATAACCAGGCCCCCCATGACTACTTTTCTATTCATTGTACTACCTACTCGAGCCATCTGGTGAGCCATGAAGGCTTCAATATTCACCTTGGTATTGTGTACCATAGCATAAATAAAGTAAAGTTCTCTTTGATTTGCAACCCCGTCACTCTCAGCCCTATCAAAAATAGTATGAGCCATAAGACACTATAAATATCGAAATGTAGGGTTGCAAATGAAAGAGGCTTTGGAACTTGATGCACTATACTGCCCCTCAATAGAAATTGAATTCCAAAAAGTTTGGGTAAGAAAACTAAAGGGTACTGATCTAGTTCCCCTAGGAGGTAGTCAAAATAGTGCATTAAATTCTGCCAAGGTTAAGCTAAAGGTACTGTTAAAGAGTCTAAAATTAACCCGACCCTGATGGACGTCAGGACTCCTAAACAAGACTACATTAACAGAGCTAAAAAATTCTAAGGTGGTCCTAGGATAGGTCGGGTATCATAGGGTGATGAATGTATTCCACCTAATTCGATCAACTAAATATTGGATATCATTTAAAAGACCTAAACGGTCCAAACATTCCTCATCCATATACCGGGTACTCAGCATTCCCCATTTAACTAGAGTATCGCATCATGTCCGTTGACTGTCATCAACAAACACAATACCATACTCATTAATTTGATGAGGAAGTTGGGGCAGTTTTTGATTTTGTCTTATACGTGGTTGGTGGGATTGGGTGGAGGATTGACCTGTTCGGGCTCTTTTGGGACCCATGGAAAATGATATGCAATGTAAGATATAAGAGAGAGTGGGGTGAGCAGGACCTAAACCTAATGAATAGACATAACTAATCAGAATGCAAAGCAAAATAAAAAGCAAGGTATCCAACCAATGAATATTAGAGTAGACCAACCTAGTTAAGTTCTAGTCCAAATTAAACAGAAGGTCCCATGCAAACCAATGAAGAAAAGATTAACCACCTAACCAGAAATATTTTCTAAAGCAGGATTCAGTTCTTTAAACACACATGCATCCAAAGATTTTGGAAAAAATTCTAAGGATTAAAAAGTAAAGGCAATGTAATATACCAATCAACCAAAAAATGCAATAATGAAGTAAGTGGAGGTCTTCAATACATAAACCAGCTGTGAAACCAATGACAGAAAGCAAAAACAAACCCAATTCAGAAACATAAACCAGTGAAATCACCCATTCAGAATGCCTAATCCAGAAATATAAACAAATGGCAAGAAATCAAAAATTACCCAGATGGAAGTACAACAAGATGAAGAATTCAGTAACGAACTTGTACCCAGTAGTGTGAAAGAGGACAATCTAATGCAAGGGAATGGGTGCAGAGAATGGAAAACATTGGTATGGGTAATGGATGGAGATGGTGGGCTACTGGTGTAGGTGCAGAGATGGGGTAAGAGGTGGAGAAATCCTAGGGGGAAGGTATTTCGGGAACGGGGGGGACTGAGAGGGAGAAGGAATTTCGAAGGGTGTGAGGGAATGGGTTGGTGTGGAAAAATCGAAAGGGAAGGGCAATGTGGAGAGGGAATATGCTGGGAAATATAGTGTGGCTTTGGTGTAGAGATGGTCATGGATTAGGAGAAGGGATTTTTGGGGAATAGGCCAAAAATAGAGGGAGAAAATGCAGAGAATGCTGGTGGGGATTTCGGGTTTCTCTGGTTAGGGTTGGTTTTAGAATAGGGGTGAAGATGGGTGAGGAAGGAGATGGAGTCATTTGAGTTGCAGAGGGAACACGGGTTAGGGCACGGGTAGTAATGGGTGAAACAAGGGTGAAGAAAAAGAAAAGAAAAGGGGGGAAACTTACCCGGCCCGAAGCAAGGCCATGCTACGCAGCATGGCCAACCTGTGCTTCGGGTTGGAGTCTACATCCTTGATGATGTTTGCCCAGGGCACGACCAGCCAGTGTTTCCTACGGGTCCTCTCTTTTCTGCTGCATCTTTTCTTTTGAAATAGGACACGGGTTGGGGCCAGGCCATGTTACTTAGCAAGGCCCACTTATGCTGGGGCCTGGAAATCCAAGAAAACTTTTGGATTCTGCCCGTGTTAAGCAACACGGGGAGCGTGTGTTGGGCTTTACTTGGGGAACGACCATGTCCTGGGACACGGCCTGCCCGTGTTGTTGGCGGGTTTCACCAATTATCCAGATTTTGGCTTGTGCTTGCAGCACGGGCATGGTGGAGGACACGGATCACCCGTGTTGTTGGCTGGAAACCTTAATTCTTCGAATTTTTCCTCAGGTTTTGATTCTCTTTGAGTTCCTTTGATTTTAATCATTTCATATTGCCTTGGATACATGGGAATGGTCCTGAAAATCAAATGAAAACACTCATTAAACTTCAACCTAAGAAATTAACTAAATTAAAGATGAAAACCAAATTGTAAATTAATAAATCAAACAAAAAGGAACTTAAAAACTGAAATGTGGGTTCCCTTCCACCAAGCACTTGTTTAAAGTCATTAGCTTGACTCCCTTGCACTTTATTGGATTGATGGGGGCTCTAAGACAGCTTTGGTGACTATCTTTTCAACCGGTTGTCCCGTGACAAAGTACTTGAGGCGTTGTCCATTAACTCTGAAGGATCTGGTAGCTTCACTCCATACTTCCACTGCTCCATATGGGAAAACTTGACTTACTTGGAATGGACCGAACCAACGGGAATGAAGCTTTCCAGGAAAAAGCTTCAGCTTTGAATTAAATAGTAGGTCATATTCTCCTACTTGAAATTTACACCTCAAAATGTGCTTATCATGCCATCTTTTTGTTGCTTCTTTGTATAACTTAGCACTATCATAAGCATTAAGCCTTAGCTCATCCAACTCATTCAATTGTAGGCATCTCCTTTTTCTAGCGGCTGTCAAGTCAAAATTAATTGCTTTGACTGCCCAATATGCCTTGTGTTCAAGCTCTACTGGAAAGTGACAAGGCTTTCCATATATTAACCAAAAGGGTGTGGTGCCTATCGGTGTCTTATATGCAGTTCTATAAGCCCATAGTACATCATCAAGCTTGAGAGACTAATCTTTTCTTGCCTTCGATACAGTCTTCTCCAAGATTGCTTAGATTTCCCTATTTGATATTTTCACTTGTCCACTTGTTTGAGGGTGATAAGCTAGAGCCATTTTGTGAGTGACTCCATATTTGTTCAAGAGATTCTGAAATTGTTGCTCAGTGAAGTGGGAACCTCCATTACTTATCACGGCTTGGGGTACTCCAAATCTTGGAAAAATCACCCTCTTGAAGAGCTTGGCAACCACTCTAGCATCATTAGTGGGAGATGCCAATGCTTCTACCCACTTAGACACATAATCCACAGCTACTAGGATATACTTATTCTTACATGAGGATGGAAAAGGGGCCCATAAACTCAATACCCCAAACATTAAATATTTCTACTTCTAAAATACTATTTAGGGGCATCTCATTCCTTCTTGATATATTGCCAATTCTTTGACACCGATCACATGCTTTTACAAAGGTGTGCACATCTTTGAAAACCGAAGGTCAATAAAACTCAGCTTGGAGAATTTTAGCTGCAATTTTAGAAGTGCTAGTATGGCCTCCACAAGGTGAATTATGGCAGTGAAATATGACACTATATACCTCTTCCTCCGAAATACACCTTCGGAAGATGCCATCTGCACACTATTTGTATAAACATTGATCATCCCAATAGTAAGACTTGATATCAGAGAAAAATTTCTTTCTCTGATGGTAGCTCAACCCTTCAAGTAGAATTTTGCATACATGATAGTTCACAAAATCTGCATACCAAGGAGCATCGGTATGAGTGACTGCTAGGAGTTAGTCATCGGGAAAAGAGTCATCTATAGGCAACTCATCTTTATTGTTTCTCATTGAATCTTGCCTAAGCCTGGAAAGATGGTCTATAACCACATTTTTCGTTCCTTTTTTATCCCGGATCAGAAGGTCAAACTCCTGCAATAGAAGGATCCATCTGATCAATCTTGGCTTGGAATCCTTCTTGCTTAACAAATATTTAATGGTAGCATGATCCATGTATACAATGACTTCAGATACCAAAAAATATGGACAGAATTTGTCAATTACAAACACTACTGCTAGGAGCTCCTTTTCTATGGTAGAGTAATTGACTTGGGCTTCATCCATGGTCTTGCTGGCATAGTAAATGACATATGGTTTTTTATCTCTTCTTTGCCCAACTACAGCTCCCACAGCATAGTCACTTACATCACACATAATCTCAAAGGGAAGGCTCCAATTAGGAGGTTGAATGATAGGTGCGGATATTAGTTCCTCCTTCAACCAGCAAAAAGCATGTAAGCAATCACTATCAAATATGAATGGAATGGAATGTCCTTAATAAGCAAATTAGTCAAGGGTTTAGAAATTTTGGAGAAATCTTGGAGAAATCTTCTATAGAAGCCCGCATGCCCAAGAAAACTCCTCACTTCTTTAACATTTGATGGTGGTGGCATTGTTTGAATTGCCTCAATTTTTGCTTTGTCCACCTCTATTCCTCTTTCAAACACCAAGTGTCTAAGTACTATTCCTTCCCTTACCATAAAATGGCATTTTTCCTAGTTTAGTACTAGGTTGACTTCCTCACATCTTTTAAGTACCAGTGTCAAATTACTTAAACAATTATCAAATGAGGTACCATAGACAGAAAAATTATCCATAAATACCTCCATTATATCCTCAAAAAAATTTGAGAAAATAGCCATCATACATCTTTGGAAAATGGCTGGTGCATTGCACAATCCGAATGGCATCCTTCTATATGCAAAGGTGCCATAGGGACATGTGAACGTTGTCTTTTCTTGGTTGTCTGGATGGATAGGGATCTGAAAGAATCCTGAGTATCCATCCAGATAACAAAAATGTGAATGTTTAGCCACCCTTTCCAACAATTGATCAATAAAGGGCAAAGGGAAGTGATCCTTACGGGTGGCGTTATTTAATTTCCTATAATCAATACACATACGCCAACCTGTAACAACTCTAATAAGGATTTATTCATCATGATCATTCTTAATAACAGTCATACCTCCCTTCTTATGAACCACATGAACTAGGCTTACCCACTCACTATCTGAAATAGGGTAGATAATACCTGCATCAAGCAATTTGAACACTTCCTTCTTAACTACCTCTTTCATGTTTGGATTTAGTCTCCTTTGATGCTCCCTAGAAGGTTTATGATTATTATCAAGTATAATGCGATGCATGCTAACAGATGGACTAACCCCTTTTAGGTCATCAATGTTATAACTAATCACTTTTTAAAACTTTTTAAGAACCTCTAATAACTTACCAATTTCTTCAGCATTCAAATCAGCATTCACAATTACTGGATATGAAGAGTTAGGGTCTAGAAATTCATACCTCAGATTGGATGGAAGAGGTTTTAGTTCTACCTTAGGTGCTTTGATTTCCTCAATAGTTGCTGATTTTTTATTATGGTTCAATTCCAGTTTTTCAGCTTTTACTTTTGAGGTGAGCATGGGACATTCATCAAGCATTTGGGCATATGCATCTGCTTCTACCTATTCAGCACAAGAAATAGAGCTATCCACAAGGCAAAGCTCAAGTGGGTCAGTAGAACAAAAGGTTAATGTATTATCGCAAATATTCTGCTCAATTACATCAACCATGGAACAAGTATCACCTAAAGATGGGCACTTCATTGCATCATTTAGATTGAACTCAATCTTTTCATCCCCTATATTCAATGAAAGCTTTCCATCTTTCACATTTATAATGGCACCTGCGGTGGCTAGGAAGGGCCTTCCAAGAATGATGGGGATTTGGCTATCCTCCTCCATCTCTAAGACAACAAAATCAATGGGTATGAAAAATTTGCCTACCTTTAAAGGAACATCCTCTATTATACCTACCGGGTGAGTAACGAATCGGTCCACCAACTGGAGGGAGATAGTAGTAGGCTTCAGATCACTCATCTAGAGATTCTTGCATATGGATAACGGCATGAGACTCACACTAGCTCCAAGATCACATAAGGCTCTAGTGATATGCACATCTTTAATGGAAAAGGTATAGAAAAGCTTCCAGGGTCCTTGAGTTTAGGAGGCAATTTATTCTGTATCAGTACACTACATTCTTCAGTTAATACCACAGTGGCATACTCCTCTATCTTCCTCTTGTTAGAGAGGATTTCCTTCAGAAATTTAGCATAAGAAGGCATCTAAAAGACAGCTTCCAAGAATGGAATATTAATGTGCAGCTTTTTCAGCACATCAAGGAATTTTCCATATTGCTTCTCTAATTTGGCTTTAGCTAGTCTTTAAAGGAAGGAAACTGGTGGCTTGTATGGTTTAGGAGCCACATATTTAGGCACTTCTTCCTCTTTCCTTCCACTAATTTGCTTTTCTTCTTCACTTACCTTTTCTGGTATATCTTTCAATTCTTCCTCCTTATCTTCCTCTTTATCCACTGACTCACCCAATTGCTTACCACTTCTCAAAGTGATAGCCTTGCAATGTTCTCTTGGATTCTCAAGCTAGCCAGGGAATTGGCCATAGTTTCTATTTGAATAACTCACTTGCTGTGTTATCTGAGTTTCTAGCATTTTGTTATGAGTAGCAAGTGAGTCAACTTTAAAAGCTAAATCCTTTATAGCCTCAATCACTGAATGATTCTGGGCTCTAAATTCTTCATTCTGTTTACTCTACGTGGAGATGAAATTCTCCATTAGAGCCTCCAAGTTCGACTTTGGTTGAGGAGGAGGATTGAATTACCTCTGATTCTGAAACCCAGGAGGTTGTCTAAAGTTATTCTGAGGTTACTGATTTGCATTCGGCTTGTATGAGAGATTTGGGTGGTTTCTCCAACCTGGATTGTAGGTATTGCTATAGGGATTGTTTCTTTGGTTGTTCACAAAATTTACCTGCTCACAATCCTGAAGTGCAGGGTTTCCAAGCTGACATTCATTGGCCACATAACCAATACCTCCACAAATCTCACAAGATGAAGATGAAGAAGGGGACCCAACAACATTGATGCACAATTTATCCAATTTCTAAAACAAGGCATCAACTTTAGAAGTTAGATGATTAAATGCATCTACTTCATACATACCTGATGGTTTTCTTGGCTACCTCTCACTAGACCAGGAGTGGTGATTTTGAGCCATATCTTCAATCAGTTCATAGGCCTCATCTACAGTCTTATTCATCAAAGCTCCTCCAGCTGTAGCATCCACAGACATACAGGTGCTGTAAATCAGTCCATTGTAGAACGTATGGACTATTAGCCACTTCTCCAACCCATAGTGTGGGCATACTCTAAAGAGCTCTTTAAATCACTCCCAAGCTTCATATAGTGACTCCCCATCTTTTTGAGCAAAAGTAGTTATCAGATTCTTACGATGAGCCGTCATACTCGGTGGGAAGTATTTAGCCAGAAAAGCTTGAGAAAGCTGCTGCCATGTGATAATGGACCCTGATGGAAGAGAATGCAACCATGCACGGACCTTGTCCCTCATAGAAAAAGGGAACAGTCTTAGTCTGATGGAATCAGAGGAGACTCTACTCAGCTTCAGTGTGTCACAGTACTCCAAAAACACTAAAAGATGGAGATTAGGGTCTTCAGTAGGTGACCCTCCAAATTGATTCTGCTGAACCATTTGCAAAAGAGAAGGTTTCAGATCAAAATTGTTGGCCTCAACAACTGGTCTTACGATACTGGAATTCAAGCTATAAGTATCCGGGGCATTAAAATCCTTAAGAGATCGGTTATCTCTTTCCGCCATGATAGGTGCAGAACTTTCTTGGTGCTGTCTTTTTCTTATCCTTCGTAGTGTGCGTTCAATTTTTAGATCAAATTAAGCAACTAACTCACAGTCTCTTCACATAAAAGAGAAACATGCCTAAAAAGGAAGAAAATAAGCAAAGATCAGCAAGATAAAATAATGCAAAAAAATTAAAAGAAAGTGATCTAGTCTAGCTATTTCACAATATATCTAATATTGACAATTGTTCCTTGGCAACAACACCAAAAACTTGTTGTCTTTCTATTTTACTAATTACCGCAAGTGCTCGGCGTAGCTATAACTAATCCGGCGAGTACGAATCGTATCCCATAGAGAACAATGTCAATTACTAGAATGATGTGAAATATCCAATCTAAATCAATGTAATTCAAGGGAGAGTTTGTCACAATTAAATAAATTGAGGATTTAATTAACTAAAGCCTACGGTTATGGTTCACCACACTTATGATATTCAACCTCCAATTTGTACCTCTAATTGTGATTATCTAGATCAATTAGGGATGGTTTAGCCTTAATTAACTAGCAATCTCTTTCAAGCATTACTAATCGTACCTAGGTTAATCAAATTGCCTACTTTCGTGATTCTTAGTTTAACCTAGGTTCATTAAGTTCTATGCCAACCATAGAAGTCAATTAATCTGTTTTCTCTAGCCCACTAATTAATTCATTCCTAGGGAATCTTAAACTACTTTCGTGATTAAGATGTCCCTAATTAACTATTAAGTTTTGGTATTAATTTTCACCTTTCACTTCATCAATTAAAAACCTAAGACGTGATAGATTGGTGATCAAGCATTCTACCAACTCTTATTCATGCATATAATAGTTAATCCTAATCAATCTAAAATTATCACAATTAGGGTTCCAACATTCAACAACATAGTATCATCATATCACAAGTGGGTTTACCAAAATCCTAGATAAAATTTACTCACACATCATAGAAATAGAAATCAAATTCATTCTCATTAAGTAATTCATTCGAGTTCAGTACAATCTAAAGAGAAAGAGTAAAAATAAGAATAGAGAATTAAAGTAGAAAGATGTAACCTGGTTTGCAGAAAAGTAAGATGAAAATACAACCTTCAATAAGCGTAAATCATATTCTAGAATATAAATTCAACAATGATTCAAGTAAAAACCTAACCTAGGAGTGTTTTCTAAGCCTAAAACCTGAGTCTAAAGTGTCTCTTTGAGTCTCTATGTCCTCCTATGTGTTTCCCCCAACATATGTATCAACTTGGCAGCCAAAAACCCTAAAATTCACATGCTGTATATACCCGAAACATGACCGTGCTTCGGGATGGATTCTTGGAAGTTTTTGTACCTTTCGCCCAAAGCACGGCCTGCCCGTGTTAGGGGATGCCATGCTCCTTTCTTGCCAATTTTTGGTGTGTTGCCTCCTTACTTCCTCCTTAGCATATTCCAAGTCCATATAGCTGCTCTTATGATTGTTTTCCCTTGCTTCTTGGCCTCTTTTGCTCACCTACAAGCATAAAACGAACCAAAGCAGTATCCAGAGCAATGCATAACTAAATGCAAGGAAATAATCACAAATTTACTACTAATTAAGGGATAAAATATAACCAATAAACACTCAAATTTTCCCTTTATCACAGTACAAGCAAGTTATGGTGGTATTGGTAGAGGATCAAGAAGTCGATGCTGAGAACAAGCTCGAGTTTTTGCCTTAACACGACAAGATGCTCAGGCCTCAAATGCAGTTATGACATGTACATTATCAGTATATTCCCATAAAGTATAAGTCATGTTCGATCCTGATTTTACTCATTCTTATATATAACCCTACTTTGCTAAGAAATTAGATAGAGATCCTATTAGTTTACATTGTTCTTTTATGGTTGCTACTCCAATGGGAGAATTCTTATTAGTAAATGATGTGTATAAATCATGAAAGATTTTGATAAAAGATAAAGAGAATCTTATAGATTTGATAGTTCTAGATATGGTAGAATTTGATGTGATACTAGGAATGGATTGATTGTCATCATGCTATGTCATTCTAGACTATCACCTTAAAGTGATTGAGTTTAACATTCATGGAGAGTCTTCCTTCTTGATACAAGGATATCATAGTGAGGTGCCTAGTAACTTAATCTCTGCTCTAACAGCTCATAAACTATTACAAAAAGGATGTCATGGGTATTTAGCAGTAGTCAAAGATATTGATATAAAGTACACCAAGGTAGAGCTAGTTCCAATGGTTAGGGAATTTCCTGATGAGTTGCCAGGGTTACCCCCAGAACGAGAAATTGAATTCAGTATTGATTTACTTCCTGGAATTCAACCAGTGTCTATACCCCCATATAGAATGGCATCGACTGAGTTCAAGGAATTGAAAAACTAGTTATAAGACTTGTTAAACAAGGGATTTATACGCCCTAATACTTCTCCTTGAGGTGCTCCAGTCCTATTTGTGAAAAAGAAAGATGAATCGCTATGGTTGTGTATTACTTACAGACAGTTGAATAAGGTGACAGTACGTAATAAGTACCCATTACCTCGTATAAATGATCTATTTCACTAGTTACAGGGTGCCCAATGTTTTTCAAAAATCAATTTGAGATCTGGATATCATCAATTGACGATAAAGAAGGAGGATATTCCAAAAACTACTTTTAGAACTCGGTATGGGACTATGAGTTCTTAGTAATGACATTTGATTTAACAAATACTCCAACTGCATTCATGGATTTGATGAATAGAGTATTTAAACCTTTCCTGGATTAATTTATTATTCTATTTAAAGATTATATCCTGGTATATTCAAAGAGTTTAGAGGAGCATGAGCGACATTTAAGAATAGCTTTGCAAACCCTAAGAGAACACCAACTGTATGCAAAGTTTTCAAAATGTGAATTTTGACTTAGTAGTGTTACCTTCCTAGGGCATGTGGATATCAAGGATGGTATTCAAGTTGATCCTAAAAAGGTAAAAGCGGTGCAGCAATGGCCACACCATATGACAATTACAAAGATTCGTAGTTTTCTTGGTTTAACAGGTTATTACCACAGATTCATTAAAGATTTTTCAAAAATAGATGCTCCTTTGACGAGGTTGACAAGGAAAGAAATAAAGTTTGACTGGTCAAATGAATATGAAATATGTTTTCAGAAACTCAAAGAATATTTAACTACGGCGCCAATACTGTCTATTCCTTTAGGTACTAAAGGATACACAGTATATTATGATGCATCCAGAGTTAGATTAGGGTGTGTGTTGGTGCAATATGGTCAAGTTATCGCATACGCATCTAGACAGCTTAAACCACATGATCAAAATTATTTGACTCACAACTTGAAAATGGCAGCAGTAGTTTTTGCTCTCAAAATTTGGAGGTATTATCTATATGGTGAGACATGTGAAATTTATACATATCATAAAAGTAAGGACGCTTCTCCAGACTACAATTCGGACGCCGAGGGCGATCGATTCTCAAGGTGGACTTTCATCTTGGAATAACTAAAATGTATAAGGATCTAAAAGAAATTTATTGGTGGGAAGGTATAAAGAAAGATATAGTTGATTATATTTCTTGATGCTTAAATTGCCAGCAGGTAAAAGCAGAACATCAAACCCCTGCAGGACTACATCAGTAGATAGAGATACCTGAATGGAAATGGGAAAGAATAACTATAGATTTTATTACAGGGCTACCACGAACACCAAAAAAGTTTGATTCAATATGGTTGATCATTGATAGGTTGACTAAATCACCACATTTCCTACTAGTGAAAACCACATACAACGTAGCTCAGTATGCAAGTTTATATATGAATGAAATAGTGAGGCTTCATAGGGTGTCAATATCAATTATTTCTGATGGAGGACCACTGTTCATAGCTCGTTTTTGGAGAGCCTTCCAAGAAACTTTAGGCACGAAGATAAATCTCAATACTGCATTCCATCCTCAAACAGATGGATAGTCTGAGCGAACCATCTAAATATTGGAAAACATGCTATGGGCATGTGTGCTAGACTTTTAAGGTTTAGGAAAGATTCTTGTCCCTAGCTGAATTTGCTTATAACAATAGCTACCAAGTCAGTATACAAATGGCCTCTTTTAAGGCATTATATGGTAGACATTGTTGTTCTCCGATCGGATGGTTTGAGATGGGCGAAGCTAAGATTTTAAGGCCTGATATGGTAAAATATGCATTGATCAAGGTCAAATTAATTAAGAAAAAGTTATTAGAAACTCAGAGTAGACAAAAAGCCTATGTTGATAATAGACGTCGACCATTGGAATTTGCCATAAGTGAACATGTCTTTTGAAAATATCTCCTATGAAAGGAGTAGTATGATTTGGGAAGAAAGGGAAATTAAATCCACGGTACATAAGACCATTTGAAATTCTTAATAGGATTGACCCAGTAGTTTATCGTTTGGCTTTACCCCCTAAATCGATAATATCCATCCAGTTATTCATGTGTATATGCTACGAAAGTATTTACTGGATCCTACACATGATATATAGTATACACATATTGAGTTACGGGAAGATTTAACTTTTGAGGAACAACCAGTAGTGATAGTGGACAAATAAGTCAAGAAATTTTGAACAAAAGAAATACTTATAATGAAAGTGATATGAAAAAATCACTCTTCTGAACAGGCTACTTAGGAAAGAGAGGATGACATACGCGCCAGATATCCGCATTTGTTTGAACAATAAGGTTAGTGTTTATTTACAACTATGGTGATGAAATTCGAAGACCGAATTTCTTTAAGGGGGAAGAATATAATAGTCTTAAAATTTAACGGAAATTTAAATTAAGGCAAATTTTGAATAAAAGAGAGGATTTTGAAAATGGAGATAAGAACCGTTGAAAATATATTTATTTATTAAATGTGTTGAAGAATTATAAAGAAAATATGAGAATTTACATTTTGGGGCCAAAATGTAATTTCTTAAAAGTTTAGGGGTCAAAATGTAAATAAGAAAAATTGCAAGGACCTCCCTCTAAAATTGAATTTTTATAGAAAAGTCCCTTGAGATATTTTAAGGGCCTCAGCCACCTAAGAAGCAGAAACATTCAGATTTCTCTCTCTCTCCTCCAAAGTTTTCTCCCCCAAAATCCTAAAACTTCTCTCTAGAATTCTACCACTTCTAGACCTCGAATTTCGACACCACCACTACCAACTGACTTAGGACGAAGAGTTCTACAAATCTATCTGATTGGTTTCTAGAAAATTGGCCAGAGATTGGCTGAAAAATGGAGAAAAAAATCAACTAAAGAGGTAATTTTCGAAACTCCTATCTGTGGTTCTCAAATGCAAAAACTAACACCATAGATGGATCCAAAAAGTGTCGAAACCTTAGGATCTAAAATTTCAAGATCATCCTCCCTTTTACGCGCCGCTTCTCTCTCGGTGAGTGATGCCCACACGCAACCCCTGTGGTGGCATATGCAGTGAGTGACTCCAGCACCCTGTTGCATTGATTTACGTTGACCGAGCTCCCAGAGGTCAAATTTCACGAATCTGAAGTCATTTTCAAGGTTTTTTGACCTTCCGAACTCATTTTTGGAGTCTATTTTGCCAGATTTAGACCTAAAATATGAATTTTGGGGTTGTTCAACTTAGAACCCTAACTTTGTGAATGGATGATACTTTTTACAATCTATTTTACATTTTTCTTATACTTTAATTTTGATATTGGTGGAGCATATAATTTTATTACTGCATTTTCAGCTCTTGAAAATTTATGAATGATTATCTTTACTTATTGGATATTATTCCTCTCAAATATGGCTTTATGGAAATTGTACATATTCACATGTCATGAATTTGAAACCCTTGTAATATGTGTTGCATCTATGCATTTCACTACTTGACAATGATGATTTAGGGTTATTTGGAATTGATAAACCTTGATTGGAAAATTTATGATAGATGAACTGTATTGAGACTGAAATTCTGTATTATACTGAAAGCTCTGTTTTAAATAATATAAAATTTATGATAGATAAACTATTTGCTAATAGCAGGTGATATTAGCCTTGGTGCACCTTGATACCTTAGCTATTAGGGGTGGTGCTACCCTCATGTGAGGGTCAACACACATGATATAATATGTGATCGAGAGCGGGATGCCTTCTATCTGGACGAGATGCTAGTTAGATAATATGTGATTTGTCTTCCCTTACTTTGTGCTTGGGAAATTGCCCATATTATAGTCCCTTCGCGTGTCCTCTTGAATGGTGGTAGGACAAACTTTGACTGAGATGCTAAGTATATGCAAATCCTACACTAACAAATTACGGAAGGGATCGAACTCTGATATGGTAGTTCTGATATGGGATCCTTCTAATATTTTTATAAGAAATGTTTTTAACGCATATCAATGTTTGATTAATGATTAAATTGTATAATATATGGTTACATATATCTGAATATAATTTGAACTAAGAATATTTAAAAATGCGAGTCCCATATGGATGTACTTCTGAACTGTAATTTTTGATGTGATAAATTTTTATATATGAGTACATCCATATGTTGATATGAGAGGTCATATGAGGTATTATCTGCTCACTGAGTTGTCAAACTCACTACACGATACTTACATTTTTTTTTAGATAAAGATACAGAATTTGGTCCTGTTGTTATATGATTAGCAAGGTGTCATATTCTCTGAGTGAGCCTACATTGTTTCCAAGGCTCAAAATGTTTAAAATATTATGACATTGTAATCTAGAGTATGTTCTGAACGCTACAGGCAGGATCTCAACTTCTGCTGTAATATTGTTAAGTGTAGTTTTGACATGTATAATTAACTATACTGAAAAATTGTAAATGTATTTATTTTCCTGATATATGATATTGTGAAGCTGTATGTAAATAAATAAGGGAAAGTTGTGCTATTCGTGTTCCATTAAATTGGGGCGTAACATGTGATATACTAACAGGATTGTTGTCCTTCATAAACATTTAACGATCCAAATGTGCGTGTATTTTTTTTCATATAAAGAGATATTGGCATTTAAAGTTTCAATTGATGAATTTAAAAATTAAATATTGCTTAGAATCATATTATATTTATAAAAGATATTTTAGCATTTTTATTTATTTACATATATTTTGAGTTGCAATCACCATTTTGTGATTAGCTATACTTTATTTTTTTTGTATCCACTCACTGAGCTATATGACTTACTTCTTTCATTTTTATTACATTTTTCAGCCCCATCAATTTTACCCTTGTCTCACAGGCATACCACTCTCAATTAGGCCAGAAATTCATGTTGAAGCAAGCTTGGAATGGACTAGATTGTAGTCACATAGGGGTATTTTGCTAGTCTTCTAAATTGAAGTGCCATGTTTTCATATGATTTGGAAGAGCTATGCTCATAAGCTTTCGGTATCTTGTTTGTGGAGAAATGAGTTCTTGCTTCCCTTTATTTAGGACAAATTGTAAAACAGTGTATGCATTTAGTTTTAAGAGGAGACATAATGTATATGTTTGCATATTTTGATTTCACAGATATTTGAGATTGTGTTTATGTTTCATAAATATCTGATTTAAGGTCTAGGGAGTCAAGTTTTCAATTTGCTTCCATGCTTGTCACATGTCTAATTTTGAATGATGACAAATTTTCCTGGCAGGGGGTCAATGACCGATGTACCCGTGTGAGCTAGATGTCCATATCTTATAAGTTCATTTATTTAAGTTGTCCTTGCGACCCTCACATGCAAATATACCCCAGAGACCTCTTCCCATTTCCCCCATTTTCTTCCCTAGATATACAATAAACTAATTTGGCCATCGAAATCTATGCCGGATCCACTGTGATTCCCAGTGTTAACCTTCATGTCTTGCTCCTGCAATTTGAAGAGCCCATTTATTATTCCTTTTTCCAGATACACTACACTCGTGTCATTGTTGGAGTTATGGAGGGAACCTTCAGCCGATAACTGTCCGTTCTGGAACGTTCGTGGGGAATTCTCTAGGTTTGTGATGTTTGTGATTGGGATCCTCATTCGTGGAGGACATGCAGAGCAGCCCACATCAATGACTTTTAAGGGTTATACCAGCTTGGGCAAAGAAGTAGAGCAAGTCTCAGGACGATGGAGGTTATATGCAGATTATTAGCCCTTTTTGTTCTTGGGCAACTGTGCGCCAGATAGGTCGATCTAATTTAGCCATTATCACCTGCACCCGCAAACCACGCTAAGCGAAGGAAGTGAGCTTGGAGTGCTTCTCGGATGGGATGAGATCGGAGTGACCTCTCAGATTCCACTTTTGCCTTGACTAGCTGTGCTTTGTGGCTAAAATGGTAATGACGATATGGGGATACCCGATTACCCGGTTGACTTGGCCATTTGTGGATTCCCTTATTTATTTATTTTTTGCTTCTGTGGCTACTTATGAATTCGGCAATGACTCTTGTCCACGTAATTGGTGTCGGGGGCGTAAAGGATACAAGTGTTGGATTTGGAGGCCCACAGCGCACGTGTGTCTTTTGTATTTTCCATTATCCCCCCCTCCCCCTTCTTTTTCTTTTTCTTGAGAATATATCGGCCGAGTTGCCTCAATCAACTAGAATGCGTCGAAAACTATAGTTGACTATGGTATCCGTGATCACCATGGAATCTTCATGTTTTGGGTCAATTCCTTGAAAGTCAACGTCGATGAAGGGTGATAGCTGGGCAGGCTGCCTCTATTCGGTTTCGCTTCAGTGGCGTGTAGTCGAGCTAGAAGATGGTTCGTTCTACCTGCTAGCTCCAGATTTTGAGGCCTTGCTCCTTCCTTTGACACCACCCCCCCCCCCTAAAATCACATTGATCACTCTGGTTATGTTATCATTCTACAGTTGCACATTTTCTCGTGGGTTGTCTTCTCTCTACCCTATCCTCTGATTCTCCTACTGGTGTATATGGTGAGTTCTTCCCTGCTCAACTGGCGGTCAGCCCCTTCTGGACTAGACATACTGACTCAAATTTCCCCATCAAATGAGGTCCTCAATCTCGTCCTACAAAGTGACACATTCCTTTGTGTTGTGGTCATAGTCTGACAGGACCCAGGCCCGGCCGCGTAGAACAACTGCAGAATAGTGAAACACTCGAGCCACATGCAGTTCATGCACCTCACGCAGAACAAACCCAAGGCAATGGAACCAATGTGCTACATGCAGGTGAAGCACATGTAGAAAGAGCAAGGCCCACGCTTAACAAACGGGAATCTACATGGATGAAATATTTTCTGATGTAATAAGGGTGGGAAGGTTCTGGAAGGATGTATGGGTAATTAGCTAAATAAGTTGTAATCTTTCGATTGGCAAGAAGTCCTTTTATATATAAGGAAAATTGTAAAAGCATGGGAAATCAACCAGAAAAAAATAGGAAAACCTTTGACCATCTTTCTCTCTTTCTTAGGAGGTGCCTTCCTTCGAAGAAGGCATAACTTAATCCCAGTGAAATCTGTAGTACTTAGTTTTGGTTGACACTCCCTTCTCGTTCCTTAGGTGCCAGGAAACGTAAGAGCTTTGTGTTGTATACTTTTAGAATATCTTTTCTGGGCTTGATGAGGGGTGCATTGTAACATCCCGTAAGAAAATAAAATTTATTAGACAATTTTTAGATATTTAAAGAAATATAATTCTTAAAAAATTTTCACCTTACGTGTATGCATAGAAATGTTCTAACATTAATGAAATAGGTAAAGAGAAAAAACTTAAGAGGAAAAATTAGAAATAAATATACTAAAGAAAGTTGAAATTCTTGGGTAAGAAAGATAAATTTTTGTGAAGTAAATAGAGGTATTAAAATTTCAAGAAGATTGGATTAGAGTAATTTTTCCTAATTTAAGAGTTAAAGTTACAAAGTTTAGTATCTCCACCAATAAATTGGGCTTTTACCTATGGACACTTCATATAGAGTTTTTCTACTTCACATGAATTTTTAGCAAGCCAATAGAATAACTCAAGGAAGAAATAAAACAGAGACTTGGACTAAGATATAGAAATTGGCCCGGTAGCCCAAAAATCATGAAAATGTGACAAGCCCATTATGAAAGGTAGAAATTTAACCAAAGTAAAGAAAATGGACAAAAATGAGTCCAAACCCAAGAGGAAAAAAAAAATTAAACTGATGGAATAATGGTATAATCAAGATTAGGTGACATGGCATTAAGACAAAAATTTAACAAGTGGTGTGATATCCTACATTCATAATTTTAGCAAGTGGTACGATAATACATGGCATTAGGACAAAACATCTATATCCTACACTTATAATTTTAACAAGTGGGTAATAATACATAACATTATGAAAAAACATCTTTATCCTACACAAATAATTTTAGCTAAGCAAGGAAGATTCAAGGGTTGGAAATTTGCCACCTAAAAAGGCAAATCTATCATACTTGATTAAGACAAAAAAAAAGGAAATAAATCCTTAAATCAAAGGGACCTTGTCCCTTATCTTAAGAACATATCATCATAATTTTCAAAATACAAATCTCCTTTTCCTATGCATATCTTGACTAAGGAAGAGGAAAATAAGAACATAAGTTGTTTGTTTTCAAAAAATTCAACCAAGTGCATCCTAATTTTGATAAGGTAGACCCATGATTATGAATGGTAAATTATTTGATAGTCTATATAAACAAAACCCACCCTTATAATATTCGAATTTCGTCCCAGTGAAGGAGAGGAAAAATAGAAGCAAGGTAGAGTGAGAAAAGGAGAGGAAGAAAGGAAGAAATAGGAAGGAGAAATCTAAAGTACTAAGTGCTTAAGGTAAGTTTAACAATATTTCTTTTTGAAGAAAACTTTTGAAACTTATAATATTTATATGGAATTTTGATCTTAGAACTTTGATAATTGGTCATGGATGTTGCTATATCATGTTACATATTATGTATGTTTGAATACTTAGGCTGGTGTAGATAGTTCTGCATAGGTATGGCTATCGATGACAAACTTTTGAGCTTCTGTTTTTAATATTCTGGGAAGAATCGGTTAGGAATTAAAACAAATGGTTAACATAAAAAATGTATATCTATGTCTCACGATTTTTAACCACTGGAAGCACTCAATTTGGAGTCCATATGTGGTAGATATGGTCCGATTAGTATGTAGTAGTCAGAAATTGGTTAATCAAGGAAGAAAATTTTAGGAATGATTCTGTATTTTAATTTCTGGTAACTTTCTGTAGGGAATTAAAATACATGGTTAACATAAGAATTATAGATACATGTGTCACGGATTTTTATCCACTGGAATCACTCAATTTGAAGTCCATATGAGGTAGATATGTTTTGATTAGTAAGCAGTGTTCAAAAAATGGTTAATCGGGGATGAACATGTTAGGATAGCTTTTGTGTTTTAGTTTTTGAGAACATTTTGTAGGGATTTAAAATAAATGGTTAACATAAGAATTATAGATATATGTGCCACGAAATTTTAGCCACTAGAATTACGCAATTTGAAGTCCATATGAGGTAGATATGGTCTGATTAGTAACAGTGGTCAAAAAATGGTTAATCAAGGAAAATTATGTTAGGATAGCTTCTGTGTTTTAATTTCTAGGAACGTTATGTAGTAAATTAAAATACATAGTTAACAAATGAATTATAGATATATGTGCTACGGATTTGTAGCCACTGGAATCACTTAATTTGGAATTTTTATGAGGGAGATATGGACCAATTAGTAGGCAGAGGTCAAAACTTATTCGAGAAGAAATAAGCTGTACATTGAGGGAGTAATATCACCTTGATTTTGAAATATTTCACTAAACAGTTCAACATAATAGTTATAGATAATTGTTTTATCTTGAAAATAACACCAAGAGCACCTACATCGGAGTTAAATTGAGGGAGTTATGCTCTAATTAGTAAGAGAAGGTTAGATGGGATGAAAACCTGCATCAAGAAAATAAAGAAATAAAATTAATATTTAAAAAAGGAGAAGAATCTTATAAATGAAAATAATAAATAACTAGTATATGCCATAGCCATTACCTTTGTATGAACTTCTTACCATCTTAAGTGTAAAAGTTTGACATGGAAATATTTTATAAAGTGATATTTGAAATGGTTATGTTCATGGCATGATTACCAATGATTTTTGGTAATAGTTATATTTTGATGAACATACTTGTTATTGAAAGCATATTTTTGGCTATCATTGTGAAAAGAAAAGAAATGAGCACGGTCACATGGCAATCCGTGTGGTGCACCAGTAGGGGACGCCCTACCAATGGTTATGATCATGTTAATGAGAAAAGAAAGAGAAAGTGGGCCATGTCGGACGGAGCGAGAAAAGCCCGTACCGGAGAGTAGAAAATACTCACCCTGACTAGAGTAGCTTGATATGAGAATAAATTAATTGTCATCATATGATATTCTGAAAATAATTAATCATATCATACATGTCATTAATGTACGATTCTCATGTGCATAGATATAGTGAATTCATGTGACCAAAGATATTTACTGTAGTTTATACAGCTGAACATGACGTGATGAGCTATATTGATGATGATTTATTGTTGAACTTACTGGGATTTAATTCTCACTATATTTCCATATCATGTTCAGAAAATTAGTTATGCAGATTTTTCTATGACTCTGGCTTTTAGTGTACGTTGGATCGAGTTACTTTATGTTGGGCAGATCCCAGAATCAAATAATATGTTTGTGGTCGAGTTGGTTCAGATCCCGGTGAAGGTGCAACCACCCACACCTATATCTCTGAAATTGGTCAACCAAAATAAATAAGATGTAGTTATTTATGTGTTTGATTTTGTTGTACATACGTTTTGATTAATGACGTGTATGTGAACTCTATATTGTATAATAAATAATATAAAAAAAAGGTTGTTACATAATTGGTATCAGAGCAGGTCGATCCTAGATGGCCAGTGGGTGGTTGGTTATCTGAATCGATCTTATAGTATCTCGTGTATGTTTTGGTAGTGCTGTGTAGGGGATCAGTGATTTCATATAGGTAAGAAATTACTAGTGTTTTCTATCTATATGCCAAGGTGATGTTATGACTGCTGTTAAATATTTTTTTTGAAACTAACTATTCGGCTTGATCACCTCAATAGCAGCATAACTTTATTTTTGCCACAGTAGGAAATGAAACCACCAAGGAGGAATCTGGCAAATAATGCGGAGGAAACCCTGCACAACCTTGCCACGGCAATTCGAGAATTTGATATTGATTTAGTCCTTAGAACCCAACTAGTATCTATATCCCTATATAGAATGATATCGATTGAATTTTTTAAAAAAATAGTTATAAGACTTGTTAGACAAGGGATTTAAATGTCCTAGTACTTTTATTTGGAGTGCTCTAGTTCTATCTGTGAAAAAGAAAGATGGATCACTATGACTTTGCATAAGGTGACAGTGTAGAATAAAAACACATTACCTCGTATAGATTACCTGTTTAACCTGTTAAAAGGTGTTCAATATTTTTCCAAAAATTGATTTGGGATATGAGTAACATTAATTAAGGATAAGAGAAGAGGATATATGAAAATTTTATTTTAGGACTTATTATGGGCATTATGAGTTCTTGGTGATTTCATTTGAATTGAAAAATATCTTAACTGCATTCATAGATTTAATGAATAGTAATTAGGTCATCCTTGGATCAATTTGTTATTATATATATTGATGATATACTAGAATATTTCAAAAGTTCAGATGATCATAAGCAACATTCAAAGATAGTTTTACCAACTCTGAGGGAGTATGGTTGGTAAAGATGGTATCCAAGTAGACTCTAAGAAAGTAAAAGTGGTACAACAATGGCTACATTTTACTACATCTAAAGATGAAGATCCAAATCCAATTTGCGCTTCCTGCATTTGTCTGTCGTCCATTCTATTTGAGCTATAGTTAGATCAGGTACATGAACATATGCTTGTAAAGCATCAATCAACTCCTCAGCATTTGAAGCTGAGATGAGAATTTGTCGTACTGAGTGTAAAATGAACCTTTGTTCCACAGCATGATCAAGAAAAGACAATAGACCATCAAAGAAGTAATTAACATTTAACAAACCTATCGATTTGTGATGCATATTCAGTTGTGCCCAAAAAATTATTTGGAAAATCTCTTCTAAAGTACCAAAACCACCTAGTAAGGCAATGAAGGCATCAGTATTGCCCATCATTCTAGTCATGCGTTCATGCATGGAAGTTACCCTAAACTCTTCCCCAATTGTTTTTCCTATGATGTTAGATGCAGCTAGAGTTGTAGGAATAATACCTAGAACTTGGCATCCTCCTACATGGGCAGCTGTAAACACACACCCTATTAACCCACGGTTACCTCCACCATAAACTAAATAAATTTTTCTTTTGGTCAATACCATACCCAGGTTTTGTGCAGTTTTCACATACTCTCCATCTTTTCCAGAACTAGAACCACAAAAGACACAAATATTTCGAAATTGAAGAAATGCGATTCCCTCCATAGTTTCACACACTTTTACTTGGAGTATGAAAGTAAAGATATTAACGTGTGCATTTATAGAACTCGAAGAATGGCATACTTATGATAGCTATGCGAATAGGCCGGGAATAATTAGAACAGTTATGTGAGTGATTGGTGGATATCAACTAAATTAAAGGTGAAATTTTCTAAAACGACGGCAAGCATGTATATGTATAGTAGTTGTGATTGTCGCTCATATTAGGCATATAAAGAGAATAAGGTTAAGATATCATCAGAAATTTGTTTTTGTTGTCTTTGATGAAACCTTGATATCTTGATTCTTGCAGAGAAGTTGTAGGTGATAGCCGTAATTGAAAAAACAAAAGAAAGTGAAAATGTAAATAAGTTAGTTGTTGAAGAAGGACAATCATATGATTTATTTTGTTTTCCTAATATTTTTGCCAGTCAACTATTGTTATTATTAAGTCGACTAGCTATTTTCAGAAATTTTAATTTGGACTAGTTATTTTACAGTTGATTGATTACATTTATTTTGAAGCAATTAACTGCATCCTACCAGTTAACTACGTATTCTTTGATTTTCACAGACTTTTATAAGCTCAGAAATGTTTCTTTTTTCATGTGATATCTTTCCACAGAATACCAACAGATTTAAAGTAGATTTTGGCACATATATTCAAACCTTGCAGCTACCGATTTTTGTCGATATAACAGTTAATTTTTTTTTCTTCAGATTTTCAAGAATTACGGCCACCGATTTTAACTCTCTCTAATGTTTTGTCCAAACTTTTGACTTTCTATTTTAGCACCGTTCTTTATTATGCTTTTCGTTTGTTCTACTACATTGTCCTACATTAATATTTTGCATTAAATGCAAGATTATTTTCCCATATTACAAGAAAATTTAATTTATTTATTTATTTATTATTATATTTGAAACTCAACTATTATGGTGTTTTGACGAATGTAATCAAAAGAATTAGTGGTGTTGAAGTTCTTGAGTAATAAAATATGGGAAGTAGGATTTAAATTAATCTTTGAACTCTTCATTTCGAAATGTGGAGAATATTCTAAGAACCATGTCCAAAAATAATATAAGTGATCAAGATATTTGTGTTAAAGGTTTATATCATGCTAAATTGAGTCTAGTATCTAGGATGTGAATTATGTTAGAATTGAGAATTCATGTATGAGTAATTATTAGGAAACATCTTCTTGAAATGATTGGGTGAATTAAATGGGATTGACATAAGTTAGAATGAGGTGCTTTTGGATATGATAGAAGAAATAATTGAAAGTTTTGACAATGAGTTTAATGGTGTTAATAAGATGGTATAGAATTACTGTGATTAGGTAAGTTAGAATTATTAGGCATATGTTAATGTTACATAAATGTTATAAAAGGTTTTGTGGATTTATTGCTATGTATATTCAACATATTGATTAAAGGATTTTAGGATAAAAATAGATTATAGATTAAGATGATGATATTCATGGGATAATATTGATATATGAAAACCAAAAAAATGACTTGATAGAAGTTTGGAATAAAAAAGATAGTTAGCCAATATAAAGGTAAATATGTTCTTTTATGTGTGTGTTTTCTAATATCAACCCATAGATATATCCATGCGAGCTAGAGGATATAAAGTGAAGAACTTATGGATGAAAGAAATCCTTATGGTTAAGTTATATGGAAAAATCACTCAAGTGAATAGATATATTAAAAAGTAAAGATGATATATAGAAAAGATATCGTTAATTATTTGGGTAATAAAGTTGGTAACTTTGAATTGTGCTTTAATTTCATTCTCTATATGTGATAGGATGGGTTGCAATTCGGGGACTGAATTTCTTAAAGGGGGAAGAATGTAACATCCCGTAAGAAAATAAAATTTATTAGACAATTTTTACATATATAAGGAAATATAATCCTTAAAACTTTTTCACCTTACGTGTATGCATAGAAATGTTCTAACATTAATGAAATAGAAAAAGAGAGAAAATCTAAGAGGAAAAATTCGAAATAAATATACTAAAGAAAGTTGAAATTCTTGGGTAAGGAAGATAAATTTTTGTGAAGTAAATAGAGGTATTAAAATTTCAAGAAGATTGGATTAGGGTAATTTTTCATAATTTAAGAGTTAAAGTTACTAAGTTTAGTATCTCCACCCATAAATTGGGCTTTCACCTATGGACACATCATATAGAGTTTTTCTACTTCACATGAATTTTTAGCAAGCCAATAGGATAGCCCAAGGAAGAAATAAAACATAGACTTGGACTAGGATATAGAAATTGGACCGGTAGCCCAAAAATCATAAAAATGTGACAAGCCCATTATGAAAGTTAGAAATTTAATCAAAGTAAAGAAAATGGACAAGAATGAGTCCAAACCCAGGAGGAAAAAAAATAAAAAATAAATAAAGTGATGGAATAATGGTGTAATCAAGATTAGGTGACATGGCATTAAGACAAAAATTTAGCAAGCAGTGTGATATCCTACATTCATAATTTTAGCAAGTGGTATGATAATACATGGGATTAGGACAAAACATCTATATCTTACACTCATAATTTTAGAAAGTGGGTAATAATACATAACATTATGACAAAACATCTTTATCCTACACAAAAAATTTTAGCTAAGCAAGGAAGATTCAAGGGTTGGAAATTTGCCACCTAAAAAGGCAAACCTATCATACTTGATTAAGACAAAAGAAAAAGAGAATAAATCCCTAAATCAAAGGGACCTTGTCCCTTATCTTAAGAACATATCATCATAATTTTCAAAATACAAATCTCCTTTTCCTATGCATATCTTGACTAAGGAAGAGGAAAAAAAATATAAGTTGTTTGTTTTTCAAAAATTCAACCAAGTGCATCCTAATTTTGATAAGGTAGACCCATGATTATGAAAGGTAAATTATTTGATAGTCTATAGAAGTGAAACCCACCCTTATAACATTAAAATTTCGTCCTAGTGAGGGAGAGGAAAAATAGAAGCAAGGTAGAGTGAGGAAAGGAGAGGAAGAAAGGAAGAAAGAGGAAGGAGAAATCTAAAGGACTAAGTGCTCAAGGTAAGTTTAACAATATTTCTTTTTGAAGAAAACTTTTGAAACTTATAATATTTATATGGGATTTTAATCTTATAACTTTGATGATTAGTCATGGATGTTGCTATATCATGTTACATATTATGTATGTTTGAATACTTAGGCTGGTGTAGATAGTTCTGCATAGGTATGGCTATGGATGACAAACTTTTGAACTTATGTTTTTAATATTTTGGGCAGAATCAGTTAGGAATTAAAACAAATGGTTAACATACAAAATGTATATCTATGTCTCACGGTTTTTTTGCCACTAGAATCACTCAATTTGGAGTCCATATGAGGTAGATATGGTCTAATTAGTATGCAGTAGTCAGAAATTGGTTAATCAGGGAAGAATATTTTAGGATAGCTTTTATATTTTAATTTCTGGTAACTTTCTGTAGGGAATTAAAATAAATGGTTAACATAAGAATTATAGATACATGTGTCACGGATTTTTAGCCACTAGAATCACTCAATTTGGAGTCCATATGAGGTAGATATGGTCTGATTAGTAAGTAGTGTTCAAAAAATGGTTAATCGGGGAATAACATGTTAGGATAGCTTCTGTGTTTTAATTTCCGAAAATATTCTGTAGGGATTTAAAATAAATGGTTAACATAAGTATTATAGATATATGTGTCACGGAATATTTTCCACTGGAATTACGCAATTTGAAGTCTATATGAGGTAGATATGGTCTTATTTGTAAGTAGTGGTCAGAAAATGAATAATCAGGGAAGATTATGTTAGGATAGCTTCTGTGTTTTAATTTCTGGGAAATTTTTGTAGCGAATTAAAATACATAGTTAACATATGAATTATAGATATATGTGTCCCGGATTTGTAGCCACTGGAATCACTTAATTTATAATTTTTATGAGGGAGAGATGGACCGATTAGTAGGTAGAGGTCAGAACCTATTCGAGAAGAAATAAGCTGTACATTGAGGGAGTAATATCACCTTGATTTCGTAATATTTCGCTAAACAGTTCAACATAATAGTTTTAGATAATTGTGTTATCTTGAAATTTACACCAAGATCACCTACATCGGAGTTAAATTGAGGGAGTTATGCTCTAATTAGTAAGAGAATGTTAGATGGGATGAAAACCTGCATCAAGAAAATAAAGAAATAAAATTAATATTTAAAAAAAAGAATCTTGTAAATGAAAATAATAAATGACTAGTATATGCCATATCCATTGCCATTGTATGAACTTACCATCTTAAGTGTAAAATTTTGACATGGAAATATTTTATAAAGTGATATTTGAAATGGTTATGTTCATGGTATGATTACCAATGATTTTTGGTAATAGTTATATTTTGATGAACATACTTGTTATTGAAAGCATATTTTTGGCTATCATTGTGAAAAGAAAAGAAATGAGCACGGTCACATGGCAATCCATGTGGTGCACCCGTAGGGGACGCCCTACCAACGGTTATGATCATGTTAATGAGAAAAGAAAGAGAAAGTGGGCCATGTCGGATGGAGCGAGAAAAGCCCGTACCAGAGAGTAGAAGATACTCACCCTGACCGAGGTAGCTTGATATGAGAATAAATTGATAGTCATCATATGATATTCTAAAAATAATTAATCCTGTCATACATGTCATTACTATACAATTCTCATGTGCATAGATATAGTGCATTCATGTGACCAAAGATATTTACTGTAGTTTATACAGCTGAACATGACGTGATGAGTTATATTGATGATGATTTATTGTTGAACTTACTAGGATTTAATTCTCACTATATTTTCATATCATGTTCAGAAAATTAGTTATGCAGATTTTTCTATGGCTCTGCCTTTTAGTGTACGTTGGATCGAGTTACTTTATGTTGGGCAGATCCCAGAATCAAATAATATGTTTGTGGTCGAGTTGGTTCAGATCCCGGTGAAGGTGCAACCACCCGCACCTATATCTCCGGAATTGGTCAACCAGAATAAGTAAGATGTAGTTATTTATGTGTTTGATTTTGTTGTATGTACGTTTTGATTAATGACGTGTATGTGAACTCTATATTGTATAATAAATAAATAAAAAGGTTGTTACATGCATACGATGGAAAGGAACTTCATAGGGTGGCTTCGGCGTCTTCGCCATTATTTTGAGGTCTCCCTTTTGTCCCTTGAGCTTTCAAGTTCAAATTAATTGTGTCTTGATTTAGGGCGCGTTGTTTTTGCCCACGACTGCCTTTCGTGTAGCCCACATTTCGTCCATCCAAAGTTACTTCATGGATTGAGTGAGGAGGTTGTCGAGCACTGTTGCAGGTTTTTGGGCCAGGGAAGAAGCGAAGTGTGCATTTCGCAGTCCATTCTCGATTGCATGCAAGGCCACCCGTTCTTTCAAGTCTTTCATCTGTAGCAACACAGAGTTGAAACGAACCAGATATCCTTTTCACTATTTCTCTTTTACCTTATTTAAAATTCAGTAGGCTAGACGTGCTCTTTGGAATGTTTCGGCTAGTTGCAAAGTAAGTTAGGAAGGTTTTTAACATGTCTTTGAATCTGCGGATGTTGTTTTTGGGAATGTAGTGCATAACATTATTCTTGAGTGTGAATGGAAACTTGAAAGGCTCGGCACAACATGTAACACCTAACTTCTAGCGTCATTTTCTTATATCTAAATCGTAGAATGTTCCTTATTATTTATATATATTTTTTGGCATTGTCTAACTAGCCCATAATTTTACCTATTCATTTATATCAGTTGTAATCCTTCTTGCATAAGCATAAATGTGCTTCAGGCTATCCTAAGCACTTTCAAAATTCAATTCCATCTAGGCAATTACCTAAGCATGCTATGTAATACTTACAACATAAAGGATCTCGTGCCATAAAGGAAAGGAGTACAGTCCATAGTTTACATTACATCACATTATAAACTGTCCAATAAGAACTTGGCACTTAATTAAGCTGTCCCACAAAAATATTACACAACCAAAGCAATTACAATCATGAACATATGAGTCAACCCTGAGACCCCTGTTGCTCACTTCTGGCTGGAGTACCTGGAATGTGATTATGTGGATATAAAAAGTGAGATGACAATCTCAATAGCTAGCAAAATTTTCAGAAAAATAGTGCACATTCCATTCCTCAAAACAACTCAAATTATTTCACTGAAATAGAAGCACTGACCATACATCATACATACGACATCTTGGTCACACTAGGGACCCATAATATCATGGTCTACTTACCTAATGCAGTCAATACGACCATACCTGCAAAGGGCTATGCATCTCCTATTATTGGCCAATCGTGAGGGAAATGGGACTTACTTAGCACCCTTTTGTGCACTCCCCTTAATTTTCGAGAATGCATACATAACATATCTTTAGACCATCATTCATCATAGCATAAAAGTCAGTCAATCAGTGAAAATTCATAAATTCAAGTTCATAAGCATAAAGAGTGTTTTAAGGAAAAGCTAGCTACCTCAATTCCAGCACAATCAATTCCTTTCCAAGGCTGCCAAGGTTACTACCAGCAACTCAAACTAAAACATACAAAAATTCCTAGTTAATGCATGCACATTAGGTCCTAAAGCCATAAATACCTAGTTTAAGAGCTTCTGCTCCTCCAAATAAAACTATGATTTTGCTTAGATTTGGGGTTATTATTAAATAAGAAAAAAGTCCTCTAAAAATTATAAAATTTTTCATGGAGGAACCTTTACATGTCTATTGTTTTTCTACATTCTCTCAGCCCTTAAATTTTCCATTCAACCACAAAAACTACCTCCATACCTAGGACAGTACAATTTAGTTTCAGTTCCATTTCTATTCGGTTTAACATCCATTTGGATTAGTAAAACTACTTCAAAATTCATGATATTTTATATGAAGCATTATCGAAATGTTATATAATCACCATAAAAATTTAAAATAACAAAGAATTCATTTGACCCCTCAAATATCCCATGTTTTAAGACTGTCCCCGGTTATGGCCTGTTCTGCCTCATTTTCAGACTACCAAATTTATACATTTTATTATGTACTTTAAACTGCCCATAATTTTCTACAATTTGGTAGGATGATTAATTAGGATCCGTTTAACATGCCATAAATTTTTTATACAAATTTACAACATATAATGCCTTAAAAATATTGTCTTTCCATCAGCAGTCTGAGCTGTCTAGGAAATTGTCCTCAACACTATTTTAATTGTACAAGACCTAATTTTAGGTTCTCAAAAATAATGAAAATTTTCAGAATTGATTATAAATATTTGAATAATCTTCTCACCAAAAATTATAGAATATAAAGGTCATTTACTAAATTTACTAAGCCAATAGTTTCGGGTGCAAAATGTTTCTATTTTCTCAACCTAACTCTTCTATGGTCTATGACCTTTACTCACTAATCAGACCCTAACTCACTCATATGGACTCGACATTTTGTGATTCTAGTGGTTATGTGACCATGAGAAATATATCTACAACTTAAATTTTAATCACGACTTCATATTCCTTTGTGTTAGTCCCAGAAAGTCGAAAACTGAAGCTATTCTTCACCAGCCTGGATTCCAGACCCGATTCTGACCTATTTTACTCCATGGACTATAACTCTCTCATTTTATGTCTGATTGATGTGATTCAAAATGATATGGAAATCTAAGACACAGAGCTACAACTTCTATGTTGGACATATTTTCATATTTACGACAGAAAGTCCTACATGCAGGCCCGAAAATTGACCTAATAAACTCAAAACTGGATTTTTGCAAGAAGCTAGACTTACCTTATGTAGACCTACTCCTATGGCTCTCAATTTGCAGCTTCCCTCTCTTTCAACCTTCTTCTCCTTGCTGGCTACTCTCTCCCCCTTCCTTCCTCTCCCTCTTCAGTTTTTGTTTTGAACCTCTTCTCTCTCTTTTCTCCTGCTGGCATGAAAGCAATGGGGAGGCTGGTTGCTGGGCACTGGAATCCTTTGGATTCAGCAAGGGAGGGAACGGTTTTCTGCTACTCTTCAAGTGAGTGTGTGTATGGGTAGCTCTAGTGTATTGTGGTCAATGAGAGAATGGGTGTATGACACATCAAAAGAAGAATTTTCTGGCTGTATGAGTGTGAGTGTGAGCTGTAGCTTTCTTGGGTAGAGGGGGAGCGTGAGTTTGCATGTGGAGGCATGGGTTTTCTGCTGCAGTGGGTGGGTCTGTTTTCTGCTGGGTTTATGGAGCACATATGGGTGTGGAGATGTTGTCAAGTGGGATATTTTCTACTGGTTGAATTTGGCGCTGAACATGCTGGATGTGGGGCATGTTCCAGCTAGATTTTTTTTCTGGTTGCATGTGGGATCAAGGGTGGCATGAAATGCTATCTTGTAGGCCATGTTTCTGCTGGTCTCTTAGAGCAGATAGGGGGTTATTCTTCTGCTGTGTAGGGCAGGTTTCTGCTGGCTGGGTGGAGCAAGAGTGGGTGTGTTTTTGCTGCTTGGTTTAGGAGCAAGTGTGGGGCATTTTTCTCTGCATGTGATGCATAATCTTCTGCTAGTTTTGGTGCACGTTTCAGCTTGTATTCCTAGTTGCATTCATGCTTTTTAACCTACCATGGCTATTGTATTTCATTTCAAAATTATGTGCATGCATGGGTGGCTATATCTATTATGCTATGCATGGCATAAATGAGATAAATGCATATGGATGTACTCATATATTAAAATTTATCACATGAAAAATTTACAGTTCAAAGGTACATCCATACGAGACCCAAATTTCAAATATTCTTAATTTAAATCACATTCAGCTTTTCAAAATCATATGCACTGTGGTATGATCATTAATCAAATATTGTTATGTATCAAAATATTTCTCATTAAAACATTAGGAGGATCTCATATCAGAACCACCATATCAGAGTTCTAGCCCTTCTGTACTTTAGTGGTATAGGATTTGCCTAAACTCAGCATCTCTGCTAAGGTTTGCCCTACCACCATTTAAGAGGATACGCAAAGGGACTCTAATATAGGCATTTCCCAAGAACATAGCAAGGGAGGGAAATCACATGTCAAATTATCGACATCTCGCCTAGATAGGAGGCATCCTGCTCTCCTTCACATATCAATCCTGTGTGTTGGTCGTCACATGAGACTAACACTACCCTTGTTGATTGAGGAATCAAGGTGCACCAGGACTAACATCACCTGTTGTTAGCAAACATTGTTTTTAATAGGATTCATCCATAAAAATCTTTATTTGCACATATGCCATATTTTTTAAAACAAAGGTTTCAATATAATTCAAAATTTTTAGTCTCAGTACAATTCCTTTGTTAGAAACTTCCCAATTAGAGTTATCACATATACATGCCCTTTTTTAAGGAAATCTTATAGCTTTCCAAATCAATGCCACGTGCACAATATATTTTCCTTTATCTTATGATGAGAAATACATTTAGAAACACATGTTCAATGAGTTCAAAAATCTATTTTCAAAACTATACTCTTCTTGAACTATATGCCAAATAGTAAATAAATCAGGTAATTTAATCAATTTCAGAGACATATAAAAGTATAAATAACTTGTAAACAGAACCAATTATACATTTAAAGTTCAAGAAGAGTATAGGGTAAGTCATAGAAAAAATTATCTACTCATAAAACCAAAGTTCCAAGTTGGATATCCTTAAATGTATTTTTTAAAGTCAAATTTGATCAAATGGATCTCAAAAACGAGTCTGGGGGGTCCGAAATCATGAAATTTGGCCTCTGAAAGTTTGGTCAACACTGGTTAACTAATGAGACTATTCACGATTAAAAATACTATTCACTGCCGAAATCACTATTTATACTAGCCGGATTTACTATTTACAATGCACAAAAGGTTATCAGATGACTGAAAAATTTTATATTCTAAGGTTTTCCACCTCCTGAATCCATCTATGGTGTTAAATTTTCAATTTGAGGAGTCTAAGTAGGAGTTTTAAAACTTACCTTCCTAGGGTTTCTCCTTCAATTTTTGCCTAATCTCCGGCCAAAGCTCTAGTAATCAATTAGATAGATTTATAGTTCTCGTCATTCTGAATCTATTGGCGGTGGTGGTGTCGAAATCCGAAGTCTGAAATTGCTAGAAATCTAGAGAGAAATTTTAGGATTTTTAGAGAGAGAAAGTGAATTTTGAGACAAATTGTGTCTAAATTTCTTATGCCTTTCTTCTGCAGATTGTTTAATAATGTCAGGGAGACCATTATGCAAAAATTTAATTTGTAAGGGAGATCCTTGCAAATGTTTGTTATTTATACTTTGACCCCTCAACTTTTAAGAAATTACATTTTGGCCCCAAAAACTTAAATCCTCATATTACCTTCATAACTTCTCAAACAATATGATAAATAAACATATTTCCAATGGTACTTTTTTTCATAATCCTCACTTACGTTCAATTTTTTTTTAAATTTACGAGTTTTTTTATTTATTTAGGGGTTTTTTATGATTATTACATGAATTGTCAGATTGAGTCTGATTAGGTACCTAATGGTTGATTAGGAGGTCCTAAGTTTGTGGTGGTAAGTCGCTTTGTGATTAGGCGAGAGGTGGTCGATCATTTTGTGTTTGGAAATGATCTTCTTGTTGGGTATAAAAAATCGGTGGATTTATGGGAAGGTTATTTAGGATTTGTTCCTCAACTCTCTCCATTCCATGACTCAACTTCTGGATATCATCCAACAGAGCATGATGAAGAACTTAGGGATCAGCCTCGCTCTCCACATGACGAGGTGTCTCACCCCTGGATGTCTTCTTTCATGGGTGCTTAACCATTTGAGCCATCATTTTCGCTCATAATCTCTCTTTTATATATGCATGTAGGTTTTCCTCATTTCCTGTAGTAGGAGTCTCAGCCGAATTGTTCATTACCTTATTGCTTTCAAGTACTTCATAACATACTCGTTCGTGGAGGATATATAACAATGATGTGATCTTAATTAAGCATGATATTAACACCTTTAAACTTACTTTTGTTTGATTTAAGTAAAATATGATTAGGAATTAACTTAGTTTTGTGTTTTGTGTTGTAGGAAGAAAAGAAGAAGAAAAAGATAAGAAATCATGGAAAAATGCTGAATTGTTGTGATTCCAGACCTTTCAGCACTATTTAGAATATATCTCCCCCATATGAATTCCAATCAAAGTGATTCAAGTGGATATGAAAAGATAAAACAATTATCTACAACTTTTATGCTAAACACTTTGTCAAATTCAGGAGTTTTCATAGCGTTACAAAGCTCACAAATTAGAATAATAGTGAAGCAGGATGAATCCTGATATTTGGTCACTAATTTAGAAATATCTCCTTCAATTTAGATCTGATTAAGGTTATTCCAGTGGCTATGGAAAGAAAAGACGTAGAACTCAAACTTTCATGTTCGACACTTCAGAAAATTTTAAAAATTTTTGGGGACCGCGGCGCTGCGTCATTGCAAATTCAGAGGGATGCGACGCTCACCGCCGCACCAAAATGTTGAGATTGCAATTTTTAGTGTTTTTTAACTCCAAATAAAGCCTGATGGGCTAAGATGTGACTTGAAAACAATCCTACTTCATTGAGGAGCAGCCAATCTATAAAATAGGAAGAAAACAAGCATTAAAGGGGGAATTCAATCATTCAAGTTCTTAATTATTTTCTTTAATTCTTCTTTAGATTTTCTTATGGCTCTGCGCGGCTGATTTATTTTTAGTTGGTAGAGGAAGATTGAAAACTCAAAGGACCATCATGCATTGTGAGATTTGGATTTGATTTTATTATTTCAATCTTAATTGAGTATTGATTATTCATCTTCTCTTCTTTTCTCAATGATTATTCATATGATTGCTAGGAGGCCTACTAGTATATTGTATGTCTTAATCTATTGCTGAGTTAGGTTTTGAACAAATTTTTCATTACTGTATTCATGAAGCAAATAGGTTTAAAGATTTTGGATTATAAATCATTAACCCTATGATGAATAACTAACTAAATTAGATATAGCCGATGCGTTTATATTTATTTAGCTCTATCAATTTCTCTAGTTCTTCATGCGATTAATAAGTTATGCTTTACCGATGTTCTAAAGGATTACTTGTTAATTAGGGTTTACTTGGTGCAATTGTCATCAATTTACTAGACTTAAGGAGGAACAGGGTTAAAAGCCCAATGATAGATATTTAATTACAGATTGATTATGTTGTCAATGATCAATGCAATTTCTTAATGGTGGATATCAACCGAAATCAACACCTTTATTATTCATTACTCTCTTCATTACTTTTATTATTGTTTACTTTTATTTTTTTAAAATTATCAATCCCTCATTCTCTCAATCACATAAGGTAATACTAATCTTTGTAGGATTGACCCTTACTCCCACTACTATAGGTTAATTGAGAGGTAAGGTATCAATTTGGGTGTACCTGCGACAGTAGGCACCAAATTTTGGCGTCGTTACCAGGGACTGCGTCTATTACCTTTTTGTGATTTTATTTTGATTTATGCCTATGTCTCGTTCTTCTAATTCTTAATATTTAGATTTTAATCTAGATATTGAAAAATATATTCACAAGCATAGAAGAGAACTTCAAAAGGACATACATCAAGAGAAAGAGAAAGTAATCATGGCCAAACACCCCACTCTGAAGGAGCTTGCAGCTCCAAATCTACACCATCAACCTTTATGCATTACTTTTCCTAACCTTAATGAAAACATTAATTTTGAATTAAAATTATGACTGATTCATCTCTTACCCAATTTTCATGATCTTGCAGGTGAAGACCCACATAAACACTTGAAGGAATTCCATATGGTGTGTACCAGTATAAAGCCCCCTAACGTAATAGAAGAACAAATTAAACTCAAGGCTTTCCCTTTTTCCTTAAGAGACTCAGCCAAAGATTGGCTATATTATTTATCATCTGGCACTATTACTACTTGGAATGAGATGAATAAATTATTTTTAGAGAGATATTTTCCTACATCTAGAACCATAAATATAAGAAAAGAAATTTGCGGCATTAGGCAATTATATGGAAAAACCCTTTTATGAGTATTGAGAGAGCTTTAAAAAGCTTTGTGCAAGCTGTCCACATCATCAGATTAGTGAGCACCTACTAATTCAATACTTTTATGAAGGTCTTTTGCAGGGAAACAGGAGCATGATATATGAAGCTAGTGGATGAGCACTAGTAGATAAGACTCCTGAAGCAGCTAGAATCCTAATATCCAACATGGTTGCCAATTCCCAACAATTTGGCATTAGGCATGATTCTCTAGTACAATATGCTCATGAGGTGAGTAATTCCTTCCTTCAACAACAGATATCTGAATTGACCTCTTTTGTACGCCAAATTGCTACAGGTACACCGCAACAAATTATAGTCTGTGGAATATGTTCTACAAAGGGGCACCCAACTGATATGTGCCTGACACTTCAAGAAGAATCCACAGAACAAGCTAATGTTGTTGGAGGTTTCCCTAGACAACCAAAGATGAATGATCCTTATGCTAATTCATATAATCTTGGATGGAAGGATCATCCTAATTTCAGGTGTGGGAATGCACAAAATAGACCTGTAGAACAAAATTTTCAGCATAATCAACATGCTTATTATCCTAGACAAAATACATATCAAGATTCCTAGGTAAGTACTTCTTTAGAAGATATTATTAAATCTCTTGCACATAATGCTCAACAATTTTAGAAAGAGACAAGAGCTAGTATTCAAAGCTTGACAAATCAGATGGGTCAATTAGCAACCACAGTTAGCAGATTAGAGGCTCAAAATTTAGGTAAGTTTCCCTCTCAAACTGTGGTAAACCCAAGGGAAAATGTGAGTGTAATCATGCTACAGGGTGATAAAGAAGTTGAGATCCCAATGCAAGTGGTACATACACCAACAGAGAAAGAGGAAGAAAAGAATAATGCAATCATGGCAGGTAAGCATCCAAAAAGTAAGTTTGCACCTTTATTTAAATATGAATCTACACCTCCCTTTCCTGAAGTTTTGAAGGAAAATAGGATGAATGAGAAAACTTTTGAATTATATGATACATTTAGAAAGTGTGAGGTGAATCTTCCTCTTTTAGATGTAATCAGTCAGGAACCTCACTATGCAAATTTTTTAAGGGAATTACACACACAACAGAGGAAGAAAAAGTTGAAAGGAGCTGAGAAATTAAAAGTAGGTGAGCATGTTTATGCAATTATTCAGAGAAAACTCCCTACAAAGTGCAAGGACCCAGGTATGTGTTCTATTCCCTGCTCTATAGGCAATAATACATTTGAGAAGGCCATGCTAGATCTAGGAGCATCTATTAATGTCATATCATACTTTGTCTATGCATCTTTAGCACTAGGACCTCTGAAAGAAACTAGTAATATAATTCAATTAGCTGACAAATCTAATACCGTCCCTAAGGTTGTGGTTGAGTATGTTTTAGTGCAAGTTGGTGATCCAATTTTCCCTACTGATTTTTATGTACTTAATATAGAGAGTGGTGGTCAAACCACTCTAATTTTGTTAAGGAGACCATTTTTAAAAACATCCAAGGCCATAATAGATGTTCATAGTGGCACACTGACATTGAAATTTGAAGAAAAATTTATGAAATTCAATAATTGCAATGCCATGAAAGATCACACTGTCTATGCTATTAATATGGTAGATTCTATAGCACAGGATATTAAGCCTTCAAAGACAAAGGTTGATAAATTAGCTTTGAGTGTTCACTTGCAGGAGAACAATGAAGAAGCTCCAAAAGTGCAGCAAACAGGTAAGAATCCCCCAACCTCAGTACCAAATTCTAATGCAAGTGTACATTCTATTTTTCAGGATCCTAGATCAAATTTTTCACCTCTTCCTAATCACTTGAAATACTTGGAAGTTGGGGATACACCACGTATCATAGTTGCCAAGAATCTAGGTGCTAAAAAAGAAAAGGCATTGATGCATATTCTTCAAGAAAAAGGAAATGCCATTACAAAAACAATAGCAAACCTTAAAGGCATAAACCAAAATCTAGAGTTGCATCAAGTTCTAGAAATCAAAGGGGTTAGACCCCACAAAGGTAAGAAATCTCTCCCTTGGTCAGGATCCCTTGTTATTACTAATGTGATTGCTTGTCATGCAGTAGAATTTCAAGGCTTGAATCAGTCCACGAAATTTCAAATTAAAGTAGACATCAAGGATCCTCCATGAATGACATCATGAGCTGTGAGTCGAGCCAACGACATTAAACAAAGGCACTTATTGGGAGGCAACCTGTAACATCCTAAGCTTTTAATAAAGTTAGATAAATTTAAGGATGAATAGAAAATACATATGACAAGTGATTAAGATACTTCGTTATATGATTATAAGGCAAACATAAGATAGGTAACATAGTTAATGTTGAATCATATAAATAAAAATTCTTAGGATCATAATGGATGGAGAGAGGACACAAATACATTTTTTTAGATATTACTAGTCTAGGATTAGTGATCAATTAAGATATACATGAACAAGGATTAAAATGTATAGTTGATTATAGTAAAAATCTTTATAAAATGTAGAATCATTTCATGGTTAGAAGTAATATAAATAAAATATTTTTAGAGCATAAATTAGAGGAACATGATACAAATATATTCCTTAAGATGCTACTAATTTAGGATTAGGAAAATAATAAGGAAGGAAAGAGCATTATGTGATGCTATATAAATATATATATACATATTTCCTCTCACCTCCACCATACACATTATTATATATATATTTGCACATGCAAAAGGAGCAGATTTACGTAGGTATATATATATATATATATATATATATATGCATTTATCTCATTTATGCCATGCATAGCATAATAGATATAGCCACCCATGCATGCACATAATTTTGAAATCAAATACAATAGCCATGGTAGGTTAAAAAGCATGAATGCAACTAGGAATACAAGCTGAAACGTGCACCAAAACCAGCAGAAGATTATGCATCACATGCAGAGAAAAATGCCCCACACTTGCTCCTAAACCAAGGAGCAAAAACACACCCACTCTTGCTCCACCCAGCCAGCAGAAACCTGCCCTACACAGCAGAAAAATAACACCCCATCTGCTCTAAGAGACCAGCAGAAACATGGCCTACAAGATAGCATTTCATGCCACCCTTGATCCCACATGCAACCAGAAAAAAAAAATCTAGCTGGAACATGCCCCACATCCAGCATGTTCAGCGCCAAATTCAACCAGTAGAAAACATCCCACTTGACAACATCTCCACACCCATATGTGCTCCATAAACCCAGCACTAAACACACCCACCCACTGCAGCAGAAACCCATGCCTCCACATGCAAACTCACGCTCCCCCTCTACCCAAGAAAGCTACAGCTCACACTCACACTCATACAGCCAGAAAATTATTCTTTTGATGTGTCATACACCCATTCTCTCACTGACCACAATACACTAGAGCTACCCATGCACACACTCACTTGGAGAGTAGCAGAAAACCGTTCCCTCCCTTGCTGAATCCAAAGGATTCCAGCGCCCAGCAACCAGCCTCCCCATTGCTTTCACGCCAGCAGGAGAAAAGAGAGATAAGAGGTCCAAAACAAAAACTGAAGAGGGAGAGGAAGGAAGGGGGAGAGAGTAGCCAGCAAGGAGAAGAAGGTTGAGAGAGAGGGAAGCTGCAAATTGAGAGCCATAGGAGTAGGTCTACATAAGGTAAGTCTAGCTTCTTGCAAAAATCCAGTTTTGAGTTTATTAGGTCAATTTTCGGGCCTGCATGTAGGACTTTCTATCGAGAATATGAAAATATGTTCAACATAGAAGTTGTAGCTCTATGTCTTAGCTTTCCATATCATTTGTAATCCTTCTTGCATAAGCATAAATGTGCTTCAGGCTATCCTAAGCACTTTCAAAATTCAATTCCATCTAGGCAATTACCTAAGCATGCTATGTAATACTTACAACATAAAGGATCTCGTGCCATAAAGGAAAGGAGTACAGTCCATAGTTTACATTACATCACATTATAAACTGTCCAATAAGAACTTGGCACTTAATTAAGCTGTCCCACATAAATATTACACAACCAAAGCAATTACAATCATGAACATATGAGTCAACCCTGAGACCCCTGTTGCTCACTTCTGGCTGGAGTACCTGGAATGTGATTATGTGGATATAAAAAGTGATATGAAAATCTCAATAGCTAGCAAAGTTTTTAGAAAAATAGTGCACATTCCATTCCTTAAAAAATCTCAAATTATTTCACTGAAATATAAGCACTGACCATACATCATACATACGGCATCTTGGTCACACTAGGGACCCATAACATCATGGTCTACTTACCCAATGCAGTCAATACGACCATACCTGCAAAGGGCTATGCATCTCCTATTATTGACCAATCGTGAGGGAAATGGGGCTTACTTGGCACCCTTTTGTGCACTCCCCTTAATTCCCGAGAATGCATACATAACATATCTTTAGACCATCATTTATCATAGCATAAAAGTCAAGCAATCACTGAAAATTCATAAATTCAAGTTCATAAGCATAAAGAGTGTTTTAAGGAAAAGCTAGCTACCTCAATTCCAGCACAATCAATTCCTTTCCAAGGCTGCCAAGGTTACTACCAGCAACTCAAACTAAAACATACAAGAATTCCTGGTTAATGCATGCACATTAGGTCCTAAAGCCATAAATACCTAGTTTAAGAGCTTCTGCTCCTCCAAATAAAACTATGATTTTGCTTAGATTTGGGGTTATTATTAAATATGACAAAAGTCCTCTAAAAATTCTAAAATTTTGCATGGAGGAAACTTTACATGTCTATTGTTTTTCGACATTCTCTCAGCCCTTAAATCTTCCATTCAACCACAAAAACTACCTCCATACCCAGGACAGTACAATTTAGTTTCAGTTTCATTTCTATTCGGTTTAACATCCATTTGGATTAGTAAAACTACTTCAAAATTCATGATATTTTATATGAAGTAGACATGTTATATAATCACCATAAAAATTTCAAATAAAAAAAAATTCTTTTAACCCCTCAAATATCCCACGTTTTAAGACTGTCCCTGGTTATGGCCTGTTCTACCTCATTTTCAGACTACCAAATTTATACATTTTATTATGTACTTTAAACTGCCCATAATTTTCTACAATTTGGTAGGATGATTAATTAGGATCCGTTTAACGTGCCATAAATTTGTTATACAAATTTACAACATATAATGCCTTAAAAATATTGTCTTTCCATCAGCAGTCTGAGCTGTCTAGGAAATTGTCCTCAACACTATTTTAATTGTACAAGACCTAATTTTAGGTTCTCAAAAATCATGAAAATTTTCAGAATTGATTATAAATATTTGAATAATCTTCTCACCAAAAATTATAGAATGTAAAGGTCATTTACTAAATTTACTAAGCCAATATTTTCGGGTGCAAAAGGTTTCTATTTTCTCAACCTAACTCTTCTATGGTCTATGACCTTTACTCACTAATCAGACCCTAACTCACTCATATGGACTCGAACGTTTGTGATTCCAGTGGCTATGTGACCGTGAGAAATATATCTACAACTTAAATTTTAATCACGACTTCATATTCCTTATGTATTAGTCCAAGAAAGTCGAAAACTGAAGCTATTCTTCACCAGCCTGGATTCTAGACCCGATTCTGACCTATTTTACTCCATGGACTATAACTCTATCATTTTACATCCGATTGATATGATTCAAAATGATATGGAAATCTAAGACATAGTGCTACAACTTCTATGTTGAACATATTTTCATATTCACGACAGAAAGTCCTACATGCAGGCCCTAAAATTGACCTAATAAACTCAACTGGATTTTTGCAAGCTAGACTTACCTTATGTAGACCTACTCCTATGGCTCTCAATTTGCAGCTTCCCTCTCTCTCAACCTTCTTCTCCTTGCTGGCTACTCTCTCCCCCTTCCTTCCTCTCCTTCTTCAGTTTTTGTTTTGGACCTCTTCTCTCTCTTTTCTCCTACTGGCGTGAAAGCAATGGGGAGGCTGGTTGTTGGGCGCTGGAATCCTTTAGATTCAGCAAGGGAGGGAACGGTTTTCTGCTACTCTCCAAGTGAGTGTGTGTATGGGTAGCTCTAGTGTATTGTGGTCAGTGAGAGAATGGGTGTATGACACATCAAAAGAAGAATTTTCTGGCTGTATGAGTGTGAGTGTGAGCTGTAGCTTTCTTGGGCAGAGGGGGAGCGTGAGTTTGCATGTGGAGGCATGGGTTTCTGCTGCAGTGGGTGGGTGTGTTTAGTGTTGGGTTTATGGAGCACATATGGGTGTGGAGATGTTGTCAAGTGGGATGTTTTCTACTGGTTGAATTTGGCGCTGAACATGCTGGATGTGGGGCATGTTCCATCTAGATTTTTTTTTCTGGTTGCATGTGGGATCAAGGGTGGCGTGAAATGCTATCTTGTAGGCCATGTTTCTAATCCTAAATTAGTAGCATCTTAAGGAATATATTTGTATCGTGTTCCTCTAATTTATGCTCCAAAAATATTTTATTTATATTACTTCTAACCATGAAATGATTCTACATTTTATAAAGATTTTTACTATCATCAACTATACATTTTAATCCTTGTTCATGTATATCTTAATTGATCACTAATCCTAGACTAGTAATATCTAAAAAAATGTATTTGTGTCCTCTCTCCATCCATTATGATCCTAAGAATTTTTATTTATGTGATTCAACATTAACTATGTTACCTATCTTATGTTTGCCTTATAATCATATAACTAAGTATCTTAATCACTTGTCATATGTATTTTCTATTCATCCTTAAATTTATCTAACTTTATTAAAAGCTTAGGATGTTACACAACCCAACATAATCTTAAGAAGAAAAAAAAGAAAGAAAGTGGAAATTAGACAAATTCAGGGTCCAGTAATGCAACACGTTCATTCTAAACTAAACAAATTTAGGGAAGTCACTTAACTCATATGTTTTCATATATCCTTTCTTACTCTTATCTTTCTTTTACATTGAGGACAAATGTAAAGTTTGAGTGTGGGAGTGGAAGTATATTTGTTTGAACAATTGTGACCCTATTTTGAGCATCAATTTTTTGATTTTTACTATTAATGCACTTTTATTTCTTTTAGCAAGTTGAGTGATTGTGTGAGTGTTTCAATGTACGTTTTGGGATGTTAGACACAACCAACAGCCAATGATATAACTATCCAGATTTTTTTTAACTCTTGAAAAATGTAGAAAGTTAATGGTTGTGTGCAATTTTATCCCCTTTGCAATTTATTACTTTTGACTTTAGAATCCTGAAATATTTTTACACAATAACTTTAGGCATTCAATTTATCTTTTACTTAGAGAAGGTTTATATAATTCAAAAATATTTTATGATCTCCACAGGATTCTAGAACTTATTTGAATGCTGCTTGAGGAAAAATCCTAGATTAATACTATTATTTAGGAGATGATTTATGCATTATTTGAGAGATTGAGCCTTTTAAGCCTAACCTAAGGAATGAAATATCCTTAGTTTCTTTATTTTGAGCTTAATGAACTTTTCCTTCTAAAAACTACAAATGAGCTAAAAGCCAAATTTTGTATGAATATCCTTATTTTTTATCTTATTCACTCACTCCATGATTATTTTTCTGAATATTTGTTTTGTAGAACTTTATTTACAAAAGGGTGGAAGGGTGGAGCAAGGAAAAGAAAAGAATTATGCAAAAAAAAAAGAATTATGCAAAGGAAATAGAAGAAAAATTCAAATGATGTGGAAAAAAAATAGAGAACCAAGGAAAATGATGGATTAAATTGAATTGAAGCAAGAAAATGAGTGCAGGGAAAAAAATCTCCCCAAATTTAAAAAGGCTCAATAGATTATATTTAATCATGTGATGCTGGGTGATTGGGCTTAAATTTGTATCCTTTATCCTACCTTATACTTTGGCCACATTACAAGCTAAATAAAATTCTATTGATCCTAGAGGTAGTTTTGACCTACATTAGTAGAGAGTGGTATGAAGACTAAGCATATAGAAATCCTAAACTAATTAGAGATCTACAACCAAAATTGTGGGATATATAAACTCATTCGGGTAAAAAGAAATTTATTGACCTAAGAACACACACACACTAGGGATTCAAATGGATAAAATAATGGATTGCATTTGTGTTAATCTTCTGCATGATTATGACCTTCCAAAATTTTTCTCGAGTATATTTTCATGTTATGAGACAAACTTTTGGTAAGCTTAACACTCACTACATATGTTGATTGTTGTTTTTCATCGTTAGGGATTATTTTGCTTGAGGACAAGCAAAAAGTTAAGTGTGGGGGTATTTCATATGATCTTAATTAAGCAGGATATTAATACCTTTAAACTTACTTTTTTGTTTGATTTAAGTAAAATTTGATTAGGAATTAACTTAGTTTTGTGTTTTGTATTGTAGGAACAAAAGAAGAAGAAAAGAGAAGAAAAAGATAAGAAATCATGGAAAAATGCTGAATTGTTGTGATTCCAGACCTTTCAGCACTGTTTAGAACATATCTCCCCTATATGAACTCTAATCAAAGTGATTCAAGTTGCTGTGAAAATATAAAACAATTATCTACAACTTTTATGCTAAACACTTTGCCAAATTCTGGAGATTTCATAGCTTTACAAAGCTCACAAATTATAATAATAGTGAAGCATGATCAATCCTGACCTTTGGTAACTAATTTTGGAATATCTCCTTCAATTTAGATTGGATTAAGGTGATTCTAGCAGCTATGGAAAGAAGCAACATAGAGCTAAAACTTTCATGTTCAGCACTTTGGAAATTTCTGGAATTTTTCGGGCACCGCAACGCTGTGTCATTGCAGATTCGGAGGGCCGCGGCCCTCCCCAGCGCACTGCAGCACCCTGTCAGTGAGTTGCCGAAGCGCTACGGCTCCCGAGTAGCACACCGTGGCACTCACTGCCACACCAAAATGTTGAGATTGCGATTTTTAGTGTTTTTTAACTCTAAATGAAGCCTAATGGGCCAAGATTTGACGTGAGAACAATCCTACTTCATTGAGGAGCAGCCAATCTATAAAATGGAAAGAAAGCAAGCATCAAAAGGGGAATTCAATCATTCAAGTTCTTAATTATCTTCTTTAATTCTTCTTTAAATTTTCTTATAGCTCTGCGCGGCTGATTTATTTTTAGTTGGTAGAAGAAGATTGAAACCTCAAAGGACTGTCATGCATTGTGAGATTTGAATTTGATTTTATTATTTCAATCTTAATTGAGTATTGATTATTCGTCTGCTCTTCTTTTCTTAATGATTATTCATATGATTGCTAGGCAGCCTACTAGTATATTGTATGTCTTAATCTACTGCTAAATTAGGTTTTGAACAAATTTTTCATTACTGTATTCATGAAGAAAATAAGTTTAAGGATTTTGGATTATAAATAATTAACCCTATGATGAATAACTAACTAAATTAGATATAACCGATGCGTTTATATTTATTTAACTCTATCAGTTTCTCTAGTTATTCACGCGATTAATAAGTTATATTTTATCGAGGTGTTAAAGGACTGTTTGTTAATTAGGGTTTAATTGGTACGATTGTCATTAATTTACTAGACTTAAGAAAGAACAGGGTTAAAAGCCCAATGATAGATATTTAATTATAGATTGATTATGTTGTCAATGATTAATATAATTCCTTGACAGTGGATATCAATCGAAACCAACACATTTATTATTCATTATTCTCTTTATTACTTGTATTATTGTTTACTTTTATTTATTTGAAATTATCAATCCCCCTCCTCTCAATCACATAAGGTAATACCAGTCTCTATGGGATCGACTCTTACTCCCACTACTACAGGTTAGTTGAGAGATAATGTATCGATTTGGGTGTACCTACGACAGTACGCACCAAGCAAGATACCATTTACCATCACTGAATACTACATCAACTCAAGACTAAGGCTCTTCTAATTAATATATATCTCATAAATACTTTACATTCACAAAATTTGAAAACTTTATCTCTTGCATCTTTTACACACTCCATTTGCACCCTCTTTTAGACCAAAATACGTTTAACTAAAACTACCTTAATTTATCTTGTTTCTATATAATTTAAGTATTTTATACTTTTGCCTACTAAATGTTCAGATATCTTATTTTCTTGTTCTAAAATACCGAGGCAAATGAGGGTTCCTTCCTGTTTCAACTTTTGCGTGTGAAAGTAAATAGTTGTCAATTATTGAGGAGAGTAAGGCTATATAAGAAAATAAACGCATACAAAATTTTAGTGGATTACATCGAGGAAACTTACAATACAATCAGAGAGACTGATTTAAATGGGAAACAAGAAACAAATAGTATACAACGTAATTGCTTCAGAGTTCTAGCAACCCAAAGTAAATATATATCTACATAATTATTGTCCATAAGACACTTGAAAATGCAGAAAATTTTCACATAGCCTAATATGAACCTCTCTAATGAACACACATACTTGAATTAAACTGGAACTGTCTTAGCAGACCCTGTCGGCTCATTTCCCTCAGCGCCTTCCTCTTCGTTCTCCCCACTCAACTCCTCGAGTGATTTTCCCTTTGATTCTGGCACCAGAAATGTGAACAACATTCCAAAGAAGTTGACCACACCAAGCATGATGAGAGAGTTCTTAATCCCAATACCAGAAGGGTACCCTTTCTCAGGCTTGTCCTTATTCTGTGAAGCATATAAGAACCCAAAAGCACCCACAATGGCTCCTGCTTTCCCTGCAGCAGCTGAGATTCCATGACAAGTTGACCTTAGCCTTGCTGGGAATATTTCTGCTGGAACGACAAATGTGGTAGCATTTGGACCAAAATTGGAGAAGAAGAAGGTGAGAGAGTACATCACAACAAACCCTAATCGGTTGTCTTTCTTGGTCCAGTGATCATAAGGTATAGCCAAAGCAAACATGAACACAGTCATGAAGAAGAAACCCATGAGTTGGATTGCAAAACGGCCCATGTAATCAATCAAAGCCACTGTGAACCAGTACCCTGGCACTGTACTGCACAGTGCTATAAGTGTTTGTGCCCTTGCAATCCTATAAACCTCATGGATTGCACTCATTTCTTTTGCTGGAGGGATCCATCCAATGGCAGTAAAAATGTCCTTCTGGAAAAGGTTCTGGCTATAGAATGCAATGTCCAACAAGAACCAAGTAGTGGTGGTTCCCACCAAATGCAGTCCATGGCGTTTGGCAAATTCCTTGCTGAACAAACCATATTTATGGCTCTCAGTCTCAGTCAGTTTCTGCACCTTCTCCTCTTCAGATTCAAGCTCAACATTCAGCACCTTTGACATGTCTTTCGCGGCCTGTTTCGCGTTTTTGGCAACCAGTGCTGTATAACGAGCTGTTTCTGGCATTTTCATGCGCCAATAGTAGGTAAGCATGGCTGGGATTGCACCAAACATCAAAATGATACGCCAAACATAGTCAAATGCAGGTAGAACCATGGAAGCTGCTGCATTTTCTTCATAAGTAGGAACCTTGTATTTGTGGTCATAAATTGATGAGACAGTCAAAGCAACGATCCCACCAGCCAAGATGCCAAATCCTTGCATAGCGAACACTGCAGCTATGAAAGCCCCACGAGTCTTTTTGTTGGCATATTCAGACATGATTGTAGCTGAGAGGGGGTAGTCACCACCTATCCCAAAACCTAGCCAGAACCTGAAGAAACAAAGGGTGACCATGACACCATTTGGGCTAGAGCCGAAGGAGAGCCCAGAGGCAATGGAGCAGACAACCATGAGCATCAGAGTCAAGCCATAGACTTTCTTTCTTCCCAGTTTGTCACCAAGCCAACCGAAGAATAACTGGCCTGCTAACGTGCCACACAGGGCGACGCCAGTCACAGCAGATTGCACTCTAGGAGGGAGAACCCCAGGATTCGGTGCTCCTTTCTCTGTGTAATATATGCGTCCCAGCAACTTAGTGACGAGGGAGATGCAGAAAAGATCATAGGCATCGGTGAAGAAACCCATCCCTGCAATCACAATTGCTGTGAAGTGGTACCATTGTGTCTTGGCCACATCGAGTGCGTTTAGCACTCCCAGTTGTCCAGCCATCACAGAATCTGGTTCCTGCTATGCCCCCCACCAGAGATTGAAAGTTTCCTGCTCGGGTACAAGAAATAAGTCTGATTATCTTGCCTTTTTCATCTTGAAAGGTAAGGTTATACCGTCTCTAATTTTAATTTATACAAAATCTTTTTCTTTAATCACATAATTATTAATAAAACTTAAACTTTATGGATTTTTTTTTTCTAAAAACTAATAATCAGTTATAAATGTTTTAATTCAATCTAATAAAAATGATCAAAAAGTTAAAATTATATTTATAAAAAATTAAAATAGGGGAAGTTAATTTAGTTTTTCTATTGTAGGTTTCATAAACTTTAAAAAAGTTCTTCTATCAATTTAAAATAGATGGAGTATGAGTATAATTTTTCTACACCTCAAAAGAGGTTTATTCAAGTTATAAAGAATCAACTCATCTGAAAGTTTTAAATTGTCACAAAAAATATTTTTAAATTTGTTTCTGGTTAATTAATATATATAACAATAGAGCTATACAACAACAACTAACCCTTTGTTTCATTATGTGAAGTCAGCTATGTGGATGAGGGTTGTGTTAGGTTACGTAAAATTTTGTCGTATCTATATAAATATAGATCAACGAAACGATAGTGTAACAATAGAGTTATAATCAAAGAATTTATTTTTCCTTTTCCACTCATGTTGGTGTATTTTGTGACACAGGTTCATGGTGGAATAACATTTTCTACTAAATAAAATTAGGATTAACAATCTCATACCCTAGAAAAATTATATTCATAGTCAATGGAAGTTACATGGCTAAATTACGTTTTGAACACCATTTCTAATAGGTAAAGATGGAAACTAACATTGGTTGAATGACATACTTTACCATTGGGGTATAAAATTACAGACCAAATCACATAGGGTAAATTGTAATTTACCCTCATCCCATTGACGGCTATCAGTGCTCCAAAGTTGAAACGAGTTGACTCTCTAACCATCAAACACTACGGAATACCAGTTTCATGACAGTTTAACATGAAGTTTATGCTAAAGGACCACCATAATATGAAGTTACAAGTGTTTGAAAAATTACTAAAATTTATTTTAATTCTCCATAGATTGACCAATATTTCTCAAGTTCTTAAAAGATCATTTTGGTCCCCAACTCCCGTCCGATAGCGAATTGTTAATTTTATTAACAAATTTAACTATGACACATGTAAGATACGTGTCATGTCACTAAATTTGTTAATGAAGTTGGTAGTTGATTAACGGAGGGCTAGATGCAATAGATTCTTAAGATTGAAAAACCAAAGTCAGAAAACGAAAATCTCTTATTAACGAACTTGCAAATTGATCAATATGGTAGTTATCATAATACAAATTTCGTCATTCAATAATTTGGTAACATGATTTATTTTCCTTCTCTAAGTATATGACTCCACCAACCAAAAAAAAAGAACCAAAAAAAGAAAAAGAAAAGAAGGCGATAAAAAGAGAAGACAAACTGCAGAAGGGGAGCGTGATGACTACACCCTACTGGGCCATGCATGTTTAGCCGGCCACGAATATTAGTAGCTTGAGAACAAATCATGTGTGGAAAATCAATTTTGTAAGGAGCAAAAATACGTAGCTATTAAGTTACGTACTGAGAACTGACTCATCGGCTTAAATTATAGAAATGAATAATAAGGCCAGCAGTTTTGTGCCTGAAAACTTAACTGATAAATGAATAAAGTGTCAGGATCAATCAAAGATGGAGCTGTTAATAAAGGTGTAACTTTATTATTATTATTATTATTTTATAGTTTTTCAAAGTCGTATTAGGCAAGAGGGGTATACCCATTATTGGCGCCGGGGACAGAGATGTTAGCTCAAGAATCCTAAAGAAGACACTAACCCAATAAAGCGATCAGAAAGTGAAGTAAGGAGTTTTCTGGGTTATGGTAATCCTTCATGAAAAACACCACAATGATGAAAACAGTTTAGTGAAACTATGAAGGAAACACAAGGATATACTAAAACAGGAGTGGTTAAACCTAAGAGACTTCTCCTTTTTTTCTTTTTTCTTTTTTTCATTTTCTTGGGTAAGTATCACACAAATTTGATTCCCAGGCAAAGGGACCAGACGGATAAAACTGTTACGGACTGTGAATGATGACCAAAATCATGCAATTGCATATTTTGTGGGTGAAAATGCTCCAAAATTTAGAAGGAGAAAGTTTCTTTATGCTGAGTATAAACAAAGAAAAGTGGGCCTTCCATTAATAAAGCTCTTCCAATATAAAAAAGGAACTCTCTTTCAGCTCCATGCATGACCAGAAAGTGCAACAGGACTTCCCAAAAAGGAAAAAGCCCTCAGTACTTACACACACTTCACTCACAAATAGAGAGATGGAAGAGAAAACTGACCTGCTTTTGACAAATTCGTACTATACTGGGCTGAAAGAGGAGAAAAGTAGTGGTTGTGTTGAGAATGGAAAGGTGCAGCTATATAAACTATAGAGGAGTCCCTGCCCATCCCACGAAAACCTCCAAAGTCCAGCATCAACTCTGGCATCTTTGGCATATGCCCATTCTTAGACTTCATCCTCAATGGTCAACCGTCAACGCTTTCACAAATTAACAGCTAATTGCCTGCTTTCAAGTTTCATCTGTTTCGGAATTTTTTTTTTCTTGTCCATGAACTAAGAGGCTCATTGCCGTCTTTGGTATTTCCCCATAATTTAATGTCAATACAGATTTTCTATGATATATAATGCCAGACCATCAAATGGGAAGCGGATCTACTCTTATCTGTGAGAATTTAACATTGCCATCACCGTTATTGGCAAGAAATAGAACAGCTTTCAACTGACTAAGAGATTTTTGTTATTTCTTAACTTGCCATTTGGCAAGGTGTCTTTTCTGTTGGCCTAATCTGCATGTCCCTCTACCATTTCGCCTTTCTAATATAGTCATACAGGAAGAAATATCGGACGAAATTTCTCACGATTGAGATGGCATGTTAAAAGCAAATAAGGTTGATAGGCCACGCTTATAAATTAGTCCACTTAATTAAAAAAAAATATTTGAGTCATTATAATTTTGAAACATGGTAATTTAGTCTGTGTTATTATACCTATTGATTTTATTTACATTTCAGGCAACAATAAAAAGCAGCTGTTGATTAAAGGAATTTTCAAATCACAAATTGAAACTAGTTAAAAAGTTCATTTTTTAAAAGCTACAATCCACATGTAAAGCTTAAAAAATCTTGCGTGGAATGTCTTGTTTGTCATAAGCTGAGGGTTAAACTATAAGGATTAATGAAATAATTAAATATTTAGAAAGAAAACTCGTAATATTCAAAGTAGAATGGCAACAAGAATTATTTTATAATTTTTTTAAATATATCAGTTGATAGTGTAACATCCCATAATTTTTATTTTTAAATAATAATGTTTTGTTATAAACAAATATATTTTTATTTGTTTAAAAATAATTATTTTCTGCTAAAAGTAAATATATTTTTAATGAAAATAACTATTGTTTCGCTTGAAATAATTATATTAGTCTTTAATGAATTTTTTTTGTATTTTTAGAAATATTTTTTCTTTTAATATGTATAAAGATATTTATTTTATGATTTGTTTTATTAAGAATTTTATCAAGCAAATTTATTATTTAAGAGTTTAATTAAAGGTTTACGATAATGTAATTTTTTAGAAATTTTTTGGATATTTTAGGATGAAAAATGAAATTTATATGAATTTATATAAAAGAAAATCATATTATTCAATTATTAAATTATTATTATTATTATTTAAAAAAAATAAACATAAATAAAAAGGTAAGGGGGGAGATACACAACCGGAGACGAAAATTTTATGAGAATATGAATAGTAGTGAATAGTGAGTGAATAGTAACCTTCAACTTTTTCTCTAGATCTGTAGTGCCTATTAGTTTCCAATCTCAAAACTGAAGGTATTACTAAATTCAGGACGAAGAATATTACAGTTTTGACCGATCAATTTTTCAAATTAGTCGTTGAATCGATGTAGATCTGAAGTAGAAAATCTCATAAAAAGGTTAATTCTGAAAATTTTATGGCTCAGAAGGTTAGAGAGAAACTCCCAAAATACTCTAAAACTCAATTCATTCAATGGTGCAAATATATGATAAGATTGGCCCTATTATACTAATCCTAGAGGCTAAATTACAATTGATAACAACTAGAAGAAAACTAGAATGCAATGTAAACACAAGTTGTAAAAATGAAAAATAGTCAAAAATGGAGGCAAATGGTGGCTAGGTTGGTGGCAAATGGTGGTTAGGTGATATAAGTAAAGAATGGAGAAAAATGGTGGCTAGGTTGGTGGAACATGGTGGCTAGAATATTAGTCCATATCATCCTCCCCGGGTTGGACAGAACTCGCCCTCGAGTTAAGTTCTGTTTCATCGTCCAAGTATGGTGAAAGATCAACGACGTTAAAGGTTGCAGAGATGCCATAGGTTTCTGGCAGTTCTATCTTATAAGCATTGTCGTTGATTTTCTGTGCAACTCTAAAGGGGCCATCAGCTCTAGGGGATAACTTGGCATTTGATTGATTTGGAAATCGTTCCTTCCGTAAATGTATCCAGACCAAATCTCCCACTTTAAAAATTTGTTGTTTCCGGTGTTTGTCACGCTGAGCTTTATATCTTAAATTCTGTTTCTTAATCCTTTCTTGGACCAATTCATGTAGCCTCTTTATTTCTTTCGCTCTGCGTTCTGCATCTGCACTATACTGTTGTTTATTAGACGAAGGGGTTAAGTCTAATGGACTATGCGGACGAATGCCATATACCACCTCAAATGGGCATTTTCCAGTAGATTGATTAGTTGAATTGTTGTAAGCAAATTCAACCTGTGCAAGGACAAGATCCCACTGCTTTATATTTTTACCGACAAAGCTCCGAAGTAGGTTTCCTAAAAGCCTGTTAATTGCTTCAGTTTGTCCATCTGTCTGAGGATGATTGGCACTACTGAATTGAAGCTTAGTACCCATCTTCTTCCACATGGTTCTCCAAAAGTGACTTAAGAACTTGACATCTCGATCAGAAGTGATGGTTTTTGGAATTCCATGAAGACAAACAATTTCCTTGAAATACAAGTCTGCAACTTGAACATCATCATTGGTCTTTTGGCATGGAATAAAGTGGGCCATTTTTGAAAACCTATCTACCACTACCATTATGGAATCCTTCTAACGTTGAGTCCGAGGTAGTCCAAGGACGAAGTCCATGCTAATGTCTTCCCAAGGTGCTTCTGGAATAGGAAGTGGCATATATAACCCTGTGTTTTGGCTTTTGGTCTTTGCCAAGTGGCAGATTCTGCATCTTTGAATATGTCTGTTAACATCTCTTTCAAGTCTTGGCCAATAAAAATTCTCTTTCACTAGAGCCACGGTTTTATCTCGTCCAAAATGACATGCTAATCCTCCATTATGGGCTTCCCAAATAATGGCTTCCCAAAGTGAGCATTGAGGAATGCATAAAGCCTTTCCTTTGAACAAAAATCCCTCATGCCTATAGTAGTCTTGGAAGGATTGTGATTCAGTAGCATTCCAAAACTTTTGGAAATCAGGATCATTTTGATATAACTCCTTGATAGTTTCAAAACCAATTACTTTCATCTGTAGAGTAGAAAGTAGAGTATGACGCCTGCTAAGGGCATTAGCAACAACATTTTGAACTCCCGCCTTGTGCTTGAGTAAGAATGGATAAGGCTGTAGAAACTCACTCCAAGCAGCATGTCTACGGTTGATCTTTTGTTGAGAATTTAAGTGCTTAAGGGCTTCATGATCAGAATAGAGAATAAATTCTTTATTCAACAAGTAATGACTCCAATGTTGTAGGGCACAAACAATGGTATAGAACTCCTTGTCATAAGTAGTGTACTTAAGTTTACCATTGTTGAGCTTTTCACTGAAAAAGGCTATAGGATGGCTTTCTTGACTTAAAACGGCACCAATTCTAGTGTTGGAAGCGTCACAGCTGACTTCAAACACTTGGTCAAAGTTTAGAAGGGCTAGCACTGGTGCTTCAGTCAAATGTTTCTTCAGCTCTTCAAAGCTTTTTTGTGCTTGCTCTGTCCATTGGAACTTATCTCCTTTTATGCAATTTGTAAGTGGCGTAGCAATGGAGCTAAAATTTTTGATGAACCTTCTATAAAATAAAGCTAATCCATGGAAACTCCTCACATCATGGATAGACTTTGGGATAGGCCAACTGTTGATGGCTTCGACCTTACTTGGGTCAACTCGAATACCTTTAGCAGTGATGATATAACCCAAAAAAGTAACTTCACTGGTTAAGAAAGAACATTTCTTCAGATTGGCATAGAGTTTTTGTTCACGAAGAGTCTGTAGCACTTGTTAAAGGTGCTTTAAGTGTTCTTCTTGGCCTTTGCTGTAGATCAAAATATCATCAAAGTAGACGACTACAAATTTACTAATGAATGGTCGAAGTACCTGATTCATCAGGCGCATGAATGTGCTAGGAGCATTGGATAACCCAAAAGGCATCACAGTCCACTCATATAGGCCATCTCTAGTTTTAAAAGCAGTCTTCCATTCATCTCCTAGCCTAAGTCTAATATGATGATATCCGCTACGAAGATCAATTTTAGAAAAGATGGTGTTACCATGTAGCTGATCGAGCATATCATCAAGTCTTGGTATTGGAAACCGATACTTGATAGTAATCTTGTTGACTGCTCGACTATCAACACACATTCTCTAACTTCCATCCTTCTTTGGTACTAAAATTGCAGGAACAGCACATGGGCTAACACTTTCCTGTATCAACCCTTTTTTCAATAATTCTTCAACTTGTCTTCGGATTTTAGCATGCTCTTGTGGACTCATTCTGTAAGTTGGTCTATTGGGAATGACAGCTCCAGGAATAAAGTCAATAGCGTGCTGGATGTCTCGCATTGGTGGTAATCCTTGTGGTATTTCTTCTGGTACAATATCTGAAAATTTAGTGAGTAGTTGTTCAATTTCTACTGGAAGAATAGTTTCTTCATTTGATACAAATAATAGAACAAAGCTCATGGCTTGGGCTTCCTCTGCTGTCACCTTGAATTGTTCCTCTGTAATTAAAGACACCAAGGGCCTCGATTCCTTTTTGTCTTCTTTAAGTTCTCTTGGTAGTAAGGGGGTTAATTTGACTTTTACTCCCTCTTTGACAAAGGAATAGGTGTTGGCATAACCGTCATAGAAGGCACGACGATTATATTTCCAAGGTCTTCCAAGGAGAAGGTGACATGCATCCATAGGAATAACATCACACCATACCTTATCTTGGTACTTTTGACCAATGGAAAAGGTCACAAGGCAGCGTTTAGTAACTCTCACTTCGCTTCCTTTGTTAAGCCACTGCAATTTATATGGATGTGGATGATTTTGTGTTGGCAGATTTAATTTCTCCACCATGTAGTTTGATACCACATTTTCACAGCTTCCACTGTCAATGATAACATCACAAACTTTTCCTTGTGCAGTGCATCTAGTATGAAAAATATTATGCCTCAGCCATGGTTCTTCTTTAGCTATTGTTGTATGTAGGCTTCGCCTGACTACGAGCGATTCTCTATGGTCTGCAGGAACATGTTCTTCATCATACACAGGGTCGATCTCTTCTTCTCCATCTGGTTCTTCTTGGACTGCTTCCTCTTCAGACACTTCATAAGCTTCTTCTTTAATGATGGTTATGGTTCTTCGAGTTGGGCAATTTGAGGCTATATGGCCAAAACCTTGACACTTGAAGCATTTGGGTGCCCTAGGTTGTTTTTCTTTAACAGTCTTAGAAGGAGGTTTGCTTGAAGTTTCGGGTTGATCTGTTGGTGTTTTACGGGTAAATGAAGAATTTTCGGTAGGGGAAAAAGTTCTATAAGAAGACTTTTTTGGTAATTGCTTCTCCACTCGGATGGCTAGACGGATAACATCGTCTAAGGACTAGTATTGTTGGAGCTGAACTGGATAGGCAATATCAGTGTTTAATCCTCCAAGGTAACGAGCTATTGTCTGCTCTTCCTTTTCATGGATGTCACACTTCATCATCAACTTCTCAAATTCTCGAGTGTATTCTTCCACAAACAAGTTCTTCTGGCGAAGATTCTGCAGTTGAATAAAATTGTCTTGATAATAATGAGAAGGCAAGAACTTACGTGTTAGTTCTCGATGCATTTTCTCCCATGTTTTGATCTTGCTTTTCCTTTCACGTTCACGCTTCTTTTTAAGGTTCTCCCACCATATGGAAGCATGCTTCTTTAACTTCACATCAATGATTCTAACCTTCTTTTCTTCTGATATTTCTTGGTACTCGAATACGCACTCAATAGTTTGAAGCCAATCAACGAACTCATCTGGTTGGAGTTTCCCTTCAAAATTTGGAATCTCAACCTTGATGTGGTCATTTCTAAATGATTCTCTTTGTGGGCGACGACTCTTAAATGATGATGAATCACTACTTGAGTCATCATGATCTGATGATACTTGTCGAGCTTCCAACAAGGCTTGTTGTGCATTTACAGTTTCTTGTAACTATTGGATTTGTCTCCTCAATTCTTCCATTTCAATTTCATGCAAATGTTGTCTTCTTGGAGGCATTTTGTAATAAGAAAAATGTTAAAGTACCCGATAACTAGAGAGTAACTGTAGTTTGTAAACAGCGCACCAGGTAAGTTCCCAGGAAAGAGAAATGGGTCACTAATTGACACACTTAAGTACCAAGTCTTTCCTAGCCAGAGCTTTCCTTAGACATGCACTTTTCACAAATCACAATTTTTTCCAGTAACAAGAATAACTCTTTTCTGATGTGGAAGATCAGATAATACTTCAACCACAGAGCATACTAAGAAATTTCTAATGAAATTGGCACTTTCAAAATTTTTTGGAATTTTTTTTTGGAATTTTTATGAGTACTAGGGTAAAATTGTAATATTCAAAAGTTTAGGGGAACAAACGCAATTTCAGAACTTTTAGAGACTGGTCTGCTGACGTGGCGTTATGACATGTGGCAATACGTGATTGGATCACGTGGCTTGAAATGGCAGCTGACTAGTTGCTTGATGATGTGGCTCCTCGTACACGTGGCACAACAGGAGTGGTTGAGGATGACACGTGTCGCTGACGTAATCGTCTTCAACCTCTGGATTTTCGGCTGCGGCAGATGTTGTTTCGGCAAACTTCCGGCAATCTCCGACGACGGTAGACGGTGGTCTGATGAACTTTCTGGCAAAACTTTTTCGGCGGCGGTGAAAAACTCCAATCCAAGGTTTTTCGACCTCCCAAGTTCAATGGCGGCATTAGTTTTGTGCAAAATGACACTAAATGTGGTTTTCAAGGGGTGATTGTGGCTCCTCCACAAGAACACCAATGGAAAACTCAAAATTTTAGTCACTTCCCTCACCTAAACTCAACACCGAATTAAGAAACAAGCTCTGATACCAAAATGGCTCAGAAGCCTAGAGAGAAATTCTCAAAATACTTTAAAACTCAATTCACTCAATGGTGCAAATATATGATGAGATTGGCCCTATTTATACTAATCCTAGAGGCCAAATTACAATTGATAACAACTAGAAAAAAACTAGAATGCAATGTAAACACAAGTTGTAAAAATGAAAAATACTCAAAAATGGAGGCAAATGGTGGCTAGGTTGGTGGCAAATGGTGGCTAGGTGATATAAGTCAAGAATGGAGGAAACTGGTGGCTAGGTTGGTGGAACATGGTGGCTAGAATATTAGTCCATATCATTTTACTTAGAGACCTCCAATTGAAACTCTGATGCCGTAGATAGATTCAAGAGCTAGATAAACCTTAGGATAGGTATATTTCGGCCATCAAACAACCTTTTTGTTCGTCGTGAATAGTGTTTTTCGGCGGGTGAATAGTATTTTCCAGCGATGAATAGTGACCAGTTCTTGAAGTTGCTATCTTGATTGTTTGGACCCTCCGGATACGTTTTTGAGGTCAATTTGATCAAATAGAGATTGGAAAAGTATATTTTTAGGGCTGTTCAATCAGTAGCCCTACCTTGTGAGTAGATGATTCCTCCTATGGCTTGCCCTATACTCTTCTTGATATTTGAGCATGTATATGATTATGTTTATGAGATATTTACACTTTCATATGTTTCTGAAATGCATTAAAATGATCTGAACTGTTTATAATTTGAAATATAATTCAAGAAGAGTATAGTATTTGAAAATGGATTTCTAAACTCATGATGTATCTGATTTCACTTGTATTTATCATTATTTGATAAAGTGAATATTATGTGCACGATGCATTGATTTGTAAAGCTATATACTTGTGAAAATGATGCATGTCATATTATAAATGAGATTGAATGACAAGCGTAAAGCTCATGGCGAATAACTTGATAATTTTACATGTATTTATATGTATTGATGAATATCGGCTAGTTGTATAGCTTGTGACGTATCGAATAGGGGACGCCCTATTAGCTTGAGTGAGCCGAAGGACGGCTGCTCCAGCTGGGTGACAGTAGTAATATGGGAAGGCAGGAGGGTGATGTACTCACATTCCCTAATCACTTATTGTGACTAAGGTCGAGGTCACTATGCGTATAGAAAATGAGTTATATTTTCATTGCATTGATCAGATCGCCGAGTGAGGCAGGTCATTTTAAAAGTGATGATTTTATCTTTAAATCTTAATATTTTACTATAACTTATATAGCTGAGCATAACAACATTTGTTTAATGATCATACCATGGTGCATATGGTTTTGGATATCTGAACATCCTTTGATTTAAGAATATTTGAAATACGGGTCCCATATGAATGTACTTCTGAATTGTATTTTCTATGTGACACATTTTAAAATATAAGTACATCCATATGCTGACCTAAGAGGTCATAGGAGGAATTATTTACTCACTGAGTTGTCAAACTCACTACACGATATTTTCACATTTTTCATATAAGAATATTAGAGTCTGATTTGGCAGATAGGTGATATATTCTCTGGGAGAGTCTACGTTGCTTCCAAGACTCACGGTCTTTGAATTATACTGTGTTTGTATTCTAGAGTGCTCTGAACGCTACAGGCAGAATCTTCGTTTCTGCTGTACTTTGATGTTTATAGACTTGGTCTGTATATTGTGTATACATGAGAGATCCTATATGTATCTATTCCCATGATAAAGAATTGAATTATGTATCTTTATGAAAAATATCTGATTGCGAAAAATAAATAAATAAATAAATAAGTTTATTTTACGTAACATAAATTGGGGGCGTTACAAGTTGGTATAAGAGCATTAGGTTTCCCTGTGGCTAACAGAGCAAATAATTCTGTAGTAGAACTTTGAGTATGGGTATGTAACTGCAGACATATTTATATTCACGGTGTTGTTGTGGAATTCTATAGGGTGTCATCCTTTTCTTCCTTCTAACTCTTTTCCTTAGATATGTGAGATTTAAACATCTATGCGTATGTCCTAGATGGTACATTTTGTGTGTGGACTATTAGTTCAGCTTTTGAACTTGTTTTGACGAAAAGTGATAAAGAGAACCCTCTTGGGAAAGTAGTTGAAAATAAAAAAATTCTATCCAAACACAAAGGGAATGGCTTGTTTGGATGTCAAGAAGGTTTGAATTGGTTGTTTGATTTGCTTATGTGAAACAATATGACGAATGGCTAATATAATATTGATAGTGGGTTATGATGTGATCGAGATTGTTAACTCCAAGATAATAGTTTGTAATAAAGTGAGTGTTTTGAAAATAGATTTAAATCTTTTTTTGGATGGATGAGTTGGAACCTATGTATATAAATGAATTTGGTAAATTGTGGGTTGGATTGAATTTGAGAGTAGAGAATTTATGAAGATAATATTTTCAATGATATATTTTGTTGATATAAAAAATTCGAAGACAATTTGATTTTCATTAATACTATGTATAAGTAGTATGATAAAGGAAGGTTTATCCATGGAAATTTAAAATTTAAGGTATGCAAAATGGGTAATTCATGTGAAGGGCTCTTGGATAAACCTAAGTTTTAAATGATCGATTATTAAGACAATGCATGAGAATGTTAAAGAACAAAGTCAAAATGGGTTGATCTCGTTTAAGTGTCTTGAAATGCATTTTAGCTAATACAGTTGAATAAGGTGACAGTGTAGAATAAAAACCCATTACCTCGTATAGATGACATGTTTGACCAATTACAAGGTACACAATATTTGTTTTCAAAAAATTGATTTGAGATATAAGTAATATTGATTGAGGATAAGAGAAGAGGATGTACGAAAATTTTCTTTTATGACTCATTATGAGTTCTTGGTGATGTCAATGAGTTTGACAAATATCCTAACTACATTTATAGATTTAATGAATAGTAATTAGGTTATCCCTAGATCAACTTATTACTATATTTATTGATGATATACTAGAATATTTCAAAAGTTCAGAGGATCATAAGCAACATTCAAAGATAATTTTACCAAATCTAAGGGAGTATGGTTAGTAAAAACAGTATCCAAGTAGACTCTAAGAAAGTAAAAGTGGTACAATAATAGCTACGTTTTACTACATCTAAAGATGAAGATTCAAATCCAATTTGCGTTTTTTGCGGTTGTCTGCCATCCATTCTATTTGAGCCATAGTTGGATCAGGTACATAAACATATGCTTGTAAATCATCAATCAACTCCTCCTCAGCATTTGAAGCCGAGATGAGAATTCGTCGTGCTGAGTGTGTGATGAACTTTTGTTCTACAGCATGATCAAGAAAAGACAACAGACCATCAAAGAAGTGGTTAACATTTAACAAACCTATCGGTTTGTGATGCATATTTAGTTGTGCCCAAGAGACTATTTGGAAAATTTCTTCTAAAGTACCAAAACCCCCTGGTAAGGCAATGAAGGCATCAGAATTGTTCATCATTCTAGCCATGCGCTCATGCATGGAAGCTACCCTAAACTCTTCCCCAATTGTCTTTCCTACGATGTTAGATGCAGCTAGAGCTGTAGGAATAATACCTAGAATTTGGTATCCTCCTACATGTACAGCTATAAACACACACCCCATTAACCCACGGTTACCTCCACTATAGACTAAATGAATTTTTCTCATAGCCAGTGCCATACCCAGGTTTTGTGTTGCTTCCACATACCCTCTATCTTTTCTGGGACAGGAACCACAAAAGACACAAATATTTCGAAATTGACGGAATGCAATTCCTTCCATAGCTGCACACAACCTAACTTTGAGTATGAGAAGATAAAGATACTAATGTGTGTATTTATAGAACTCAGAGAATGGCATACTTATGGTAGCTATGTGAATAGGCCGGGAATAATTAGAACAATATGTGAGTGATTGGTGGATATTAGCTAAATTGAAGGTAAAATTTTCAAAAATGACGGCAAGCATGTATAAGTACAGTAGTTGTGATAGTCGCTCATATTAGGCATATAAAGAGAATAAGGTTAAGATATCACCAGAAATTTATTTATTTTTCTTGTTGTCCTTGATGAAGCATTGTTGTCTTGATTCTTGTAGGAAAGTTGTAAGTGATAGGCGTAATTGTAAAAAATATATATAGTTAAAATGCAAACAAGTTAGTTGTTGAAGAGGGACAATCAAATGATTTATTTTGTTTTTCCAATGTTCTTGCCAGTCGACTATCGGTATTATTGAGTCGACTAACTATTTTGAGAAATTTTAATTTGGACTGATTATTTTATAGTTGATTGATTACATCTATTTTGAAGCAATCAACTGCATCCTACTAGTTAACTACATATTATTTGATTTTCACATACTTTTATAAACTCAGAAATGTTTTTTTTTGTCATGTGATATTTTTCCACCGAATACCAATAGATTTAAAGTAGATTTTGGCACGTATATTCAAACCTTGCGGCCACCGATTTTTTCCAATATAAGAGCTAGATTTTTGTTTACAGATTTTCAAGAATTACGACTACCGATTTTAATCTTATTTCAATGCTTTGTCCAAATTTCTAACTTCCTATTTTGGCACCATGCTCTATTAAGTATTTCACATTTTCTGCTGCATTGTCCTACATTAATATTTGGTATTAAATGTACGATTCTTTTTCCATATTATAAGGAAGATTAATTTCTTTTCTTTGAAACTCAATTATTATGGTGTCCAATTGGTTAGTAGGTTAAAGTAATAGAGATTTTGAAAGGAGTGGATGGATGATGACCTTATGGTGTTTTGACGAATGTAATCAAGAGAATTAGTAGTGTTGAAGTTCTTTTGGAATAAAATATGGAAAGTAGGATTTAAATTAATTTTTGAACTCTTAATTTGAAAATATAGAGAATACTATGAGAATCCTGTCCAGAAATAATGTAAGTGATTAAGATATTTGTCTTAAAGGTTTATATTATGCTAAATTAAATTTAGTATGTAGGATGTGAATTATGTTACAATTGAAAATTCATGTATGAGTAATGGTTAGGAAAAATCTTCTTGAAATGATTGGGTGAATTAAATGGGATTGACATAAGTTAGAATGAGGTGCTTTTGGATATGATAGAGAAAGGCTTGAAATTTTTGATAATGAATTTATTGGTGTTAATAAAAGGGTATAGAACTACTGTGACAAGGTAAGTTAGAATTGTTAGACATGTGCCAACGGTACATAAATGTTAAAAATGATTTGTGGATTTATTATTGATTAATGGATTTTAGGATAAAAATAGATGATAGATTAAGATGATGATATTCATGGGATGATGTTGACATGTGAGAATCAAATATGACTTGATAGAAGTCTGAAATAAGAAAAGATAATTACCTAAATATGGATGTGAATATGTTCTTTTATGAGTGTGTTTTCTAATATCGATCAATAGATATATCCATGCGAGCTTGAGGATATAAAGTGAAATTGATTAGAAAAATGATAATTCAATACAGGCCAAAAGTCTAAAGGAATCATGCATGTTGAGCACTAAAAATTATTAGTTGGTGACCACATATTTTTGAAGGAATCACCAATGACAGAGGTAATGAAATTTGGAAAGAAGTGCATATTAGATTCTTCTTATGTTACCTAATTTCAAAGAAATTCAATTGGACAAAAAATTGACTTAACTATGAGTACAATTGATGTTTATTGTTAATCGACAAGTGAAGAACTTATGGATGAAAGAAATCCCTATGGATAAGTTATATGGCAAAATCACTCAAATGAAGAGACCTTAAAAAGTAAAGATGTTATACAGAAAAGATATCCCCAATTATTTGAGTAATAAGGTTGGTAACTCCAAATTATGTCTTGATTTTATTCCCTACATGTGCTAGGATGGGCTGAAATTCGGGGACCGAATTTCTTAAGAGTGGAAGAATGTAACATCCCATAATTTTATTTTTAAATAATAATTTTTTGTTATAAACAAATATATTTTTATTTGTTTAAAAATGATTATGTTCTGCTAAAAGTAAATATATTTTTAATGAAAATAACTATTGTTTTGCTTGAAATAATTATATTGGTCTTTAATGAATTTTTGTTGTATTTCTAGAAATATTCTTTCTTTTAATATGTATAAAGATATTTATTTTATAATTTTTTTTGTTAATAATTTTATCAAGAAAAGTCATTATTTAAGAGTTTAATTAAAGGTTTACGAGAATGTAATTTTTTTAGAAATTTTTGGGATATTTTAGGATGAAAAACGGAATTTATATGAATTTATATAAAAGAAAATCATATTATTCAATTATTAAATAATAATTATTATTATTTAAAAAAAATAAACATAAATAAAAAGGGAAGGGGGGAGATACACAACCGGAGATGAAAATTTTATGAGAATATGAATAGTTAGTGAATAGTGAGTGAATAGTAACTTTCAACTTTTTCTCTAGATCTGGAGTGCCTATTGGATTCCAATCTCAAAACTGAAGGTGTTATTGGATTCAGGACGAAGAATACTACAGTTTTGACCGATCAATTTTTCAAATTAGCCGTTGAATCGCCGTAGATCTGAAGTAGAAAATCTCAGAAAAAGGTAAATCCTGACACTTTTATTTAGAGACCTCCAATTGAAATTTTGACGCCATAGATAGATTCAAGAGCTAGATAAACCTTAGGATATGTATATTTTCGGCCATCAAACAACCTTTTTGTTCGTCGTGAATAGTATTTTTTGGCGGGTGAATAATGTTTTCCGGCGATGAATAATGATAAATTCCCGAAGTTGCTATCTTGATTGTTTGGACCCTCCGGATACGTTTTTGAGGTCAATTTGATCAAATAGAGATTGAAAAAGTAAATTTTTAGTGCTGTCTAATCAGGAGCCCTACCTTGTGAGTAGATGATTCTTCCTATGGCTTACCCTATACTCTTCTTGATATTTGAGCATGTATATGATTATGTTTATGAGATATTTACACTTTGATATGTTTCTGAAATGCATTAAAATGATCTGAACTGTTTATAATTTGAAACATGATTCAAGAAGAGTATAGTATTTGAAAATGGATTTCTGAACTCATGATGTATTTGATTTCACTTGTATTTATCATTATTTGATAAAGTGAATATTATGTGAACGATGCATTGATTTGTAAAGCTATATACTTGTGAAAATGATGTATGTCATATTATAAATGAGATTGAATGACAAGCGTAAAGCTCATAGCGAGTAGCTTGATAATTTTACATGTATTTATATGTATTGATGAATATCGGCTGGTTGTATGGCTTGTGACGGTATCGAATAGGGGACGCCCTATTAGCCTGAGTGAGCCGAGGAAGGGCCGCTCCAACCGGGTGACAGTGGTAATGTGGGGAGGCAGGAGGGTGATGTATTCACATTCCCTGATCACTTATTGTGACTAGGGTTGAGGTCACTATGCCTATAGCAAATGAGTTATATTTTCATTGCATTGACCAGATCGCCGAGTAAGGCAAGTCATTTTAAAAGTGATGATTTTATCTCTAAATCTTAATATTTTACTATAGCTTATACAGCTGAGCATAACAATATTTGTTTAATGATCATACCATAGTGCATATGGTTTTGGATATCTTAACATCCTTTGATTTAAGAATATTTGAAATACGGGTCCCATATGAATATACTTCTGAACTGTATTTTCTATGTAATACATTTTTAAATATAAGTACATTTATATGCTGACCTAAGAGGTCATAGGAGGAATTATTTACTCACTGAGTTGTCAAACTCACTACACGATATTTTCACATTTTTCAGATAAGAATATTAGAGTGTGATTCAGCAGATAGGTGATATATTCTCTGGGTGAGTCTACGTTACTTCGAAGATTCACGGTCTTTGAATTTTGCTGTGTTTGTATTCTAGAGTGCTCTGAACGCTACAGGCAGAATCTTCGTTTCTGCTGTACTTTGATGTTTATAGACTCGGTCTGTATATTGTGTATACATGAGAGATCCTATATATATCTATTTCCATGATAAAGAATTGAATTATGTATTTTTATGAAAAATATCTGATTGTGAAAATTAAATAAATAAAAAAAAGTTTATTTTACGTAACATAAATTGGGGGCATTACGGATAGAATTTTAATTTAATATTTTATTCATTCTTCTCAATTTTTTTAACATGACAATGAAATTTTTATTTTCAATTTCTATTTCTCTCAAAAAATCTCCACTAAAGAAATTGTTAAGCCAATTAAAAAGTGTCAGGGCTCACATCAGCGTTGCATATTGACAATAATTATCTTGATTGGGATGCATTATGAGGTCCGTATGAAGTTTAATGCAGTGTCGTTGCACTGACCCATAAGCACCTGAATTGTTTAATACTTTAATTAGAAAATAGTGCAGCAGTAGCCTTTTTTTATTTCTTAAAGATAGGTGGAAGACAAGAAATTTTCTAATTTAGAATAAGAGAAACTCAAATTCATGCCACCTCTTTTAGAGAAGTAATAAACTTTATCACCGAGACCAACACGCACACAGTAAAACTGTTTAGTTTTGAATCTGAGTATGCCATAAATTCTAGTTAACTTCATACATACAAATCAAAATCAAACATGCTGTATAGATACGGATGGTGTATATACAAATAACATATAAGTAGACGAACTATATTATGGAGTTTTAATATTTTATGTCTCCTTGCTTTGTCCTTAAATGGATCCATGTCCTATAATATTCCTATTAATACTACATTAGACTTTCATGCCAACTAAAAATATTGCCACTAAAAGTGACAATTAATAATAATCGCTTGCTACTTGCTCCAGTCTCCACTGAAAACTGAATAATTTCAATTATAAATAAAATAATTGGTGAGAGGACTTCGTCCCGACATTTAGTTGAAATGGAATGTTATAACATAAAACCAAGTTCCCCTTTACCCCAAATCATCTAATTAATCCGTTCTTCCCTCTATGCCCTATGCATGATCATCTGATAGCAAAGATCTCTCTCAAAGATCAATATTCCCCCTTACCCATGTGGAATCTCATCTTCGTCGCTCATATATGATTTCCTCAATCCGTCTCTCATCTTCAAAGCTCATTTCCTCGTTCCCTTTAGAAGCTCAATTCTTCTTGCCGTCTTGAAGCTCCCAAAACTTAACGAAGAGGGATTGTTTTTCTCTGCGAAGTGAAATGAAGAGATTAATTCTCGCATTAGCTGTGAAACGTAACCATTGTGGGACCAAAGTTTTATTGAACGGTAACAAGTCTCACACAATTGCACCTTTTTTTTCCTTCAATAGTCAATCAAAGATTTAGGTTTCCCCAAAACAGAAATTGCTCAAGTTGAAAAGCAATTTTATTTTCTCTCATTTTGTTTATATCTTCCCCAATAGCTAATATTGAATCTTTATAATGCCAAAAATCATAGGATCATATAGTGAGGTAGTAAGGCTATCATTAGGCTCTCTTTTCTTAGCAGCTCGATCAGCATCTATGCACAATCACTATTTCAAACTTTAAATAATGTTTTGATTATAGCTGCTAACAGTATATATGATATACATTGGAGATGAATGCGTATCTTATTATAATTCAGGAGGACCAATTATATAGATAATAGATAGAGATGGAAAAAGAGATTCAACCAACTTCACCTCCAAAAACACACAAAGAACTTAGAGAGTTCAGAGAGAGAGAGATCAAATGAGATGAGAGGTTTTTGTGTTTTGTAACTAGTGTAGTTTTCCAAAACACACATCAATAATATGCGTGTAACTTCTCTTTTATTTATTTTAAAATTATTATTTAAATTCCTTTAATTAATAATTATTTAATATATACATAATTGAATAATAATTAATTATAACAAAAATTCCTTTTTTCTTGAGTCAGTATTGTGATAGAGGCAGTAAGTTGGGACCTCTACTGAATTAATTTATGTGCAATCCAGTCTTTTATAGATTACACACAATTAACTAGGGTCCAATATATTCTGAATTTGGCACTGATAACTTAATTTAAGTATATTAATATCCTAATAAATAATTAATGTTAATTCACAATTATAATTAATAAAAAAAATAATTCAACAATAGCATCTTGAATCGTGGTAGTATAACATACACTACAACCAATCTCACAAATTTTCATTTCCTAAGACGGTATAATTAAAACAAGTGTAAGAACTTTCAGTTCTGATAATATTTTGGCTACCAAAATAGTTATGAACGTTTTTTCTGACTGTTAACTAGTGAGAGTAATTTTATTTTTTTCTTATTAATAAAATTTGTTTGGCCTGCTCAATGTGACGGCTAATAAATTGTCACAACAGAACGTAATATTAAAAAAAAAGGGAAATCATTTTTGGTTGTTCGGAATTTGTTATGTACGCAACTAATTCTTTTAGACCCAAATTTTTTAGGAATTCTGAAACACAGAAAGTTCATATATCAAATACATTATAACAATCAAATATTCAAACTTAAAATGAAAAAACAAATAAAAAAGAACTCAATATGAAAGATAGAATAAAAAAAATTCAAATGTAAGAAAAAATATTTCTTGGAAATCAGTTGAGCAATGCTGAAAATTATCAAAGAATGTTATTAGAATTGAATAAGCCAAATGAAAATAAAAGGAAATGGAATGAAAGCCGAGATTATACATGAAATTGTTGGATTGAGGAATTACATTATGCAAATAAACAAAAACGAAAATCAAAACGTCAAAGAATATTCTAACTGAAAATAAATTAAATGAAAAGTGGAAGAATTGGAAAGGAGAAATTTGGAAATGAGAGGGAAGAGAGGAAAGGGAATAAAAAAAAATGACGTTGGAGCTGTGAGAGAGAAGAGCAGAAATATGCAAATGGGAGAGAAGAGAGGAAGGGGAAGAAAAAAAAATGAACGAAAACATTTTAGCTCATTTTTCAATGGCTACAAGTATACATCCATCTTACACTTGGGATTATTCGTTCTAGAAATAATTGCTGTCAAGAACAAGTTGGAGCAGTCATGCACAGTTTAGAAGAAAAATTGTAAGGAGTAAGAATTACAGACCAATATGAGTTATAAAGCGCAACAGACTGACCATAAGGAGTGAACTTGTTCACATATAAGTTGAGTCTTAACATTTTGAGGTTTCATCGCAAAATCAAGATAAACCATGTCAAGCTGTTTCCACACTTCCCCATCTGATGGGTGGCACAGCACACCTTCATTCCTTCAATCATGGTGGTGCTATTGTTTGAGTTTAGTCATGTAACATCCCGTAATTTTTATTTTTAAATAATAATATTTTGTTATAAACAAATATATTTTTATTTGTTTAAAAATGATTATATTATGCTAAAAGCAAGTATACTTTTAATTAAAGTAATTATTATTTTGCTTAAAATAATTATATTGGCCTTTAATAAATTTTTGTTTTATTTTTAGAGAATATTCTTTCTTTTATTATATATAAAGATAATTATTTTGTGCCTTTTTATTAAGATTTTTATCAAGAAAAATCATGATTTAAGAGTTTAACTAAAGGTTTATGAAAATGTAAATTTTTAGCAAATTTTGTGATGTTTTAGGATGAAAAACGGTATTTATATGAATATATATATGAAATAAAATAAAAATAAATCTAAATATTTAATTATTAAATAATAATAATAATTATTATATATGAAAAAGAGAAAAAGGGGGATGGGGTTGACGGAATGCAGAAAGATGAAAACAGATGAAGAGAATGAATAGTGAATAGTACATCTATATTTTCTCTCTAGATCCAGTGTCTACAGGCTTCTGATCTCAAAACTAAGAGTACCACTGGATTCAGGACAGAGAATACTACGATTTTGACAGAACAATTTCTTAAATCAGCTATAGAATCGCCGTAGATCGAAAGTAGAAAATCTAAGAAAAAGGTAAACTCTGAAACTCTTACTTAGAGACTTTAAATTGAAAATCTGACACTATAGATAGATTCAGGAGCTAGATAAATGTTAGAATATGAAATTTTTTAGCTATCTGACAACTTTTTATTCTTGGTGAATAGTATTTTTCGGTGATGAATAGTGACCAAGTTCCCAGAGTCATTTTCTTGATTTTTGGACCCTCCAGACACGTTTTTGAAGTTTATTTAGTCAAATGTGGATTGAAAAAATACATTTTAGGGCTGTCTAATCTGGAGCTCTTATGAGTAGATGATTCTTCCTATGACTTGCTATATACTCTTCTTGATCTTTAAATGTGTATTTGATTATGTTTATAAGATATTTATACTTTTATATGTTTCTGAGATGCATTAAATTATTTGAATTGCTTACAATTTGGAATATAGTTCAAAAAGAGTATAGTTTCGAAAATGAATTTATGAACTCATGGTACATCTGATTTTACATGTATTTCTCATTAAATGATAAAATGAATATTTATGCATGTGGCATTGATTTATAAAACTATATGATTTGCCTCGAGAAAGGGCATGTATAGGTGATGAACCTTGATTGGGTAATTTATGATAGATGAACTGTATTGAGACTGAGATTCGAAATTATACTGAAAGCTCTGTTTTGAATGATATAGAATATGTGCATATGATAAATTTGTGAAGGAATCCTATTAGAAACACTGTTTGCTAACAGTGGGTGATGTTAGCCCTGGTGCACCTTGATACCTCAGTTAGTAGGGGTGGTACTAGCTTCGTATGAGGGCCAACACACGGGATATGATATGTGATGGAGAGCGAGATGTCTTCTATATGGGCGAGATGCCAACTATATGAGATGTGATTTGCCTTCCCTTGCTGTGTGCTTGGGAAATACCCATATTAGAGTCCCATCGCGTGTCCTCTTGAATGGTGGTAGGGAAAACCTCAGAGGGATGTTGAGTTTAGGCAAATCCTACATCAACAAAGTACGGAAAGGCCTAAACTCTGATATGGTGGTTCTGATATGGGATTCTCCTAATATTTTCATGTGAAAGATTTTGATGCATTACAATATTTGAATAATGATTATACCGTATTACATATGACTTTGAATATCTGAATGTGATATGAACTGATAATATTTGAAATGCGGGTCCCATATGAATGTACTTCTGAATTGTAATTTCTTTGACAAATTTTAAAATATGAGTACATCCATCCATATGTTGACCTAAGAGGTCATAGGAGGTATTATCTGCTCACTGAGTTGTGAAACTCACTACACGATGTTTATATGTTTTTGAAATAAGGATATAGAGTTTGGTCATTCCCCTTCAGATAGTTGACCAACTAGATGACATGATCTCTGGGTGAACCTACTTTGTTTCTATGCTTCATAGATTTTTATTTATATTGTACTTGTACTTTATAGTATGCTCCGAAATGCTACAAGCAGATCTTTACTTCTGCTATGACTCTGATGTTTATTGACTTTGTCTGTATATGGTATATGTATGAAAAAACCTATATGTATCTATTTCCATGATAAATTATTGAAATATTCATGTTTATGGAAAATATATGTTCATAGTATATGTGTTTCACGTGCCCTAAAATTAGGGGTGTGACAAGTTGGTATAAGAGGAATAGGTTTCCCTGTGGCTATCAGAGCAAAGGATTCTGTAGTAGGACTTTGAGTATGGGTAAGTAACCGCGAAAATATTTATACTCACGGTGCTGCTATGGAATTCTATAGGGTGTCGTCCTCTTTTTCCTTTTGACTCTTTTCCTTATATATGCGATGTTTAAGAACCAATAAGTATGTCCTAGACAATGTTTCTTGAGTGTGGACTATCAGTTCAGATTTTGAACTCGTGTTGATGAACAATGATAAAGAGAACTCTTTTGGGTGTAAAGAAAAAGAATTAGCAAAAAATAAGAAGATTTCATCCAAACACAAAGGTAATGACGTGTTCAGATGTCAATAAAATTTGAATTGATTGTTTGATTTGTTTCTGTGAAACAATATGACGAATGGCTAATACAATCTTGATAGTGGGTTATGATGTGATCAAGGTTGATATAAAGAATTCGAAGACAATTTTATTTTTAATAATATTATATTTAAGCATTATGCTAAAGCAAGGTTTGACCATGGAAATTTAAAATTTAAGATATGTAAAATGGGTAATTCATGTGAAAGGCTCTTGGATAGATATAAGTTTTCCATGATTGATTGTTAAGACATTGCATAAGAATGTTAAAGAATAAAGTCAAAATGGGTTGACCTTGTTTAAGTGTTTTGAAATGCGTTTTAGTTGATACAGTATGAAGATGTCATCAATAGCATAAAATGTTAGTAAAAAAATGTTGCAAGTAGTGAACAATTAGTGGAAGCATGTACCTAGTAATTTAGTTTCAGCTTTAGCAGTCCATAAGTTATTACAAAAAGGGTACTAAGAATATTTAGCAGTGGTGAGAGATGTTGATGTAAAGTATACTAATGTAGATCAGATTCCAATGGTTAGGAAATTTCCTAATGTGTTTTTAGAAGAATTGCCTAGATTACCCCTGAAATGAAAAATAGAATTTGATATTGATTTACTCCTTAGAACCCAACTAGTATCTTTATCCCTATATATAGAATGATATTGACTGAATTAAAAAAAAATAGTTACAAGACTTGTTAGACAAGGGATTTAAATGCCCTAGTACTTTTATTTAGAGTGCTCTAGTTCTATCTGTAAAAAAGAAAGAGGAATCACTATGACTATGTATATATTATAGACAGTTGAATAAGGTGATAGTGTGGAATAAAAATCCATTACCTCGTATAGATGACCGGTTTAACCAGTTACAAGGTGCTCAATATTTTTTCAAAAATTGATTTGAGATATGAGTAACATTAATTGAGGATAAGAGAAGAAGATGTACGGAAATTTATTTTAGGACTCATTATGGGCATTATGTGTTCTTGATGAGTCATTTAGTTTGACAAATGTCCCAACTGTAACATCCCTAATTTCGTTTCTTTTATTGATAAAAGTACAAAAATATTTAATTAAGGAAATAAAATTTATTAGACAATATTTTAGATATCTAAGGAAATATAATCTTTAGATATTCTTCACCTTATGTATATGCATAGAAAATGTTTCTAACATTAAGAGAACAAATAAAGAGGGAAAACCTAATAGGAAAGAAATTAGAAATAACATACTAAAGAGATGCAAAATTCTTGGATAAGGAAGATAAATTTTTAGAAACAAGTAAAGGTCTTAAAATTTCAAGAACATTGGATTAGGGTAATTTTTCCTAATTCAAGAACTAGAGTTACTAAGTTTAAAATCTTTACCCATACATTGAGCTTTTACCTATGGACACTTCATATAGAGTTTTTCCACTTCACATAAGTTTCTAGCAAGCCCATTAGATAACCTAAGCAAGAAATAAAACATAGACTTGGACTAGGATATAGTAATTGGAACAATAGCCCAAATATTATGAAAATGTGACCAAGCCCTTCAAGAAAGGTAGAATTTTATCCAAAGCAAAGAAAATGGGTAGGAATAAGCCCAAATTCAAGAGGAAAAATAAAATAAAATAAATTAGGTAATGATATAATAACGTAATAATAATAAAGATTAAGTTATATGGCATTAGGACAAAAATTTAGCAAGTCGTGTGATTCTACATTCATCATTTTGGCAAGTGGCATGATAATACAAGGCTTTAGGACAAAAACATCTATATCCTACACTTATAATTTTAGCAAATGGTATGATAATACATGGCATTAGGACAAAACATTCCTATCCCACACAAATAATATCAACCAAATAATGGAGATTCAAGGGCTAGAAATTTGCCACCTAAAAAGGCAAACCTATCATACTTGTTTAAGACAAAAGAAAATGAAAATGAATCCCTAAATCAAAGGGACCTTGTCCTTTATCTGAAGAACATATCATCATAATTTTTAAAATAAAAATCTCCTTTTCCTATGCATATCTTGACTAAGGAAGAGGAAGACAAGAACATAAGTTGTTTGTTTTCAGAAAATTTAACAAAGTGTATCCTAATTGTGATAAGGTAGACCCATGATCATGAAAAGTGTATTATTTGGTGGTCTATTTAAGCAAAACCCACCCCTACAACATTTTAATTTCGTCCAAGTGAGGAAGAGAGAGAAATAGAAGCAAGGTAGAGTGAGGAAAGGAGAGAAAGAGAGGAGAAGAAAGGAAGGAAGAAGAAGGATAAGTTTAGAAGGCTAAGTACTCAAGGTAAGTTACCTTAATCTCCACTTGAATCCATTTTTATTCTTCATCCTTGAGGTTCAAAAATTCAACCTCCTCCTTTTACCTAAGCTGCTAGAAAAGCTAAGGGAAGGGAGGAATCTTACTACTTCTTTCAAGAGGAAACAAGAAAACCAATTCACTAAGTAAGCTAGGGAGATTCTTAGGTAAGTTTAACAATATTTCTTTTTGAAGAAAACTTTTGAAACTTATAATATTTATTTGAGATTTTGATCTTAGAACTTTGATGATTGGTCATGATGTTGCTATATCATGTTACATATTGATCTTGCATGTGATGTATGTTTGAATACTTAGACTTGTATAGAAAGTTCTGCATAGGTATGGCTATGGGTGGCAAAATTTTTAGCTTCTGTGTTTTAATTTCTGGGAATTATCTATAAGGAATTAAAATAAATGGTTAACATATGAATTATAGATATATGTGTCATGGATTTTTAGCCACTGGAATCATTCAATTTAGAGTTCATATGAGGTAGATATAGTCCGATTAGTAAAAAAAGGTCAGAAAATGGTTAATTAGGGAAGAATATGTTAGGATAGCTTTGGTGTTTTAATTTCTGAGAACAATCTATAAGGAATTAAACTAAATGGTTAACATATTAATTATAGATATATGTGTCATAGATTTGTAGCCACTAGAATCATTCAATATAGAGTTCATATGAGGTAGATATGGTTCGATTAGTAAACAAAGGTCAGAAAATGGTTAATCAGGGAAGAATATGTTAGGATAGCTTTGGTGTTTTAATTTCTGGGAATATTCTATAAGGAATTAAAATAAATGGTTAAAATATGAATTATATATTTATGTGTCACGGATGTTTAGCCACTATAATCACTTAATTTGGAATTCATATGTGGGAGATATAGTTAGATTAGTAAGTAAAGGTTAGAACCTACCCGAGAAGAAATAATATTGAATTTAAGGGAGTAATAACACTAAGATTTATTACTATTTTGCTGATATAATTAACATAATAGTTTTAGATAATTGTCTTAACTGTCCATAGACACCAAGATCACCTCAATCAGAGTTAAAATGAGGGAGTTATTCTCTGATTAGTGAGCAAAGGTCATAGAACACGGCCAGGCCGTGTTCTGGGTGCTTCAAGCACGGGTTAGCCATGTTCGGGGCTGTTTTTGAGTACATTTGAAGTATTTTTAAAGCATGGCTGTGTCTTGGAACATGGCCAGACCGTGTTGGAAGCTGGTGAAGTCTATTTTCAACATTTTTCTACCCTAGATGAACCTATTTAACTATAGGGTAATAGTAGAAATCAAATTGGAGGAAAATGCTCTATAAATTTGTAAGAACATGTGTTAGAAATTATATAAATAAGAAGAAATTGACTAAAGGCCAAGCATAAATAAAATGAAGAGATGAAATTAATATTTAAAAAAAGAAGACGAATCTTATAAATGAAAATAATAAATGACTAGTATATGCCATAGCCATTGCTATTGTATGAACTTCTTACCATCTTAAGTGTGAACTTCAACTCTGACAGCCAAAATTCACACTTCTCCAATTTTGCATATAAATTTTTCTCTTTTAGCATTTGCAGCAAGATTCGGAGATGTTGTTCATGTTCTTTCTCCCTTTTAGAATATATCAAGATGTCATCAATAAACACTACAACAAATTGATCTAGGTAGGGTCGAAAAATGCGATTCATCTAATCCATGAAAATTGTAGGTGCATTCGTCAACCCGAAGGGCATTATGAGAAACTTATAGTGCCATACCTAGTCCTGAAGGCATCCATACCTAGTCCTGAAGGCAGTTTTTGATACGTCCTCCTCCTTGATCCTAATTTGATGATATCCTGACCTCAAGTCAATTTTAGAAAAGATGGAGGCTCCCTTCAATTGATCCAATAAGTCATTTATCCTTGGGAGAGGGTACTTATTTTTTATAGTCACCTTATTCAGCTGTCTGTAATCTATGCATAGTCTCAAGCTCCCGTCTTTCTTCTTAAAAAACAATACAGGAGCTCCCCAAGGTGATACACTCGGTCTAATGAATTGCTTGTCTAATAGTTCCTCCAACTGTTTCTCGAGTTCCTGTAGTTCCTTCGAGGCCATTCGATATGGTGCAATAGAGATAGGCCCTGTCCCAGGTAGAAAATCAATAGAGAACTCTATCTCTCTCTTAGGAGGTAAGCCTGGAATATCTGATGGAAATACTTCAGGAAACTCATTGGCTATTGGGATTTCATCAAGCTTCGATTCGACTTCTAGGTTTGATAAATACAAGAGAATGTATCCAAGTACTCCATTCTTCAACTCCATATTACTTTGATTGGCATTTAGCATCAATAACTGGACCTCCTCTTTCAGAGTAAGAGGTAGAAATTCAACGGTCTTGTTACAATAATTTAGCAAGACTCGATTTCTAGACATCCAGTCTAACCCTAGAATGACCTCAATACCTCTTAAAGGTAAACAGACGAGGTCTACAGAAAAAGTTTTTTCCTAGATGGTGACTTGACAGTCCTTACATACAGAGGAAGTTAATACCCTTTCCCATGTAGGGGTTACTATGGATATCTCATAGGGAGTTTCAGAAATAGGAAACTAAAATTTCCTAATACATTCTTCCGATATAAATGAATGACTAGCACCAGAGTCAAATAAAACCATAAGAGCAAATCCATAGATATAGAATGTAACTTAAATCATTTCAGAAGATTGAGCTGTCTCTTGGCCGCTCAGGGTGAAAACCCTTCCTTTCACTTAAGGCCTCTGTTCTGGCTGCTTCCCTACATTCTGTGGGTAGTTTCTCGCAAAATGACCTTTCTGTCTGTAGTTGAAGCAGACATCTTGTCCCATATAACATGGCCAATTACCATGCATGCGTCCGCACTTAGCGCACTTGACTAGGGCGAGGTCTTGTTGGAAAGGTTTGGGACTCGCAGTCAATGGCCTCTTACCAGCTCCATATCCACTTCTTCTCACATTTTTGTTAGGGTTGGGAAAATTTTTCTTCCTTTTCCATAGGTTTTGCCTTTGCTTTTCGTCCTCCACTGCCTTTAAACTCTTTTCCAAGAGTCTGCATTTATTTATCAAAGGTACAAACTCCCAGATCTTCAAAGCTATAACAACATTTTTTATCTCCGGGTTTAGTCTCGCTTCAAACTTAACCGCCTTCCATGCTTCATCTGGGTTATATCGCAGATAAGAGGAGATCTTAGACAACTCCTCAAACCTTGCGATATACTGGTCCACGATCATTCTGTCTTGCCTGAGTTGGAGAAATTCGATCTCTTTCTCTGCCCGTACAGTACTTGGAAAGTACTTTTCAAAAAAAAATGTCCTTGAACACTTGCCAGGTCTTCCCTAATGAGCTAAAAGTTCTCTAGCTCCACGCCACCAGTATTCTGCTTCATCCTTTAACATATATGCAGCAAAAATAATTTGCTGCTCTTCAGTACAGCCCATCATTTCCTTATTTAGAATTGTTATCACCATTACATTGACATAAGCCAACTTAGATTTCTCATTTTCCTTCTTTTCTTTCTCCCTTTCCTCATTATCCTTTGTAGCTTGGGTTTACCTTATATGAAGTTGATGTGTATTGTCGTAGGTACACCCAAATTGAAACCTTACCTCCAAACTAACTTATAGTAGTAGGAGTAAGGATCGATCCCACAGAGACTGGTATTGCCTTTTGTTAGGAAAGAGGGTTTGATAATTGAAAATAAAACAAAGTAAATAAGGATGAAAATAATTAAGAGAGTAATTAATAATAAAGGTGTTGGTTTCAGTTGATATCCACTATCAAGGGATTGCATTGATCATTGACAATATAATCCATCTTATATTGAGTATCTACCATTAGGATTTTATCCCTGTTGTTCCTTAAGTTTAGTAATTGATGACAGTTGCCTCAATTAGCCCTAATTAACAAGCAATCCTTTAGCACATCGGTAAAGCATAACCTATTAACCGCTTAAAGAACTAGAGAAACTGATAGAGCTAAACAAATATAAACACATTGGCTATATTTAACTTAGTAAATGATTCAACATAGGTTTAACAATTCATAATCCAAAATCATTAATCCTATTTGCCTCACGAATCATAATAATGAAAAATTTGTTCAAAAGATGATTTAGTAGTAGATTGAAACAATGAAATTGCTAGTGTGCACCCTAGATATCAATTGAAACAATCATAGGAATAAGAATGGATGAATAATCAATACTCAATTAAAATTGATATAATAAACCTAAATCCGCATCTCACAATGCATAAAAAATCCTTGAGGTTTCAATCTTTCTCAACCAACAAAAATAAATTAGCCACGCAGGGCCATAAGAAAATCTAAAGAACAACAAGAAGAAGAAACTTGAGAAATTGCTCCTTAAATCCCTTTAATGGATTTGATCCCCCTTTTTATGCTTGATTTTCTTCTTATTTATATGTTAGGAGAGTCCTAAATGAATTAGGATTGATTCTAGGGTTGTTCATAGGCTTCTGGGTTTTATTTAGAGTCAAAATAACATAAAAATTGCATTTTTTACTTTCTATAGCAGCTACAGGCACTACGATAGCCTCTGGAAGCACTACGACACTAAAAAATCTGAGCATTGGTTGCTGTGATGCTCTATTGCAGTGCTGCGGTGCCTTGTTGCTAAAAGTCTGTAGAGCTGCAGTGTTGACTTTCAGGCGCCATGATGCTAAGATTTCTTTAGAATTAGGGAAAGTATTCAACATAAAAGTTGTATCTTTTATCTTTCTATAACCGCTCAAATCATCTTAATTGGAGCAAAAATGTGGGAGATATACCCAAACGAGTGACCAAAGGTAAGAATTCATTTACTACATTGCAATTTTGATTTTCAAACTCTATAGAACTTTGAAATATCCCGAATTGGACAAAGTGATTAACATAAAAGTTGTAGATACTTGTCATCTAGTTTCCACTTGAATCACTTCTATTGGAGGTCATATGATGGAGATATGATTTACTTAGTGCTGCAAGGTCTGGAATCGCTGTAATTCAGAATTTTTCCATGAATTTCTTATAGTTTTCTCTTCTTTTCTTCTTCCTTTGCTCCTACAACACAAAATAAAAAACTTAATTAATTCCTATTTATATTATACTTAAATTAAACAAAAAGTAAGCTTGAAGGTATTAAAATCATGCTTAACTATAAACACATCAAAAGTGTTTTCTTGAAAGGTATGGTATGTAAACTTCTTGATTCTTTTGTTCCTCTCAGACCTCTCCTAACTTATTCTTTATGGGGAACTTCATCATTAGTTGTGTTAAGGATACAATCGTATATTCCTTGAATGGTTTTACCAAATGGCATTATTAGCTAGGTGATAACTCTCCATTAAAGAGTTTTAATTGGTTTTTATATTTGATAGGTATTTGACCTATTGAAATTTTAAGATGTGCTTGAAGTGCATTGTTTATATGTTTTGACATTGCAAATTTTGGACATTAATTTAGCTTGGTAATCACTCTTAACCCTACTAGACTCCATCTTTTGACCCTTAACCATAAATAGAAGGTTTAGGGAAAATGTAAGAGAGACTTCTCTTATCCTAAGAGGGATAGAATGACACTAGAACAACAAAAGATTAAAGGGAATAAAAAAAATTAAAAATTGGAGTCTTGATCAAGCCTTAGTTTTCTCTTATTATCTTATTTTTTTGTGATATCGATGATAGTGTCTTTCCTTTGTGTTTTATTTCAAGAAGTAGTAATGCATTAGTTTAGTTTTTTAGTAATTCAATGGATCTTGTTATGTAGTTTGATTAGGATACATTTCTCATTATTGTTTTTTCAATATGGTATAAGTTATTTACTCAAATTTTTTCTTAACACTTCTATTTGATTAGCTACCAAGCATATGTTTAAGGAATATATTTTTTCTTGAAACATGAATTGAATTGCACATGATTGGTTATAGTAGCTTGAGTTGCACATTAAATAATTTATGTGTATGACAACAATATACCTGCATGCCTTGTGTAGCCTACTGGAACTTAATCTAACTATTAAGGTTCTTGACTTTTTTGTTGGCTACAACAGTATACTTTATTAATTGGAATTGAATTATGTTTATCTATCTTGAACAAAGCTTATAAATATTTGAGTGCTCTAGTTAATAATTCTAGATGTCGAGATAAATAAAAAGGAAAGAGTAAGAACCAAGTAAAGTGATTAGTTAAATCGATATTCCTAGATCATCATTCATTGATAGTTAGTTTTGCATATTAGTTGAAGTTCCATATTGGTTAGTTTGCATATCAATTAAATAAATTAATCTATTTTTTGAATAAAACTTGGAGGTTGAGTTGATACTTAATTAGGATTTTATTTAGTTCTTTGTATGAATGATCCTTGACTTAATCTATTGAATTGCATTCACGATAAGTGCAATTGTGTAATTGTATAAATTAATAAACACCACAAGGTAAAGATCACGATAACTCCGATGTTTGTGCAAAGTTGGTCTCCTAAACACTACAAAAACTATAAGGATAATGTGGGAAAAATCCTTACTGTCCATAAGTAGTTAATTAGCAATTGATTTTGCCCTTGCTAATCCAGTTCTAAAAACAAATAGTGAGGGGAAATCCATCACTATATGCTGTCTTTTTTATAAATAATAAATCCAATTCCCTTGTGATAGAGATCAAGGTGCTATCAAATCTATTCTAAACTGTTCTCCAAATTCTTTGCAAGGGATAAGTGGTCCAATGCTTTATTGGGCTTGATCTTGGATGTGCAAGCTAAAGAGGAAGTTGTTAGGGCAAGTCAAGACATCAAGTGGGTCACATTTTGCAGCCTTGAGGATGACATTAAAGAGGGTAGCTTGGAGCATAAGCTTGAGGCCAAATAGATGGGAATTCTTGGAGGTTAAATAAAGTTTGTTGGATCTTGAAGACAACTAGCCCAAATCTGCATGGGCTAAAGATGTATTATGGACTTTATGTTATATGCTTTCTTTTGGATATTATTAGTATTTAATGTAATTTGGGCCCATTCTTTATGCTGGCCAAATATTAGTTTAATTATGGATTTATTTTTGTTAGTTTAGTTGGGCTAAATAACTAGTGTTGTTTGGGCCATATATGGCATATTCTATTGCAAGTCCAATTAAGAGTTTTAAGGGTTTCCTACTAATTTTAGGATTGATTAACTATATAAGGGTTATTTATTATCTTGTAATTGAGAGATTTTGATGATGAATAATAATTAAATTTTCTCCCAAAGTGAGAGCTGCCCTTGGTTTTTGGGCAAAGAACTAAATTCGATCTTATCAAGGCAACTCATGGCAATCAAAACATCCATTGAATTTTTAAGACGATCCTTGCTTCCACCAAACACTATTGCTTGGCATAAGGAAATGCATCATTTGGTATCAGAGCTTTGGTTCCTTGAAATTTGATTGGTGTCCTATTTTTTATTCTTCTATTTATGTTCTAGATTCATTCTTCTTCTTCTTCTACCTTTGGTGCATACTATCGCAGGTACACCTAAATTTATACCTTACCTTTCAACTAATCTATAGTAGTGGGAGTAAGGGTTGATCCCACAGAGACTATAATTATCTTATGTGATTAAAAATGGGGATTGATAATCACAAATAAATCAAAGTAAACAATAATGAAAGTAATTAAGAGAGTAATTAGCAAGAGAGGCATTGGTTTTGGTTGATATCCACCATCAAGGTCATTGACAATATAATCAATCTTAACTCGAATATTTGTCATTGGGATTCTAACATTGTTTCTCCTTAAGTATAGTAATTGATGACAATTGCCTCAATTAAACCCTAATTAATATGATATCTTTTAGCACATCGGTAAAGTCTAACCCATTAATCGCATGAAGAACTAGAGAAAATAATAGAGTTAAACAAATATAGAGACATCGGCTATATTTAATTCAGTCAATTATTCATCAGATGTTCAATATTTATAATCCAAAATCCTTAAACGTATCTTTCCAATGAATATAGTAGTGAAAACTTTGTTCAAAACACAATTCAGCGGTAGATTAAGACAGACAATATACTAGAAGGCCTTCTAGCAATGATATGGATAATCATTAAGAAAAGAAGAGTAGATGAATAATCAATACTTGATTAAATTGAACTAATAAAATCAATTCCAAATCTCACAATACATGAAGATCCCTTGAGGTTTTAATCTTCCTCTACCAACTAAAAGTAAATCAACGGTGCAGGGCCAACAGAAATTCTAAAGAAGAATTGAAAAAGATAATTAAGAGCTTGAGTGATATCTGATGCTTCCTTTCTTCTAAAACCTGGCCCATCGGGCTTAAATTGAAGCTAAAGAGACCTAAAAATTGTGACTTCAGCATTCTGGTGCAGTAGCACTTTGAAACTCTAGCCACAAGGTGCCGCGACGCACTGGGTCGGGTGCCACAATGCTTGGTCTTCCTGGGGATCATGCACAACAATGCTCTAGTTCTGGGCAGCTCAATGCAGTGGCACACTAAAGAGTGCCATGGCGCTTTAGATACGCATTAACGTGGCACCGCAACAATCTCTTATGAGCACTACTGTGCCCAAAAACTTTCAGATTTTGCCAAAGTGTCAAACGTGAATGTTTTATGTCTCTTCTTTCCATAGCCACTGGAATAATCTCAATTGGTGTTCAAATGAGAAAGATATATCTTAATTAGTGACGAGGGTCGAAAATCAGCATTTTTTCATATTTCCTCTCTATTTTCCTCTTCTTTTCTTCTTTATTATTCCTAAAACATAAAACACAAAACTCAATTAATTTCTATTTATTTCCTACTTAAATTAAATAAAAGGTAACTTAAAATATGCTAAAGATGTAACATCCCTAATTTCATTTATTTTATTAATAAAGGTACATAAATAAGGAAATAAAATTTATTGGACAATTTTTAGAAAACTAAGGAAATATAAGCCTTAGAAATTCTTCACCTTTTGTGTATGCATATAAAATGTTTCTCACATTAAGTGAATAAGTAAAGAAAGAAAACCTAAAAGGAAAAATTAGAAATAACATACTAAAGAGAGGCAAAATTCTTGTGTAAGGAAGATAATTTTTTAGGAAGTAAGTAAAAGTCTTAAAAGTTCAAAAAGATTGGATTAGGGTAATTTTAATTCAAGAGCTAGAGTTCATAAGTTTATCATCTTCACCCATACATTGGCCTTTCAACTATGGACACTTCATATAGAGTTTTTCCACTTCACATGAATTTCTAGCAAGCTAATTGGATAGCCCAAGCAAGAAATAAAACTTAGACTTGGACTAGGATATAGAAGTTCGACCGATAGCCCAAAAATTATGAAAATGTGACCAAGCCCTCCATGAAGGGTAGAATTTCAGCTAAAGCAAGGGAAATAGGTGAGAATGAGCCCAAATCCAAGAGGAAAAAATAAGAATCATGTGAAGAAATAGTAGTGTAATAATAATCAAGATTATGTCATATGGCATTAGGACAAAACATTTATATCCTACATTCATAATTTTAACAATTAGGTAATAGTACAAGGCATTAGGACAAAACATCTATATCCTACATTCATAATTTTAACAAGTAGGTAATAATACATAGCATTATGACAAAACATCTTTATCCTACATAAATAATTTCAGCCAAGCAAGGGAGAATCAAGGGCTGAAAATTTTCCACCTAGAAAAGCAAACCTATTATACTTGTGTGAGACAAAAGAAAAAAGAAATGAATCCCTAAATCAAAGGGACTTTGTCCCTTGTCTTAAGAAGATTTTATCCTGATTTTCAAAATACAAATCTTCTTTTGCTATCCATATCTTGACTAAGGGAGAGGAAGACAAGAACATGAGTTGTCTTTCCCTAAAAAATAACCAAGTGTATCCTAATTGTGAAAAGGTAGACCCATGATTATAAGAGGTAAACCACTTGATAGTTTATTTAAGCAAAACTCACCCTTATAACATTATAATTTCATCCAAGGGAGGGAGAGGAAAAACATAAGCAAGGTAGAGTGAGGAAAGAAGAGAAAGAGAGGAGAAGAGAGGAAGGAGAAGTCTAGGGGACTAAGTACTCAAGGTAAGTTAGCTCAATCTCCACTTGAATACATCTTTTCTCTTCATCCTTCGGGTTCAAAACTCACCCTCCTTCTCTTATTTAAGCTGCTAGAAAAGCTAAGAGAAGGGAGGAATCTTGCTACTTCCTTCAAGAGGAAACAAGAAAAAGAATTCACTAAGTGAGCTAGGGAGATCTTTACGTAGGTTTGACAATATCACTTTTTGAGGAAAAGCTTTGAATTTTGTAAATTTTATATGGGATTTTGAACTTACAACTTTGATGAAATTTATAATATTTTCTACTTTGATGATTGGTCTTGGAAGTTGCTATATCATGTTATATATTATCTTGCATATGATGGGTGTTTTGAACATTTTGGTTGGTGTGAAAAGTTCTGCATAGGTATGGCTATAGGTGCCAAAATTTTAGGATTTTTATGCTGCTATTTTGTATATTTAAATGTGGTAAAAAATTGATGGAAGATGATTATAGGTAAATTAGGAAGAAAATGGAAGAGGACATAATAAAATGATGAACTAAAACTTTTGGAAAGGTTTGGTTAGGAAAATGGATTTCGGTGTAACTAGAGAAGATTTTGTTTTTGAAATTTTGGGAAACATCAGCTAGGAATTAAAAGAAATGGTTAACCTAAAAATTTTAGATATATGTCTTGTGGATTTGTAGCCACTAGAATCAATTAATTTGAAGTCCAGATGAGGGAGATATTGTCATATTAGTAAGCTGTGTTTAAAAACAAGTTAATCAGGGAATAATTTGTTAGATATGCTTTTGTGTTTGAATTTCTAGGCAAAATCTGTAGGGAATGAAAGGAAAATGTTAACATAATAAATATACATATATGTCTCATGAATCTATATGCTATAAAATCGCTTAATATGAAGTCCATATAAGGGAGATATGGCTAATTAATGAGTAGATGTCAGAATTAGTCTAGAATTCAGGGTGGTAAATGTAAGAATTTTAGTTTTTGATTTTTTGGAAATAAAATGTAAGGAATTTGAAATAATGATAAAAATGACAGTTGTAGATAAGTGCCTTAGATTTTTATAAGCTTTGGAATCACCTTAATTGGAATTCGTATGAGAGAGATATGGTTGAATATGTAACAACTCCATTTAAGTATCAACTTTTTTTTTAAATAACATGAAGTTATTACCTCGTTACAACTTAACTCAATATAACATTTATTTAATTTATACAATACAGAGTTCACATACATGTAATTAATCAAAACATACGTATAACATATCAAACACATAAAAATCTACATCTTATTTATTCTGGTTGACCAATTCCAGAGATACAGGTGCAGGTGGTTGCACCTTCAACGGGATCTAAGCCAACTCGACCATAAACATTTTATTTGCTTCTGGGATCTGCCCAACATAAAGTACTCGATCCAACGTGCACTAAAAGCCAGAGCTATAGAAAAATCTGCATAACTAATTTTCTGAACATGATATGGAAATATAGTGAGAATTATATCCCAGTAAGTTCAACAATAAATCATCATCAATATAGCTCATCACATCAAGTTCAGCTGTATAAACTATAGAAAATATCTTTGGTCATATGAATGCATTATATCTATGCACATAAGAATCATACAGTAATAATATGTATGACAAGAGTAACTATTTTTATAATATCATATGATGGCCAACAACTTATTCTCATTTCAAGCTACCCCGGTCAGGGTGAGTATCCTCTACTCTACGGTACGGGATTTTCTCGCTCCGTTCGACATGGCCCACTTTCTCTTTCTTTTCTCATTAACATGATCATAACCGTTGGTAGGGCGTCCCCTACTGGTGCACCACACGGATTGCCATGTGACCGTGCTCATTTCTTTTCTTTTCACAATGATAGCCAAAAATATGCTTTCAATAACAAGTATGTTCATCAAAATATAACTATTACCATAAATCATTGGTAATCACGCCATGAACATAACCATTTCAAATATCACTTTATAAAATATTTCGATGTCAGAATTTCACACTTAAGATGGTAAGAAGTTCATACAATGGCAATGGCTATGGCATATACTAGTCATTTATTATTTTCATTTATAAGATTCGTCTTCTTTTTTAAATATTAATTTTATTTCTTTATTTTCTTGATGCATGTTTTTATCATATCTAACCTTCTCTTTATGCTTGGCCTTTAGTAATTTTCTTCTTATTTATATCATTTTCAACACATGTTCTTAAAAATTTATAGAGCATTGTTCTCTAATTTGATTTCTACTATTACCCTATAGTTAAAGAGGTTCATCTAGGGTAGAAAAATGTTGAAAATAGGCTTAACCAGCTTCTAACACGGTTTGGCCATGTTCTAGGACACGGCCATGCTTTAAAAATACTTCAAATGTACTCAATAATAGCCCCGAACACGGCTAGCCCGTGTTTGAAGCACCCAGAACACGGCCTGGCCGTGCTCTGTGACCTTTTCTCACTAATCAGAGCAGAACTCTCTCATTTGAATTCTGATTGAGGTGATTTTGGTGTCTATGGAAACTAAGACAATTATCTAAAACTATCATGTTAATCATATCAGCAAAATAGTAATATAAATTGGTGATATTACTCCCTCAAAGTATAGATTATTTCTTCTCGGGTAGGTTCTGACCTCTACCTACTAATATGTCCATATCTCCCTCATAAGAATTCAAATTAAGTGATTCCAGTGGCTATAAATCCATGACACATATATCTATAATTCATATGTTAAACATTTATTTTAATTCCTTATAGAAGTTTCCCAAAAATTTAAACACTGAAACTATCCTAACATATTCTTCCCTGATTAACCATTTTCTGACCTTTGTTTACTAATAGGACCATATCTACCTCATATGAACTCTAAATTGAATGATTCTAGTGGCTGAAAATCCATGACACATATATCTATAATTCATATGTTAACCATTTATTTTAATTTCTTATAGATTATTCCCAGAAATTAAAACACTGAAGCTAAAAATTCTGCCACCCATAGCCATAACCATGCATAACTATCTACACCAACCTACGTATTCAAACATACATCACATGCAAGATCAATATGTAACATGATATAGCAACATCCATGACCAATCATCAAAGTTCTAAGATCAAAATCTCATATAAATATTATAAGTTTCAAAAGTTTTCTTCAAAAAGAAATATTGTTAAACTTACCTGGAGCACTTAGTCCCTTAGACTTCTTCTTCCTCTCCTTTCCTCACTCTACCTTGCTTCTATTTTTCCTCTCTCTCTCACTTGGACAAAATTATAATTTTTTAAGGGTGGGTTTTCTTATATAGACCCCCAAATAATTCACCTTTCATGATCATGGGTCTACCTTATCACAATTGGGATACACTTTGTTGAATTTTTGGAAAACAAACAACTTATGTTCTTGTCTTCTTCTTCCTTAGTCAAGATATGCATAGGAAAAGGAGATTTGTATTTTGAAAATTATGATGATATGTTTTTAAGATAAGGGACAAGGTCCCTTTAACTTAGGGATTCTTTTCCATTTTCTTTTGTCTTAAACAAGTGTGACTGGTTTGCCTATTTAGGTGCCAAATTTCTAGCCCTTGAATCTCCATTATTTGGTTGATATTATTTGTGTGGGATAGGAATGTTTTGTCCTAATGCCATGTATTATCATACCACTTGCTAGAATTATGAGTGTAGGATATAGATGTTTTTGTCCTAAAGCCTTGTATTATCATGCCACTTGCCAAAATGATGAATGTAGAATCACACCACTTGCTAAATTTTTGTCTTAATGCCATGTAACCTAATCTTTATTATTACATTATTATATCATCACCTATTTTATTTTATTTTATTTTTCCTCTTGGATTTTGGCTTATTCCTACCCATTATGGGCTTATTCCTACCCATTTTCGTTGCTTTGGATAAAATTCTACCTTTCTTGGAGGGCTTGGTCACATTTTCATAATTTTTGGGCTATTGGTCCAATTACTATATCCTAGTCCAAGTCTATGTTTTATTTCTTGCTTAGGTTATCCAATGGCTTGCTAGAAACTTATGTGAAGTGAAAAAACTCTATATGAAGTGTCCATAGGTAGAAGCCCAATGTATGGGTAAAGATTTTAAACTTAGTAACTTTAATTCTTGAATTAGGAAAAATTACCCGAATTCAATGTTCTTGAAATTTTAAGACCTTTACTTGTTTCTAAAAATTTATCTTCCTTATCCAAGAATTTTGCATCTCTGTAGTATGTTATTTCTAATTTCTTTCTTATTAGGTTTTCCCTCTTTATTTGTTCTCTTAATGTTAAAAACATTTTCTATGCATATACATAAGGTGAAGAATTTCTAAGGATTATATTTCCTTAGATATCTAAAATATTGTCTAATAAATTTTATTTCCTTAATTAAATTTTTATGTACTTTTATTAATAAAAGAAACAAAATTAGGGATGTTACAGAATAAGCGAGGAAAGGTCACAAAACACGGCCAAGCCGTGTTCTGGATTGCTTCAACATTGGTAGTCCATGTTCAAGGTTGTTTTTGAGTATGTTTGAAGTATCTTCAAGTATGGCCATGTCTTGGAACATGACCATACTGTCTTGGGAGTTGGTAAAGCTTTTTTTTAACATTTTTCTACCCTAAATGAACCTCATTATTTATAGGGTAATAATAGAAATGAAATTGGAGAAGAATGCCTTATAAAATTTGTGAGAACATGTGTTGGAAAAGATATAAGTAGGTGGAAAGTAACTAGAAGTCGAGTATAATGAAAATGAAAAGATAAAAATAATATTTAAAAAAGAAGAAGAATCTTATAAATGAAAATAATAAATACTAGTGTATGCCCTAGCCATTGCCATTGCACAAACTCTTTACCATCTTAAATGTGTAATTTTGACATGGAAATATTTTATAAAGTGATATTCAAAAATGGTTATGATCATCACATGGTTTCATTTTACCAATGATTTTTGGTTGTGATTATTCTTTGATGATAAATTATGGCTTGTGAGTATAATGAACATACTTGTTCTTGAAATCATATTTTTGGCTATTAATGTGAAAAGTAAAGAAAAGAGACAAGCATGGTCACATGGATGTCCGTGTCGTACACCAGTAGGGGACGCCTTACTCACGGCTATGATTATGCTAATAAGAAAAGAGAGAGAAAGCATTCCATGTCAGATAGAGTGAGAAAAATCCATACCGAAAAGTAGAAAGTACTAACCCTGACCGGGGTAACTTGATATGAAAATAAGTTGATAGCCATCTTATGATATTATAAAAATAGTTATTCATGCCATACATGTCATTACTTTGCGATTTTTATGTGCATGGATAAGGTGCATTCATGTGACCTAAGATATTTGCTGTAGCTTATACAGATAAATATGACGTGACAAGCATTATTGATGATGATTATGATTTATTGTTGAATCTACTGGGATTTAATTCTCACTATATTTCTATATCATGTTCAGAAAACTAGTTATGTAAATTTTTCTATGGCTCTAGCTTTTAGTGTACGTTGGATCGAGTTACTCTATGTTGGGTAGATCCCAAAAATTAATAAGGTGTTTGTGGTCGAGTTGGCTAAGATTCTAGTGAAGGTGCAACCACCAGCATCCATATCTCCGTAATTGGTCAACACGGATGAATAAGATGTAGATATTTATGTATTTAATTTTTGTACAGATGTTTTGATTAATAATGTGTATGTGAACTCAGAATTGTATCAGTGTTAATAGTAGACCTTAAACCTTGAATTATGCTTGGTTAAATTAATCGAATGTTTTTATGAGTTAAGTAATTAGAAGTAAAGAGGTAATGACTTCATGGGATTTTAAATATATATATATATATATATATATATATATATATATATATATATATATAAAAGTAAATAAAATAGAGTCATTACATTAAGTGGTATAAGAAAAAGGTCGATCCTAGATAGCCAATGGATGGATGGTTATCTGAATTGATCTTATAGTATCTTGAGTATATTGTGGTTGTGCTGTGTAGGGGATCAGTGATTTCATATAGGTAATAAATTACTAGTGTTTCCTATCTATATGTCGAGGTGGTGTTATGACTGCTATTAAATATTTTTAAAACTAACTATTGGGCTTGATTACCTCAATAACAGCATAACTTTATTTTTGCCACAGTAGGAAATGGCAGCACCAAGGAGGAATTCAGCAAACAATATGGAGGAAATCTTGCACAACCTTGCCACGGCAATTCGAGACCAAGTCACGACCACTAACCAAATTTTGCAATACCTCTAGAATGCTAATAATCCAAATGGTGAGAATGGTGTTAATAATCGGATGGTAGGGAATGATAACGGCATATCCGAGTTCCTAAAGATTAGACCACCTTCTTTTCAAGGTAGCTTTAACCTGATTGTAGCTAAAAGGTGGATAAGGGAACTAGAGAAAATATTTGAAGTGATGGCTGTACTGAGGAGCAGTAAGTTATCTTCACTACATATATACTGAAAGATGAAGCAGACTACTAGTGGCATAGAGCTAGAGAACTTTTAGCTCACTAGGGAAGGCTGATCACCTAGCTAATGTTCAAAGACACATTTTTGGAAAAGTACTTCCCAAGTACTATGTGGGCGGAGAAGGAGATTAAATTTCTCTAACTCAAGCAAGACATCATGACCATAGACCAATACATCACGAGGTTCAAGGAGTTGTCTAAGTTCTCCTTTTACTTGTAATTTCACCCCGTTAAAGCATGGAAAGCTGTTAAATTCGAAGCCGGATTGAACCTAGAGATAAGGAATGCTGTTGTAGCTATAGAGATAAGAGAGTTTGTACCTTTGATAAATAAACGCAAACTCTTGGAAAAGGGCTTGAGGGTAGAGGAGGATGAGAAACAAAGATGGAACTTCAAGAAAAGGAAGAACGGGCCACCAAACTCTGGCAAAAAGGGTCTTAACTTCCTTTGTATGTAAAGACTGTTAGGTCATTATTCAGGAGAAAACATTTTTTGTAGACCTCATCTATCTATCTTTAAGAGGTATTGATGTCATTCTAGGGTTAGACTGGATGTTTAGAAATCGCGTCTTACTAAATTATTGCACCAAAATTGTTGATTTTCTACCTCCTACTCCACAAAAAGAGATGCAGTTATTGATGGTAAATGTCAATCAAGTCAATTGGAAGTTGAAGAGTGGAGTACTTGGTTATATTCTCCTATGTTTATCAAACCTAGAAGTCGAACCAAAACTTAATGAAATGCCAATAGCTAATGAGTTTCTTGAAGTATTTTCAACAAATATTCTAGATTACCTCCCGAGAGAGAGAGATAGAGTTATATATTGATCTCCTACCTAGGACAGGGCCTATATCTATTACACCTTATAGAATGGCCTCGAAGGAACTACAGGAGCTTAAGAAATAGTTGGAGGAATTGTCAGACAAGCATTTCATTAGACCAAGTGTATCACCTTGGTAAGCTCTTGTATTGTTTGTTAAGAAGAAAGACGGGAGCCTACGACTATGCATATATTACAGACAGCTGAATATGGTGACTATAAAAAATAAATACCCTCTCCCTGGGATAGATGATTTATTAGATTAACTGAAGGGAGCCTCCATCTTTTCTAAAATTGACTTGAGATCGGGATACCATCGATCAAGGAGGAGGGTGTACTAAAACCAACCCAGGACTAGGTATGGGCACTATGAGTTTCTCGTATTGCCCTTCGAGTTGAAAAATGCACCTGCTATTTTCATGGATTACATGAATCAAATTTTTTGACTCTACCTAGATCAATTTGTGGTAGTGTTCATTGATGACATCTTGATATATTCTAAGAGTGAGAAAGAACATGAACAACATCTCCGAATCGTGCTGTAAGTGCTAAAAAAGAAAAAATTGTACACCAAATTGGAGAAGTGTGGATTTTGGCTGTCAGAGGTAAACTTTCTTGGATATGTCATTTTCAATAAAGGGGCAGTTGTAGACCCTAGCAAGATAGAAGAATTGATTCAATGGGAAAGACCAAAGATGATTACAGAATTAAGAAGTTTCTTGGGTTTGGCAGGATACTACAGGAGGTTTATACAAAACTTCTCTCTTATAGCTTTGCCATTGACTAAATTGACCAGGAAGGGAAGTCCTTTCAAATAGATTGATCAATGTGAAGCTAGTTTCTAAGAGCTTAAGACAAGATTGACCATTCCTCCAGTTTTAATTATTCCAGACCCCATAGGACATTTTGAAGTATATAGTGATGCTTCAAAGAAAGGGCTAGGGTGTGTACTGATGCAAGATAAGAGAGTAGTTGCTTATGCCTCTCAGTAACTGAGGCCGCATAAGGGAAACTACCTAACCCATGATCTTGAATTAGCAGCGATAGTGTTTGCCTTAGAGATTTGGCGACACTACTTATACAGAGCAACCTTTGATGTATACTGTGATCATATGAGTCTTAAGTACCTTTTTGATCAGAAGGAGTTAAATATGAGGCAACGAAGATGGGTAGAATTCTTCAATGACTACAAGTTTAAGATAAAGTATCACCCAGGAAAGGTGAATGTTGTAGCTGATGCCTTGAGTCAAAAATCTCTACACATAGGTCAGAAGATGGTGTATGAGATGCAGATGCTAGAGGAGTTTTGAAATTTGAAGTTGGACACTATTCTTAGTCGAAAGAAGCTAGTCATCAATGAGTTGAGTATAGAGTGTGACCTTAGAGCCTAGATTAGAAAGGCTCAATCTCACGACCAATACTTACAGGATCACAAAAATTAAGATAATTTTTCTATTTTGAAAGATGGAGCAATCATGTATCAAGGAAGGATTTGTGTCCTTGAAGAACAAGAATTAAGGACTAAGATCCTGCAAGAGATGCATCAGAGTAAGTACATAGTCCATCTTGGATCCACTAAAATGTATCAGGATTTAAAAAAGATGTACTTGTGGCTAGAGATGAAAAGGGACATTGCAGAGTTCATGGCGAAATGTTTAATTTGTCAAAAGGTTAAAGTGGAGCATTAAAAGCTAGTAGGATTTCTACACCCTCTTGAGATCCCTAAATGGAAATGAGACAGTATTTCGATAGAAATTGTGGTGGGCTTACCTAAGACTTCAGTTAGACATGACTCTATTTGGATAATAGTAGATAGATTAACCAAATCTGCTTACTTTCTACCCATAAAGATTAACTATTCACTAGACAAATTGGCCCAGTTGTACATCCAAGAAATAGTTAGATTACATGGAATTCCTTTAAATATCATTTCTGATAGAGATCCAAGGTTCACGTTAAGGTTTTGGAAGGCGTTGTAGGAAGCTTTTGGAACCCAGTTACGATTTAGTATTACTTACCATCCTCATTTTGACTAGCAAACAGAATGGACCATTCAAAACCTAGAAGATATGTTGAGGGCTTGTGTGATAGAGCAAGGTAAAGGATGGGGTAATTACCTACCTTTTAGTGGAGTTTACTTATAATAATAGCTATCACTTTAGTTTTAAGATGGCCTCCTATGAAGCTTTATATGGTAAGAAGTGTCGATCTCCACTTTGTTGGTTTGAGGTAGGAGAAAAGAACTTACTTGATCCTAATGTAGTTTAATAAATAATTGAGCAAATCAAGATGATACGAGACAAAATACTTACAGCTCAGAGTCGGCAAAAGAGTTACTGTGATAAGAGACATAGACCTCTAAAGTTTGAGGAAAGAGACCATGTATTTCTGAAACTTTCCCCAACTATTGGAGTTGGTAAGTTTTTCAAGACCAAAAAGCTAAGTCCACAATTTTTAGGACCCTACTGAATTTTGAGGAAAGTGGGGACATCAACATATCAAGTTGCCCTTCCACTTAATTTGTCCAACCTACATAATGTTTTTCATGTATCACAGCTTCGAAAGTATCTTCCAGATTCATCACATGTAATACGGGATAAACCAATCCAAATAAAGGAGAACATGACATACCAACTAGTACTAGCATCCATATTAGACACCGACATGAAGTAATTGAGGAATAAGACCATTTCCCTAGTTAAGTTGTTATGGGAAGGTTTGACTCTGGAAGAAGTAACTTGGGAGTTGAAAGAAGTCATGAGGAAGAAATATACGCAATTGTTCTTATTAGGTAATTTCTAAAATTTTGAGGACAAATTTCTTTTAAGGGAAGAGAAATGTAACATCCCTAATTTTATTTATTTTATTAATAATGGTACATAAATAAGGAAATAAAATTTATTAGACAATTTTTAGATATCTAAAGAAATATAAGCCTTAGAAATTCTTCACCTTATATGTATGCATAGAAAATAATTCTAACATTAAGGGAATAAATAAAGAAAGAAAATCTAATAGGAAAAATTAGAAATAACATACTAAATAGAGGCAAAATTCTTGTGTAAGGAAGATAAATTTTTGGGAAGTAAGTAAAAGTATTAAAATTTTAATAAGATTAGATTAGGGTAATTTTTCCTAATTCAAGAGTTAGAGTTCCTAAGTTTAACATCTTCACCTATACATTGTGCTTCAACCTATGGACACTTCATATAGAGTTTTTTCAGTTCACATGAGTTTCTAGTAAGCCAATTGGATAGCCCAAGTAAGAAATAAAACATAGACTTGGACTAGGACATAGAAGTTGGACCGATAGCCCAAAAATTATGAAAATATGACCAAATCCTCAATGAAAGGTAGAATTTCAGCCAAAGGAAAGGAAATGGGTAAGAATGAGCCCGAATCCAAAAGGGAAAAATAAGAATCATGTGAGAAAATAGTAGTGTAATAATAATCAAGATTAGGTCACAAGGCATTATGACAAAACATTTATATTCTAAATTCATAATTTCAACAAGTAGATAATAATACATGCCATTAGGATAAAACATTTATATCCTATATTAATAATTTCAACAAGTAGGTAATAATACATAGAATTATGAAAAAATATCCTTATCCTACATAAATAATTTCAATTAAGCAAGGGAGACTCAAGGGCTGAAAATTTTTCACCTAGAAAAGCAGACCTATCATACTTGAGTGAGACAAAAGAAAAAGGAAATGAATCCCTAAATCAAAGGGACCTTGTCCCTTGTCTTAAGCACATTTTATCATAATTTTCAAAATACAAATCTCCTTTTGCTATCCATATCTTGACTAAGGGAGAGGAAGACAAGAACATGAGTTGTCTTTCCCCAAAAATTAACTAAGTGCATCCTAATTGTGAAAAGTTAGACCTATGATTATGAAAGGTAAACCACTTGATAGTTTATTTAAGGAAAACCTACCCTTATAACATTATAATTTCGTCCAAGTGAGAGAGAGGCAAAACATAAGCAAGGTAGAGTGAGGAAAGCAGAGAAAGAGAGGAGAAGAGATGAAGGAAGAGGAAGGAGAAGTCTAGAGGATTAAATACTCAAGGTAAGTTAGCTTAATCTTCACTTGAATATATCTTTCATCTTCATCCATGGGGTTCAAAACTCACCCTTCTTCTCTTATTTAAGCTGTTAGAAAAGCTAAGGGAAGGGAGGAAGCTACTTCCTTCAAGAGGAAACAAGAAAAAGAATTCACTAAGTGAGCTAGGGAGATCTTTAGGTAGGTTTAACAATATCTCTTTTTGAAGAAAAGATTTGAATTTTGTAACATTTATATGGGATTTTGATCTTAGAACTTTGATGAAATTTACAATATTTGTTACTTTGATGATTGGTCATGGATGTTGCTAAATCATTCTACATATTATCTTGCATATGTTGGATGTTTTGAACATTTCGGTTGGTTTGGAAAGCTTTGCCTAGGTGTGGCTATGGGTGGCAAAATTTTAGGATTTATGCTGCTGTTTTGTATATTTGAATGTCCTAAAAATTGATGGAAGATGATTACATGTATATTAGGAAGAAAATGGAAGAGGACATAATAAAATGTTGAACTAAAACCTGAAGAAAGTTTTGGTTAGGAAACTTGATTTTGATGTAACCAGGGAAGATTTTATTTTTGAAATTTTGGGAAGAATCGGTTAGGATTTAAAAGAAATGGTTAACATGAAAAATGTAGATATACGTATTATAGAGTTTTAACTACTGGAATCACTTCATTTGGAGATAAGATGAGGGGGAGATTGTCAAATTAGTCAACAGTGGTCAGAAACTAGTTAACCTGGGAAGAATTTGGTAGGTAAGCTTTTGTGTTTGAATTTTGGGGCAAAATCTGTTGGAAATTGAAGGAAATTGTTAGCATAATAAATATAGATATATGTAGTATAAATCTATAGACTTTGAAATCACTTAATATGGAGTCTATATAAGGGAGATATGGCTGATTAATATGTAGAGGTCAGAATCAGTCTGGAATTCAGGTTGGTATATGTCTGTATTTTTGTTTACCATTTTCTAGGAATAATTTGTTAAGAATCTAAATAAATGATAAACATGAAATTTGTAAATAAGTTTCTTAATGTTTTATAGGGTTTGGAATCACCTCAATTAGAGTTCGTATGAGGGAGATATGGTTGAATAAGTGAGGAAAGGTCACAGAACACCGGTGTTGCTTTAACATTGGTAGGCCGTGTTCAAGGCTATTTTTGAGTATGTTTGAAGTATTTTCAAGCATGGTCATTTCCTATAACATGAACAGGCCGTGTTAGGAGTTAGTAAAGCTTATTTTTAACATTTTTTTACCCTAAATGAACCTTATTAACTATAGGGTAATAATAAAAATGAAATTAGAGAAGAATGCCGTATAAAATTTGTGAGAACATGTGTTGGAAATGATATAAGTGGGAGGAAAGTAACTAGAAGCCAAGTATAAAGAAAATGAAAGGATGAAAATAATATTTAAAAAAGAAAAAGAATCTTATAAATGGAAATAATAAATACTAGTGTATTCCCTAGTCATTGCCATTGCATGAACTCTTTACGATCTTAAGTGTGTAATTTTGACATGAAAATATTTTATAAAGTGATATTAAAAAATGGTTATGATCATGACATGATTTTATTTTACCAATGATTTTTGGTAGTGATTATGCGTTGATGGTAAATTATGTCATGTGAGTATAATGAACATACTTGTTATTGAAATCATAATTTTGGCTATTAATGTGAAAAGAAAAGAAAAGAGACGAGCATGGTCACATGGCGGTCTGTGTGGTGCACCAGTAAGGGACGCTCTACACACGACTATGATTATGCTAATGAGAAAAGAGAGAAAAAGTGTGCCATTTTGGACAGAGCGAGAAAAACCTATACCGGAGAGTAAAAAGTACTCACCCTGACTGGAATAGGTTGATATGAAAATAAGTTGATAGCCATCATATGATATTCTGAAAATAGTTATTCATGCCATACATATCATTATTGTGTGATTTTTGTAACGCCCCCAATTTACATTACGTAAAATAAACAGTTTTTCTTTCTACAATTAGATATTTTTCATAAAGACACATAATTCAATTCTTTCTCATGGGAACAGATACATATAGAATCTCTCATGTATACACAATATACAGACCAAGTCGATAAACATCAAAATACAACAGAAACGGGGATCCTGCCTGTAGCGTTCAAAGCACTCTAGAATACAAACATAATATAATTCAAAGACTATGAGTCTTGGAAGCAACGTAGACTCACCCAGAGAATATATCACCTATCTACCGAGTCAAACTCTGATATTCTTATCTGAAAAATGTGGAAATATCGTGTAGTGAGTTTGACAACTTAGTGAGCAAATAATTCCTCCTATGACCTCTTAGGTCAGCATATGGATGTACTTATATTTTAAAATGTGTCACATAGAAAATACAGTTTAGAAGTACATTCATATGGGACCCGTATTTCACATATTCTTAAATCAAAGGATATTTAGATATCCAAAACCATATACACCATGGTATTATCATTAAACAAATGTTGTTATGCTCAGCTGTATAAGCTATAGTAAAATATTAAGATTTGGAGATAAAATCATCCCTTTTAAAATGACCTGCCTCACTCGGCAATCTGGTAAATGCAATTTGATTTGAAAATGACCTGCCTCACTCGGTGATCTAGCCAATGCAATTTGAAAATGACCTGCCTCACTCGACGATCTGGTAATGCAGTGAAAATATAATTCATTTGCTATACGCATAGTGACCTCGACCATAGTCACAATAAGTGATCAGCGAATGTGAGTACATCACCCTCCTGCCTCCTCACATTACCACTGTCACCCGGTTGGAGCGGCTCTCCCCCGGTTCACTCAGGCTAATAGGGCGCTCCCTATTCGGTACCGTCACAATCCATACAACCAGCCGATATTCATCAATACATATATATAGATGTAAAATATTAAGCAACTCGCCATGAGCTTTACACTTGCCATTCAATCTCATTTATAATATGACATGCATCATTTTCACAAGTATATATCTTTACAAATCAATGCATCATGCACATAATATTCACTTTATCAAATAATGATAAATACATTTAGAACCACATATTCAATGAGTTCCAAAATCCATTTCTAAAACCATACTCTTCTTGAACTATGTGCCAGTTCGTAAGTATATAAGATATTTGAACACATTTCAGAAACTTATAATAGTAAATAATTTATAATCAGAAATAATAATAAATTTATAATTCAAGAAGAGCATGGGGCAAGTCATAGAAAAAAGTATCTACTCACAGGATAGGGCTCTAGATTGGACAACCCTAAAATGTACTTTTTCCAAGCTGAATTTGACCAATTAGACCTCAAAAACGTGTCCGGAGGGTCCAAAGACTTAGAAAATGACTCTGGGAGCTTTGTCACTATTCACCGCCGGAAAATACTATTCGCAATGAACAAAAAGTTGTCAGAATTTCAATTAGAGGTCTCTAAGTAAGAGTTTTAGAATTTACTTTTTTCTAAGATTTTCTACTTCAGATCTACGATGATTCAACGGCTGATTTAAAAAATTGATCGCTCAAAACCATAGTATTTTTCGTCCTAAATCCAGTACCACCTTCAGTTTTGAGATTGGAAGCCAATAGGCACTCCAAATCCTATTATTCACTTACTATTCATCTTTCTCGTTTTTCAGAAGTTTGCAAAAATCGTCGTCCCCCTTCCCCCGTCTCCTTTTTATTTATTATTATTTTTAAATAATAATAATTTTTATTTAATAATTGAATAATAGGATTTTCTTTTATATAAATTCATATAAATTCCGTTTTTCATCCTAAAATATCCCAAAAATTTATAAAAATTTACATTCTCATAAACCTTTAGTTAAACTCTTAAATCATAATTTTTCTTAATAATAATCGCAATAAAACAAATCTCAGAATAAATATCTTTATTCATATTAAAAGAAAGAATATTTCTAAAAATACAACAAAATATATTAAAGGCCAATATAATTATTTTAAGCAAAATAATAATTATTTTAAATAAAAAATTTACTTTCTTTTATCTGAACATAATCCTTTTTAAACAAATAAAAATATATTTGTTTATAACAAAACATTATTATTCAAAAATCAAAATTATGGGATGTTTCAATTTTTATGTGCATGGATAAAGTGCATTCATTTGACCTAAGATATTTACTGTCGCTTATACATATGAACATGACGTGATGAGCATTATTGATTATGATGATGGTTTATTGTTGAACCTACTAAAATTTAATTCTCACTATATTTCCATATCATGTTCCAAAAACAAGTTATGCAGATTTTTCTATGACTCTGGCATTATTGTACATTGGATTGAGTTACTCTATGTTGGGCAGATCTCAAAAATTAATAAGGAGTTTGTGGTTGAGTTGGCTAAGATTCTGGTGAAGGTGTAACCACCTGCATCCGTATCTCCAAAATTGGTCAACATGGATGAATAATGTAACATCCCGTAATTTTTAAATATTTTCCTTATAAATTCTTCACCTTACATATATGCATAGAAATGTTCTAATATTAATGGAATAGGTAAAGAAAGAAAATCTAAGAGGAAATATTAGAAATAAACATGCTAAAGAAAGGTGAAATTCTTAGGTAAGGAAGATAAATTTTTGTGAATTAAAGGTCGTAAAATTTCAAGAAGATTGGATTAGGGTAATTTTTCCTAATTTAAGAGTAAAAGTTACTAAGTTTAGTATCTCCAACCATAAATTGGGCATTTACTTATGGATACTTCATATAGAGTTTTTCCAATTCACATAAGTTTCTAGCAAGCCCATTGGATAACCTAAGCAATAAATAAAACATAGACTTGGACTAGGATATAGTAATTAGACCAATAGTCCAAAAATTATGAAAATTTGACTAAACCCTCCAAGAAAGGTAGAATTTTATCCAAAGCAAAGAAAACGGGTAGAAATAAGCCCATAATGGGTAGGAATAAGCCCAAATCCAAGAGGAAAAATAAAATAAAATAAATTAGGTGATGATATAATAATGTAATAATAATAAAGATTAGGTTACATGGCATTAAGACAAAAATTTAGCAAGTGGTGTGATTCTACATTCATCATTTTGGCAAGTGGCATGATAATACAAGACTTTAGGACAAAAACATCTATATCCTACACTCATAATTTTAGCAAGTGGTATGATAATACATGGCATTAGGACAAAAAATTCCTATCCCACACAAATAATATCAACCAAATAATGGAGATTCAAGGGCTAGAAATTTGCCACCTAAAAAGGCAAACCTATCATACTTGTTTAAGACAAAAAAAATGGAAATGAATCCCTAAATCGAAGGGAACTTGTCCCTTATCTTAAGAACATATCATCATAATTTTCAAAATACAAATCTCCTTTTCGTATGCATATCTTGACTAAGGAAGAGGAAGACAAGAACATAAGTTGTTTGTTTTCCAAAAATTCAACAAAGTGTATCCTAATTGTGATAAGGTAGACCCATGATCATGAAAGGTGGATTATTTGGTGGTCTATATAAGAAAACCCACCCTTACAACATTAGAATTTCGTCCAAGTAAGGGAGAGGAAAAATAGAAGCAAGGTAGAGTGAGGAAAGAAGAGGAAGAAAGGAAGAAAGAGGAAGGAGAAGTCTAAGGGACTAAGTGCTCCAGGTAAGTTTAACAATATTTCTTTTTGAACAAAACTTTTGAAACTTATAATATTTATATGAGATTTTGATCTTAGAACTTTGTTGATTGTGCATGATGTTGCTATATCATGTTACATATTGATCTTGCATGTGATGTATGTTTGAATACTTATAGAAAGTTCTGCATTGGTATGGCTATCTGTGGCAAAATATTTAGCTTCTGTGTTTTAATTTCTGGGAATTATCTATAGGGAATTAAAATAAATGGTTAACATAAGAATTAAAGATATATGTGTCACAGATTTTTAGCCACTGGAATCATTCAATTTGGAGTCCATATGAGGTAGATATGGTCCGATTAGTAAACAAAGGTCAGAAAATGGTTAATTAGGGAAGAATATGTTAGGATAGCTTCGGTATTTTAATTTCTGGGAACAATCAATAAGGAATTAAAATAAATAGCTAACATATGAATTATAGATATATGTGTCACAGATTTTTAGCCACTAGAATCATTCAATTTAAAGTTCATATGAGGTAGATATGTTCCGATTAGTAAACAAAGGTCAGAAAATGGTTAATCAGGGAAGAATATGTTAGGATAGCTTCGGTGTTTTAATTTATGGGAATATTATATAAGGAATTAAAATAAATGTTTAACATATAAATTATATATTTATGTGTCACGGATGTTTAGCCACTGGAATCACTTAATTTAGAAATCGTATGTGGGAGATATAGTCAGATTAGTAAGTAATGGTTAGAACCTACTCGAGAAGAAATAATATTGACTTTAAGGGAGTAATAACACCAAGCTTTATTACTATGTTGCTGATACAATTAACATAATAGTTTTAGATAATTGTCTTAGCGTTCTATAGACACCAAGATCACCTCAATCAGAGTTAAAATGAGCGAGTTATGCTCTAATTAGTGAGCAAAGATCATAGAACACGGCCAGACCGTGTTCTGGGTGCTTCAAGCACGGGTTAGCAGTGTTCGGGGCTGTTTTTGAGTACATTTGAAGTATTTTTAAAGCATGACCATGTCTTGGAACATGGCCAGACCGTGTTGGAAGCTGGTAAAGCCTATTTTCAACATTTTTCTACCCTAGATGAACCTCTTTAACTATAGAATAATAGTAGAAATCAAATTGGAGAAAAATACTCCATAAATTTGTAAGAACATGTGTTAGAAATGATATAAATAAGAAGAAATTGACTAAAGGCCAAGCATAAAGAAAATGAAGAGATGAAATTAATTTTTAAAAAAGAAGACGAATCTTATAAATGAAAATAATAAATGACTAGTATATGTCATAGCCATTGCCATTGTATGAACTTCTTACCATCTTAAGTGTGAAATTCTGACATGGAAATATTTTATAAAGTGATATTTGAAATGGCTATGTTCATGGCATGATTACCAATATTTTTGGTAATAGTTATATTTTGATGAACACACTTATTATTGAAAGCATATTTTTGGCTATCATTGTGAAAAGAAAAGAAAAGAGCACGGTCACATGGCAATCCGTGTGGTGCACCAGTAGGGGACGCCCTACCAACGGTTATGATCATGGTAATGAGAAAAGAAAGAGAAAGTGGGCCACGTCAGACGAAGCAAGAAAAGCCCGTACCGAAGAGTAGAGGATACTCACCTTGACCGGGGTAGCTTGAAATAAGTATAAGTTGATGGTCATCATATGATATTTTGAAAATAGTTAATCCTTTCATACATATAATTACAGTATGATTCTTATGTGCATAGATATAATGCATTTATGTGACCAAAGATATTTTCTGTAGTTTATACAGCTGAACATGACGTGATGAGCTATGTTGATGATGATTTATTGTTGAACTTACTAGGATTTAATTCTCATTATATTTCCATATCATGTTCAGAAAATTAGTTATGCAGATTTTTTTCTAAGGCTCTGGCTTTTAGTGCACATTGGATCGAGTTACTTTATGTTGGGCAGATCTCATAATCAAATAAGATGTTTGTGGTCGAGTTGGCTCAAATCCCGGTGAAGGTGCAACCACCCGCACCTGTATCTCCAGAATTGGTCAACCAAAATAAACAAGATGTAAATATCTATGTGTTTGATATGTTGCATGTACGTTTTGATTAATAACGTGTATGTGAACTCAATATTGTATAATAATAGAAAAGAAAGGTTGTTACATAATTGGTATCAGAGCAGGTCGATCCTAGATGGTTAGTGGGTGGATGGTTATCTGAATCGATCTTATAGTGTCTTGAGTATGTTGTGGTTGTGCTGTGTAGGTGATCAATGATTTATATAGGTAGGAAATTACTAGTGTTTCTTATCTATATGTCGTGGTGGTGTTATGACTGCTGTTTAATATTTTTTTGAAACTAACTATTAGGCTTGATCACCTCAATAGCAGCATAAATTTATTTTTTTCCCACAGTAGGAAATGGCACCACCAAGGCGGAATCCGGTAAACAATGTAGAGGAAATCTTGCACAACCTTGCCACAGCAATTGGAGAATTTGGTATTGATTTACTCCTTAGAACCCAACTAGTATCTATATCCCTATATAGAATGATATCGATCGAATTTACAAAAAAAATTAGTTAGAAGACTTGTTAAACAAGGTATTTAAATACCCCAGTACTTTTATTCGGAGTGCTCCAGTTCTATCTGTGAAAAAGAAAGATGGATCACTATGACTATGCATAGATTATAGACAGTTGAATAAGGTGACAATGTAGAATAGAAACCCATTAGCTCGTATAAATTACCTGTTTGACCAGTTATAAGGTGATCAATATTTTTCCACAAATAGATTTGGGATATGAGTAACATTAATTAAGGATAAGAGAAGAGGATGTAGGACTTATTATGGGCATTATGAGTTCTTGGTGATGCATTTAAATTGACAAATATTTTAGCTGCATTCATAGATTTAATGAATAGTAATTAGGTCATCCCTAGATCAATTTGTTATTATATATATTGATGAAATACTAGAATATTTCAAAAGTTCAGAGGATCATAAGCAACATTCAAAGATAGTTTTACCAACTATAAAGGAGTATGGTTGGTAAATATGGTATCCAAGTAGACTCTAAGAAAGTAAAAGTTGTACAATAATAGCTATATTTTACTACATTTAAAGATGAAGATCCAAATCCAATTTACGCTTCCTGCGATTATTTGCCGTCCATTCTATTTGAGTCATAGTTGGATCAGGTACATGAACATAGGCTTGTAAAGCATCAATCAACTCTTCAGCATTTGAAGCCGAGATGAGAATTCGTCGTGCTGAGTGTGGGATAAACCTTTGTTCCATAGCTTGATCTAGAAAAGATAACAGACCATCAAAGAAGTGATTAACATTTAACAAACCTATCGGTTTGTGATGCATATTCAGTTGTGCCCAAGAGAATATTTGGAAAATCTCCTCTAAAGTACGAAAACCACCTAGTAATGCAATGAAGGCGTTAGCATTGCTCATCATTCTAGCCATGCGTTCATGCATGGAAGCTACTCTATATTCTTCCCCAATTTTTTTCCCTATGATGCTGGATGCAGCTAAAGCTGTAAGAATAATACCTAGAACTTGGCATCCTCCTACATGTGCAGCTGTAGCCACACACCCCATTAACCCACGGTTACCTCCACCATACACTAAATGAATTCTTCTCCTAGCCAGCACCATACCTAGATTTTGTGCTGCTTTAACATACTCCCTATCTTTTCCAGGACTGGAACCACAAAAGACACAAATATTTTGAAACTGATGGAATGCGGTTCCCTCCATAATTTCTATCACCTTAACTTTGAGTATAGACAAAGATACTAATGTAAGTATTTATAGAACTCAGAGAAGGGCATATTTATAATAGCTATGCGAATAGGCCGGGTATTATTAGAACAACTATGTGAGTGATTGGTGGATATCAGCTAAATTAAAAGTAAAAAAAAATTTCAAAAATGATGGCAAGCATGTATATGTACAGTAGTTATGACTGTGACCTATATTAAGCACATAAAGAGCATAAGATAAGATATCACCAGAAATCTGTCTTTATCTTGTTGTCTTTGATGAAGCATTGATGTCTTGATTCTTGTAGAAAAGTTGTAGTTGATAGCCGTCAATGTAAAAAAAAAAGTGAAAATGCAAACCAATTAATTGTTGAAGAGGAACAATCAAATGATTTATTTTGTATTCTCAATGTTTTTGCCAGTCGACTATCAGTATTATTAAGTCGACTAGCTATTTCGAGAAATTTTAATTTGGACTGGTTATTTTACAGTTGATTGATTACATCTATTTTGAAGCAATCAACTGCATCCTACCAGTTAACTACGTATTCTTTGATTTTCACAGACTTTTATAAGCTCAGAAATGTTTCTTTTTCCATGTGATATCTTTCCACCGAATACCAATAGATTTAAAGTAGATTTTGGCACATATATTCAAACCTTGCGGCCACCAATTTTGTTGATATAACAGCTAAATTTTTGTTTTCAAATTTTCAGGAATTATGGCCACCGATTTTAACTTTCTCTAATGTTTTGTCCAAACTTTTGACTTTCTATTTTAGCATCGTTCTTTATTATACTTTTCGTCTGTTCTACTGCGTTGTCCTACATTAATATTTGGCATTAAATGCAAGATTCTTTTCATACATTAAAAGAAAAGTTAATTTATTTTCTTTGAAACTCAATTATTATGGTGACTAAGTTGTTAGTAGGTTAGAGTAATGAAAAGTTTGAAAAGAATGGATAGATGATGGTCTTATGGTGTTTTGACGAATGTAATCAAGAGAACTAGTGGTGTTGAAGTTCTTCAGGAATAAAATATAGGAAGTAGGATTTAAGTTAGTCTTTGAACTCTTAATTTGGAAATATAGAGAATATTCTGAGAACCATGTCCGAAAATAATGTAAGTGATCAAGATATTTGTGTTAAAGGATTATATCATGCTAAATTGAGTCTAGTATCTAGGATGTGAATTATGTTGGAATTGAGAATTCATATATGAGTAATTGTTAGGGAAAATCTTCTTGAAATGATTGGGTGAATTAAATGGGATTGGCATAAGCTAGAATGAGGTGCTTTTGGATATGATAGAAGAAATAATTGAAATTTTTGACAATGAGTCTAATGGTGTTAATAAGCTTGTATAGAATTACCATGATGAGTGAAGTTAGAATTATTAGACATGTGTCAATGGTACACGTTATTAAAGGTTTGAAGGATTTATTGCTACGTATGTTTAACATATTGATTAAAGGATTTGAGGATAAAAATAGATGATAGATTAAGATGATGATATTCAGGGGATGATGTTGATATATGAAAACAGAAAAAATGACTTGATAGAAGTTTGGAATAAGAAAAGATAGTTACCCAATATGAAGGTGAATATGTTCCTTTATATGTCTGTTTTCTAATATTGACCCATAGATATATCCATGCGAGCTAGAGGATATAAATTGAAGAACTTATGAGTGAAAGAAATCCTTATGGTTAAGTTATATGGCAAAATCACTCAAGTGAATAGACATATTAAAAAAGTAAATATGTTATACAGAAAAGATATCCCTAATTATTTAGGTAATAAGGTTGGTAACTCTGAATAATGCCTTAATTTCAATACCTACATGTGGTAGGATGGACTGAAATTCGGGGACCGAATTTTTTAAAGGGGGAAGAATGTCACATCCCGTAATTTTTAAATATTTTCCTTATAAATTCTTCACCTTACATATATGCATAGAAATGTTCTAATATTAATGGAACAGGTAAAGAAAGAAGACCTAAGAGGAAATATTAGAAATAAACATGCTAAAGAAAGGTGAAATTCTTAGGTAAGGAAGATAAATTTTTGTAAATTAAAGGTCTTAAAATTTCAGGAAGATTGGATTAGGGTAATTTTTCCTAATTTAAGAGTAAAAGTTACTAAGTTTAGTATCTCCAACCATAAATTGGGCATTTACCTATGGATACTTCATATAGAGTTTTTCCACTTCACATAAGTTTCTAGCAAGCCCATTGCATAACCTAAGCAAGAAATAAAACATAGACTTGGACTAGGATATAGTAATTAGACCAATAGACCAAAAATTATGAAAATGTGACTAAGCCCTCCAAGAAAGGTAGAATTTTATCCAAAGCAAAGAAATTGGGTAGGAACAAGCCCATAATGGGTAGGAATAAGCCCAAATCCAAGAGGAAAAATAAAATAAAATAAATTAGGTGATGATATAATAATAAAATAATAATAAAGATTAGATTACATGGCATTAAGAGAAAAATTTAGCAAGTGGTGTGATTCTACATTCATCATTTTGGCAAGTGGCATGATAATACAAGGCTTTAGGACAAAAACATCTATATCCTACACTCACAATTTTAGCAATTGGTATGATAATACATGGCATTAGGACAAAAGATTCCTATCCCACACAAATAATATCAACCAAATAACGGAGATTCAAGGGCTCGAAATTTGCCACCTAAAAAGGCAAACCTATCATACTTGTTTAAGACAAAAGAAAATGGAAATGAATCCCTAAATCAAAGGGAACTTGTCCCTTATATTAAGAACATATCATCATAATTTTCAAAATACAAATCTCCTTTTCGTATGCATATCTTGACTAAGGAAGAGGAAGACAAGAACATAAGTTGTTTGTTTTCCAAAAATTCAACAAAGTGTATCCTAATTGTGATAAGGTAGACCTATGATCATGAAAGGTGGATTATTTGGTGGTCTATATAAGAAAACCCACCCTTACAACATTAGAATTTCGTCTAAGTGAGGGAGAGGAAAAATAGAAGCAAGGTAGAGTGAGGAAAGGAGAGGAAGAAAGGAAGAAAGAGGAAGGAGAAGTCTAGGGGACTAAGTGCTCTAGGTAAGTTTAACAATATTTCTTTTGAAGAAAACTTTTGAAACTTATAATATTTATATGAGATTTTGACCTTAGAACTTTGATGATTGGTCATGATGTTGCTATATCATGTTACATATTGATCTTGCATGTGATGTATGTTTGAATACTTAGACTGGTATAGAAAGTTCTGCAATGGTATGGCTATGGCTGGCAAACTTTTTAGCTTCTTTGTTTTAATTTCTGGGAATTATCTATAGGGAATTAAAATAAATGGTTAACATAAGAATTAAAGATATATGTGTCACGGATTGTTAGCCACTAGAATAATTCAATTCAAAGTTCATATGAGGTAGATATTTTCCGATTAGTAAATAAAGGTCAGAAAATGGTTAATCAGGGAAGAATATGTTAGAATAGTTTCGGTGTTTTAATTTCTGGGAAAATTCTATAAGGAATTAAAATAAATGTTTAACATAGGAATTATATATTTATGTGTCACGGATGTTTATCCACTGGAATCACTTAATTTGGAGTTCGTATGTGAGAGATATAGTCAGATTAGTAAGTAAAGGTTAGAACCTACCCGAGAAGAAATAATGTTGAATTTAAGGGAGTAATAACAACAAGAGTTATTACTATTTTGCTGATATGATTAACATAATAGTTTTAGATAATTGTCTTAGCTTTCTATAAACACCAAGATCACCTCAATCAGAGTTAAAATGAGGGAGTTATGCTCTGATTAGTGAGCAAAGATCATAGAACACGGCCAGGCCGTGTTTTGGGTGCTTCAAGCACTGGTTAGCCGTGTTCGGGGCTATTTTTGAGTATATTTGAAGTATTTTTAAAGCATGGCCATGTCCTGAAACATGGACAGACCGTGTTGGAAGCTAGTAAAGCCTATTTTCAACATTTTTCTACCCTAGATGAACCTCTTTAACTATAGGGTAATAGTAGAAATCAAATTGGAGAAAAATGCTCTATAAATTTGTGAGAACATGTGTTAGAAATGATATAAATAAGAAGAAATTAACTAAAGGCCAAGCATAAAGAAAATGAAGAGATGAAATTAATATTTAAAAAAGAAGACAAATCTTATAAATGAACATAATAAATGACTAGTATATGCCATTGCCATTGCCATTGTATGAACTTCTTACCATCTTAAGTGTGAAATTATGACATGGAAATATTTTATAAAGTCATATTTGAAATGGTTATGTTCATGGCATGATTACCAATGATTTATGGTAATAGTTATATTTTGATGAACATACTTGTTATTGAAAGCATAGTTTTGGCTATCATTGTGAAAAGAAAAGAAATGAGCACGGTCACATGGAAATCCGTGTGGTGCACCAGTAGGGGACGCCCTACCAACGGTTATGATCATGATAATGAGAAAAGAAAGAGGAAGTGGGCCATGTCGGACGGAGCAAGAAAAGCCCGTACCGGAGAGTAGAGGATACTCACCCTGACTGGTGTAGCTTGAAATGACAATAAGTTGATGGCCATCATATGATATTTTGAAAATAGTTAATCATGTCATACATATCATTACAGTATGATTCTTATGTGCATAGATATAATGCATTCATGTGACCAAAGATATTTTTTGTAGTTTAGACAGCTGAACATGACGTGATGAGCTATATTGATGATGATTTATTGTTGAACTTACTGGGATTTAATTCTCACTATATTTCCATATCATGTTCAGAAAATTAGTTATGTAGTTTTTGTTCTAAGGCTCTAGCTTTTAGTGCATATTGGATTGAGTTACTTTATGTTGGGCAGATCTCAGAATCAAATAAGATGTTTGTGGTTGAGTTGGCTCAGATCCCGGTGACGGTGCAACCACCCGCACCTGTATCTCCGGAATTGGTCAACCAAAATAAACAAGATGTAAATATCTATGTGTTTGATATGTTGCATGTACGTTTTGATTAATGACGTGTATGTGAACTCAATATCGTATAATAATAGAAAAAAAAAGGTTGTTACAAATAAGATGTATATATTTATCTGTTTGATTTTAGTACGGACGTTTTGATTAATAATGTGTATGTGATCTCATAATTGTATCAGTGTTATTGGTAGACCTTAAACCTTGAATTATGCTTGGTTAAATTAATCTGATATTATTATGAGTTAAGTAATTAAAAGTAAAGAGGTAATGACTTCATGGAATTTTAAATATATATATATATATATATATATATATATATATATATATATATATATGTATATATGTATATGTATATATTTAAAAACAATTGGAGTCATTACAAAAGACATGCTTAATTTATAGCATGTCAACCTTTCTTTAGGTTAGATTAGAGTCTTAATTGTAGTTAATATTTTTTTTTCTAGTTATAGTCTAATTCCTTCAAAAGAGAGAGAGAGTCCTAGTTTTAGTAAATTTTCTTTTCCTACTTAAAGTCTAATTCCTTAAAAAAAATAGAGTCATAGTTCTAGTCAACTTCCTTTTCCTACTTATAGTCTAATTAAAAAAAAATTCTTATTCCAAGTCCAATTTGGTTTCATTTTCCAAAAATAAAATAAAAATCATAGAAAAAGAGCTGAAATTTGATTAAAAAAAAGAGAATAGAAATTCATTAAAGAAAAGATAAATTTCGTTCAAAAAAAAGAAAAAGAAAAAAGAAGGAAGTTGAAAACAGCATATTAGTTTTATTATCCCTAATTTTCTCAAATTTAGTTCATAGGGTTGTCATCTTCTGAAATTTTGTTCTTATCATTCTTAATTCAAATATTTCCTTTGATAAGCATGTTGATCAAGTTCTTGTTTAAGAGTTTTAAGGGAAAGTGATAAAAGGGAAAATTGAGTGTTTAATGGTTATATTATTTTCTCTAATTAGTAGTAAACTTGTTATTATTTCCCTGCTTTTGGTTATGCTTTGCTTTGGATATTGCTTTGGTTTGTTTTATATTTGTAGGTGAGTAAAAGAGCCTAGCAACCACAAACTGAGGAGGAATATGGACCTGGAACATGCTGAGGAGGAAGCAAGGGGGCAATCCTGAAGAAATTGGCAAGAAAAGAGCCTAGCAACCACAAACACGGCAAGGCCGTGCTCCATGCAAAGAACGTGATTTTTTTTCCAGTTTTTATCTTTCTAATTTACTTCCATCTCTACTTCTACTCTTCTTTCTTGGTTTATATTGAACTATTATGATTTACTTAATAAATATGATTTTGGTTTATGTTTCTATTATGCTTGAGTAGATATAATCTAGGGTTTCGATAAACCCACTTACGGTATGATGATACTGAATTATTAAGTTGAATGTTGGAACCCTAATTGTGATTACTTCTGGATTAATTTGGATTAACTATTATGCGCTTGTTTAAGAGTTGATAGAATGCCTGATCACCAATTTATGACGTCTTAGGATATTAACTGATGAACTGAAAGGTGAAAGTTAATACCAGAACCTAATAGTTAATTAGGGATATCTTAATCATGAAAGTAGTTTAAGGTTCTTTAGGAATTGAATCAATTAGTGGGTACAAGAAAATCGATAAACTGTATTCCATGGTTGGCATAGAACTTAATGGACCTAGGTTGAACTAAGAACCACGAAAATAGGCAATTAGATTAACCTAAGTATGATTAGTAACACTGGAAAGAAATTATTAGTTAATTAAGGCTAAACCATCCCCGATTACCTAGATAATTGCAATTAGATGTGCATATTGATTGTTGAATATCATAAGTGTGATAAACCCTAACCCTAGGCATTTGTTAATTGAATTGCTTATTGATAACTCTAATTCATTGGAGTTTTTCTATGCTTTTCTGAAGGTATTTATTCTGCATTATGATTTATGAGCATTCATGCCCCCTGTTTTAGTAGTGTATTTTGTCTACCACCAATATAAGACCACTCACTATGGTTGCTGTTAAATCCAGTAAGCAAGCACAACAAATCAGGCAACAAACCAAGTGATATTGGGTGAACTTGATATTTTTCATAGGAAACATATGACGGGAAGCTTACCTTTTGTGACATGGTGCAGGTGGCAGGGAGTTAGAGCTGTGCAGTAGGAGCGGCCACTACCCAGAAGGGGAAAGGGAGCGATCAGCAGACACAATAGACTATTCGGAGGTACAGGAACTGTCTCCATTACTGGAAGTGGAGATAAAGCTGCTAGCAGTGGTTCTGGCCAAAAAGCAGGAAGAATTTCTGTAGACCAAGCCACTTTAATGGGACCACAAGGCTTCCTTATAAAAGGTAGAAAACAAAAAGTAGAAACGTGTAGAGACGCAAGGGGATAGAAAGAAAAAGAAAGAAAGAGGAAGCCCAGAAATCCCTGACGGGAGTGGGCTGTGAGGATACACTCTAGCCTAGGACAGGCCAACCCTGCATGGTGAAGCACTGGAACGAGGAAAAGGACTGCTGCTAAGAATTCCCTTCATCTCCTTTTGTGTTTTCATTGTTTAGCAAGAAACTGCATTTATTTTCCTATAGTTGTATTACTCTTCACTGCATACTGGTTATTCTAATGCTTGTAATCAATTTGGATATAAGGCTGGGCTAAATTTCTAGCTAGGGTTGTAGACAGGTTGCAGTGAACACATGCACATTTTAATTTATAAATGATTTTGCTGCAGCATTGCTTTTGTCATTCGATTACTTTTGCATATCTTAAAAACTTCTCCTATTGACTGAAGTTTAATAAAGGAAGGCAGAGGATAACATTGACCCAGAAGGGTGGTAGAGGCTAGAAAAAGGATTGGATGTGTGGGCATAACTAATATAGGTATCCCATTTGACTCAATAGTTAGGACTTCAAGTAAAACTCTGGGGTTAGGATTGATATAGGAATGTGCGTCTAAATCTCATAAGTGCATGGAATAGTAGTATGGAAAGACCCCATTCGAGAGAATATTGGGTACTTGAGTAATTGCTATAGCAATTTTTAGAGCAAAATGAGTGCATAAGCTCATGGAAACCCTGAAGCAACCTTTGTTCACCTAATATCCTTTTCTTCGTAACCTAGAGTGTCTCAACTTAATCAAAGTCTTGTTTAGTTTGTTTAATCTTAATTGCTCCTAAATCTTAAATAGTGTAACCAACAGAATTTTGCTACAGCATTTCATGAGTTAAGCATTCTATAGTAATTTCTAGTACACTCTTCATGGGACGATACTCATTCATCATTATATTACTTGGTCATGACACGTGCACTCATTGCATATATACTTTGCAACCAACAAGTTTTTTGGCGCCGTTGCTGGGGAGTGTCAACCTAAAAATTATTATTAGATATTTGACTGTGTGAAGGACTTTATCTTTTGGTCACTCTAGTGTCATTTTGGGCAGGTGAACGCAATGCATGAGCAGGTCCGAAAGAGAGCTACTGTCTTTAGATCCAGAGATAGAAAGAACGCTTCTGAGAAGAAGGAGAGGACTGTTTGGACCTCAACAAAAAGCAAAAATGGCCAACTAGAATGGAGCAAACAACATGGATGACAAAGATAGAGTCTTGAATGATTATGTTCAACCAAACTTGAATGGGTTGAACCCAAGCATTGGAAGACCAGAAATTGAAGCTCTTCATTTTGAGCTCAAGCCGGTAATGTTTCAAATGCTGCAGACTACATGGTAATTTAGTGGAATGCCTATAGAGGACCCTCACCTTCACTTGAGAGTATTTATCGAAGTCACTGATGCTTTCAAAATGAATGGGGTGATAGATGAAGTTCTTAGGCTGAAAATGTTCCCCTACTCATTAAGAGATCGAGCTAGAGCGTGGTTAAACTCTCTGCCACCCGATTCTATTGCTAACTGGAGTGATTTGGCAAAGAAGTTTCTACTAAAATATTTCCCACCTACCAAGAATGCAAGATTGAGGAATGATATCACGTCCTTCTAGCAACTAGACGGGGAATCGCTATATGACACCTGGGGAAGGTACAAAGAGCTGCTAAGAAGATGTCCCCATCATGGAATCCCGTACTGCATTCAGATAGAGACCTTTTATAATGGTCTTAATGCTCAAACATGAACCATAGTGGATGTAGTAGCTAATGGGGCACTTCTGTCCAAAACATACAATGAGGCACATGAGCTACTGAAAAGAATAGCTAGCAATAACTGTCAATGGCCTATGGATAGAGTCTCAACTGGAAAGAAAATAGCAGGTATGCATGAAGTGAGTGAAGTCACTTCTCTCACAGCCTAGCTAACTTCATTAGTGAATGTCTTGAAAAACCAGCAACTGATTCGCCCTCAAGCAGCTAATGCAGTCCAGGAGAATGGAGTATCTTGTGTTCTATGCAACGGGCCTCATTTATTTGAAAGCTGTCCCTCAAATCCGAAGTCGGTATGCTATATGGGAAACATGAATTGCAACAACAATCCCTATTCGAACACGTATAACTCGGGTTGGAGGCAACATCCCAATTTTTCTTAGAGTAACTATGGTACTGGACAGGGAAGCAACTCTGCCCCACAAATACCACAGGTCCCCCTAGGATTTCAACAGAAAAGGCATCAGCCTAATGAAACTCCCACTTCATTGAAGTCACTGTTGAAGGAATATATGGCAAGAAATGATGCTGTGATCTAGAGTCAAACTGTATCATTAAGGAATCTAGAGACCTAAGTTGGGCAGCTTGCCAATGAGTTAAAAAATAGACCTCCAGGGATGCTTTCAAGAAATACTGAAGTCCCTAGGAGAGAAGGGAAAGAGTACTGCAAGGTTATAGCTCTTAGGAGTGGAAAAGTAGTTGAAGCACCCCAAGCAAGGAGACAAGACCAAAAAGACCCTACTGTACCCCTGGAAAAGAAGAAAGACAAGCAGAGGCAAGTGAGGAAGCAAGAATCATTAGAGAAAAGTCTGTTGCTTTGCCACAACACAATGCTGCAGCTCTGCCACAACAAAATACTACAGCTTTGCCACAGCAAAACGTGCAGCAGACCAAGCTACCTCCATTATTTCCTAAAAGACTCCAAAAATAATAGAATGACCATTAGTTCTGAAGATTCCTGGATGTTCTCAAGCAGTTGCACATTAACATCCCCTTGGTGGAAGCATTAGAGCAAATGCCAAACTATGTAAAGTTCATAAAGGACATCTTGAACAAAAAAAGAAGATTCAGAGAATTTGAGACAGTTGCACTCACACAAGAATGTAGTGTTGTGCTGCAGAATTAGTTGCCTCCCAAACTCAAGGATCCGGGTACCTTCACTATACCTTGTTCCATTGGGAACCGGTATTTTGGAAAAGCCCTTTGTGACTTGGGAGCAAGCATCAACCTTATACCAATGGCCATATTCAAGAAACTGGGGATTGGAGAAGCAAGACCTACCACAGTCTCACTATAGTTGGCAGACGGGTCCATTGCACATCCAGAAGGGAAAATTGAGGATGTCCTAGTTAAGGTGGACAAATTCATTTTTCCAGTAGATTTTATAATACTGGACTATAAAGATGATGCAGAGGTGCCAATTATTTTAGGCAGGCCATTCCTAGTAACTGATTGAACCTTAATTGATGTCAAAAAAAGGGAATTAACCATGAGAGTACAGGATGAGCAGTTTACATTCAATGTATTCCAGTCTATGAAATTTCCCAGCGAAGTAGAGGAATTTTCGGTTGTTTCTGTGATAGACACATTAGCATCAAAGTAGTTCAAAAAATGCTGCAAAGGCCCATCACCAATTGTATGGGTAGATAACTCAGATTTAGAGGGGGAAAATGAGAAAGAATGGACCTGGATTGAAGCCAGACATGGCACTGGGAAGGAGGGGCCAATGAATGAGCCATTAGACATGTCCTTACAAGAAGCAAAGCTGTCGAAAACATCAGTAGAGGAACTACCAATCTTGGAGTTGGAGCCATTACTAGCACATCTCAAGTATGCCTATCTAGGTGAAACAACCACCCTTCCTGTGATCATTTCAGCACTCTTGACAGAAGAGCAAGAGGAGAAACTAGTCCTGACGTTAAAAGATTCAGAAAAGCTATTGGTTAGACCTTTGTTGATATTAAGGGTATCAGTCCCTCATTTTGTATGCATAAGATCCTTTTGGAGAGCAATGAAAAAGGGTCCATTGAAGCCCAACGGAGGTTCAATCAAATAATGAAGGAGGTGGTAAAGAAAGAAATCATCAAGTGGTTAGATGCTGGGATTATTTACCCCATATCAGACAGTTCCTGGGTTAGTCCAGTCCAATATGTTTCTAAAAATGAAAACAATGAGCTCATCCCCACCAAGGTTGTGACTGGCTAGAGGATTTTCATCGATTACTGGAGACTGAACAAAAGCACTAGGAAAGACTACTTCCCCCTGCCATTCATTGACGAAATGTTAGACAGACTTACGGGAAAGGAATACTATTGTTTCCTAGACGGGTATTCAGGCTACAATTAGATTGCTATAGCACCCGAAGACTAGCATAAGACCACATTGACATGTCCTTATGGCACCTTTGCATTTCGAAGGATGCCGTTTGGGTTATGCAATGCTCTATCAACTTTTCAGCGATGCATGATGGCAATTTTCATAGAAATGGTTGAGTAATTTGTGGAAATTTTCATGGATGACTTTTCAGTTTTTGGGGACTCCGTCAACTTATGATTGGGAAACCTTGCTAAGGTCCTACAAAGTTGCGAGGAAACAAACTTGGTGCTGAACTGGGACAAGTGTCAATTTATGGTGAAAGAGGGGATTGTGCTGGGACATAAAGTCTCTCGAGATGGACTAGAGGTTGACAAGGCGAAAGTAGAAATCATGGAGAAACTGCCTCCTCCAACCTCAATCAAAGGCATCAGAAGCTTCCTTGGCCATGCAAGATTCTATAGGAGGTTCATCAAGGACTTCTCCAAAGTTGTTAAACCTCTATGCAACTTGCTAGAGAAAGACATAACCTTCTAGTTCGATGAGACCTATATGATAGCATTCAGTGACCTCAAGAAGAAATTGAGTACATCACTGGTTATTATGGCACTAGACTGGACTTCTCCATTTGAGCTAATGTGTGACGCAAGTGAAGCAGCATTGCAAGCCGTCCTTGGGTAGCATAAGAATAAAGTTTTTCATTCTATATATTATGCAAGCAAAACGCTAGAAGGGGCCCAGCTCAACTACACAGTAACAGAGAAGGAGCTGTTTGTAGTAGTATTTGCTTTTGAGAAATTTAGATTACTTTATAGGTGCAAAAGTAATTGTTCACACAGACCATTCTGCTATCAAACACCTGGTTAAGAAGAAGGATTCCAAGCCTAGACTTATTCGATGGGTACTCTTGCTCCAGGAATTTGATCTGGAGATCAAGGATAGAAAGGGAACTAAAAATCAAGTGGCAGACCATCTCTCCAGACTAGAACAGGACAGCGTAGAGGCAGAAGAAATTAATGAGAAATTCCCAGATGAACAATTCTTCCTCATTGTTGTGTGTATGTTTTACTAATTATCGCAAGTGCATGTAGTAGCTATAGCTAGTTGATAAAGGGGTATTTTGAGTACTTAATGGCTATATTTTATCCTCTAATTCATAGTAAACTTGTGGTTATTCCCCTGCTTTTGGTTATGCTTTGCTTTGGATACTGCTTTGGTTGTTTTTATGCTTGTAGGTGAGCAAAAGAGGCCAAGAAGCAAGGGAAAACACTAATGAGAAGTGCCAAATGGATATGGAATATGTTGAGGAGGAAGCAAGGAGCAAACCCACCAAAAATTAGCAAATTCTGAGCATGGCAGCATGAAACATGGCCAGGCCGTGCTTGGTGGCATGCAACACGGCCAGGCCGTGCTCTGTGCAAGAAGCTGCAGAAAATCCCAGAAACCCGCCCGAAGCACGGCCAGGCCGTGTCCTGGGACACGACCATACTGCGGGTCTGGGAACACTGTATTTTTTAAGGTTTTAGCCGCCCAAAGTGTTATATATTGAAGGGGTTACGCAGCCAAAGAGGGGAGAACGCATTTCTGACCTTCTCTACTCAGTTTTAGGGTTAGGAAACACCATTAGATTAGGTTTAGAGTAAGATTAATTGTTCAATTCATGTTCTAGCTTAGATTTCACATTGATTCAGCATTGTATTTCATCTCTACATTTAGCAACCCAGTTTTTTCTTTCCATCTTTACTTCTATTTCTATTTCCATTCATTCTCTTGAATTGTATCAAACTATCATGGTTTATTTTATGATTATGAATTTGGTTTCTGAACTTATGATGTGTGAGTAGTTTTGATCTAGGGTTTTGGTAAACCCACTTATGGTATGATGATACACTGTGCATATTGAATCATTGGAACCCTAATTGTGTTATCATGGTTAATTAGGATTAGCTATTAAGCATTGGTTATATGAGTTGATGAATGTTTGGCCAATATTTATTGCGTCTTAGGATGTTAATTGATGGACTGAAAGGTGAAGATTAATACCGGAACCTAATAGTTAATTAGAGATATCTTAATCACAAAAGTAGTTTAAGGTTCCCTAGGATTGAATCAATTAGTGGGCACGAGAAAATTGATTAATTGTATTCCATGGTTGGCATAGAACTTAATGGACCTAGGTTAAACTAAGAACCACGAAAGTAGGCAATTGGATTAACCTAGGTACGATTAGTAACGTTTGAAAGAGGTTGCTAGTTAATTAAGGCTAAACCATCCCCAATAACCCAGATAATTACAATTAGAGGTATAATTTGGATGTTGAATATCATAAGTGTGGTGAACCGTAACCCTAGGCTTTGTTCAATTGGTTATTTGCATCTGTTTAACTGTGACAAATCCTCTATCGCTTTACATCGATCTAGATAGCTCGTTTTGCATAATTCTAGTAATTGGCTTTGTTTTCTGTGGGACACGACCCGTACTTGCCGGACTAGCTACAACTACGCCGTGCACTTGCGGTATTTAGTAAAACACACAACAAGTTTTTGGCGCCGTTGCCAGGGAGCAATAGTCAATATTAGATATTTTGCGAAATAGCTAGGCTAGAACACTTTCTTTTTATTTTTCTGCATAATTTTTCTTTGCTGATTTTTGCAACTTTTTCATCCTTCATAGGTGTGTAGCTATTATATGCGAAGAGGCCACAAGGTCCTTGTTGAATTTGATCCAGTGATTGAGCGCACCCTGCGGAGGAGAAGAAGATTACAGCAGCAAGAAAGTTCTGCAGCTACTATAGGGGAAAGAGATAACCGATCATTGAAGGACTTTACTGCCACGGACACACATGGCTTAAAACCCAGCATAGTCAGGCCAGTGGTTGAAGTAAATAATTTTGAGCTGAAGCCATCTCTCTTGCAGATGGTTCAGCAGAATCAATTTGGAGGGTCGCCTACTAAAGACCCTAATTTACACCTCTCAGTGTTTTTGGAATACTGTGACACCCTGAAGCTGAATGGGGTCTCCTCAGATGCTATCAGGTTGAGATTGTTCCCTTTCTCATTGAAGGACAAGGCCCGTGCATGGTTGCACTCTCTTCCATCAGGGTCCATCACCACTTGGCAATAGCTTTCTCAAGCTTTCCTGGCCAAGTACTTCCCTCCGAGCAAGACGGCCCACCTGAGGAATCAGATTACTACTTTTGCTCAGAAGGATGGAGAATCTTTATATGAGGCTTGGGAGAGATTCAAGGAGCTCCTCAGGGTATGCCCACATCATGGGTTGGAAAAATGGTTAATAGTCCATACTTTCTATAATGGACTAATTTATAGCACTCGGATGTCTGTGGATGCTGCAGCTGGAGGAGCACTGATGAACAAGATAGTAAATGAGGCCTATGAATTAATTGAAGACATGACTCAGAATCACTACTCCTGGTCTAGTGAGAGGCAGCCCAGAAAACCAACAGGTATGTATGAAGTAGATGCGTTTAGTCATCTTACTTTTAAAGTTAATGCCCTGTTTCAGAAGCTAGATCAGTTGAGCATCAATGCTGTTAGCTCTTCTTCATCATCAGAATGTGAAATTTGTGGGAGTGTTGGCCATGTACTGAATGAATGCCAACTTGGAAACCCTCACTTCAATACATACAACTCAGGCTGGAGGAATCACCCAAATCTCTCTTACAAGCCGAATGCAAATAAGCCTTAGAATAATTTCAGGCAGTCTTCTGGATATCAGAATCAGCGGCCATTCAATCCTCCTCCTCCTCAGCCAAAGTAAAATCTGAAGGCTTTGATGGAGAATTTCATCTCCTCACAGAGTAAGCAGAATGACGAATTTAGAACCCAGAACCATTCTATGAATGAGGCTATTAAAGATTTAGCCTCCAAGGTAGACTCACTTGCTACTCATAGCAAGATGCTGGAAATTCAGATAGCACAGCAAGCAAGTCTATCTAACAGGAACTTTGGCAGACTTCCAGGTCAAATTGAGAACCCCAAAGAGCATTGTAATGCCATTACTTAGAGAGGTGGTAAGCAGTTGGCTGAACTTGAGAGAAGTGGGAAGGTAAAAGAAAATGAACCTCAGGCTGCATCTGAGAAAAAAATAAAAGAGGAACCAAAAGAAGAGGAAAAGAAGGAAGAAGAGCCCAAATTTGTGGCTCCTAAACCATACAAGCCACCAATTCCTTTTCCTCAAAGGTTGGTTAAGGCCAAGTTAGAGGAGCAGTTTGGGAGATTTCTATATGTGTTGAAGAAGCTGAATACCAATATCCCATTTCTAGAAGCCATCTCCCAAATGCCATCCTATGCGAAGTTCTTGAAAGAGATCCTCTCAAACAAGAGGAAAATTGAAGAGCATGCTGTAGTGGCACTGACAAAGGGATCCAGTGCATTAATAAAGAATAAGCTTCCTCAAAAGCTTAAGGATCCCGGAAGCTTCTCCATTCCTTGCTCCATAGGAGATATGAAAATTGATAGAGCCCTATGTGACCTTGGAGCAAGTGTGAGCCTCATGCCTCTTTCGGTTTGCCAAAAGCTTCGGATGGGTGACTTAAAGCCTACCACCCTTTCTCTTCATTTGGCTGACCGATCCATCAAGCATCCAGTAGGTATATTAGAGGATGTTCCTCTAAAGGTAGGAAAATTTTATATACCGGTTGATTTTTTTATTTTAGAGATGGAGGAAGATGATAAAATCCCCATCATTCTTGGAAGGCCTTTCCTAGCTACGGCTGGTGCCAATATAAATGTGAAAGATGGAAAGCTTTCTTTGAATGTTGGGGATGAAAAAGTAGAGTTTAATTTGAATGATGCTATGCACCCTCCATCTCTAGGTGAAACTTGCTACATGATTGGCTTAACTAAACCTAATGTAAATGATAAAGCCGGGAATCTTTCTCCTTCTGACCCACTTGAGTTATACTCTGTGGAAAGTTTTTGTGTTGATGTCAAACAGGGGGAAGAAAAGCAAGACATTGAGGAGGAAATGAAGGATACAAAGTTAGAACCTAAACCGCCTCCTCAAAGCTTGAATGGAGCAAATAAAGAAAAGAATGAGCCAAAAAGACCCTTCAAAGCAAATAGGAAAAGCCTCATACACCACACTAAGAGGCAATGGATAGCAAAGAGAGCTATTCAAACTCTCTTCAAGCCTCCATGAGTGGAAAGCATGCCAAAGAGTCAAGCTAATGACTATAAACAAGCGCTTTGTGGGAGGCAACCTATCTTTAAATTTTTCAGTTTCTTTTTGTTTTGTTTTCTTGCCTTTTGTTTTAATTTTTATCTTTAATTTTAGTTGATTTCTTAGGTGATAGTTTAATGAGTGTTTCAATTTGATTATTAGGTCTATTCACATATGCCCAAGGTTGAATTAATTAGTGAAAATCAAGGGAAATTCAGCAAGGTTGAAAATTGCAGCTAAAATCGAAGAATTGAAGAATCCAGCCAGCAACACGGGCAGCCTGTGTCACCCACCACGGCCATGCTGCAAGCACGGGCCAAAAGTTGCGAAAATTGGTGACACCCGTGAGAAGCACAGGCAAGCCGTGTCACAGGACACGACCGTGCCCTAGATAGTTAAAAAAAGAAGAAGAAGAAGAAGAAGGATCATCCAGAAAAAAGCATAAGTGGGCTATGTAAGCAAGTAAGTTACTTCTCCCTTTGCCTGTACTTTCATTGATATTGACATTGAGGACAATGTCAAGTTTAAGCATGGGGGAGTGACTTTAGGCTTATGGTTTTTGCTGGTTGAATATTTTATCTCCTGTTTCATTGTATAATCATAAAGTTTGCTATTTTAAGAGATAGATTGGCATAATATAGGTTGATTTTAACTCATGAACATGTGATGCACAATAGGATATGAAATATGTAGTTATAATTTTAGTCTCTCTCTTCTAGGAATAAACCTTTAATTTTTTGAAAAATATCTCTCTATTGTGTTGTGAATTGTATGCTATTTTTGATTTTAACACTATGAGAGTGTGAAGGTAGGGAGAGGTGAAAAATGAGGGAATGTGCACCCCAAAATTTTTTCACTCTGAGTACCCCTCCAAGGCACCAAAAAGCCTTTGTATGAGTACCTAGATGCCTTTACCCTAGTGAGATGGAGCATGAAATGCACTCACTGCATATTTCTAAAAAAATAAATTAAATGAATTAAAAAGAAAAAAAAAATGATAGAAAGTAAAAGAGTTTGAGTGAGAAAAAGAGTGATAAAATAGAAATAAGGGTAAGGCAATATAGGGAAATCTAAAGGATGAGGTGGCCTACTTGAGTGTACAAAAATCAATTTTATGCATACAACATACGGTAACAACAGAAGTAGATATATAATAGAGGAGTTTTTGGTTTAGTTTTAGAAGAACAGAGTCTATCTTGTAAATGACTATTCGTATATCTATTGTGTGCACACTGATTGAGTGACCAATTATCTATATTATATTTTTCTATCTTCTGGAATCTGATTACATCTTTCCCTCTTCCTGATATGATATGTTATTTGCTTGAGGACAAGCAAAGATTTAAAAATGGGGGAGTTGATAAAGGGGTATTTTGAGTACTTAATGGCTATATTTTCTCCCCTAATTCATAGTAAACTTGTGGTTATTCCCCTGCTTTTGGTTATGCTTTGCTTTGGATACTGCTTTGGTTGTTTTTATGCTTGTAGGTGAGCAAAAGAGGCCAAGAAGTAAGGGAAAACACTCATGAGAAGTGCCAAATGGATATGGAATATGTTGAGGAGGAAGCAAGGAGCAAACCCACCAAAAATCAGCAAATTCTGAGCATGGCAGCATGAAGCACGGCCTGGTGGCATGCAACACGGCCAGGCCATGCTCTGTGTAAGAAGCTGCAGAAAATCCCAAAAACCCGGCCAAAGCACGGCTGTGCTGCAGGTATGCGAACACCATATTTTTTAGGGTTTTGGCAGCCCAAAGTGTTATTTATTGAAGGGGTTATGCAGCCAAAAAGGGGAGAACGCATTTCAGACCTTCTCTACTCAGTTTTAGGGTTAGGAAACCCTATTAGATTAGGTTTAGAGTAAGATTAATTGTTCAATTCATGTTCTAGCTTAGATTTCACACTGATTCAGCATTGTATTTTATCTCTACATTCAGCAACCCAGGTTTTATCTTTCCATCTTTACTTCTATTTCTATTTCCATTCATTCTCTTGAATTGTATCGAACTATCATGGTTTATTTTATGATTATGAATTTGGTTTCTGAACTTATGATGTGTGAGTAGTTTTGATCTAGGGTTTTGGTAAACCTACTTATAGTATGATGATACACTGTGCATATTGCATCATTGGAACCCTAATTGTGCTATCATGATTAATTAGGATTAGCTATTAAGCATTGGTTATATGAGTTGATGAATGTTTGGCTAATATTTATTGCGTCTTAGGATGTTAATTAATGGACTGAAAGGTGAAGATTAATACCGGAACCTAATAGTTAATTAGGGATATCTTAATCATAAAAGTAATTTAAGGTTCCCTAGGATTGAATCAATTAGTGGGCATGAGAAAACCGATTAATTGTATTCCATGGTTGGCATAGAACTTAATAGACCTAGGTTAAACTAAGAATCACGAAAGTAGGCAATTGGATTAACCTAGGTACGATTAGTAACGCTTGAAAGATGTTGCTAGTTAATTAAGGCTAAACCATCCCCAATAACCCAGATAATTGCAATTAGAGGTATAATTTGGATGTTGAATATTATAAGTGTGGTGAACCGTAACCCTATTCTTTGTTCAATTGGTTATTTGCATCTGTTTAACTGTGAAAAATCCTCTATCGCTTTACATTGATCTAGATAGCTCGTTTTACATCATTCTAGTAATTGGCATTGTTCTCTGTGGGACACGACCCGTACTTGTCGGACTAGCTACAGCTACGCAGTATACTTGCGGTATTTAGTAAAACACACAACACTAGTCTGGCGAATACGGGTCATATCCCACAGAGAACAATGTCAACTACTAGAATTTCACAAAATATGCTATCTAAATTGATGTAATTCGATCAGAGAGTGTCACAATTAAATATATGCAAATAACCAAATAAATAAAGCCTAGGGTTATGGTTGACCACACTTATGATATTCAACATCCAATTTATACCTCTAATTGAAATTGTCTAGGTTATTGGAGATGGTTTACCCTTAATTAACTAGTAACCTCTTTCAAGCGTTACTAATCGTACCTTGGTTAATCAAATTGCCTACTTTCATGGTTCTTAGTTCAACCTAGGTCCATTAAGTTCTATGCCAACCATGGAATACAATTAATCTGTTTTCTCATGCCCATTAATTGATTCAATCCTAGGGAACCTTAAACTACTTTCATGATTAAGATATCTTTAATTAACTATTAGGTTCCGGTATCAATCTTCACCTTTCAGTCCATCAATTAATATCCTAAGACGTGATAAATATCAGCCAATCATTCATCAACTCATATAACCAATACTTAATAGCTAATCCTAATGAACCATAGATAATACAATTAGGGTTCCATTATCTCAATCAGCTCAATGTATCATCACATCATAAGTGGGTTACCAAAACCCTAGATCAAAATCTACTCAAGCATGATAGAAAGATAAATCAAAGGCATAATCATTAAGTAAATCATCAATATCCAATACAAACCAAGAGAAAGAGTTGGAATAGAGATGAGTGCAGAGATAGAAAGATAAAACCTGGATGGAGAATGAAATACAATGCTGAATTGCTGTCAAATCTAAGCTAAGAACATGAAAGTAAACTCTAATCCTACTCTAAACCTAATCCTAAGGTGTTTCCTAAGCCTAAAACTGAGTAAAAATGAGCCCCAATGCGTCTCTTCTTCTTTGGCTACGTATCCCATTCGATATATATCAGTTTCGGCGGCTAAAACCCTAAACAATACGGTGTTCACATACCTGCAGAACGGCTGTGTCCTAGGACGTAGCCTGGCCATGCTTCGGGCGAGTTTCTGGGATTTTCTGCAGCTTCTTGCACAAAACACGGTCGGGCCGTGTTGCATGCCACCAAGCACGGCCTGGCCGTGTTGGGGGCTACCATACTCCTTTCTTGCTATTTTTTGGTGGGCTTCCTCCTTGCTTCCTCCTCATCTTGTTCCAAGTCCATATGGCACTTTTTATGGGTGTTTTCCCTTGCTTCTTGGCCTCTTTTTCTCTCCTAAAAACATAAAACAAACCAAAGTAGTATCCAGAGCAAAGAATAACCAAATGCGGAGAAATAATCACAAGTTTACTACTAATTAGGGGATAAAATATAACCATTAAACACTCAAATTTCCTCTTTATCAACTCCCCCATGCTTAAACCTTTGCTTGTCCTCAAGCAAATAACATGTCATATCAAAAGGAAGGAAGATGATGCATATAAATTTCAAATAATAGATAAATGCAATACAGGGAATTCTTCACTCAATCAATGTGCACACAATAGATATATGAATAGACATTTATCATATAGTCTTTGTTGTTCTAAGACTAAACCAAAATTTCCCTATTTTATATCTGCTTCTATTGATACCATTGAATGTATGCATTTAATTGACTTTCAAGCACTCAAATAGGCTACCTCATCCTTTTGATCTCCTTATGTTGCCTTACTCTTATTTCTATTTTTCTCACTCAATTTCTTCACTCAAACTCTTTTTCTTTCCATCATTTTGTTTTCTTTTTCATTCTTTTTTTAAATTTTTTTTTTGAAATATGCGGTGAGTGCATTTTATGCTCCATCTCACTAGGGTAAAGGCATCTAGGTACTCATACTAAGACCTTTTTGGTGCCTTGAAGGGGTACTCAGAGTGAAAACTTTTTGGAGTGCACATTTCCCTCATTTTTCACCTCTCCCAGCCTTTACACTCTCATAGTGTTAAAAATCAATAAAGGCATACAATTAAAAGCACAATAGGAGAGATATTTTTCAAAAAAAATTGAGGTTTAATGCTAGAAGAGAGACTAAAATTTTAAATTACCTATTTCATACCCTATTGTGCATCACATGTTCCTGAGTTAAAATCAACCTATATTATGCCAATATGTCTCTAAAATGGCAAACTATGTGATTATATAATGAAAAAGAGACAAAATATTCAATTAGTGAAAACCACAAGCCTAAAGTCACTCCCCCATGCCTAAACTTGACATTATCCTCAATGTCAATATAGATGAAAGTACAGGCAAAGGAGGAAGTAACTTACTTGCTTTCTAGTCTTTTGAAGGAGGAGGTGGAGGGTTCTCTTATGTTTTGGGCTGGATGGCCCTTTTTCTCCCTTTTTTTTACCTAGGGCACGGCCGTGATTGGTGCTGGAATTTCAAAAACCCTAGATTTTGCCCGTGCTGAGAAACACGGGTGAGAGGTGCGTGGGTTGTGCTTGGGGCACGACCATGTCCTGGGACACGGCCTGCCTGTGTTTGATGCTGGATCCTCCAATTCTTCGAAATTTCCTGCATTTTTCAACCCTGCTTAACTTTCCTTGATTTTCACTCTTTATTTCAACTTTGGGCACATATGAATAGACCTAATAATCAAATCGAAACACTCATTAAACTATAACCTAAGAAATCAACTCAAATTAAAGATAAAAAACTAGAACAAAAGGCAAGAAAACAAAACAAAAAGAAACTGAAAAATTAAAAGGTGGGTTACCACCCACAAAGCGCTTGTTTATAGTCATTAGCTCGACTCCCTTTTCATGCTTTCTACTCAAGGAGGCTTGAAGAGAGTTTGGATAACCCTCTTTTTGATCCATTGCCTCTTAGTGTGGTGTGTGAGGCTTTTCCTAATGGTCTTCAAAGATCTTTTTGGCTCATTCAATTCTTCCCTTGCTCTATCCAAGCTTTGAGGAGGTGGTTTGGGTTCTAACTTTATATCTTTCACTTCCTCCTCAATGTCTTGCTTTTCCTCCCCCTGTTTGACATAAACACAAGAACTTTCCACAGAGCATAACACAAGTGGGTTAGAAGGAGGAAAATTCGTGGTATAATCATCCATATTTGGTTTAGGTAAACCAATCATACAACAAGATTCATTTAGGGATGGAGGGTTCATTGTATCATTCAAATTAAATTCTAATTTTTCATCCACTACATTCAAAGAAAGCTTTCCATCTTTCACATTTATATTGACACCAGCCGTAGCTCGGAAAGGCCTTCCAAGAATGATGGGGATTTTATCGTCTTCCTCCATCTCTAAAATAACAAAATCAGCCGGTATGAAAAATTTACATACCTTTAGAGGAACATCCTCTAATATACTTACTGGATGTTTGATGGATCGGTTAGCCAAATAAAGGGAAAGGGTGGTAGGCTTTAAGTCACCTATCTGAATCTTTTGGCAAACTGAAAGAGGCATGAGGCTAACACTTGCTCCAAGGTCACATAAGGCTCTGTCTATTTTCATATCTCCAATGGAGCAAGGAATGGAGAAGCTTCCGGGGTCCTTTAGCTTTTGAGGAAGCTTATTCTGAAATAAAGCACTGGGTCCCTCTGTTAGTGCCACCACAGCATACTCTTCAATTTTCCTCTTGTTTGAGAGGATCTCTTTCAGGAACTTTGCATAGGATGACATTTGGGAGATGGCTTCTAGGAATGGAATTTTATTATTCAACTTTTTCAGCACATCCAGAAATCTCCCAAATTGCTTCTATAACTTAGCCTTAACCAATCTTTGAGGAAAAGGGATTGGTGGCTTGTATGGTTTAGGAGCCACATATTTTGGCTCTTCTTCCTTCTTTTCCTCTTCTTTTGATTTGTCTTCTCTTTTCTTCTCAAATGCAGCTTGAGGTTCATTTGTCTTTTCCTCCCCACTTCTCTCAGATTTAGCCAACTGCTTACCACTTCTCAAAGTAACAGCATTACAATGCTCTCTAGGGTTCTCAGTTTGGCCTGGAAGTCTGCCAAAGTTTCTGTTAGATAGACTTGCTTGCTGTGCTATCTGAGTTTCCAACATCTTGCTATGAGTAGCAAGTGAGTCTACCTTGGAGGCTAAATCTTTAATAGCCTCATTCATGGAATGGTTCTGGGCTCTGAATTCATCATTCTGCTTACTTTGTGTGGAGATGAAGTTCTCTATCAGAGCCTCTAGATTTGACTTTGGCTGAGGAGGAGCTGGGTTGAATGGCCTCTGATTTTGGAACCCAGGAGGTTGTATAAAGTTATTCTGAGGCTGCTGATTTACATTCGGCTTATATGAGAGATTTGGGTGGTTTCTCCAACCTGGATTGTAGTTGTTGCTGTAGGGATTGTTTTTCTGATTATTGTTCACAAAGTTCACCTGTTGACAATCCAGAGGTGTATAATTTCCAAGTTGACAATCACTGGCCACATGGCCAACACACCCACAGATCTCACATGTAGAAGATGAAGAAAAACTAACAGCATTGATGCTCAATTTATCCAATTTTTGAAATAATACATCAACTTTAGAAGTGAGATGATTAAAAGCATCTACTTCATACATACCTGATGGTTTTCTTGGATGCCTCTCACTAGACCAAGAGTAGTGATTTTGAGCCATATCTTCAATTAGCTCATATGCCTCATCTACAATTTTATTCATAATGGCCCCTCCAGCTGCAACATCCACAAACATGCAAGTGCTGTAAATCAATCCATTGTAGAAGGTATGGACTATCAACCATTTTTCCAGTCCATGATGTGGGCATACCCTGAGGAGTTCTTTGAATCTCTCCCAAGCCTCAAAAAAAGATTCCCCATCCTTCTGAGCAAAAGTAGTGATCTGATTCCTCAGGTGGGCCGTCTTCTTCGGTGGGAAGTACTTGGCCAGGAAAGTTTGAGAAAGCTGTTGGCAAGTGGTGATAGAGCCTGATGGAAGAGAGTGCAACCATGCACAGGCCTTGTCCCTCAATGAGAAAGGGAACAATCTTAACCTGATGGCATCTAAAGTTACCCCGTTCAACTTCAGGGTGTTGCAATACTCCAAAAACAAAGAAAGATGGAGATCAGGGTCTTTAGTAGGTGACCCTCCAAATTGGTTCTGCTGAACCATCGACAAGAGAGAAGGCTTCAGCTCGAAATTTTTGGCCTTTACGACTGGTCTGACGATACTCAAATTAAGGCCATGAGTGTCCGGGGCTGTAAAATCCTTAAGAGATCGGTTATCTCTCTCCCCTATTGTAGGTACAGAATTTTCTTGCTGCTGTATTCTTCTTCTCTTCCGCAAGGTGCGCTCAATATCTGGGTCAAATTCAACAAAGAATTTGTGGCCTCTTCGCATAAAATAGCTACACACCTAAGAAGGAAGAAAAAGGAACAAAAATCAGCAAAAGAAAATTATGCAGAAAAATAAAAAGAAAGTGATGTAGTCTAGCTATTTCGCACAATATCTAATATTGACTATTGCTCCCCGGCAATGGCGTCAAAAACTTGTTGTGTGTATGTTATACTAATTACCGCAAGCGCACGGCATAGCTGGAGCTAGTCCGGTGAGTACGGGTTGTATCCCACAGAGAACAATGTCAACTACTAGAATTTCACAAAATATGCTATCTAAACCGATGTAATTCAATCAGAGAGTGTCACAATTAAATAGATGCAAATAACCAAATAAATAAAGCCTAGGGATATGGTTCACTACACTTATGATATTTAACATCCAATTTATACCTCTAATTGCAATTGTCTAGGTTATTGGGGATGGTTTAGCCTTAATTAACTAGTAACCTCTTTCAAGTGTTACTAATCGTACCTTGGTTAATCCAATTGCCTACTTTCATGGTTCTTAGTTTAACCTAGGTCCATTAAGTTCTATGCCAACCATGGAATACAATTAATCGGTTTCCTTGTGCCCATTAATTGATTCAAGCCTAGGGAACCTTAAACTACTTTTGTGATTAAGATATCTCTAATTAACTATTAGGTTCCGGTATCAATCTTCACCTTTCAGTCCATCAATTAATATCCTAAGACGTGATAAATATCGGCCAAACATTCATCAACTCATATAACCAATACTTAATAGCTAATCTTAATTAATCATAGATAATACAATTAGGGTTCCATTATCTCAATCAGCTCAATGTATCATCACATCATAAGTGGGTTACCAAAACCCTAGATCAAAATCTACTCAAGCATGACAGAAAGATAAATCAAAGGCATAATTATTAAGTAAATCATCAATATCCAATACAAACCAAGAGAAAGAGTTGGAATAGAGATGAGTGCAGAGATAGAAAGATAAAACCTGGATGGAGAATGAAATACAATGCTGAATTGCTGTCAAATCTAAGCTAAGAACATGAAAGTAAACTCTAATCCTACTCTAAAACTAATCCTAAGGTGTTTCCTAAGCCTAAAACTGAGTAAAAATGAGCCCCAATGCATCTCTTCTTCTTTGGCTACGTATCCCCTTCGATATATATCAGTTTGGGCAGCCAAAAACCTAAAAAATACGGTGTTCGTAGACCCACAGCACGGTCGTGTCCCAGGACATGGCCTGGCCGTGCTTCGGGGGGTTCTGGGATTTTCTACAGCTTCTTGCACAGAACACGGTTGGGTCGTGTTAGGGGCTGCCATGCTCCTTTCTTGCTGATTTTTGGTGGGCTTCCTCCTTCCTTCCTCCTCATCTTGTTTCAAGTCCATATGGTACTCCTCATGGGTGTTTTCCCTTGCTTCTTGGCCTCTTTTGCTCTTCTAAAAACATAAAACAAACCAAAGCAGCATCCAGAGTAAAGCATAACCAAATACGGGAAAATAATCACAAGTTTACTACTAATTAGGGGATAAAATATAACCATTAAACACTCAAATTTCTCCTTTATCACTCATGTCCCAAGCTGGTGTGCCATGGTACGCTGACTATGTAAACTACCTGGTGAGTGGCCTGCTCGCACCAGATTTGACGCCACAGCAGAAGAAGACATTTCTGTACGATGTGAATTCATATTACTGGGATGAACCATACTTCTTCAAGCAGCGTGCTAATCAGATGATAAGAAGATGCACTCCCAACAAAGAGATGGAGCAAATCCTACAGTAATGCCATGCTTCACCTTATGGAGGCCACTTTGGAGGCGTGAAGACTGCAAACAAAGTACTACAAGCAGGGTTCTACTGGCCTTCTCTATTCAAGGACTCCCACTCCTTTGTGTTGCAATGCGACAGGTGTAACAACTCCATTTAAGTAAATGTAACAATTTTTTTTTTATATTTTAAAAAAATTCCATGAAGTTATTACTACTTTAATTCTAACCACTTAACTCGTAATAATAATCACTTTAACCATGCATAATTGTTATTAACAGTGATACAATACTTATAATACAATACTTAGTTTCCATACACACCATTATTTTACAAACTACACACCATTATTTTACAAACTACACACCATTATTTTACAAACATTTGTACAAAGATACATAGTAGCTCTAATCATCTATGTCGACTACTTCCGGGGACACTGGTGCGGGTGGCACGTCCACTGGAATCTCAGTCACATCTACGACATATACATCTGATATAGTTGGTAGTTGCCCAAGGTAGGGCACCTCGATCCAACGTACGGTAATAATAAGTGTCATAGAGAAAATTTTCATATTATTCTTCTGAACATGATATGGAAAAATAGTGAGAATTAAATCCTAGTAAGTTCAACAATAAATCATAATTTACCATCAATATAGTTCATCATGTCATGTTCAACTGTATAAACTACAGAAAATATCTTTGGTCACATGAATGCATTATATCTATGCATATAAGAATCATACTGTAATGATATGTATGACAGGATTAACTATTTTCAAAATATCATATGATGGCCATCAACTTATTTTCACTTCAAGCTACCCCAGTCAGGGTGAGTATCCTCTACTCTCTGGTACAGGCTTTTCTCGCTCCGTCCGACATGGCCCACTTTCTCTTTCTTTTCTCATTATCTTAATCATAACCGTTGGTAGGGCGTCCCCTACTGGTGCACCACACTGATTGCCATGTGACCGTGCTCATTTTTTTTCTTTTCACAATGATAGCCAAAAATATGCTTTCAATAACAAGTATGTTCATCAAAATATAACTATTACCAAAAATCATTGGTAATCATGCCATGAACATAACCATTTCAAATATCACTTTATAAAATATTTCCATATCAAAATTTCACACTTAAGATGGTAAAAAGTTCATACAATGGCAATGGCTATGGCTATACTAGTCATTTATTATTTTCATTTATAAGATTCATCTTTTTTTTAAATATTAATTTTATTTCTTTATTTTCTTGATGCAGGTTTTCATCCTATCTAACCTTCTCTTACTAATCAGAGCATAACTCCCTCAATTTAACTCTGATGTAGGTGATCTTAGTGTCAATTTCAAGATAAAACAATTATCTAAAATTATTATCTTGAACATTATAGCGAAATATTAAGAAATCAAGGTGATATTACTCCCTAAATGTACAGGTTATTTCTTTTCGGATAGGTTCTGACCTCTATCTACTAATATGTCTGTATCTCCCTCATAAGACTTCCAAATTACGTGATTCCAGTGGCTAAAGATCTGTGACACACATATATATAATTCATATGTTAACTATTTATTTCAAATCTTTACAGAAGTTTCCCATAAATTAAAATACCGAAGCTATTCTAACATATTCTTCCCTGATGAACCATTTTCTGACCTTTGCTACCTAATCGAATCATATCTACATCATATGGACTCCAAATGGAATGATTCCAGTGGATAAAACTCTGCGACACACATATCTACAATTCGTATGTTAGCCATTCATTTTAATTCCATACAGATAATTCCCAGAAATTAAAATACCGAAGCTATTCTAACATATTCTTCCCTGATGAACCATTTTCTGACCTTCGCTATCTAATCGGATCATATCTACATCATATGGACTCCAAATTGAATGATTCTAGTGGCTACAAATCCGTGGCACACATATCTACAATTCTTATGTTAATAATTTATTTTAATTCCATACAGATAAGTCCCAGAAATTTAAATACCGAAGCTATCATAACATATTCTTCCCTGACGAACTATTTTCTGACCTTTGCTATCGGACCATATCTACATCATATGGACTCCAAATTGAATGATTCCAGTGGCTAAAAATCCGTGACACACATAGCTATAATACTTATGTTAACCATTTATTTTAATTTTGTATAGATAATTTCTAGAAATTAAAATACAGAAGCTTAAAATTTTTCCACCCATAGCCATACCTATGCAGAACTTTCTATACCGGCCTAAGTATTCAAACATACATCACATGCAAGATCAATATGTAACATGACATAGCAACATCCATGACCAATCATCATAGTTCTAAGATCAAAATCTCATATAAATATTATAAGTTTCAAAAGTTTTCTTCAAAAAGAAATATTGTTAAACTTACCTAAGAATTTCCCTAGCTTACTTAGTGAATTGGTTTTCTTGTTTCCTCTTGAAAGAAGTAGCAAGATTCCTTCATTCCTTTAACTTTTCTAGCAGCTTAGGTAAGAGAAGGAGGGTGAATTTTTTGAACCTCAAGGATGAAGAAGAAAAAAATGGAATCAAGTGGAGATTAAGGTAACTTACCTTGAGTACTTAGCCTTCTAAACTTCTCCTTCTTCTTCCTTCCTTTCTTCTCCTCTCTTTCTCTCCTTTCCTCACTCTACCTTGCTTCTATTTCTCTCTCTTCCTCACTTAGACGAAATTAAAATGTTGTAAGGGTGGGTTTTCTTATATAGACCACCAAATAATTCACCTTTCATGATCATGGGTCTACTTTATCACAATTAGGATACACTTTGTTGAATTTTTGGAAAACAAACAACTTATGTTCTTGTCTTCCTCTTCCATAGTCAAGATATGCATAGAAAAAGGAGATTTGTATTTTGAAAATTATGATGATATGTTCTTAAGATAAGGGACAAGGTCCCTTTGATTTAGGGATTCATGTCCATTTTCTTTTGTCTTAAACAAGTATGATAGGTTTTCCTTTTTAGGTGGCAAATTTCTAGCCCTTGAATCTCCATTATTTGGTTGGTATTATTTGTGTGGGATAGGAATGTTTTGTCCTAATGCCATGTATTATCATACCACTTGCTAGAATTATGAGTGTAGGATATAGATGTTTTTGTCCTAAACCCTTGTATTATCATGCCACTTGCCAAAATTATGAATGTAGAATCACACCACTTGCTAAATTTTTGTCTTAATGCCATGTAACCTAATCTTTATTATTATTACATTATTATATCATCACCTAATTTATTTTATTTTATTTTTCCTCTTGGATTTGGGCTTATTGGTGCGCACTGTCGCAGGTGCACCCAAATTAATACCTTACCTCAAAACTAACCTGTAGTAGTGGGAGTAAGGGTCGATCCCACAGAGACTGTAATTACCTTATGTGATTAAAAGGGGGGAATTGATAATCGCAAATTAAGTAAAGTAAACAATAATGAAAATAAATAAGCGAAAGTGATTAATGATAAAGACGTTGGTTTCGGTTGGTATCCACCGTCAAGGGATTACATTGATCATCGACAACATAATCAATCTGTAAATGAATATCTATCATTGGGGTTTTAACCCCGTTTCTCCTTAAGCCTAGCAAATTAATGACAATCGCACTAATTAAACCCTAATCAACAAGCCATCTTTTAGCACATCGGTAAAATATAACTTGTTAACCGCATGAAGAACTAGAGAAACTGACAGAGCTAAACAAATATAAACACATCGGCTATATCTAATTTAGTCAATCATTCATCATAGGTTCAATGATTTATAATCCAAAACCCTCAAACCTATTTGTCTCACGAATCGCAGAATTAAAGACTTTGTTCAAAACACAATTCAGCGGTAGATTAAAACAGACGAAATACTAGTAGGCCTCCTAGCAAACATATGCATAATCATTAAGAATAAGAACAGATGAACAATCAATATTCAAAACAAATTGAAATAATAACATCAGATCCTCATCTCACAATGTATAAAAATCCCTTGAGGTTTCAACTCACCTCAACCAACTAAAGAGAATTAGCCACGCAAGGCCATAAGATAAACAAAAGAAGAATTGAAGAATGTAGATGAAGAATTCGGTGAAAGATCGGATCAAGAATTGGATTTTTTCTCTGCTTGTTTTGCTCCCTTTTTATAGATTAACTCCTCCTAATTGATGTAGGATTGTTACTAGGTCAAATTTCGACCTATCGAGCTTCAATTGGAGTAAAAAACCCTTAAAATCGCGAATTCAGCGACCTGGTGCGACGGCGGGTGCCACGGCGCTCAAGTGGAGCGCCGCGGCGCACTATCGTAGGTGCACCCAAATTAATACCTTACCTCAAAACTAACCTGCAGTAGTGGGAGTAAGGGTCGATCCCACAGAGACTGGAATTACCTTATATGATTAAAAGGGGGGAATTGATAATCGCAAATTAAGTAAAGTAAACAATAATGAAAATAAATAAGCGAAAGTGATTAATGATAAAGACGTTGGTTTCGGTTGGTATAAACCGTTAAAGGATTACATTGATCATCGACAACATAATCAATCTGCAAATGAATATCTATCATTGGGGTTTTAACCCCGTTTCTCCTTAAGCCTAGCAAATTAATGACAAACTCACTAATTAAACCCTAATCAACAAGCCATCTTTTAGCACATCGGTAAAATATAACTTGTTAACTGCATGAAGAACTAGAGAAACTGACAGAGCTAAACAAATATAAACACATCGGCTATATCTAATTTAGTCAATCATTCATCATAGGTTCAGTGATTTATAATCCAAAACCCTCAAACCTATTTGCCTCACGAATCGCAGAATTAAAGACTTTGTTCAAAACACAATTCAGCGGTAGATTAAAACAGACGAAATACTAGTAAGCCTCCTAGCAAACATATGCATAATCATTAAGAATAAGAACAGATGAACAATCAATATTCAAAACAAATTGAAATAATAACATCAGATCCACATCTCACAATGTATAAAAATCCATTGAGGTTTCAATTCACCTCAACCAACTAAAGAGAACTAGCCACGCAGGGCCATAAGATAAACAAAAGAAGAATTGAAGAATGTAGATGAAGAATTCGGTGAAAGATTGGATGCCTTCTCTGGTTGCTTTTCTCTCTTTTTATAGACTCCCTCCTCCTAATTGGTGTAGGAGTGTTTCTAGGTCAAATTTCGGCTTATTGGGCTTCAATTAAAGTTAAAAAACCTTAAAAATCGTGAACTCAGCGACCTGATGCGACGGCGGGCGCCGCGGCGCGCTACTCAGGCGCCGCGGTGCTCTAGAAAGCTTCTGACGGGGTGCCACGGCGCTTAGGCTAGCTCTTCTGAATTCTAACGCTCGGGCGCCACGACACTGGGCATCGGGCGCCGCGACGCCCGGTGCTTCTGGGCAACAAATGCAGCGGCGCGCTAGGGAGCGCCGCGGCCCTCCGAACCTGCTATGACGCAGCGCCACGACGCTCTCTTGCCGAAGTGTCAAACATAAAAGTTGAAGGAGATATGCTAAAATTAGTGACCAAAGGTCAGAATTCACCCTACTGCACTATGATTCTGGTTTACAAGCCCTGTAACGCTATGAAATCTCCCAAATTGGATCACGTGTTCAACATAAAAGTTGTAGAGGATTGTGTTATCATTTCACAGCCACTTGAATTACTGTGATTGGAGTTCATAAGAGGGAGATATGCTCAAAACAAAACTCAAAGGTCTGGAATCGCTACAATGTAGCATTTTTCCATGAATTTCTTATCTTTTTCTTCCATTTTCTTCTTCCTTTGTTCCTACAACACAAAACACAAAACTAAGCTAATTCCTAATTATATTTTACATAAATCAAACAAAAGGTAAGCATAAAGGTATTAAAATCATGCTTTATTAAGATCACATCAAATACCCCCACACTCAACCTTTTGCTTGTCCTCAAGCAAAATAATCCCTAAAGATAAAAACAAAAATCAATTTATGTAGTAAGTGTTAGGCTTACCAAACTTTCTGCCTACCAAACTTTCTGCCTCATATCATAAAAATATGTTCAAGAAAAATTTTGAAAGATCATAATCATACACAAAATTAACCCAAATGTAATTCATTATTTTATCCTCTTGAATCCCAAGTGTGTGTGTGTTTTGAGCCATTAAATTTCCTTTTACCCAGATGAGTTTATATATCTCAAAATTTTGGTTGTAGATCTCTAAGTAGTTTAGGATTTCCATATGCTTATTCTTCATGCCACTCTCCAGTAATGCAGGCCAAAACTACCTCTAGGATCAATAGGACTTTATTTAGCTTGTAATGTGGCCAGGATATAAGGTGGGATAAAGGATACAAATTTAGGCTCAATCACCCAGCACCACATGATTAAATATGATCTCTTAAGCTTTTATAAATTTGGGGAGATTTTCCCCCCACACTCATTTTCTTGTTTCAATTGAATTTGATCCATCATTTTCTTCGATTCTCAATTTTTTTTTTCTTTTAGCCATAAAATTTGCTTTTATCCTCTTTAGATATTTCTTCTCTCTTCTTTACATAATTCTCTTTTTTTTTGCATAATTCCTTTCTTTTCTTTGCTCCACCTTTCCACTCTTCTATAAATAAAGCTCTACAACACAAGTATTCAGAAAAATAATCATGGAGTGAGTGAATAGGATCAAAAATAAGGATATTCATACAAAATTTAGCTTTCAGCTCATTTGTGGTTTTTAGAAGAAAAAGTTCATTAAGCTCAAAATAGAGGAACTAAGGATATTTCATTGTGTAGGTTAGGCTAGAAAGGCTCAATCTATCCAATAGTGCCTAAATCATCTCCTAAATAATAGTATTAACCTAGGATTTCGCCTCAAGCAGCATTCAAATAAGTTCTAGAATCCTGTTGAGATCATTACATATTTTTGAATTATATAAACCTTTTTTAAGTAAAAGATAAATTGAATGCCCAAATTTATTGTGCAAAATATTTCAGGATTCTAAAGTCAAAAGTAATAAATTGCAAAAGGGATAAAATCGCATACAACCATGAAGTTTCTACATTTTTCAAGAGCTAAAAAAAAATTGGATAGTCATATCATTGGCTGTTGGTTGTGCCTAACATCCTAAAACATAAATTGAATACTCACACAATCACTCAACTTGCTAAACGCAATAAAAGTGCATAAATAGTGAAAAACAGAAAATTGATGCTCATAATAGGGTCACAATGATTCAGACAAATAAACTTCCACCCCCACACTCAAACTTTACATTGTCCTCAATGTAAAAGAAAGATAAGAATTAGGGAAAGATATAGAAAAAAAAATGAGTTAAGTGAACTTCCCAGAATTTGTTTGGAGTGGAATGCGCATGTTGCATTACTGGACCATGAATATTTCTGATTACCACTTTTCTTTTTCTTTTTATGTTGGGTTGCCTCCCAATAAGCGCCTTTGTTTAACGTCGTTGGCTCGACTCAAGGCTCCTTATGTCATTCAAGGAGGATCCTTGATGTCAACTTTGAATTGGCTTGCCTTTGAATGTACAAAATTCTGAGGTTCAGCTGCATTATAAAGAGGGAAGTTAGCATTAGTCAAAGATTTAATTAAATGAGAACTCAACTTACCTGGAAATAACCGATGTCTTGAGTAGCTTTTGGCATCTAATTTAATTTCATCCTTTTGAGATTCTACCAAAGCATGCGGTAACTTTCCTCTATCTTTAAGTAGGGCATATTTATCTGAGGTTATAACTGCGGGTGGTTCTCCACTGTATATGCCCTTTAAATGGCTAGGGAGGCTCTTTAAGCCTAGGTCAGAATACTGCAAAATAGAAGGTACAGGCATCTTATTAGAAATTGATAACAACATAGAAAAATCCTTACCTGTTTGCTACACTTCTGGTGCTTCCTCTCCTACTATAACATTCTCTTCGAATTTGACGTTTAGGGTACATTCCATAACCTCTTTCCTAGTAGGATTACTAGTGTCAAATTCCAAGTCATCTTTTTCATTTAGTGCAGAATTTTCTTCCTTTTGCATTAACGATGCTGGGGCTAGACTTTCAATTTCTGAATTTTGAGACTCTAGCCTACGGACTGTTGTTGCTAATTGCCCAATTTGATTTGTTAAGCTTTCAATGCTGGCCCTTACCTCTTGTTGAAATTGATGAGTACTTTGTGTAAGAGATTTAACAATATCTTCTAAAGGAGTACTTACCTGAAAATCCTGAGATGTATTCTGTCTAGGATAATAGGCCTGTTTAGTATGCAGAAAATTTGTAAAATTTTGTTCTGCAAGACTATTTTGTGCATTCTCATACCTGAAGTCTAGATGATCCTTCCATCCAGTATTGTACATGTTTGAATAGGAATCATACCTCACTTGTTGTGGTTCATGGAAACCATTAACCATATTTACCTGCTCAAATGACTCATCATAGAAAGTTGGGTACCCAAAAGAAGGATGCCCTATGGCTGAATAATTTCCATAACACTTCTCTCTTTCCATATTTTCTACACGTTGACGAACAAGAGAAGTTAAATTTACAAGTTGCTCTTCAAGGGAAGATCTACATGCGCATTCAAAAGCAAGCCAATTCAAAGTTGACATCAAGGATCCTCCTTGAATGACATAAGGAGCCTTGAGTCGAGCCAACGACGTTAAACAAAGGCGCTTATTGGGAGGCAACCCAACATAAAAAGAAAAATAAAAGTGGGAATCAAAAATATTCATGGTCCAGTAATGCAACATGCGCATTCCACTCCAAACAAATTCAGGGAAGTTCACTTAACTCATTTTTTTTTCTATATCTTTCCCTAATTCTTTTCTTTCTTTTACATTGAGGATAATGTAAAGTTTGAGTGTGGGGGTGGAAGTTTATTTGTTTGAATCATTGTGACCCTATTATGAGCATCAATTTTCTATTTTTCACTATTTATGCACTTTTATTGCGTTTAGCAAGTTGAGTGATTGTGTGAGTATTCAATTTATGTTTTGGGATGTTAGGCACAACCAACAGCCAATGATATGACTATCTAAATTTTTTTTTAGCTCTTGAAAAATGTAGAAACTTCATGGTTGTATGCGATTTTATCCCTTTTGCAATTTATTACTTTTGACTTTAGAATCCTGAAATATTTTGCACAATAAATTTGGGCATTCGATTTATCTTTTACTTAGAAAAGGTTTATATAATTCAAAAATATGTAATGATCTCAACAGGATTCTAGAACTTATTTGAATGCTGCTTGAGGCGAAATCCTAGGTTAATACTATTATTTAGGAGATGATTTAGGCATTATTGGATAGATTGAGCCTTTCTAGCCTAACCTACACAATGAAATATCCTTAGTTCCTCTATTTTGAGCTTAATGAACTTTTTCTTCTAAAAACCACAAATGAGCCGAAAGCCTAATTTTGTATGAATATCCTTATTTTTGATCCTATTCACTCACTCCATGATTATTTTTTTGAATACTTGTGTTGTAGAGCTTTATTTACAGAAGAGTGGAAAGGTGGAGCAAAGAAAAGAAAGGAATTATGCAAAAAAAAGAAGAGAATTATGCAAAGAAGAGAGAAGAAATATCCAAAGAGGATAAAAGCAAAATTTATGGCTGAAAGAAAAAAAAAATTGAGAATCGAAGAAAATGATGGATCAAATTCAATTGAAACAAGAAAATGAGTGTGGGGGGAAAATCTCCCCAAATTTATAAAAGCTCAAGAGATCATATTTAATCATGTGGTGCTGGGTGATTGAGCCTAAATTTGTATCCTTTATCCCACCTTATATCCTGGCCACATTACAAGCTAAATAAAGTCCTATTGATCCTAGAGGTAGTTTTGGCCTGCATTAGTGGAGAGTGGCATGAAGAATAAGCATATGGAAATCCTAAACTACTTAGAGATCTACAACCAAAATTTTGGGATATATAAACTCATCTGGGTAAAAGGAAATTTAATGGCTCAAAACACACACACACTTGTGATTCAAGAGGATAAAATAATGAATTACATTTGGGTTAATTTTGTGTATGATTATGATCTTTCAAAATTTTTCTTGAACATATTTTTATGATATGAGGCAGAAAGTTTGGTAAGCCTAACACTTACTACATATATTGATTTTTGTTTTTATCTTTAGGGATTATTTTGCTTGAGGACAAACAAAAGGTTGAGTGTGGGGATATTTGATGTGATCATAATTAAGCATGATTTTAATACCTTTATGCTTACCTTTTGTTTGATTTAAGTAAAATATAATTAGGAATTAGCTTAGTTTTGTGCTTTGTGTTGTAGGAACAAATGAAGAAGAAAATGGAAGAAAAAGATAAGAAATTCATGGAAAAATGCTACATTGCAGCGATTCCAGACCTTTCAGTACTGTTTTGAGCATATAGCCCTCTTATGAAATCCAATCAAAGTGATTCAAGTGGCTGTGAAAAGACAACACAATAAGCTATAACTTTTATGTTGAGCACTTGGTCAATTTCTGGAGATTTCATAGCCTTATAGAGCTCGCCAATCAAAATCATAGTGCAGCAAGATGAATTCTGACCTTTGGTCACTAATTTTATAATATCTCCTTCAATTTAGATCCGATTGAGGTGATTCCAGCGGCTATGGAACGAAGAGACATAGAGCTACAACTTTTGTGTTTGGCACTTTGGCAAATTCCTGTAATTTCTGGGCGCCACGGCGCTTGTACATGAGCGCCGCGGCGCTGAACAACCCAGCCAAGTTTCGCAGCATGTGAGCGCCGCGGTGCTCTACATGGGCACTGCAGCGTCCCGTCCCTGATTCCCCGCAGCGCCGCGACGCCCATGTAGAGCGCCGCCGCGCTCACATGCTGCGAAACTTGGCTGGGTTGTTCAGCGCCACGGCGCTCACGTGCAAGCGCCATGGCACCCAGAAATTTCTAGAATTTGCCAAAGTGCCAAACACGAAAGTTGTAGTTCTATGTCTCTTCGTTCCATAGCCGCTAGAATCACCACAATCGGATCTAAATTGAAGGAGATATGATAAAATTAGTGACCAAAGGTCAGAATTCATCTTGCTGCACTGTGATTTTGATTGGCGAGCTCTGTAAGGCTATGAAATCTCTAGAAATTGACCAAGTGCTCAACATAAAAGTTGTAGCTTATTGTGTTGTCTTTTCACAGCCACTTGAATCACTTTGATTGGATTTCATAAGAGGGCGATATGCTCAAAACAGTATTGAAAGGTCTGGAATCGCTGCGATGTAGCATTTTTCCATGAATTTCTTATCTTTTTCTTCCATTTTCTTCTTCATTTGTTCCTACAACACAAAGCACAAAACTAAGCTAATTCCTAATTATATTTTACTTAAATCAAACAAAAGGTAAGCATAAAGGTATTAAAATCATGCTTAATTATGATCACATCACTTTCCTACCCATTATGGGCTTATTCCTACCCATTTTCTTTGCTTTGGATAAAATTCTACCTTTCTTGGAGGGTTGGTCACATTTTCATAATTTTTGGGCTATTGGTCCAATTACTATATCCTAGTCCAAGTCTATGTTTTATTTCTTGCTTAGGTTATTCAATGGGCTTGCTAGAAACTTATTTGAAGTGGAAAACTCTATATGAAGTGTCCATAGGTAAAAGCCCAATGTATGGGTAAAAATTTTAAACTTAGTAACTCTAGTTCTTGAATTAGGAAAAATTAACCTAATCCAATGTTCTTGAAATTTTAATACCTTTACTTGTTTCTAAAAATTTATCTTCCTTATCCAAGAATTTTGCATCTCTTTAGTATGTTATTTCTAATTTCTTTCCTATTAGGTTTTCCTTCTTTATTTGTTCTTAATGTTAGAAACATTTTCTATGCATATACATAAGGTGAAGAATATCTAAGGATTATATTTCCTTAGATATCTAAAATATTGTCTAATAAATTTTATTTCCTTAATTAAATATGTTTGTACTTTATCAATAAAAGATACAAAATTAGGGATGTTACAACAGGTGCTAGAGAATAGAAAACATATCCAGAAGAAATGAAATACCACTGAACAACATTTTAGAAGTGGAATTGTTTGATGTATGGGGAATAGATTTCATAGGCCCATTCCCTTCAAGTTTTGGGAACCAATACATCCTAGTAGCTGTTGACTACGTCTCAAAATGGGTAGAAGCAAGTGCGTCTCCAACTAACAAGGCAAAGGTGGTGACCAGATTTATGAAGAAGAATATTTTTACAAGGTTTAGAATCCCCATAGCCATCATCAGCGATGAAGGATCCCACTTTTGCAACAGGAAATTTGGAGCACTACTGGCCAAATATGGAGTAAGGCATAAGGTGGCAACACCATATAATCCACAAACCAGTGAGCAGGCTGAAATCTCCAATAAAGAAATCAAGAGGATACTGGAGAAAACGGTTGGCCCAACTAGGAAGGATTAGTTCTTAAGGCTGGATGATGCATTGTGTGTAATATCCCGTAATTTTTAGATATTTTCCTTAAAAATTCTTCACCTTAGACATATGCATAGAAATTGTCTAATATTAATGGAATAGGTAAAGAAAGAAAACCTAAGAGGAAATATTAGAAATAAACATGCTAAAGAAAGGTAAAATTCTTAGGTAAAGAAAGATAAATTTTTGTGAAGTAAGTAAAGGTCATAAAATTTCAAGAAGATCGGATTAGGGTAATTTTTCTTAATTTAAGAGAAAAAGTTACTAAATTTAGTATCTCCAACCATAAATTGGGCTTTTACCTATAGACATTTCATATAGAGTTTTTCCACTTCACATAAGTTTCTAGGAAGCCCATTGGATAACCTAAGCAAGAAATAAAATATAGACTTGGACAACGATATAGTAATTGGACCAATAGCCCAAAAATTATGAAAATGTGACCAAGACCTCCAAGAAAGGTAGAATTTTATCCAAAGCAAAGAAAATGGGTAGGAATAAGCTCAAATCCAAGAGGAAAAATAAAATAAAATAAATTAGGTGATGATATAATAATAATAAAGATAGGTTACATGGCATTAAGACAAAAATTTAGCAAGTGGTGTGATTCTACATTCATCATTTTGGCAAGTGGCACAATAATACAAGGGTTTAAGACAAAAACATCTATATCCTACACTCATAATTTTAGCAAGTGGTATGATAATACATGGTATTAGGACAAAACATTCCTATCCCACACAAATAACATCAACCAAATAATGGACATTCAAGGGCTAGAAATTTGCCACCTAAAAAGGCAAACCTATCATACTTGTTTAAGACAAAAGAAAATGGAAATGAATCCCTAAATCAAAGGGACCTTGTCCCATATCTTAAGAACATATTATCATAATTTTCAAAATACAAATCTCATTTTCCTATGCATATCTTGACTAAGGAAGAGGAAGACAAGAACATAAGTTGTTTGTTTTCCAAAAATTCAACAAAGTGTATCCTAATTGTGATAAGGTAGACCCATGATCATGAAAGGTGAATTATTTGGGGGTCTATATAAGAAAACCCACCCTTACAACATTAGAATTTCGTCCAAGTGAGGGAGAGGGAAAATAGAAGCAAGGTAGAGTGAGGAAAGGAGAGGAAGAAAGGAAGAAAGAGGAAGGAGAATTCTAAGGGACTAAGTGCTCCAGGTAAGTTTAACAATATTTCTTTTTGAAGAAAACTTTTGAAACTTATAATATTTATATGAGATTTTGATCTTAGAACTTTGATGATTGGTCATGGATGTTGCTATATCATGTTACATATTGATCTTGCATGTGATGTATGTTTGAATACTTAGGTTGGTGTAGATATTTCTGCATGGTTATGGCTATGGTTGGCAGAATTTTTAGTTTCAGTGTTTTAATTTCTGGAAACAATCTATAAGGAATTAAAATAAATGGTTAACATATGAATTATAGATATGTGTGTCATGGATTTTGAACCACTGGAATCATTCAATGTAGAGTTCATATGAGGTAGATATGGTCTGATTAGTGAACAAAGGTCAGAAAATGGTAAATCAGGGAAGAATATGTTAGGATAGTTTCGGTGTTTTAATTTCTAGGAAACATCTATAAGGAATTAAAATAAATGGTTAACATATGAATTATAGATATATATATGTCACGGATTTATAGCCACTGGAATCACTTACTTTTGAATTCTTATGAGGGAGATTTGGACAGATTAGTAGGTAGAGGTCAGAACCTACCCGAGAAGAAATAACCTGTACTTTGAGGGAGTAATATCACCAATTCGTATTACTATTTTGCTTATATGATTAACATAATAGTTTTAGATAATTGTCTTAGCTTTCCATAGTCACCAAAATCACCTTAATCGGAGTTACAATGAGAGAGGTATGCTCTTATTAGTAAGCAAAGGTCACAGAGCACGGCCAGGCCGTGTTCTGGGTGCTTCAAGCACGGGTTAGCTGTGTTCGGGGCTGTTTTTGAGTACATTTGAAGTATTTTTAAAGCATGGATGTGTCCTAGAACATGGCCAGACCGTGTTGGAAGCTGGTTAAGCCTATTTTCAACATTTTTCTACCCTAGATAAACCTCTTTAACTATAGGGTAATAGTAGAAATCAAATTGGAGAACAATGCTCTATAAATTTGTAAGAACATGTGTTGGAAATGATATAAATAAGAAGAAAATTACTAAAGGCCAAGCATAAAGAGAAGGTTAGATATGATGAAAACCTGCATCAAGAAAATAAAGAAATAAAATTAATATTTAAAAAAGAAGACGAATCTTATAAATGAAAATAATAAATAACTAGTATATGCCATAGCCATTGCCATTGTATGAACTTCTTACCATATTAAGTGTAAAATTCTGACATGGAAATATTTTATAAAGTGATATTTGAAATGGTTATGTTCATGGCATGATTACCAATGATTTATGGTAATAGTTATATTTTGATGAACATACTTGTTATTAAAAGCATATTTTTGGCTATCATTGTGAAAAGGAAAGAAATGAGCATGGTCACATGGTAATCCGTGTGGTGCACCAGTAGGGGACGCCCTACCAACGGTTATGATCATGTTAATGAGAAAAGAAAGAGAAAGTGGGCCATGTCGGACGGAGCGAGAAAAGCCTGTACCGGAGAGTAGAAGATACTCACCCTGACCGGGGTAGCTTAAAATGAGAATAAGTTGATGGCCATCATATGATATTCTGAAAATAGGTAATCTTGTCATACATATCATTACTGTATGATTCTTATGTGCATAGATGTAATGCATTCATGTGACCAAAGATATTTTCTGTAGTTTATAGAGCTGAACATGACGTGATGAGCTATATTGATGATGATTTATTGTTAAACTTACTGGGATTTAATTCTGACTATATTTTTATATCATGTTCAGAAAATTAGTTATGCAGATTTTCTATAGCTCTGGCTTTTAGTGCACATTGGATCGAGTTACTTTATGTTGGGCAGATCTCAGAATCAAATAAGATGTTTGTGGTCAAGTTGGCTCAAATCCCAGTGAAGGTGCAACCACCCGCACCTGTATCTCCAGAATTGGTCAACCAAAATAAACAAGATGTAAATATCTATGTGTTTGATATGTTGCATGTACGTTTTGATTAATGACGTGTATGTGAACTCAATATTGTATAATAATAAAGAAAAAAAGGGATGTTACATAATTGGTATCAGAGCAGGTCAATCCTAGATGGCCAGTGGGTGGTTGGTTATCTGAATAGATCTTATAGTATCTTGAGAATGTTGTGGTAGTGCTGTGTAGGGGATCAGTGATTTCATATAGGTAAGAAATTACTAGTGTTTCTTATCTATATACCGGGGTGGTGTTATGACTGCTGTTAAATATATTTTTTGAAATTAACTATTGGGCTTGATCACCTCAACAGCAGCATAACTTTATTTTTTGCCTCAGTAGGAAATGGCACCACCAAGGAGGAATTTGGAAAACAATGCAGAGGAAACTCTGCACAACCTTGCCACAACAATTCGAGAATTTGATATTGATTTACTCCTTAGAACCCAACTAGTATCTATATCCCTATATAGATGATATCGATCGAATTTAAAAAAAAATTAGTTACAAGACTTGTTAGACAAGGTATTTAAATACCCCAGTACTTTTATTCAGAGTGCTCCAGTTCTATCTATGAAAAAGAAAGACGGATCACTATAACTATGCATAGATTATAGACAGTTGAATAAGGTGACAATGTAGAATAGAAACTCATTAGCTCGTATAGATTACCTGTTTGACCAGTTATAAGGTGTTCAATATTTTTCCACAAATAGATTTGGGATATGAATAACATTAATTAAGGATAAGAGAAGAGGATGTAGGACTTATTATGGGCATTATGAGTTCTTGGTGATGTATTTAAATTGACAAATATTTTAGCTGCATTCATATGTTTAATGAATAGTAATTAGGTCATCCCTAGATCAATTTGTTATTATATATATTGATGATATACTACAATATTTGAAAAGTTTAGAGGATCATAAGCAACATTCAAAGATAGTTTTACCAACTCTAAATGAGTATGGTTGGTAAATATGGTATCCAAATAGACTCTAAGAAAGTAAAAGTAGTACAATAATAGCTACGTTTTACTACATTTAAAGATGAAGATCCAAATCCAATTTACGCTTCCTACGGTTATCTGCCGTCCATTCTATTTGAGTCATAGTTGGATCAGGTACATGAACATAGGCTTGTAAAGCATCAATCAACTCTTCAGCATTTGAAGCTGAGATGAGAATTCGTCATGCTGAGTGTGGGATAAACCTCTGTTCCACAGCTTGATCTAGAAAAGACAACAGACCATCAAAGAAGTGATTAACATTTAACAAACCTATCGGTTTGTGATGCATATTCAGTTGTGCCCAAGAGACTATTTGGAAAATCTCCTCTAAAGTACCAAAACCACTTGCTAAGGCAATGAAGGTGTCAGCATTGTTCATCATTCTAGCCATGCGTTCATGCATGGAAGCTACCCTATATTCTTCCCTAATTGTCTTCCTTATGTTGCTGGATGTAGCTAGAGTTGTAGGAATAATACTTAGAACTTGGCATCCCCCTACATGTGCAGCTGTAGCCACACACTCGATTAACCCACAGTTACCTCCACCATACACTAAATGAATTTTTCTCCTAGCCAGTACCATACCTAGATTTTGTACTGCTTTAACATACTCCTCATCTTTTCCAGGACTGGAACCACAAAAGACACAGATATTTCGAAACTGACGAAATGCGGTTCCTTCCATAATTTCTATCACCTTAACTCTGAGTATGAAGATAAAGATACTAATGTAGCATTTATAGAACTCAGAGAAGGGCATATTTATAATAGTTATGCGAATAGGCCAGGTATTATTAGAACAACTATCTGAGTGATTGGTGGATATCAACAAAATTAAAGGTAAAAAAAAATTTCAAAAAATGACGGCAAGCATGTATATGTATAGTAGTTATGACTGTGACCCATATTAAGCACATAAAGAGCATAAGATAAGATATCACCAGAAATCTATCTTTTTCTTGTTGTCTTTGATGAAGCATTGATGTTTTGATTCTTGTAGAAAAGTTGTAGGTGATAGCCGTCATTGTAAAAAAAAAGAGTGAAAATGCAAACCAATTAATTGTTGAAGAGGAACAATCAAATGGTTTATTTTGTTTTCTCAATGTTTTTGCTAGTCGACTATCGGTATTATTAAGTCGACTAGCTATTTTAAGAAATTTCAATTTGGACTGGTTATTTTACAGTTGATTGATTACATCTATTCTAAAGCAATCAACTGCATCCTACCAGTTAGCTACATACTCTTTGTTTTTTCACAGACTTTTATAAGTTCGGAAATGTTTCTTTGCCACTGAATATCAACAGCTTTAAAGTAGATTCTGACATATATATTCAAAATTTGCGGCCACTGTTTTTAATTTTTTCAATGCTTTGTCCAAATTTTTGACTTTCGTTTTTGTCACCATTCTCTATTATGATTTTCGTCTGTTTCACTGCATTCTCCCTCATTAACGGTTGGCATTAAATGAAGGTTATTTTCCCTCATTGCAATGAAAGATAATTTCTTTTCTTTGAAACTCGATTATTATGGTGTCTAAGTTGTTAGTAGGTTAAAGTAATGAAAAGTTTGAAAAGAATGGACGGAGGATGGTCTTATGGTGTTTTGACGAATGTAATCAAGAGAATTTGTGGTGTTGAAGTTCTCGAGGAATAAAATATAGAAAGTAGGATTTAAGTTAGTCTTTGAACTCTTAATTTGGAAATATAGAGAATATTCTGAGAACCATGTCCGAAAATAATGTAGGTTATCAAGATATTTGTGTTAAAGGATTATATCATGCTAAATTGAGTCTAGTATCTAGGATGTGGATTATGTTGGAATTGAGAATTCATGTATGAGTAATTGTTAAAAAAAAAATCTTCTTGAAATGATTGGGTGAATTAAATGGGATTGGCATAAGCTAGAATGAGGTTCTTTTGGATATCATAGAAGAAATAATTGAAATTTTTGACAATGAGTCTAATGGTGTTAATAAGCTTGTATAGAATTACCATGATGAGTTAAGTTGGAAGTATTAGACATGTGTCAATGGTACACGTTATTAAAGGTTTGAAAGATTTATTGCTACTTATGTTTAACATATTGATTAAAGGATTTGAGGATAAAAATAGATGATAAATTAAAATGATGATATTCAGGGGATGATGTTGATATATGAAAAAAAAATGACTTGATAGAAGTTTGGAATAAGAAAAGATAGTTACCCAATATGAAGGTGAATATGTTCCTTTATATGTGTGTTTTCTAATATCGATCCATAGATATATCCATGCGAGCTAGAGGATATAAATTGAAGAACTTACGAGTGAAAGAAATCCTTATGGTTAAGTTATATGGCAAAATCACACAAGTGAATAGACATATTAAAAAGTAAAGATGTTATACAGAAAAGATATCCCTAATTATTTAGGTAATAAGGTTGGTAACTCTGAATAATGCCTTAATTTCATTCCCTACATGTGGTAGGATGGATTGAAATTCAGGGACCGAATTTCTTAAGCGGGGAAGAATGTAACATCCCGTAATTTTTAGATATTTTCCTTAGAAATTCTTCACCTTACATATATGCATAGAAATTGTCTAATATTAATAGAATAGGTAAAGAAAGAAAACCTAAGAGGAAATATTAGAAATAAACATGCTAAAGAAAGGTGAAACTCTTAGATAAAGAAAGATAAATTTTTGTGAAGTAAGTAAAGGTCTTAAAATTTCAAGAAGATCGGATTAGGGTAATTTTTCTTAATTTAAGAGAAAAAGTTACTAAGTTTAGTATCTCCAGCCATAAATTGGGCTTTTACCTATAGACACTTCATATAGAGTTTTTTCACTTCACATAAGTTTCTAGCAAGCCCATTGGATAACCTAAGCAAGAAATAAAACATAGACTTGGACTAGGATATAGTAATTGGATCAATAGCCCAAAAATTATGAAATGTGACCAAGCCCTCCAAGAAAGGTAGAATTTTATCCAAAGCAAAGAAAATGGGTAGGAATAAGCCCATAATGGGTAGGAATAAGCCCAAATCCAATAGGAAAAATAAAATAAAATAAATTAGGTGATGATATAATAATGTAATAATAATAAAGATTATGTTACATGGCATTAAGACAAAAATTTAGCAAGTGGTGTGATTCTACATTCATCGTTTTGGCAAGTGGCATAGTAATACAAGGGTTTAAGACAAAAACATCTATATCTTACACTCATAATTTTAGCAAGTGGTATGATAATACATGGTATTAGGACAAAACATTCCTATCCCACACAAAAACATCAACCAAATAATGGACATTCAAGGGCTAGAAATTTGCCACCTAAAAAGGCAAACCTATCATACTTGTTTAAGACAAAAGAAAATGCAAATGAATCCCTAAATCTAAGGGACCTTGTCCCTTATCTTAAGAACATATCATCATAATTTTCAAAATACAAATCTCCTTTTCCTATGCATATCTTGACGAAGGAAGAGGAAGACAAGAACATAAGTTGTTTGTTTTCCAAAAATTCAACAAAGTGTATCCTAATTGTGATAAGGTAGACCCATGATCATGAAAGGTGAATTATTTGGTGGTCTATATAAGAAAACCCACCCTTACAACATTAGAATTTCGTCCAAGTGAGGGAGAGGGAAAATAGAAGCAAGGTAGAGTGAGGAAAGGAGAGGAAGAAAGGAAGAAAGAGGAAGGAGAATTCTAAGGGACTAAGTGCTCCAGGTAAGTTTAACAATATTTCTTTTTGAAGAAAACTTTTGAAACTTATAATATTTATATGAGATTTTGATCTTAGAACTTTGATGATTGGTCATGGATGTTGCTATATCATCTTACATATTGATCTTGCATGTGATGTATGTTTGAATACTTAGGTTGGTGTAGATAGTTCTGCATGGTTATGGCTATGGTTGGCAGAATTTTTAGTTTTGGTGTTTTAATTTTTGGGAACAATCTATAAGGAATTAAAATAAATGGTTAACATATGAATTATAGATATGTGTGTCATGGATGTTGGACCACTAGAATCATTCAATGTAGAGTTCATATGAGGTAGATATGGTCCGATTAGTAAACAAAGGTCAGAAAATGGTTAATCAGGGAAGAATATGTTAGGATAGTTTCGGTGTTTTAATTTCTGGGAAAATTCTATAAGGAACTAAAATAAATGGTTAACATATGAATTCTAGATATATGTGCCACAGATTTATAGCCACTGGAATCACTTACTTTGGAATTCTTATGAGGGAGATTTAGACAGATTAGTAGGTAGAGGTCAGAACCTACCCGAGAAGAAATAACCTGTACTTTGAGGGAGTAATATCACCAATTCTTATTACTATTTTGCTGATATGATTTACATAATAGTTTTAGATAATTATCTTAACTTTCCATAGGCACTAAAATCACCTCAATCGGAGTTAAAAATAAGAGAGTTATGCTCTGATTAGTGAGCAAAGGTCACAGAGCACGGCCAGGCCGTGTTCTGGGTGCTTCAAGCACAGGCTAGCCGTGTTCGGGACTATTTTTGAGTACATTTGAAGTATTTTTAAAGCATGGCCGTGTCCTAGAACATGGCCAGACCGTGTTGGAAGCTGGTTAAGCCTATTTTCAACATTTTTCTACCCTAGATAAACCTCTTTAACTATAGGGTAATAGTAGAAATCAAATTGGAGAACAATGCTCTATAAATTTGTAAGAACATGTGTTGGAAATGATATAAATAAGAAGAAAATTACTAAAGGCCAAGCATAAAGAGAATGTTAGATATGATGAAAACCTGCATCAAGAAAATAAAGAAATAAAATTAAAATTTAAAAAAGAAGACGAATCTTATAAATGAAAATAATAAATAACTAGTATATGCCATAGCCATTGCCATTGTATGAACTTCTTACCATCTTAAGTGTAAAATTTTGACATGGAAATATTTTATAAAGTGATATTTGAAATGGTTATGTTCATGGCATGATTACCAATGATTTATGGTAATAGTTATATTTTGATGAACATACTTGTTATTGAAAGCATATTTTTGGCTATCATTGTGAAAAGAAAAGAAATGAGCACGGTCGCATGGCAATCCGTGTGGTGCACCAGTAGGGGATGCCCTACCAACGGTTATGATCATGTTAATGAGAAAAGAAAGAGAAAGTGGGCCATGTCGGACGGAGCGAGAAAAGCCCGTACCAGAGAGTAGAGGACACTCACCCTGACCGGGGTAGCTTGAAATGAGAATAAGTTGATGGCCATCATATGATATTTTGAAAATAGTTAATCCTGTCATACATATCATTACTGTATGATTCTTATGTGCATAGATGTAATGCATTCATGTGACCAAAGATATTTTCTATAGTTTATACAGCTGAACATGACGTGATTAGCTATATTGATGATGATTTATTATTGAACTTACTGGGATTTAATTCTCACTATATTTCCATATCATGTTCAGAAAATTAGTTATGCAGATTTTCTATAGCTCTGGCTTTTAGTGCACATTGGATCGAGTTACTTTATGTTGGGCAGATCTCAGAATCAAATAAGATGTTTGTGGTCAAGTTGGCTCAGATCCCGAGAAAGGTGCAACCACTCGCACCTGTATCTCTGAAATTGGTCAACCAAAATAAACAAGATGTAAATATCTATGTGTTTGATATATTGCATGTACGTTTTGATTAATGACGTGTATGTGAACTCAATATTGTATAATAAGAAAGAAAAAAAAGGATGTTACATTGTGGGCCTATAGAACAGCCTATAAAACACCGCTGAGGATGTCACCATACAAGTTGGTGTTTGGTAAGGATTTTCATCTGCCGGTAGAGCTAGAATATCGGGCATATTAGGCAGGGAAGGAGTTAAATCTGAATTTGGGAGCTGCTAGTGAGAAAAAGATGCTACATCTAAATGATCTGGATGAACTCCGTGTTCAGGCTTATGAGAATGCCAAGCTATACAAGTAGAAAGAAAAGCAATGGCTTGACAAGAAGATACAACTGAGGGACTTCAAAGTAGGACAGCGAGTGCTGCTATACAACTCTAGGCTAACCTTGTTCCTTAGGAAATTAAAATCTCTTTGGTCTGGTCCCTTCCGCATTAGCAAAGTCTTTCCTTTTGGAACTATTGAACTGGAAGAAGAAAATGATGGAAGGACGTTCAGGGTTAATGGACAACGGATCAAGCACTATTTGGGAGGTGATGTGGATCGCCAGCACACCTCAATCTAATTGGAAAAGGGATGAACAGGTAAGAAGTCAGGCTATTGACTCTAAAACAAGCGCTCATAGGAGGCAACCCATGTTTAATTCATTTTTTTTATTTTACAATTTGTAGGTAGATTAAATTGTGACTCTAATATCATTTGTGTTCATTTCACAGGACGGGGAAAACATCAGTCTGAAGGTCAATTTTTGCCTTGCTGCAGCAAAAGCGTGTGAAAGCTAGTCTTTGCTTTGCTGTACCAAAAGTGTGTGAAAGCTAGCTTTTGTCACAAGACTTGCTGTAGCAAAATCATAGGAAAGCCAGTTTTTGCCACAGGAATTGCTGCAGCAAAAGCGCTCAGCCCTAAAGTAAGGAGTCTTCCCTTCATAAAGAAATGGTGTTGGATGAAGAAAGGATAACGCAGATGCTGGGTTGAAGAAATGCACGAAGGGGCACCCAAAGGCTTGAGCTAAAAAGAGTTGTCAAAAAAAAGGAGGATAGGCGAGAACATGTAAGGAAACCAAAAGCCATGACCCTCCACATTCTCCCTCACCCATTCCTGCACACCCTCATGCCCTGCCTGTTGCCTTCTGTCAGTTCCTCAAGCCCTACTTGTTGTATTCCCATACCTTTCACACACCGAAAACCCCATTTGTCGAAAGCTCAACATCTTCTTCAAGACCTTCAACCTGTAAAATGCCAAGAATCAATAGAGTAGCAAGGAAGGCCAGCAAGATGAAACGGTTTACCATGGACAAAAACCAGAGGAGGCACAATGAAGAAACCGTTCAGCAAAATTTCTGCACAGAGAAAGGGTTTGCCTTTACAACATTTGAGGATATGGGTCTTCCAATGTATGTGGCAAAAGTAGTGAAGCGAAGGGGATGGGAAAATTTCGCCAAACACCCTCAGCCTGCTCTCATCCCACTAGTAAGAGAGTTCTACGCCAACTTCCCGAAGGATGCCAAGGACTGGGTCAGGGTAAGGGAGACTTGCATCCTGTTTAACCTAGCCACTATAAATAAAGCCTACAAATTGAACGATGAGGACGACGACTATGCAGCCCATTTGGAGTCTCTGCAAGAGCAAGATTGGGAGGAAATACTGGCATGGGTGTGCGTCCTAGGCACCACCTGGGATAAATCTTCTCAGGGTGCTGCAACCGTAAACCGTATTTCGTTGGTGCCTGTGGCAAAAGTGTGGTACCATTTCCTAAAGATTCACCTCTTGCCCTCCACTCATGAGCAAACTGTAAGGCGAGATAGGTTGCCATGATTGATGCCATCATTTCGGGTAGGCCTATTAATGTAAGAAGGGTCATAATGACCAAATAAGAGTTTGTGCTAACCAAAAAAAGGGCAGTTTGCTCTTCCCTTCCCTTATCACGTTGCTATGCTGCGATAGCAAGGTGCCCATGTCAATGGACGAGGAAACACTTAAGATGGGAGCCACCATCAGTACCTTCACCATAGCTTGAATTGTGCAAGAGAAGGGAGAGCAAGAGTCACCACCCACCACTAAGCTGCCACCACACTCCGAAGGCCAAGAAGCATTAACCTCAGCCCCCCGGCTGACAGAAAAGACCTTTTAGCTCCTCCTACAACAATAAACCACCATCCTGTAGCAGCAAGCACTTCTCATGCAACACTAGCAGTAATTTTGGAAATACCAACAAAAGAAGGATTTTGCCCTCTAGAAAATACTTGAGCAGCATTTGAAGCAATTCTTTCCATTTCCTGAATTCCCCACAGCCCTATTCCTCACCACATTTGAGGAAGAACAGAGAGCACTTGAGCCCCAGCCTGAAGAGGCTAAGGAACCCCAAGACTCCTCATAGAGCATTGAGCAGAGGACAAGCCCCCAGAGGACTCCAGAGGACAATGTGTCCTCTGAGGATGAAGAGCCACTTACCAAAAGGGTAGCAGCCATACAGAAGGGAAAGGTCAAACCCCAGAGCTCAAAAAGATGAACTCAGCAAAGGAGTAGGCTCCATAGCTCATCAAAATCTTAAGAGAGTCCATGCCACCTGGGTTTTGCAGCAATCTTGCAAGCACCCTAAGGAAGTCCCCTTCCCTTCTATTTCCTTTCTGCCAATATTTTTTTTATTCACCAAGCTCTGCATGCCTGTTGTTCTTATCTTTCATGTGTTTGCCCATATAATAAGCAGTGGGGACACTGTTCATCTTTAAGTTTGGAGGATGGAATTAGTGTTGCTTTAGTAATTGCTTTAGTATTTGCTATGGCATTTGTTGTGCTTGAATCAATAAGTATGTTTCAATTTATGCTAGTTCTAGTATGAGTTCCTGTTTGATTGTGTTTGAATGTGGGTTTACGTCTGATGTGTAGTTAGCTTTAGCAATTAGGGAGCTTTTACAATTAATTTTTGTTTTATATAAAAAAAAAGAGAGATGAGTCTGTCATATGTATTTCATGACCTGCTGTTAGTTCTAGGAAACTCCATGAGGAAGATCTGGAACTTTACTGATAGCAAAAATAGGAACTCTGCATGTCAACCCCACACAACCAGAACCTTCCTCTAATGAACATGGGACTATGGTCAATCTTAGCAAGAGAAATTTAATGATTTTTCAGGAATTAGACCTAATTTTTTAGAGTTAATGTTGAGAGTCTCCTACTGAAATACAAAAAGAGGCATGGGCTATTGTCAGAAAGGCTTAAGTTTGGGGGAAAGAGAAGAAAAAGAGAGAAATGTTGCCACTCCAATGCCTCTGTTGCTCCTTAGTAACCAGTGGTATGCATGAGTCCCATGTGTACTTTTGCGTAAAATAGGGACATAGAGGTATGAGTAGGATTTTGCTTAAAGATGATAATGCTGAGTAACCGGGTGCCTTCATCTCACATGTTGGCATTCATGTCAAAAGACACTGATGACCTTTGATGGAATAATATATATATATATATATAGATATATATATATATATATATATATATAGATATAGATATATATATATATATATATATATATATATATATATATATATATCTATAGATATATCTATAGATATATATATATATTTACACACACAGCACACACACACATATATATACAAAAAAATAAAAAATAAAAAATCAGTGAGCTACCCCATCTTATTTGCCCTGGCTGTGCCTATGAAGTGTGCCAACTTATCCTAATTAAGGAGACTCGATATAATAGCAAGGGAATCATAGGACTTTGACTGATCTTGACCCAAGAGTCTATTGGAAAACTGTCCATATCACACACACAATTTCAAAGAAGGTTCTGGTTGAGATTGAGGAAAAAGGAAGAAGGCATGTAGTATTCCCTATATGGAAACAACTCTAAGAGTTGAGGGCTAGCAGTAGGACTACATGGAACTATACAGGGGAGAGGGGTGGGAGCTTAATAGAAGAGGTGTAGTGGATAGAGTAATTGCTTGAGGACAAGCAAGACTTTAAGTTTAGGGGGAATTGATAACTTTAATTCATTGGAATTTCTCTATGCTTTTCTGAGGGCATTTACGATGTATTCTAATTTATAAGCATTCATGCCCCCTATTTTAGTAGTGTATTTTTTCTACCACCAATATAAGATCACTCACTACGGTTGTTGTGAAATCCAGTATACAAGCACAACAAATCAGGCAGTAAATCAAGTGATATTGGGCGAACTTGATCCTTTTAATAGGAAGCATATGACGGGAAGCTTACCTTTTGTGACATGGTGCAGGTGGTAGGGAGTTAGAGTTGTGCAGCAGGAGTGGCCACTACCCAGCAGGGGAAAGGGAGTGCCCAACTGACACAACAGACTATTGGGAGGTACAGGAACTATCTCCACTACTGGAAGTGGAGAGAAAGCTACTCGCAGAGGTTCTGGCTGAAAAGCAGGAAGAATTTTAGCAGACCAAGCCACTTTAATGGGACCACAATGCTTCCCTATAAAAGGCAGAAAAAAAAATCAGAAACTTGTGGAGACGCAAGGGGACAAAAAGAAAAAAAACAGAAAAAGGAAGCCCAAAAATCCCCAACGGGAGTGGGCTGTGAGGATACACTCTAGCCTAGGACGGGCCAACCCTGTATGGTGAAGCACTGGAATGAGGAAGATGAATGTTGCTGAGGATTCCCTTCATCTCCTTTTGTGTTTTCATTGTTTAGTAGGAAACCACATTTCTTTTCCTATAGTTGTATTACTCTTCACTGCATACTGGTTATTATAATGCTTGTAATCAGTTTGGATATGAAGCTGGGCTAAATTTCCAGCTAGGGTTGTAGACAGGTTGTAGTGAACACATGCACATTTTAATTTATAAATGATTTTGGTGCAGCATTGCTTTTGTCATTCGATTACTTTTGCATATCTTAAAAACTTCTCCTGTTGACTAAAGTTTAATAGAGGAAGGCAGAGGCTAACATTGTCCCGGAAGGGTGGTGGAGGCTGGAAAAAAGGATTGGATGTGTGGGCATAACTAATATAGGAATATATAGTTATCCTATTTGACCCAATAGTTGGGACTTCAAGTACAACTCTGGGGTTAGCATTGATACAGGAATGTGCATCTAAATCCCAAGAGTGCATGGAATGGTATTCTGGAAAGACCCCATTCGAGAGAAGACTAGGCACTTGAGTAATTGCTATAGCAATTTCTAGAGCAAAATGAGTGCAGAAGCTCATGGCAACCCTGAAACAACCCTTGTTCACCTAATATCCTTTTCTTCGTAACCTAGAGTCTCTCAACTTAATTAAAATCTTGTTTAGTTTGTTTAATCTTAATTGCTCCTGAATCTTAAATAGTGCAACGAACAGAATTTTGCTACAACATTTCACGAGTCAAGCATTCCATAGTAATTTTTAGTACACTCTTCGTGGGACGATACTCTCATCATTATATTACTTGGTCATGACACGTGCACTTGCATTCTGACATTGCATATATACTTTGCAACCAACACTTATTTACTTAATTGTGACACATTCTCTCATCGAATTGCATTGGTTTAGATACATATTTTGTAAAGGTCTAGTAATTGACCATTGTTCTCTGTGGGATACGACCTATACTCGCCGAACTAGCTATAGCTATGCCGTGCGCTTACATTTTTTTATAAAACACACACAACAAGTTTTTAGCGCTGTTGCCGGAGAATAATAGTCGATATTAGATATTTTTCGAGATAGCTAGACTAGATCTTTTTCTTTAAATTTTTCTGCATAATTCTGTCTTGCTGATTTTTTGTTCCTTTTTCTTCCTTTATAGATGTGTTACTCCTTCATGCAAAGGGATCATGAATTCTTTGCTGAATTTGACCTAGAGATTGAAGGCACTCTACGAAGGAGAAGAGGAAAACAACAGCTATATCATCTTGCACCATCTACCATGGCGGATAGAGATAACCGATCTTTTAAGGATTTCATCACTCCGGATACGTATGGCCTGAACATAAGCATTGTTAGACCAATTGTTCAGGCCAACAAATTTGAGCTGAAGCCTTTTCTTCTATAGATGGATCAGTAAAATCAATTTGGAGGGTCGCCTACTGAAGACCCCAATCTTCATCTCTTTATGTTTTGGAGTACTTGGACACTTTAAAGCTGAATGAAGTATTATCTGATGGAATTAGAATGAGATTGTTCCCATTCTCTCAAAGGGACAAGGCCCATGCATGGTTGCACTCTCTTCCATCAGGGTCCATCACTCCTTGGCAGCAATTATCTTAAGCATTTTTAGCCAAGTACTTTCCCCCAAGTCAGACAACCTGTCAAAGGAACTAAATCACTATCTTTGCTAAAAAAGATGGTGAGTCTTTATATAAAGCTTGGGAGAGATTTAAAGAACTTCTCAGAATATACCCACACCATGGGTTGGTGGTGCGCACTGTCGCAGGTGCACCCAAATTAATACCTTACCTCAAAATTAACCTGTAGTAGTGGTAGTAAGTGTTGATCCCACAGAGACTGGAATTACCTTATGTGATTAAAAAGGGGGGAATTGATAATCGCAAGTTAATTAAAGTAAACAATAATGAAAATAAATAAGTGAAAGTGATTAATGATAAAGACGTTGGTTTCGGTTGATATCCACCGTCAAGGGATTACATTGATCATCGAAAACATAATCAATCTGTAAATGAACATCTATCATTGGGGTTTTAACCTTGTTTCTCCTTAAGCCTAGCAAATTAATGATAATCACACTAATAAAACCCTAATCAACAAGCCATCTTTTAGCACATCGGTAAAATATAACTTGTTAACCGCATGAAGAACTAGAGAAACTGACAGAGCTAAACAAATATAAACACGTTGGCTATATATAATTTAGTCAATCATTCATCATAGGTTCAATGATTTATAATCCAAAACCCTCAAACCTATTTGCCTCACGAATCGCAGAATTAAAAACTTTGTTCAAAACACAATTCAGCTGTAGATTAAAACAGACGAAATACTAGTAGGCCTCCGAATAATCATTAAGAATAAGAACAGATGAACAATCAATATTCAAAACAAATTGAAATAATAACATCAGATCCACATCTCACAATGTATAAAAATCCCTTGAGGTTTCAACTCACCTCAACCAACTAAAGAGAATTAGCCACGCAGGGCTATAAGATAAACAAAAGAAGAATTGAAGAATGTAGATGAAGAATTTGGTGAAAGATCGGATGCCTTCTCTGGTTGCTTTCCTTAATTTTTATAGACTTTCCCCTCCTAATCGAAGTCAGAACGTATTTTAAGTCAAGTTCCCGTCCATTCCCTTCAATTTTGAGCGAAAACCACCTAAAATCGCGAAATCAGCACATCTCCTACGACGCACGGGCGCCGCGGTGCTTAAGTAGAGCACCGCGGCGTTACGGAGTTCTTGCCATAGGGCACTGCGGCGCGATGGGATGAGCGCCACGGAGCTCGCTCCTGGAAAGCACAGCGTCGCGACGCTTCAGATTGTCTTATCATGACGCCGCAACGCTCCCTTTTGAGCACCGCGGTGCCCAGAATCTTCTGGATATTGCCAAAGTGCTGAACATGAAAGTTGTAGCTCTATGTCTCTTCTTTCCATAGCCGCTGAAATCACCTTAATCGGAGTCTAAATGAGTGAGATATTCATCAATTAGTGACACAATGTCAGAGATCAGCATTTTTCTATGTTTTTCTCTCTTTTTTTCCTCTTCATTTCTTCTTTATTATTCCTAAAACACAAAACACAACACTCAGTTAATTCATACCTATTTTCTACTAAAATTAAATAAAAAGCAACTTAAAACATGTCAAAAACATGCTTATTTTATAGCATGTCAAATACCCCCACACTTACTCTTTTGCTTGTCCTCAAGCAAACATTGATTCATGTAAACAGAATTCAATATATGAAATGAGTGAATGGCTTACCAATATGCTGCCTCATAGTGAAAATTGTATGCTCTTGAAGAAATTTCAGAAAATTTCATGACCATGTGCAACATTTAATTCAAATGCAATTTATAATTTTATTCCCTAAAATCCATTGTGTGTGTGTGTCTTTGGATAATTTAATTTTCTTTTACCTAAATGAGCTTATATATCTCAGGAATTATAGCATGGCTCTCTATTTAAAATTTTCATAGGCTTATTTTTCATGCTACTCTCCACTAATGTAGGCTAAAACTACTTCTTAGGATCAAAAGGACTTAACTCAGCTTCTAGGCTATGGGGTGAGATAAAAGATATAATTTAAAGTTCAATCTCCCAACATCACATGATTAACTCTGATCAATTTGATCTAATTCTCAAGATTGGGGAAGTTTTTCCCCCACACTTATTTCCTTACTTCTCTGCATTCTACTTTTCTTTGATTCTCTATTTCTTCCTTTTTCAATCACTGGATAGACTTTCATTAGTCTTTTGAGAATATATATATATATATATATATTCTTTCTTTTGTCCTTGCTCCACCCTTCCACTTTTTCATTAATGTAGATCTATAAAACAAATATTCAGAAATTAATCATGGAGTGAGTGAATCAGGTAGAAAAAATAAAGGTATCAATCACAAAATTTGGTCTTTGCTGTTTTGTGGGTATAGAATAAAATGTTAATTAAGCTCAAAATAGAGGTTCTAAGGATATTCACTTGTTTGGGTTAAGCTTGAAAGGCTCCATCTCATAAAAAAAATGCCTAAATCATGTCCTAATTGTTAGTATTAGCCTAGGATTTCGTCTCAAGTAGCATTTAAATAAGTTCTAAAAATTTAAATGAGATCATAAAATATTTTTGAGTTATATAATCTTTTTCTAAGTAAAAGATAAATTAAATATCCAAAATTACTGTGCAAAAGAATTTCAGGATTTTTAGAATATAAGTAATCATAAATTGAAAAGAATTTAAAATTACACATCATTATGACTTTCCTACATCTCCCAAGAGCTATAAGCAATTTAAACAGTTATATCATTGGCTATTGGTTCAGCTATCACAAACTCATAAATTGAAATTTTGTTCACATGCTCACCTCATGACAGGAGTAAAAGTGCACATATCATAAAATTATAGTTATGCATCAAAGTAGGAAAGTGCACAAGTGTATGATTTATTATACAGTCATCCAGCTGAATCATAAAGTGACCCCCCCACACTTAAAAACATACATTGTCCCTAATGTAAGAATATAAAAGAGAATATAAAAGGGACAAATAATAACATAAGGAGGGGTTCAGTGAAACTTCCTTGACTAGTGATCACCATCCATCTCATCATGCTCAAGTGCAGGCCTAAAGGGAGGTTCAGGAGGTGCCGGGAAAGCAATCGGGAGGTTTAGGGCATGAGCTAACTGGCTAAAACATGCATGATGATGCTGTGCAATAGAGTGCTGATAGAGGGCCAGATCGTTCATTTGATGGCTCAGATACTCTGTGCGCTCCCATAAATCTTCAATGGTATGCTGGGATGGTGGTGGAGCTGAGCTGCTTCCCGGTTCCTCCGTAGGTATTGGCTGAATCCCTAGCTCCTCCTCTGCTGCTTCTTCATGGCCCTTGTATTTTTGGATGTCTGCATAGGAAATAGGCTTCATCGGGTGAATGAGAGCCTCAATGGAATCCCAGCTTACGCCCGCTTTCTGACATAGACCAGTAATTAAACTAGGGGAAAATAGGGATCCGCCTCTAGCACTAATACAGCCGAGCAGCTGCCTATGAATAACCTTGCCTACATCAATAGAAAGCCCTTTTTGTACTGCATAAAGCAAAATGGCCCTTTCCCGCCTGACTTGACTCATGTTGAGGCTAGGCATGAATCTTGTGACACGAAATAGTGTCATGCTTTAGCCACTTTATTCATGTCAGCTCTAGCAAGGTATAACAGATGGCCATTGCTATCTAATTTCCAGGAGGCCCCCCTGTAGCATAGAGTGCAAATAACGTCGTCAAAGTCAATGTATTATTGAAGAAGTGCCGTATATTCATCATCCTCAATATCAGGCAGGGAATAGAATTCATTAATAGCGTGCGGAGTGAATGGCACCATCTTGCCTCTAACCCGTGCTTGATGACGTTCGTGAACTGTAGCATTGGAGTAGAACTCCTGAACTACGAGAATAACTCCTGGTTCTGGATTCCTGCAGAAAATCTCCCAATGCCTATGGAGGATATTGTCTCTGTGAGGTAGCCCTTTGGTGATAAGAAATCCACGTTTTGGAACTAAAGGTTTATGCACCACCACTTTGATGTGGTGTTGATAAACAGCGTCAGTCACAAAAGCCACGGTGTCGAATGCTGGAGGGTCCTCAGCTCTGTTCTTTCTCTTAGAAATGCCTAATTTGGAAGTTTTGGGGCCATTGCACTTGGAAAACTCACTGGGGCATTTTATCAAACACCTAGTGTGCACTCTTGAAAAATGGAGAGAATGGATGGTAGATTTGTAGCTTGAAGTCCCAATGCAGTAAAAACCAGTAGCAATGAAGTATAGAGATCAACTTCAGTAGAAAAAACAAAGTAAATCGTACCAAATTCAGCGTGATTTGTGGCTGGAAAGTGTGAGATCAAAATTGCTTGAGAACCCTAGAAAATTGCCATTGAATCCAAGCCAAAAGCTGAAAGAAGTGTATAATCCTGCAAAAGAAGACGAAAAATCATGTAATTTCAGTAAGTTAACGTAGTAGGAGGTGGATATGGTCGATTCTAGGTAAGAAATTGGAGTTGGAGTAGCAAAGGAGGCAAAAACGGAGGGGGGAGGATGAAGAGCATCGCGATTCTCTTATAGAGAGCACCGCGGCACTCACCCATTCTGGGTTCGATGCGCCATGGCACTATTCTAGAGCGCCGCGGCGCATGTGCATTCGCAGGTCTGTACTTTTTTTTTTGGAAAAATTAAACTATGAAAAGAAAAATTAAGAAGAAGAAGAATGGATGTTGGGTTGCCTCCCAACTAGCACCTTTGTTTTACGTCATTGGCTCGACTCAGCTCCCTATCTTTGTTCATGGAGGCTCTTTGAGGTTCATTTGAAATTTCTGGGACTGGTTCAATCCTTGAAATTCAACTGCATAACCAAAAACCACATCAGTAATAACAAGTGGTCCTAACCAAGGGAGAGATTTCTTACCTTTAAAGGGTCTAACCCCTTTGATTTCTAGAATTTGATGCAACTCTACAATCGGGTCTATGCCTTTAAGGTTTGCAATTGTTTTTATAATGGCATTTCTTTTTTTCTGAAAAATATGCATCAATTCTTCTTCTTTTTTAACACCCAAATTCTTGGCAACTAGAATAGGTGATGATTCCCCTACTTCCAAGTATTTCAAGTGATTGGGGAGAGGTGACAAATTAGACCCAGGATCCTGCAAAATAGAAGGTGCAAGAGTAGTATCAGAATTTGATAATTCCTTATAAGCAACCTTACCTTTTTGTGGCCCTTCTGAAAAATCATTGAGTGCAGTTAGTTTCTCCTTTGTTCCTTCATCTAAGTCTATCTCACCATCATCTGCTGCCATAGATTTGTTCACACTTTCCTCCATTTTATCCTTTTCATCTAATTCAAAAATATCATATGCCAACGAATCAAGTACATCAATGGAATAAACAGGAGTATCATCACCTGGGTGTTTCATGGCTTCATACATATTGAATTTTATTACTTCACCATCAAATTCCATAGTGAGTGTGCCATTGTGAACATCTATCTTGGTTTTGGAGGTTTTCAAGAACGGTCTCCCTAATAATATTGGAGAAGTAAAATCCCCATTGTCCATGTCAAGCACATAAAAATCTGCAGGGAACACCAAATCATCTACCTGCACCAAAACATCTTCAATTATTCCCTTAGGATATGCAATGGACCTGTCTGCTAGCTGAATTATCAAATTTACAGATTTCAACGGTCCCAAATTCAAAGATGTGTATACAGAATATGGCATAACATTGATGGAAGCTCCTAAATCTAACATAGTCTTTTCAATGCGAGTCCTCCCAATTTTGCATGGAATAGTAAACATACCTGGATCCTTGCATTTAATAGGGAGTTTTGTCTGTATCATAGCAGATACATTCTGACTCATATGAATCTTTTCAAAATCCTTTAATTTTTGCCCATCTTTTTGAGTACATAGTTCTTTCAAGAACTTTGCATATCTTGGCACCTGTTTAATGGTATCTAGAAGGGGGAGATTAACTTCACATTTTCTAAAAAAATCATACAATTCAGAAGTTTTCTCATTTAGCCTATTCTCTTTACGAACTTTTGGAAAAGGAGGCACTACTTCATAATTTAAATTAGAAAGAGACTTACCTGTAGCTGTAGGTGCTTCATTCTCCTTAATTGATTTTTCAGTTTTCTTAGGAGAAGAGATGGATAGTGGACATTCAATTCCCTTACCATTAATTGAAATAATTGCACTGACATTTTCTCTAGGATTCACCACAGTTTGAGAAGGTAACTTACCTGAGTTCTGAGCATCCAATCGACTCACTGTAGTTGCTAACTGACCTATTTGAGTTGTCAAATTCTGGATGCTAGCTCTTGTCTCTTGCTGAAATTGATGAGATTTAAGTACCCGAGTTTTTACAATGTCTTCCAATGGATTATTTACTTGTTGATCCTGGGGTGCATTCTGTCTAGGATAATAGGCTTGCTGATTTTGTTGAAAATTTTATCCTGTAGGCCTATTTTGTGCACTCCCATATCTAAAATTGGGATGATCCTTCCATCCAGGATTGTATGTATTGGCATATGGATCATACATTTTTGGTTGGCCAGGAAAACCTCCTACAGCATTCGCTTGTTCTGTGGATTCCTCTTGAAGTGTAGGACACATGTCAGTTGGGTGCCCTGTGGCTGAGCATATTCCACATACTTTAACTTGCTGTAGTGTACCTGTAGCCATTTGGCGCACAAGAGAAGTAAGTTCAGATATTTGATTCTGAAGAGAAGTAGTACTTACCTCCTGGGCATGTCTAATAGGAGGATCATGCTTAACGCCAAATTGTTGTGAATTGGTAGCCATATTTGATATCAGGATTCTGGCTGCCTCAGAAGTTTTATCTACGAGTGCCCCTCCACTAGCTGCATCTATCATGCTCCTATCTCCCTGCAAAAGACCTTCATAAAAATATTGGATTAGTAGCTGCTCACTAATCTGATGATGTGGGCAGCTTGCACAAAGTTTCTTAAACCTTTCCCAATATTCATAAAGTGTTTCACCATGCAATTGCCTAATGCCGCATATTTCTTTCCTAATAGTAGCGGCTCTAGATGCAAGAAAATAACGCTCTAAAAACATTCTCTTCATCTCATTCCAAGTAGTGATAGTACCAGAAGGCAAATAATACAACCAATCTTTGGCTGAATCTTTTAAGGAAAAAGGAAAAGCCCTCAGTTTTATTTGTTCCTCAGTTACTCCAGGGGGCTTCATACTGGTACATACTACATGGAACTCCTTCAGATGTTTCACCTAAGGGTTACTGATGCAAATCAGGAGCTGCAAGCTCCTTCAGAGTGGGATGCCTGGCCATGATCACTTCCTCCGTATCCTGATCAATGTCTTCTTGAATTTCTCTTCTGTGCCTGTATACAGATTTTCCAATATCTGGACTGAACTGTAAATCTCGAGAATTAGAAGAACGAGTTACAGGCATAAATAATAAAAAAAAATCACAAAAAGTAATGACGCAGTCCCCGGCAACATCACTAAAATTTGGTGCGCACTGTCGCAGGTGCACCCAAATTAATACCTTACCTCAAAACTAACCTGTAGTAGTGGGAGTAAGGGTCGATCCCACAGAGACTGGAATTACCTTATGTGATTAAAAAGGGGGGAATTGATAATCGCAAGTTAAGTAAAGTAAACAATAATGAAAATAAATAAGCAAAAGTGATTAATGATAAAGACGTTGGTTTCGGTTGATATCCACCGTCAAGGGATTACATTGATCATCGACAACATAATCAATCTGTAAATGAACATCTATCATTGGAGTTTTAACCCTGTTTCTCCTTAAGCCTAGTAAATTAATGATAATCACACTAATAAAACCCTACATCTATCAATGGAGTTTTAACCCTGTTTCTCCTTAAGCCTAGTAAATTAATGATAATCACACTAATAAAACCCTAATCAACAAGCCATCTTTTAGCACATCGGTAAAATATAACTTGTTAACCGCATGAAGAACTAGATAAACTAACAGAGCTAAACAAATATAAACACATCGTCTATATCTAATTTAGTCAATCATTCATCATAGGTTCAATGATTTATAATCCAAAACCCTCAAACCTATTTGCCTTGCGAATCACAGAATTAAAAACTTTGTTCAAAACACAATTCAGCTGTAGATTAAAACAGACGAAATACTAGTAGGCCTCCGAATAATCATTAAAATTAAGAACAGATGAACAATCAATATTCAAAACAAATTGAAATAATAACATCAGATCCACATCTCACAATGTATAAAAATCCCTTGAGGTTTCAACTCACCTCAACCAACTAAAGAGAATTAGCCACGCAGGGCCATAAGATAAACAAAAGAAGAATTCAAGAATGTAGATGAAGAATTCGGTGAAAGATCGGATGCCTTCTCTAGTTGCTTTCCTCTATTTTTATAGACTTTCCCCTCCTAATCAAAGTCAAAACATATTTTAGGTCAAGTTCCCGTCCATTCCCTTCAATTTTGAGCGAAAATGACCTAAAATCGCGAAATCAGCACATCTCCTACGATGAACGGGCATCGCGGCGCTTAAGTAGAGCGCCGCGGCGTTACAGAGTTCTTGCCACGGGGCACCACAGCGCGCTGGGTTGAGCGCCGCGGAGCTCGCTCCTGGAAAGCACCGCGCCGCGGCGCTTCGGATTGTCTTATCGTGGCGCCGCGACGCTCCCTTGTGAGCACAGCGGCACCCAGAATTTTCTGGATATTGCCGAAGTGCTGAACATGAAAGTTGTAACTCTATGTCTCTTATTTCCATAGCCACTGAAATCACCTTAATCGGAGTCCAAATGAGTGAGATATTCATCAATTAGTGACACAATGTCAGAAATCAGCATTTTTCTATGATTTTCTCTCTTTTTTTCCTCTTCATTTCTTCTTTATTATTCCTAAAACACAAAACACAACACTCAGTTAATTCATACCTATTTTCTACTAAAATTAAATAAAAAGAAACTTAAAACATGTCAAAAACATGCTTATTTTTTAGCATGTCAGTTGGAAAAGTGGCTTATAGTTCATACATTCTACAATGGACTAGCATACAGCACCAGAATGTCTGTGGATGCTGCAGCAAGAGGACCCATTATGAACAAAACGGTTGATGAGGCATATAAGCTGATTAAAAATATGGCTTAGAATCATTACTCATGGTCTAGTGAGAGGTAATCAAGGAAACTAGTAGGTATGTATGAAGTAGATGCATTTAATCATCTCACTTCTAAGGTTGATGAATTGTTTCAGAAATTAGATAAATTAAGCATCAATGTTGTTGGTTCCTTTCCATCTTCTACAAGTGAGATCTGTGGATGTGTTGGCCATATAACCAATGAATGCTAGCTTGGAAATTCTGCACCTCAGGATTGTGAAAATGTGAACTTTGTGAACAATAAAAAAAAATCCTTACAGCAACACCTATAACCCATGTTGGAGGAACCACCTGAATCTTTCATACAAGCCTAATGTGAATTAGCCTCAGAATTGTAACAACTCCATTTAAGTAACAATTTTTTTAAAAATACCATGAAGTTATTACCTCGTTACAACTTAACTTAAAATAACATTTATTTAATTCATACAATACAGAGTTTACATACATATCATTAATCAATAACATCCGTACAAAAGTCTAACACTTATATAATTACGTCTTATTCATCCCTGTTGACCAGTTCTGGAGATACGGGTGCGGGTGATTGCACCTTCACTGAGATCTTAGTCAAATCGACCATAGAGACCATATATATTACTGGGATCAGCTCAAAATAGAGTAACTTGATCCAACATACGCTAAAAGCTAGTGCCATAGAGAAAATCTACATAATTATTCTTCTGAACATGACATGGAAATATAGTGAGAATTAAATCCCAGTAAGTTCAACAATAAATCATCATCAATATAGTTTATCACGCCATGTTCATCTGTATAAACTACAGCAAATATCTTTGGTCACATGAATGCACTATATCTATGCACATGAGAATCGTACAATAATGACATGTATGACAGGATTAACTATTTTCAGAATAGCATATAATGACTATCAATTTATTCTAATATCAAGCTACCCTGGTCAAGGTGAGTATTTTCTACTCTCCGATATGGGCTTTTCTCGCTCCGTCCAACATGGCACACTTTCTCTTTCTTTTCTCATTAGCATAACTATAATCATTGGTAAGGCGTCCCCTACTGGTGCACCACACGGATTTGCCATGTGACTGTGCTCATTTCATTTCTTTTCACAATAATAGCCAAAAATCATTGGTAATCATGCCATGAACATAACCATTTCAAATATCACTTTATAAAATACTTCCATGTCAAAATTTCACACTTAAGATGGTAAGAAGTTCATGCAATGGCAATGGCTATGGCATATAATAGTCATTTATTATTTTCATTTATAAGATTTTTCTTTTTTTTTAAATATTAATTTTATATCTTTATTTTCTTGATGCAGGTTTTCATCCTATCTGACCTTCTCTTACAAATCAGAGCATAACTCCCTAAATTTAACTCTGATTTAGGTGATCTTGGTGTCAATTTAAAGATAAAACAATTATTTAAAACTATTATGTTGAAAAGTTGAACGAAATATTAAAAACATCATGGTGATTACTCCTTCAAAATATAGATTATTTCTTCTCGGGTAGGTTCAGACCTCTATCTACTAATCTATATATATCTCCCTCATAGGAATTTTAAATTAAGTGATTCCAATGGCTAAAACTCCGTGATATATATATCAATAATTTTTATGTTAATCATTTATTTTAATTTCCTACAAAATGTTCCCAAAAATTAAAACACAGAAGCTATGCTAACATATTCTTCCCTGATTAACTATTTTCTGACCACTGCTTACTAATAAGCCCATATCTACCTCATATGGACTCCAAATTGAGTGATTCTAGTAGATAAAAATCCGTGACACATATAGCTATAATTCTTATGTTAATCATTGATTCTAGTTCCCTATAGAATGTTCCCAAAATTTAAAACATAGAAGCTATCCTAACATACTCTTCCCTGATTAATCATTTTCTGACCACTACTTACTAATCAGACCATATATACCTCATATGGAATCCAAATTGAGTGATTCTAGTGGATACAAATCTGTGACACATATAACTATAACTCTTATGTTAACCATATATTTTAATTCCCTACAGAATGTTCCCAAAATTTAAAACACAGAAGCTATCTTAACATATTCTTCCCTGATTAACCATTTTCTGACCACCACTAACTAATTAGACCATATCTTCCTCATATAGACTCCAAATTGAGTGATTTCAGTGACTAAAAATCCATGAGACATAGATCTACATTTTTCATGTTAGTCATTTATTTAAATTTCTTATCGACGCTTTCCAGAATTTTAAAAACAGAAGCTTAAAATTTTGCCACGTATAGCCATACCTATGAAGAACTATCTACACCAGCCTGAGTATTCAAACACACATAATATGGAACATGATATAGCAACATCCATGACCAAACATCAAAGTTCTAAGATCAAAATCTCATATAAATATTAGAAGTTTCAAATCTTTTCTTCAAAATGAAATATTGTTAAACTTACCTTGAGTACTTAGTCCTCTAAACTTCTCCTTCCTCTTTCTTCCTTTCTTCCTCTCCTTTCCTCACTCTACCTTTCTTCTATTTTTCCTCTCCCTCACTTGGACGAAAATTATAATGTTATAGGGGTGGGTTTTGCTTAAATAGACCACCAAATAATTCATCTTTCATGATCATGGGTCTACCTTATCACAATTAGGATACACTTGGTTGAATTTTTGGAAAAAAAACAACTCATGTTCTTGTCTTCCTCTTCCTTAGTCAAGATATGCATCGGAAAAAGAGATTTGTATTTTAAAAATTATGATAATATGTTCTTAAGATAAGGGACAAGGTCCCTTTGATTTAGGGATTCATTTCGTTTTTCTTTTGTCTTAATCAATTATGATAGGTTTGCCTTTTTATCTGGCAAATTTCTAGCCCTTGAATCTCCATTATTTGGTTAAAATTATTTGTGTGGGATAGGAATGTTTTGTCCTAATTCCATGTATTATCATACCACTTGCTAAAATTATGAGTGTAGGATATAGATTTTTTGTCCTAAAGCCTTGTATTATCATACCACTTGCTAAAATGATGAGTATAGGATATAGATGTTTGGTCCTAAAGCCTTGTATTATCATACCACTTGCTAAATTTTTGTCTTAAAGCCATGTAACCTAATCTTTATTATATTTTCACATGATTTATTTTATTTTTTTCTCTTGGATTTAGGCTTATTCCTACCCATTTCCTTTGCTTTGGATAAAATTCTACCTTTCTTGGAGGGCTTGGACACATTTTCATAATTTTTGGGCTATCAGTCCAATTTCTATATCCTAGTCCACGTCTATGTTTTATTTCTTGTTTAGGTTATCCAATGGGCTTGCTAGAAACTTATGTGAAGTGGAAAACTCTATATGAAGGGTCCATAGGTGAAAGCCCAATGTATGGGTGAATATGTTAAACTTAGTAACTCTAGTTCTTGAATTAGGAAAAATTATCCTAATCCAATGTTTTCTTGAAATTTTAAGACCTTTACTTGTTTTCAAAAATTTATCTTCCTTACCCAAGAATTTCACCTTTCTTTAGTATATTATTTCTAATTTTTCCTCTTAGGTTTTTTCTCTTTACCTATTCCATTAATGTTAGAACATTTCTATGCATACACGTAAGGTGAAGAATTTCTAAGGATTATATTTCCTTAGATATCTAAAAATTGTCTAATAAACTTTATTTCCTTAATTAAATATTTATGTACCTTTATCAATAAAAGAAACACAATTAGGGATGTTACTTTGAATACTTTTGTATTTTTATTAATTCATGAAACGAAATTAGGGATGTTACAAGAATAATTTTAAGAAACCTCCAAGATTTTAGAATCAGAGGCCATTCAATCCTCCTCCTCAACCAAAGTCAAATTTAAAGGCTCTGATGGAGAATTTCATCACTACTCAGACGAAACAGAATGATGAGTTCAGAGCCCAGCACCACTCAATGAATGAGGCTATAAAAGATTTAGCTTCTAAGGTTGACTTGCTTGCTACCCATAGTACAATGTTAGAAATTCATATTGCATAGCAAGCGAGCCTATCTAGTAGGAACCTTGACAAATTTCCAGGCCAAACTGAGAACCCTTGAGAGCATTGCAATGCTATTACCCTGAGAAGTGGTAAACAGTTGGCTGAATCTGAGAGAAGTGGGGATGAAAAAGAAGATGAACCTCAGGCTGAATCTGAGAAGAGAAGAGAAGAGGGACAAAAAGAAAAGGAAAAGAAGGAAGAATAGCCTAAATATATGGCTCCTGCACCTTACAAGCCACTAATCCCTTTTCCTCAAAGATTGATCAAGGCTAAATTAAAGAAGTAGCTTGGAAGGTTTTTGGATGTTTTGAAGAAGTCGAATATCAATATCCTATTCTTAGAAGCCATCTCCCAAATGCCCTCCTATGCGAAGTTCCTGAAAGAGATCCTCTTAAATAAGAGAAAAATTGAAGAGCATGCTGTTGTGGTACTGACAGAGGTTTCCAGTGCTTCAATTCAAAATAAATTGCCTCCTAAGCTTAAGGATCCCAAAAGTTTCTCAATTTCTTGCTCTATAGGAGACATGAAGATTGATAGAGCCTTGTGTGACCTTGTAGCAAGTGTGAGCCTTATGCCTTTTTTAGTTTGCAATAATCTTCAGATGAGTGACTTGAAGCCTACCACTCTTTCTCTTCATTTGGCTGACCGATCCATTAAGTATTTAGTAGGTATATTAGAGGATTTTCCTCTAAAGGTAGGTAAAATTTTCATATCAGTTGATTTTGTTATTTTAGAGATGGAGGAAGATGACAAAATCTCAATTATTCTTGGAAGGCCTTTCCTAGCCATAGTTGGTGTAAACATCAATGTAAAAGATGAAAAGCTTTCTTTGAATGTAGGGAATGAGAAAGTAGAATTTAATTTAAATGATGCCATCAAACCCCCATCTCTAAATGAATTTTGTTGTATGATTGGTTTAACTAAACCAAATATGGATGATTATATCATGAATTTTCCTCCTTCTAACCCACTTGAATTATGCTCTGTGGAAATTTCTTTTGTTTATGTTAAACATGGGGTCAAAAAGCAAGAAATTGAGGAGGAAGTTAAAGATACGAAAGTAGAACCTAAGCCACCTCCTCTCAACCTCAACAAAGCAAAGGAGAAAGGGAATGAGCCAAGAAGATCTTTGAAGGCAATTGGGCAAAGCCTCAAGCACCATACTAAGAGGCAATGGATAGCAAAGAGAATTATTCAAACTCTTTTAAAGCCTCCTTGAGTGGAAAGCATGCAAAGAGTCAAGTTAATGAATTTAAACAAGTGCTTTTTGGGAGGCAACCCACATTTTAATTTTTTTTGAGTTCTTTTTCATCTAGTTTTCTTACTTTTGGTTTTTTTTTTATCTTTAATTTTAGTTAATTTCTTAGGTTAGGAGTTTAAGAGTGTTTTTGTGTGTTTTGTAGGTCATAATTTGCATGTCCAAGAATGAAGAAAGCAAGAATTTTGAGGAAATAAATTAAAGCAGAGAAAAAATTAAGGCAAATTTTGAAGAAAAGTGAGTTCTAGCACCAAACACGGTTGAGCCATGTCACAAAGCACACCCGTGCTTCAAGCACGCCCGTGCTTCAAGCACGGGCTAAACAATTGTAGATTTGGTGACTCCAGCACCAAGCACGAGCAAGCTGTGTCACCAGCCATGACTATGCCTCACGTCCAGCCCAAGCACACCTTTCCTGTGCCAGTAAACACAGGCAAAATCCTAGAAAATTTGGACTCTAGCGCCAAGCACGGCTTAGTCGTGTCACTTGACACGGTTGTGTCTCATGTTTCAGGTTCAAGCACACCCTGCCCATGTTTCTAAACACGGGCCTTTTCTAGAGAAATTTAGGATCCAGCCCAAAGCATGGCTATGCTTTTGGCCCAGGTGAGTTTTTCCCATGCTTTTCCTAATGTTTTTCCTCTCGTGTTACATTCCTCTTTTTCCTGTGCCTTAACCGTGCCTCACCCAGTTGCTCTATGCTCTTCTTCCCTTCTTTTCCATCTTTTTCTCGACCTCTATCTCCCTTTTCCAGTACCCTAACCAGAAAATCTCTCTCTCTCTCTCGTGCCTCACCTTGCAATCTCTCTCTCCCTTCGAAGCCCACCATAACTTCCCTTGCATCACCCATATCTCACCTCTTCCTTCTCCCTCTCGGTCTCCCCACACCCATCCATTCCTGTGCCAAGCCCAAAAATTTCCTCCCCTACACATTCTTGGCCTATTCCTTTTGCAACCCAAGCCTTCTACCATACCCTAGCTCCCCCTCTCCATTGTGTTCCTCTACTACCCGTGTTCTGTATTTCCTTCTCTGAACTCTACAATCTCATTCCCGTGTCCATAACCAAAACACAATTCCCAGCCTTCATTCAATTGAATTCCTCTCATCTCTCGAGCAAACACACAGCTGTTGGCATCACTTGTGAGTTCCCTCTAGGTAATTTTATTTATGAATTTGTGTTTCATTTTTTCTAGTTCAGATTCCCTGGTTATTGCTAGTTGTCTATGACTCTTGCTAGTTATTGTTGACTACATTATTTCACTGGTTTAGACAGCTCCCAATATAATGCTCAATATTTTGTTTGACTGCATTGCCTGAATTAAAACTCATATGCACTTATGGTTTGTCTAACTGGCAGTGAAAAACTCTGGTGATAGAAATTGAATTTGTATAAATTACAATCTCTCATTAACTGCACATTGCATTAAGAGCCTCAATTTTTCTACTTTGCACTAGGCTTGTCTTTGCTGAATAGGAATTGAACTTGAAAAGTTTGCTTAGTTTTTCTTGGCAATTCTCTAGTTGAATCTGAGTTTGAAATTGGCTCATTTACAAATTCTCTTAGCCTGAAATTTTACTTAGTTTCATCATCATTTGAACCTTTGATTATTTGGAGAATATTGATTACTTTGTTTTGCCTGGAAATAGCCATAAATTTGCTGGGTTCTTGCTGAATTATTCCTTTTGGTTACTACTACTTGTTATCTGCATTTGGTTTAGCTTAACTTTTGTCATTGGCTATTTTTTTTCATTGGTTTGCCTGAGACATTTTTGTCTAAATTTGGACATGTGTGTTTCAACTTGAATAAGTTTGTATGAGCTTGTATTCAATTTACTAAGCTTAAGGTGGAATTGATTAGCTGAATACTCAAAGTTATTTGTGCATAATCCTCCAGAAATTGAATAGATTGGTTTGAATAGAATGAATTTGATTATGCTTTGCATTTCTAGACTTGTTTTTCATTGATTATTGCTCTGATAGTGACTGATTATTATTGGCACATTTGACTAAGTTTGCATTGCATTTGATAATTGACAGTCTCACATTCCCTTATTCTGGTCTTATTCATCTCTTAATTGGCTTTTAGACTTACAGATCCCACTCTTTTTTTGCACTTGATTGCATATCATAATATGGGTCCTAAAAGAGCCAGAACTGGACAATCTTCCTTCCAATCCCAACAACAAGGTAGAGGACGAATTCAATGACTGTTCCAACCTCCTCATCAAATAAATGAGTATGGTATCGTATTTGTTGATGAGAATCAACAGACACGATACGATACTCTAGTTAAACAGGAAATGTTGAGTACTTGGTATATGGATGAGGAGTGTTTGGATAGGTTATGACTTTTAACTGACGCCCGCTACCTTATTGATCAGATTGGTTGGAATACATTCATAGGATTATGTTATTTGGCCTATGATAGAACCATTTTAAATTTTTTCTGTTCAATTAATGTGGTCCTATTTCGGTGTCCCAATGTCGAGCAAGGCTGCATTAACTTTAGATTATTTGGCCATACATTTAATTTATCCTTGGTTCAATTTAATGCATTATTCAGATTGCCTTCCGAGGGAGACAGATCAGTTCCCTCAAGTTTTCTTGCTTAATATTTTTGGAACACTATTTCTGTTAGGGGGAAATATGATGCATGGAGTTCAAAAGCCTCTTTTATTTGTAATCCCACTTTTAGATATTTACAGCGCTTGATGGCTCATACCATTTTTGGTAGAGCTAAAAGTGATGGGGTTTCAAATAAAAGAGAGTTTTATTTTCTTTGGGCCATGATAAATGGTCATAAGGTGGATACTAGTGCCTTCATGGCCCTACAAATGGCTAGGGTGGGTAATGCCATTAAGGTGAACTTAGGCGGCTTAGTAACTGTAATAGATAGAGGGTTAGGATTTAAAGAAAATCTTCATGATTTTCAACCAATAGTTGACAACAACAGGATAAATTTAGAATCCTGTCTGCATATGAAATTAATTATTAAAAGGAATGCCAACTATTGGCTGCATCTTCGTGGCCATAATATCTTTCACCTCCCTAACCTTACTAGGACAATAGTTACTAATGAAGATAATTGGATATACCCCCTAGAAAAGGGTAGAGAGGGTGATGATGATTTTGAAGGGGATGACATCCCCCTTGAGCCATTTTTGGCTCTACCATCCCCACCCTCTACCTACTTCATTGACACTACAAGTCCTTCCCATATGCCGCAAGAGGACCAACATTCTATCTCCTCACGGCTTCACCAAGTTGAGGAGGAACAAATAGCACAAAGGGCCACTCTGCATGCAATCCAAGATTCAATCCAAATCATGTAGGGAATGATGAACATATAGTACAACTGGCACCTAAGTTAGAACCTTCCACCACCTCTTCTAGACGACCAGTGACAGGTAAGTTACTTTTTCCTTTTCTTGCACTTTCATTGTTACTGACATTAAGGACAATGTCAAATTTAAGCATAGGGGAGTAGACTTTAGGCTTTTGGTTTCACTAGTTGAAATTTTTGTCTTGCATGTATATACTGTATCTATTGCATCTTTCTTGTTTCATTGCAAAATCACATAGTTTGCTGTTCCAAAGATAGATTGATATAATAAAGGGTAATTTTAACTCATGAACATGTGATGCACAAAATAATATGAAATAGGTAGTTATAATTTTAGTCTCTCTCTTTTAGGATTAAACCTCTAATTTTTAGAAAAATATCTCTCCTATTTGCTGTGATTTGTATGCTATTATTGATTTTAACACTATGAGAGTAAGAAGGCAAGGAAAGGTGAAAAATGAGAGAATATGAACCTAAACAGTTTTCACTCTGAGTACCCCTTCAAGGCACCAAAAAGACCTTAGTATGAGTACCTAGCTGCTTATACCCTAGTGAGATGGAGCCTAAAATGCACTCACTGGATATTTCTATAAAATAATCATGGATGAAAACAAATGAGAAAAGAAATAAAAAGAGAGTGAGAAATAAGAGTTTGAGCGAGAAAAGAAAAAGAGTGATAAAATAGAAATAAGGGTAAGGCAACATAGGGAGATCTAAAGGATGAGGTGGCCTACTGTAGTGTCTAAAAATCAATTTGACGCATACATTCAATGGTAACAATAGAAGTAGATATATAATAGGAGAATTTGGGTTTATTTTGAGAAGAATAGAGACTGTCTGGTAAATGTCTATTCATATATCTATTGTGTGCACATTGATTGAGTTAAAACATTACCTGTATTGCATTTATCTATCATTTGGAATTTGAATGCATCTTCTATCTTCCTACTAATATGACATGTTATTTGCTTGAGGACAAGCAAAGGTTTAAGCATGGGAGAGTTGATAAAGGAGAAAATTGAGTGCTTAATGGTTATATTTTATCCCTTAATTAGTAGTAAACTTGTGATTATTTCCTTGCTTTTAGTTATGCTTTGCTTTGGATACTGCTTTGGTTTGTTTTATGTTTGTAGGTAAGCAAAAGAGGCCAAGAAGCAAGGGAAAACACTCATGTAAGGAGCCATATGGACTTGGAACATGCTGAGGAAAAAGCAAGGAGGCAATCCTGAAGAAATTGGCCAGAAACGAGCTTGGCAACCCCAAGCACGACCAAGTCGTGCTCTGTGCAAAGAATGTATTTTCTTCTAGATTTTTAGCAGGAAGCACAGCCGTGCTTTGTGTCTGTACACTCTGTGTTTTTTAGGGTTTTCAACAACCAAAGTGATATATATTGAGGGTGAAACACAGCCAAAGGCATCTATACTCAGAAAGACCTACTTTTACTCAGTTTTAAGCTATGGAAACACCATTAGATTAGGTTTAGAGTAGGATAAGTGATTAATTCATGTTCTTAGAGTAGAATTTATATCAATTCAAGTTTGTATTCCTATTTCATCTACTGCATACAGGTTTTATCTTCCTAATTTACTTCCATCTCTACTTTTACTATTCTTTCTTGGTTTATATTGAACTATTATGATTTACTTAATAAATATGATTTTGGTTTATGTTTCTATTATGCTTGAGTAGATCTAATATAGGGTTTCGGTAAACCCACTTATGGTATGATGATACTGAATTATTAAGTTCAATGTTGGAACCATAATTGTGATTTCTTCTAGATTAATTAGGATTAACTATTATGTGTATTTTTAAGAGTAGATAGAATGCCTAATCACCAATCTATCATGTCTTAGGATATTAACTGATGAACTGGAAGGTGAAAGTTAATACCAGAACCTAATAGTTAATTAAGGATATCTTAATCACGAAAGTAGTTTAAGGTTTTCTAAGAATTGAATCAATTAGTGGGCATGAGAAAACCAATTAATTGCATTCCATGGTTGGCATAGAACTTAATGGACCTAGGTTGAACTAAGAACTACGAAAGTAGGAAATTATATTAATCTAAGTACAATTAGTAACGCTTGAAATAGGTTATTAGTTAATTAAGGGTAAACCATCCCTGATTACCTAGATAATTACAATTAGAGTTGCATATTGTTCGTTGAATATGATTAGTGTGGTAAACCCTAACCCTAGGCTTTTGTTAATTGAATTACTTATTTACTTAATTGTGACACGTTCTCTCATTGAATTGCATTAATTTAGATAACATATTTTGTAGTGGTATAGTAATTGACCATTGTTCTCTATGGGATACGACCCGTACTCGTCGAACTAGCTACAGCTACGCTGTGTGCTTGCAGTTATTTAATAAACACATACAACAGAAAGATAGTAAAATTGAGTGCAAACACATGAGGTTTATGGGACAAACATAAGCAGTGAAATAGATCAACCTGAAATTAATCTTAAATTCTGCATGAAGGAGGTTCAAGAGTAGCTTAAGTTGATGAATATGAAGTTGGATTATCTTTAGCCACCATCCAAGCCTGAGGCTACCAAACAGTTTGGCTTTGATGGGGAAGAAATATGACGTATGGAGAGTGAGCATTCTAGTTATTATAAGATGCCACCATTGGAGGATTGTATTAATATGGAGATTAGTAAGCTAGTGCATGGAGACGTATTGATTACTCGATGTGCTCTTAATATGCATCTTAATGATGATGTTGATGATGAACAACGTGAGCACATCTTGTAGACCAAGTGTCACATGAATAACAAGGTATGTAGCTTGATTATTGATAGTGGGAGTTGCACTTATGTAGCTAGTACCTTGATGGTTGATAAATTAGGTCTACCCACATTGAAACATCTTAAGCCATATAGGCTAAGATGGTTGAATGATAAGAAAGATATATGGGTGACAAATCAGATTTGGGTATATTTCTCTATTGGTAACTATAAAGATGAGGTGAGATAAAGGGGAATTTTGAGTACTTAATGGCTATATTTTATCCTCTAATTCATAGTAAACTTGTGGTTATTTCCCTGATTTTGGTTATACTTTGTTCTGGATACTGCTTTGGTTTGTTTTATGTTTATAGGAGAGCAAAAGAGGCCAAGAAGCAAAGAAAAACACTCAGGAGAAGTGCCATATGGACTTGGAACAAGATGAGGAGGAAGCAAGGAGGCAACACACCAAAATTTGGCAAGAAAGGAGCGTGGTAGACCAGAGCACGGCCAGGCCATGCTTGGTAGCATGGAGCATGGCCAAGCCGTACTCTGGGCAAGAAGTGCAGAAAAATCCCAGAAACCAGCCCGAACCACAGCCGTGCTTCGAGTTTGTACACACCATATTTTTTAGGGTTTTGAGCAGCCAAAGTGTTATATATTGATAGGGAAACGCAACCAAAGACATCCAGATGCATTCAGACCTTCTTTTACTCAGTTTTAGGCTTAGGAAACACCATTAGATTAGGTTTAGAGTATGATTAATGTTTAATTCATGTTCTTAGAGTAGATTTTACAGTAATTTAAGTTTGTATTTCATCATTACATTCTTCATCTAGGTTCTATCTTTCTATCTCTACACTCATCTCTTCTTCTACTCTTCCTTTTAGTTTGTATTGAACATTGATGATTACTTTAATGAATTTGATTATGTTTTCTCTTTTAATTATGCTTGAGTAGATTTGATCTAGGGTTTTGGTGAACCCACTTGTGATGTGATGATACATTGTGTTAATTGAATTGTTGGAACCCTAATTGTGTTATCCATGGTTAATTGGGATTAGCTATTATGCATTGATTATATGAGTTAATGAATGTCTGGCCAACATTTTATCACGTTTTAGGATATTAATTGATGAACTGAAAGGTGAAGATTAATACCGGAACTTAGTAGTTAATTAGGGATATCTTAATCACGAAAGTAGTTTAAAATTCTCTAAGAATGAATCAATTAGTGGGCAAGAGAAAACTAATTAATTGACTTCCAAGGTTGGCATAGAACTTAATGAACCTAGGTTAAACTAAGAACCACGAAAGTAGGCAATTTGATTAACCTAGGTACGATTAGTAATGCTTGAAAGAGATTGCTAGTTAATTAAGGTTAAACTATCCCCAACTAATCTAAATAATTACAATTAGAGGAACATATTGAGTGTTGAATAGTACATATTAAGTGTTGAATATTATAAGTATGGTGAACCCTAACCCTAGGCTTTGTTTAATTGATTATCTTTATTTATTTAATTGTGGCACTCTCTAATCGAATTACATCAATTTAGATAGCTTGTTTCATATAATTCTAGTAATTGACATTGTTCTCTGTGGGATACGACCTGTACTCCTCGGACTAACTACAGCTATGCCAGTGCGCTTGCGGTTAATTAGTAAAATACACACAACAAGGTACTTTGTGATATAGTACCAATTCAACTACATCATAGCCTTAGCAAAAAAATGAATTAGTTCATAATGGAAATAAGAACAACTATTATCTCAACTGAATACATGAATACAAAATCGGAATAAACTGCAGAAAAAGAAAGCTAAGGAGAAGAGATGAAGAACTCTTGGAGATGAACACTTGGCAGCAACAATGGTGATGATCCTTCAAGATTCTCCAAGCTTTCTCTACAAAATGGATTCCTCTCCTCCAAAAATGCTTCTCCCCAATCTATTTCACCATCCCCTCTTTCTCTATCTTATGGTATTTATAAATCTAGGGTTTTGGGGGCAATTTTGGAACAAAACGACCTAAAAAATGTGTTTTTGGACGAAACTCGCCGGCGGCGCAATTATTCTCGCCGCGGCGAGATTTCTGGAAAAAAGTAAAATGTTGGGTTTCAGGACCTCGTCAGTAGCGAAATAATCTCACCGGCAGCCAGTTTTAAATCCGTCAAAACTCGCGCTCTCGAAAAAATTTCGCTGTAGCATTCTCGCTGGCGGCCAAAATATTCTCGCCACGGCGGGAATTCCAAATGTTGAAACTTTGATTTTTTTATTCTCACTCAATCCCAATCATTGAAATTTGTCCTAAACTTCTCCAAAATTATGATTTTACCTGAAATTGCACTTTAAACACGAAATACCCGTGAAATGACATTTGTGGATTAAATAATCAAATAAACACAATTTTCACACAAATATCAATATTTAAATCATAACAAAAATGCAATAATTTGACTCTTGTCAGTATCAATTTGGGAGTACCTGCGACAGTACGCACCAAATTTTGGCGTCGTTGCCGGGGACTGCGTCTATTACTTTTTGTGATTTTATTTTGATTTATGCCTATGACTCGTTCGTCTAATTCTCAAAATTTAGAGTTCAATCCAAATATTGGAAAATCTGTATACAGGCACAGAAAAGAACTTTAAGAGGACATTGATTAAGAAAATGAGGAAGTAATCATGGCGAGCCACCCCACTCTGGAGGAGCTTGCAGCTCCTGATTTGCATCAACAACCCTTATGCATTACTTTTCCTAATCTTGATGGCAATGTTAATTTTGAGTTGAAATCTGGATTAATTCATCTCTTACCTAATTTTCATGGTCTTGCAGGTGAAGACCTGCATAAACTCTTGAAGGAATTCCATGTGGTATGTACCAGCATGAAGCCCTCTGGGGTAACTGAAGAACAAATAAAGCTCAGGGCTTTTCCTTTTTCATTAAGAGATTCAGCGAAAGATTGGTTGTATTATTTGCCCTCTGGTACTATCACTACTTGGAATGAGATGAAGAGAATGTTTTTAGAACGTTATTTTCCTGCATCTAGAGCCGCTACTATCAGGAAAGAAATATGCGGCATTAGGAAATTGTATGGAGAGACACTTTATGAATCTTGGGAGAAGTTTAAAAAACTTTGTGCAAGCTGCCCACATCATCAGATTAGTGAGCAGTTACTAATCCAATATTTCTATGAAGGTCTTTTGCAGGGAGATAGGAGCATGATAGTTACAGCTAGTGGAGGAGAACTAGTAGATAAGACTCCTGAAGCAGCCAGAATCTTGATATCAAATATGGCTGTCAATTCTCAACAATTTGGCATTGGGCATGATACTCCTATTAGACATGCCCATGAGGTAAGTACTACTTCTCTTCAGAATCAAATATCTGAACTTACCTCTCTTGTGCGACAAATGTCTACAGGTACACTACAACAAGTTAAAGTCTGTGGAATATGTTCAACAACAGGGCACTCCACTGATATGTCCCCTACACTTCAAGAGGAATTCACAGAACAAGCGAATGTTGTAGGAGGTTTTCTTGACAAACCAAAGAGGCATGATCCTTATGCTAATACATACAATCCTGGATGGAAGGATCATCCCAATTTCAGATATGGGAATGCACAAAATAGGCCTGCAGGACAAAATTTTCAACAAAATCAGCAAGCCTATTATCCTAGACAAAATGCATCTTAGGATTACCAAGTAAGTAATTCCTTGGAAGATGTTGTCAAGTCTCTTGAACATAATTTTCAACAATTTCAGCAAGAGACAAGAGCTAGCATTCAGAATTTGACAACTCAGATAGGCCAAATAACAACCACAATTAATCGGTTAGATGCTCAAGAATAAGGTAAGCTACCTTATCAAACTATGGTAAATCCTAGAGAAAATGTCAGTGCAATTATTTCAATGAATGGTAAGGAAATTGAAGGTCCACCATCTGTTTCTTTTCCCAAAAAGCAAGAAATATTAAATAAGGAGAAAGAAGCATCTACAGGTAAGTCTCTATTTACTCCAAATTATGAAGTAATGCCTCCTTTTCCAGAAGCTCTTAAAGAGAATAGGCTAAATGAGAAAACTTGTATGACATATTTGGAAAATGTGAAGTTAATCTCCCCCTTCTAGATACCATTAAACAAGTGCCAAGATATGCAAAGTTCTTGAAAGAACTATGTACTAAAAAACAAAGGGCAAAAATTAAAGGATTTTGAAAAGATTCATATGATTCAGAATGTATCTGCTATGATACAGACAAAACTCCCTACTAAATGCAAGGATCCAGGTATGTTTACTATTCTATGCAAAATTGGGGGAACTCGCATTGAGAAGGTTATGTTAGATTTAAGAGCTTCCATCAATGTTATGCCATATTCTGTATATACATCTTTGAATTTGGGACCATTGAACTCTGCAAATTTGATAATTCAACTAGCAGACAGGTCCACTGCATATCCTAAGGGAATAATTGAGGATGTCTTGGTGCAGGTTGATGATTTGGTGTTCCCTGCAGATTTTTATGTGCTTGCAATGGACAATGGGGATTTTACTTCTCCAATATTATTAGGGAGACCATTCTTGAAAACCTCTAAAACCAAGATATATGTTCACAATGGTACACTCACTATGGAATTTGATGGTGAAGTAATAAAATTCAATATGTATGAAGCCATGAAACACACAGGTGATGATACTCCTGTTTATTCCATTGATATACTTGATTCGTTGGCATACAATGTGTTTGAATTAGATGAAAAGGATAAAATAGAGGAAATTGTGAACAAATCTATAGCAGAAGATGATGGTGAGATAGACTTAGATGAAGAAACAAAGGAAAAATTGGCTGCACTCAATGATTTTTCAGAAGGGCCACCAAAAGGTAAGGTTGATTATAAGGAATTATCAAATTCTTATACTACTCTTGCACCTTCTGTTTTGCAGGATCGTGGATCAATTTTGTCACCTCTTCCTAATCACCTGAAATACTTAGAAAGTAGGAGATGCATCACCTATTATAGTTGCAAAAAGTTTAGGTGTTAAAAAAGAAGAAGAATTGATGCATATTCTTCAGGAAAAAAGAAATGTCATTACAAAAACAATTGCAAACCTTAAAGGCATAGACCCAACTAAAAAATTGCATCAAGTTATAGAAATAAAAGGGGTTAGACAACTTAAAGGTAAGAAATCTCTCCCTTGGTTAGGACCACTTGTTATTTCTAATGTGGCTTCTAGTTATGCAGTGGAATTTCAAGGATTGAATTAGTCCCAGAAATTTAAAGTGAACATCAAATAGCCTCCATGAACAAAGATAGGGAGCTGGGTTGAGCCAACGATATTAAACAAAGGCGCTTATTGGGAGGCAACCCAACATCATAAAAAAAAGAAGAAAAAGAAGTGGAAAGTAGAAAATTCAGGGTCCAGTAATGCAACACGCTCGTTCTAACCCAAAAAAATTCAGGGAAGTTCACTTAACTCATATGTTTTTCTATATCTTTCCCTAATTCTTATCTTTCTTTTACATTGAGGATAATGTAAAGCTTGAGTGTGGGGGTGGAAGTTTATTTGTTTGAATCATTGAGACCCTATTATGAGTATAAATTTTCTGATTTTCACTATTAATGCACTTTTATTGTGTTTAGCAAGTTGAGTGATTGTGGGTGTGTTCAATTTATGTTTTAGGATGTTAGGTACAACCAACAGCCAATGATATTACTATCCAAATTTTTTTTTCGCTCTTGAAAAATATAGAAAATTCATGGTTATATGCAATTTTATCCCTTTTGCAATTTATTACTTTTGATTTTAGAATCCTGAAATATTTTTGCACAATAACTTTGGGCATTCAATTTTATCTTTTACTTAGAGAAGGTTTATATAATTCAAACATATTTCATGATCTCAACACGATTCTAGAACTTATTTGAATGCTGCTTGAGGCAAAATTCTAGGTTAATACTATTATTTAGGAGATGATTTAGGCATTATTTGATAGATTGAGCCTTGCAAGCCTAACCTAAACAATGAAATATCCTTAGTTACTCTATTTTGAGCTTAATGAACTTTTCCTTCTAAAAACCACAAATAAGCCGAAAGCCAAATTTTGTATGAATATCCTTATTTTTGATCCTATTCACTCACTCCATGATTATTTTTCTGAATACTTGTTTTGTAGAGCTTTATTTACAAAAGGGTGGAAGGGTGGAGTAAGGAAAAGAAAAGAATTATGCAAAGAAAAAAAAGATAATTACGCAAAGAAGAGAAAAGAAAAAATCCAAAGAGGATAAAAGCAAATTTTATGGTTGAAAGAAAAAAAAATTAAGAACCAAGGAAAAAGGATAGATTAAATTCAATTGAAACAAGAAAATGAGTGTGGCGGGAGAAATCACCCCAAATTTAGGAAAGCTTAAGAGATCAGATTTAATCATGTGATGCTGGGTGATTAAGCCTAAATTTGTATCTTTTATCTTACCTTATACCTTGGCGACATTACAAGCTAAATAAAGTCCTATTGATCCTAGAGGTAGTTTTGACCTACATTAGTGGAGAGTGGCATGAAGAATAAGCATATGGAAATCCTAAACTAATTAGAGATCTACAATCATAATTTTGGGATATATAAACTCATCCAGGTAAAAGAAAATTTATTGACCCAAAAACACACACTAGGGATTCAGAAGGATAAAATAATATATTGCATTTGTGTTAATCTTGTGCATGATTATGACCTTCCAAAATTTTTCTAGAGTATACTTTTATGTTATGAGGCAAACGTTTGGTAAACCTAACACTCACTACATTATTGATTGTTGTTTTTTTGTCTTTAGGGATTATTTTGCTTGAGGACAAGCAAAAGGTTGAGTGTGGGGGTATTTGATGTGATCTTAATTAAGCATGTTATTAATACCTTTAAACTTACTTTTTGTTTGATTTAAGTAAAATATAATTAGGAATTAGCTTAGTTTTATGTTTTGTGTTGTAGGAACAAAGGAAGAAGAAAAAGATAAGAAATTCATAGAAAAATGCTACATTGCAGCGATTCCAGACCTTTCAATACTGTTTTACGTATATACCCCTCTTATGAACTCCAATCAAAGTGATTCAAGTGGATATGAAAATATAACACAATCCTCTACAACTTTTATGTTGAACACTTGGTTAAATTTGGGAGATTTCATAGCGTTACAGAGCTTGCAAATCAAAATCATAATGCAGCAGGATGAATTCTGACCTTTGGTCACTAATTTTAATATATATCCTTCAATTTAGATTGTATTAAGGTGATTGCAGAGGCTATGGAAAGAAGAGACATAGCGCTACAACTTTCATGTTCGGCACTTTGGCAAATTCTGGAGTTTTCTGGGCGCTGAGGCGCCTCGTCTTTAGATTTTTGGAGCGCTGCGGCACCTGTCGCCGCACCAGGTCGCTAAATTCACGATTTTTAGGGTTTTCCAACTCTAATTGAAGCCCGATAGGCCAAAATTTGACCTAGAAATACTCTTACTTCGATTAGGAGGAGTTAATCTATAAAAAGGGAGGAAAGTAAGCAGAAAATTCATCTAATCATTCATCCAAGTTCTTAGTTGGTTGAGGTAGATTGAAACCTCAAGGGATCTTCATGCATTGTGAGACATAGATTTGATTTTATTATTTCAATTTGAATTGAGTATTGATTATTCGTCTGCTCTTCTTCTCAATGATTATTCATATGATTGCTAGGACGCCTACTAGTATATTATCTGTCTTAATCTACCGTTGAATTATGTTTTGAACAAAGTCTTCAATTCTGTGATTCATGAGGCAAATAGGTTTGAGGATTTTGGATTATAAATCGTTGAACCTATGATGAATAATTAACTAAATTAGATATAACCGATGTGTTTATATTTGTTTATCTCTGTGAGTTTCTTTAGTTCTTCATGCGGTTAATTAGCTATGCTTTACCTATGTGCTAAAGAATTGCTTGTTAATTAGGGTTTAATTGGTGCTATTGTCATTAATTTACTAGTCTTAAGGAGGAACAGGGTTAGAAACCCAATGATAGATATTCAATTACAGATTGATTATGTTGTCAATGATCAATGCAATCCCTTGACGGTGGATATTAACCGAAACCAACATCTTTATCATTAATCACTCTTTCTTATTTACTTTCATTAGTGTTTACTTGGTTTTATCTACAATGATCAATCCCCCCTTTCTTAATCACATAAGATAATTCCAGTCTCTATGGAATCGACCCTTACTCCCACTACTATAGGTTAGTTTTGAGGTAAGATATCAATTTGGGTGTACCTGCGATAGTACGCACCAGTGTGTGTGTGTGTGTGCGTGTAAGAAAAAATAGAGTTGTTACATAATTGGTATCAAAGAAGGTCGATCCTAGATGGTCAGTGGGTGGATGGTTATGTGAATCGGTCTTATAGTGTCTTAAGTAAGTTTGTGGTTGTGTTGTGTGGGTGATCTATGATTTCATATAGTTAAGAAATTATTAATGTTTTCTATCTATATGTTGAGGTGGTGTTATGTCTGCTGTAAATATTTTTAAACTAACTGTTGGGTTTGATCAACTCAATAGCAGCATAACTTTGTTTTTTCCAGAGTAGGATATGGCACCAGCCAAGAGGAACCCAACAAAAAATGCAGAAGAAACCCTGCATAACTTTACCATAACAATTCGAGACCAAGTTACAGCCACCAATCAAATTCTTCAACGTTTCCAGAACAATCACAACTTGAATGGAGAAAGCAATCCAAACAACCAGGAGGCCAAAAATGATAATGGCCTATCTGAGTTCCTGAATACTAGACCGCCTTCTTTCCAAGGTGGCTATGACCCAATGGTAGCTGATAGTTGGATAAGGGAATTAGAGAAGATATTTGAGGTGATGGGCTGCACTAATGACTAGCAGGTTATCTTTGTTGCTTATATGCTGAAGGATGAAGTTGAGTATTGGTGGTGAGGGGTTAGAGAATTGCTAACTCACCAGAGGAGGTATATCACTTGGCAAGTGTTTAAAGATATTTTCCTAGAAAAGTACTTTCCAAGTACTGTGCAGGCCGAGAAGGAGATCGAATTTCTCCAACTTAGATAGGGTAACATGTCAGTAGATCAATACATCACTAAGTTTGAGGAGTTCTCTAAATTCTCCTCTTACTTGAGGTTTAACCCTGATGAAGAATGGAAGGCTATTAAGTTTAAAGCAGGATTGAACTCAGAGATCAAGAATGCGGTGATATCCTTGGAAATAAGAGAGTTTATGCCCTTGATAAATAAATCTAGACTTCTAGAGAAAAGTTTAAGGGTAATGGAGGATGAGAAGCAAAGGTGAAACCTGTGGAAGGGGAAGAAAAGTTTTTCCAACCCTGGCAAGAACATGAGGAAAAGTGGATATAGAGCTGGTAAGAGGCCATTGATTGCGGTCTCCGACCTTTCCAACAAGACCTCGCCCCAGTCAAATGCACTAAGTGCAAACACATGCATGGTAACCGACCATGCTACATGGGACAAGATGTTTGCTTTAATTGTGGACAGAAAGGTCATTTTATGAGGAACTGCCCACAGAAAGTGAGAATGCAGTCAAAACAGAGGCCTCAGGTGAAAAGAAGGATTTCACCTTGAGCGGCCAAAAAGCAGCTCAATCCTCTGATATGATTCAAGGTACATGCTACATTTATGGATTTGTTCTTATAGTGTTGTTTGACTCTGGCATTAGTCATTCATTTATATCAAAAAAATGTATTAGGAAGTTTCAGTATCCTATTTCTAAAACCCCCTATGAGCTATCCATCGTAACCCCCACAAGGGAAAGGGTATTAACTTTCTCTGTATGTAAGGACTGTTAGGTCACTATCCAAGAGATAACTTTTTCTGTATACCTTGTCTATCTACCTTTAAAAAGTATTGATGTCATTCTAGGGTTATATTGAATGTCTAGAAATTAGGTCTTATTGAATTGTTGCAACAAGACCATTGAATTTCTACCTTATACTCTAAAAAAAGGAGATGCAATTATTGATGCTTAATGCCAATCAAGTCAATAGAGAGTTGAAGAATGGAGTATTTGGATACATTCTCTTGTATTTATCCAAACTAGAAGTTGAACTGAAGCTTGATGAAATCCCAATAGCCAAGAGTTTCTTGAAGTATTTCCATCAAATATTCCAGGCTAACCTCCCAAGAGAGAGATAGAGTTCTCTATTGATCTCTTACCTGGGACAAAGCCTATCTTTATTGCACCTTATAGAATGGCCTCGAAGTAACTACAGGAACTCAAGAAATAGTTAGAGGAACTGTTAGACAAGAAATTCATTAGACCAAGTGTATCACCTTAGGGAGCTCCTGTGTTGTTTGTTAAGAAGAAAGACGGGAGCTTAAGACTACGCATATACTACAAATAGCTGAATAAGGTGACTATGAAAAATAAGTACCCTCTTGCTAGGATAGATGACTTATTGGATAAACTGAAAGGAGCCTCCATCTTTTTTAAGATTGACTTGAGGTCAGGATATCATCAGATTAGGATCAAGGAGGAGGATGTACCAAAAATAGCTTTCAAGACTAGGTATAGGCACTATGAGTTTCACGTAATGCCATTTGGGTTAACAAATGCACCTACAACTTTCATGGATTACATGAATCGCATTTTTCGACCGTACTTAGATCAATTTGTGGTAGTGCTCATTAATGACATCTTGATATACTCTAAGAGTAAACAAGAACATGAACAACATCTATGAATCATGCTGCAAGTGCTGAAAGAGAAAAAGTTATATGCCAAATTGGAGAAGTGTGGATTTTGGTTGACAAAGGTGAAGTTTCTCAAACATGTCATCTCTAAAAGAGGGGTAGCCGTAGACCCTAGCAAGATGGAAGTAGTGATTCATTGGAAAAGACCAAAGACGGTTATAGAAGTTAGAAGTTTTTTGGGTTTAGCAAGATACTAAAAGAGGTTTATACAAAACTTCTCTCGTATAGCCTTGCCATTGACTAAATTGACTAGGAAGGGAAGTCCTTTCAAATGGACTAATCAATGTAAAGCTAGTTTCTAAGAGTTTAAGACAAGACTGGCCACTTCTCTTATTTTAATTATTCCAGATCCCAAAGGAAATTTTGAAGTGTATAGTGACGCTTTAAAGAAAGGGCTAGGGTGTGTACTGATGCAAGATAAGAGAGTAGTTGCTTACACCTCTAGGCAATTGAGACCCCACGAAGGAAACTATCCAACCCATGATCTTGAATTGGCGGCAATGGTGTTTGCTTTAAAGATTTAGCGACATTATTTATACGGAGTGACATTTGAAGTATACTGTGATCATAAGAGTCTTAAGTATCTTTTTGACCAGAAGGAGTTAAAAATGAGGCAACAAAGATGGGTAGAACTCCTCAAGGACTACAAGTTTGAGATAAAGTATCATCCAAGAAAGGCGAATGTTTTAGTTGATGCCTTGAGTCGAAAATCTTTGCACATAGGTTGAATGATGGTATATGAGATGTAGATGCTAGAAGAGTTTCAAAATTTGAAGCTGAACTCTACTTTTACCCCCAAAGAAGCTAATCATTGATAGGTTAATTATAGAGTATGACCTTAAAGTCCAAATTAAAGAGACTTAAGGTCACGACCAATATTTACGGGATCATAATGATCAAGATGATTATAGAGTGATCATGTATCAAGGAAGGGTTTGTTCCTCAAGAACGACAGTTGAGGACTAAGATCCTGCAGGAAACGCATTAGAGTAAATACTTAGTCCATCCTGGATCCTCTAAAATGTACCAAGGCTTAAAGAGGATGTATTGATGGCCAGGGATGAAAAAGGACATTGCCGAGTTTGTGGCAAAATGTCTAAATTGTCAGAAGATGAAGGTAGAGCATCAAAAGCTAGTAAGATTTTACAACCTATTAAGATCCCTAAATGGAAATGGGACAGTATATCGATGGACTTTGTCATGGGCTTACCTAAGACTTTAGTTGGACATGACTCTATATGGGTAATAGTTGACAGATTAACCAAATCTGCTCACTTTTTTCCTATAAAGATTAACTATTCACTGGACAAATTGGCCTAATTGTAGGTCCAAGAAATAGTTAGACTATATGGAATTCTCTTAAATTTTGTTTCTGATAGAGATCCAAGGTTTACATCGAGGTTTTGGGAGACATTATAGGATGCTTTTGGAACCTAATTCTGGTTTAGTACTGTCTACCATCCTCAGACTAATAGGTAGATAGAACGGACCATTCAAACCTTAGAAGATATGTTAAGGGCATGTGTGATAAAGCAAGGTAAAGGATGGGATAAGTACCTATCTTTAGTGGAGTTTGCTAATAATAATACTTATCACTTTAGTATTAAGATGGCCCCCTACGAATCTTTATACGATAGGAAATGCCGATCTCCACTCTGTTGGTTTGAGGTCGGAGAAAAGAATTTGCTGAGTCCTGATCTAGTTCATCAAACAACTAAGTAAATCAGGATGATACGAGACAAAATACTTACAGCTCAGAGTCAGCAAAAGAGTTACTATGATAAGGGACATAGACCTCTGGAGTTTGAGGAAGGAGACCATGTATTTTTGAAGGTTTCCCTGACTACTGAAGTTGGAAGGTTTCCCCGACTATTGGAGGAAGGAGACCATGTATTTCTGAGAAAAGTGGGGATGTTAGCATATCAAGTTGCCTTCCCACCAAATTTGTCCAACCTGTATAATGTTTTCCATGTATCACAACTACGTAAGTATATTCCATACTCCTCTCATGTAATACAGGAAGAACCAATCCAAATAAAGGAGAATATGACATATCAGTTAGTACATCCACATTAGACACCGACGTGAAGCAATTGAAGAATAAAACCATTCCCTTACTGTAGGTGTTATGGGAAGGTTTGACTCTGGAAGAAACAACTTGGGAGCTGAAAGAAGTCATGAGAATAAAATATTCGCAATTGTTCTCATTAGGAAATTTCTAAAATTTTGAGAACAAAATTTCTTTTAGGGGGAGAGAAATGTAACATCCCTAATTTTGTTTATTTTATTAATAAATGCACATAAATATTTAAGGAAATAAAACTTATTAAACAATTATTTTTGATATAAAAGAAAATGTAAGCCTTAGAAAGTCTTCACCTTATGTGTATGCATAGAAAATGTTTCTAACATTAACGGATTAGTTAAAGAGAGAAAATCTAATAGGAAAAAAAATAACATTCTAAAGAGAGGCAAAATTCTTGGGTAAGGAAAATAAAATTTTTTGGAAGTAAGTAAAGATCTTAAAAGTTCCAGAAAATTGAAATAGGATAATTTTCCTAATTCAAGAGCTAGTGTTACTAAGTTTAATATCTCTACCCATACATTAGGCCTTCACCTATGGACACTCTAAAGAGTTTGTTCTTCCACTTCATATGAGTTTCTAGCAAGCCAATTGAATAGTCTAAATATGAGATATAGCATGGATTTGGACTAGGATATAAAAGTTGGACTAATAGCCCAAAAATTATTAAAATGTGACCAAGACCTCCATGAGATGTAGAATTTCAGCCAAAGCAAAGGAAATAGGCAAGAATGAGCCCAAATCCTAGAGGAAAAAAAATCATGTGATGAAATAATAGTGTACTAATAATAAAGATTAGATCACATGGCATTACGACAAAAATTCAACAAATGTTGTGGTAATATCTATATCCTACATTCATAATTTTAGTAAGTGGTTTAATAATACATGGCATTAGGACAAAACATCTATATCCTACACTTATAATTTTAGCAAGTGGTAAATAATACAAGCCATTAGGACAAAACATTCATTTCCTACTGGTGCGTATTGTCGCAAGTTCACCCAAATTGATACCTTACCTTAAAACTAACTTGTAGTAGTGGGAGTAAGGGTCGATCCCACAGAGACTGGTATTACCTTATGTGATTAGAAAAAGGGGGATTGATAGTTGCAAATAAAATCAAGCAAGCAATAACGAAAGTAATTAAGAGGGAGTGATTAATGATAAAGACGTTGGTTTCGGTAGATATCCACCGTCAAGGGATTGCATTGATCATTGACAACATAATTAATCTGTAATTGAATATCTATCATTGGGTTTCTAACCCTGTTCCTCCTTAAGTCTAGTAAATTAATGACAATCGCACGAATTAAACCTTAATTAAGAAGAAATCCTTTAGCACATTGGTAAAGCATAACTTATTAACCACATGAAGAACTAGAGAAACTGACAGAGCTAAATAAATATAAACACATCGGTTATATCTAATTTAGTTAATCCTTTATCATAAGTTCAATGATTTATAATCCAAAATCCTCAAACCTATTGCCTCACGAATCACAAAATTGAAGACTTTGTTCAAAACATAATCCAGCAGTAGATTAAGACAGATAATATACTAGTAGGCGTCCTAGCAATCATATGAATAATCATTGAGAAGAAGAACAGATAAATAATCAATACTCAATTCAAATTGAAATAAAAAAATCAAATACGCATCTCACAATGCATGAAGATCCCTTAAGGTTTCAATCTAACTCAACCAACTAAAAAGAACTAACCACACAGGGCCATAAGAAAATCTAAAGAAGAATTGAAGAATGTAATTAGGAACTTGGATGAATGATTGAATGAATTATCTACTTTATTTCCTCCCTTTTTATGGATTAACTTCTCCTAATTAAAGTAGGAGTGTATCTAGGTCAAATTTCAGCCTATCGGGCTTCAATTGGAGTTGAAAAACCCTAAAAATCGCGAATTCAGCGACCTGGTGCGGCGGCGGGCACTATGGTGCTCTATTGTGAGTGCCACGGCACTAAGAAAATTCTAGAATTTGCCAACGTGTCAAACACAAAAGTTGTAGTTATTTGTCTCTTATTTTCATAGCCGTTGGAATCACCTAAATCCAATCTAAATTGAAGGAGATATACTAAAATTCGTGATCAAAGGTCAGAGTTCATCCTACTGCACTGTCATTCTGATTTGCAAGCTTTGTCAAGCTATTAAATCTCCTAAATTTCACCAAGTGTTCAATATAAAAGTTGTAAATAATTGTGTTATCGTTTCACAACCACTTGAATCACTTTCATTGTAGTTCATAAGAGGGAGATATGCTCAAAAAAGTGTTGAAAGGTTTGAAATCGCTGCAATGTAGCATTTTTCCATGAATTTCTTATCTTTTTCTTCTCTTATCTTCTTCCTTTGTTCCTACAACACAAAACACAAAACTAAGCTAATTCCTAATTATATTTTACTTAAATCAAACAAAAAATAAGTTTAAAGGTATTAATATCATGCTTAATTAAGATCACATCACCTACACAAACAATTTCAGCCAAGTAAGGGAAATTTAGTGGCTAGAAACCTGCCACTTAGAAAGGCTAACATATCATACTTGTGTGAGACAAAAGAAAAAGAAAAAGAAACCCTAAATCAAAGGAACCTTGTCCCTTATCTTAAGAATATTTTATCATGATTTTAAAAATACAAATCTTCTTTTGCTATGCATATCTTGACTAAGGGAGAGGAAGACAAGAACATAAGTTGTCTTTCCTCAAAAAGCAACCAAATGCATCCTAATTGTGATAAAGTAGACCCGTGATTATGAAAGGAGGACCACTTGATAGTTTATTTAAACAAGAACCACCCCTATAACATTAGAATTTTGTCTAAGTGAGGGAGAGGAAAAATAAAAACAAGGTAGAGTGAGGGAAGGAGAGAAAGAGAGGACAAAAGAGGAAGGAAGAAGAAAGAGAAGCCTAGAGGACTAAGTACTCAAGGTAAGTTAGCTTAATTTCCACTTGAATCCATCTTTTATCTTCATCCTTAGGGTTCAAAACTCACCCTTCTTCTCTTATTCAAGTTGTTGGAAATGCTAAGGGAATGGAGGAATCTTACCATTTTCTTCAAGAGGAAACTAGAAAAATAATTCACTAAGTGTGCTAGGGAGATCATTAAGTAGGTTTAACAGTATTTTTTTAAAAGAAAAGATTTGAAATTAGAAACATTTATATAGAATTTTGATCCTAAAAATTTGATGAAATCTACAATATTTTTTCTTTGATGATTGGTCATGGATGTTGCTATATCATGTTACATGTTGATCTTACATGTGATGTATGTTTCAAAACATAGGTTGGTGTGAAAAGTTCTGCATAGGTATATATATGGTTGACAAAATTTTAAGATTTTTATGCTACTATTTTGTATATTTAAATGTGGTGAAAAAATGATGGAATATAATTAGATGTAAATTAGGAAGAAAATGGAAGATGACATAATGAAATGATGAACTATATCCTTTAAAAAGGTTTGGTAGGAAATTGGATTTCGAAGTAACCAGGGATGCTTCTGTTTTTCAAATTCTTGGAAGAATCGGTTAGCAATTAAAATAAATGGTTAACACGAAAAATATAGATATATGTCTCACATATTTTTAGCAAATTGAATCACTCAATTTGGAATCCATATGAGGTAGATATGGTCAGATTAGTAAGCAGTGATCAGAAAATGGTTAACTAGTTTGGAAAGAATCTGTTAGGAAAGCTTCTTTGTTTGAATTTCTGGGAAAATTCTGTAGGCAATTAAAATAACAGGTTAATATAATATATATATATATATATATATATATATATATATATATATATATATATATATATATATATATATATATGTCTCATGGAAATTTAGCCATTGGAATCGCTCAATTTGGAGTTCATATGAGGGAGATATGGTTAGATTGGTAAGTAGAGATCAGAACTTACCCGAAAAGAAATAATGTTTAATTTTAGTGAGTAATATCACTAAGGTTCCTTAAAATTTTGCTAAACTATTCATCATAATAGTTTTAGATAATTGTTTTATCTTTAAATGAACACCAAGATCACCTAAGTTGGAGTTAAAATGAGGGAGTTATGCTCTGATTAGTAAGAAAAGGTCAGGTAGGACGAAAATCTGTATCAAGAAATAACCCAACATAGAGCATGGTCGTGTTGTAATATACTTAATTTTGTTTCTTTAAAGGTACATAAATATTTAATTAAGGGAATAAAATTTATTAGACAATTTTTAGATATATAAGGAAATATAATCCTTAAAAATTCTTCACCTTATGTGTATGCATAGAAAATGTTTCTAATGTTAAAGGAACAAGTAAAGAGAGAAAACCTAATATGAAAAATTAGAAATAGCATACTAAAGAGAGGCAAAATTCTTTGGTAAGGAAGATAATTTTTTGTGAAGTAAGTAAGGGTATTAAATTTTTAAGATTGAACTAAGGTAATTTTTTCTAATTCAAGAGTTAGAAATTTCTAAGTTTAACATCTCCACCCATAAATTGGGCTTTCACCTATGGAAAATTCATATAGATTTTTTCCACTTCACATAAGTTTCTAGAAGCCCATTGGATAGCAAGAAATAAAACATAAACTTGGACTAGGATATAGAAGTTGGACCGATAGCCCAAAAATTATGAAAATATGACCAAGCCCTCTAAGAAAGGTAGCATTTTATCCAAAGCAAAGGAAATGGGTAGGAATAAGCCCAAATCCAAGAGAAAAAATAAAATAAAATAAATCATGTGATGAAATAACAGTGTAATAATAATAAAGATTGGGTTACATGGCATTAAGACAAAAATTCAGCAAGTGATGTGATAATATCTACATCCTACATTCATAATTTTAGCAAGTGGTATGAAAATACATGGCATTAGGAAAAAACATCTATATCCTAGACTCATAATTTTAGTAAGTGGTATAATAATACATGGCATTAGGACAAAACATTCCTATCCTACACAAATAATTTCAACCAAGTAAGGGAGATTCAAGGGCTAGAAACTTGCCACTTAGAAAGGCAAACCTATCATACTTGATTAAGACAAAAGAAAAAGGAAATGAATCCTTAAATAAAAGGGAACTTGTCCCTTGTCTTAAGAACATATTATCATAATTTTCAAAATACAAATCTCCTTTTTCTATGCATATCTTGACTAAGGAAGAGGAAGACAAGAACATGAGTTGTTTGTTTTCCAAAAATCAACCAAGTGCATCCTAATTGTGATAAGGTAGACCCATGATCATGAAAGGTAAACTAGATGATAGTTTATTTAAGTAAAACCCACCTCTATAATATTATAATTTGGTCCAAGTAAGCGAGAGGAAAAATAGAAGCAAGTTAGAGTAAGGAAGGGAGAGAAAGAGAGGAGAAGAAAGGAAGGAAGAAGAAGGAGAAGTCTAGAGGACTAAGTACTCAAGGTAAGTTAGCTTAATCTCCACTTGAATCCATCTTTCTTGTTCATCCTTGGGGTTCAAAAAGTCATCCTCCTTCTCTTATTTAAGCTGCTAGAAAAGCTAAGGGAAGGGAGGAATCTTGCTACTTCATTCAAGAGGAAACAAGAAAAATAATTCACTAAGTGATCTAGGGAGATCTTTAGGTAGGTTTAACAATATTTCCTTTTAGAAAATATTTAAAATTTTTATAATTTATGTGGGATTTTGATCTTAGAACTTTGATAAAATTTACAATATTTGCTACTTTGATGATTGGTCATGGATGTTGTTATATCATGTTACATGTTATTTTGCTTATGATTGATGTTTTGGACATTACGGTTGGTGTAGAAAGTTTTGGATAGGTATGGCTATGGTTGGTAAAAATTTTATGATTTTTTATGCTACCATTTTTTATATTTGAATGTGTTGAAAAATTGATGGAATATGATTATATGTAAAGAAAATGGAAGAGGATGTAATATAATGATGAACTAAAACCTTAGGAAAGGAATGGTTAGGAAACTGGATTTCGGGGTAACCAGGGAAGCTTTAGTGTTTGAACTTTTGGGAAGAATCAGTTAAGGGTTAAACAAAATGGTTAACATAAAACATGTAGATCTATGTTTCATAGATTTTTAGCACTGGAATTACTTAATTTGGAGTCCAGATGAGGGAGATATTGCCCAATATGTAAGCAGTGGTCAGACAATGGTTAATCAGAGAAGAATCTGTGAGGTATACTTTTGTGTTTGAATTTTTGGGATAAATTTGTAGTATATTAAAAGTAATACTTAACAAAAAAATTGTAGATCTATGTTTCATGGATTTTTAGCCACTAGAATCATTCAAATTGGAATCCATATAAGGGAGATATGTTCCGATTAGTAAGCAAAGGTTAGAAACAAGCTAACCAGGGAACAATTTGTTAAGTATGCTTCTGTATTTGAATTTCTGGGCAAAATATGTAGGGAATTAAAGGAAATTGTTAACCTAATAAATATAGATATATGAATCATGGATCTATAGGCTCTAAAATCACTTAATTTGGAGTTCATATGAGAGAAATGTGGCTGATTAATGAGTAAAGGTTAGAATCAGTATAGGATCCAGAGTGATAAATGTAAGTGTTTCTCTTTTCAATTTTTTAGGAGTTATTAGTAAGGAATCTGAAGACATGATAAACACAAACGTTGTATATAAATGGCTTAGCATTTTATAGGTTTTGGAATCACCTCAATTAAAGTTTGTATAAGGGAGATATGGTCCAATTAGTAAGTAGAGGTCTAAACCTATCTGAGAAAAAATAACATTGAATTTGAGGGAGTATTAACACCATGATTACTTACGATTTCACTAAAATGTTCAACATAAGGGTTTTAGAGGACTGTCTTATTTTTCAATTGATACTAAGATCACCTCAATCAGATTTAAATTATGGATGTTATGCTCTGTTTAATTAAGAGAGGATAATAATATTTAAAAAAGTAGAAAAATTTTATAAATGAAAATAATCAATGACTAGTGTATGCCATAGCCATTGCCATTACATGAACTCCTTACCTTCTTAAGTGTGTAATTTTGACTTGGAAGTATTTTGAAGTGATATTTGAAATGATTATATTCATGGCATGATTATATTTTTCCAATGATTTTATATAATGATTATGCTTTTATGTTAAATTATGGCATATGAGCATAATGAACATACTTGTTATTGAAATCATATTTTTTTCTATTAATGTAAAAATAAAATAAAATAAAAGAGACGAGCACGGTCATATGGCTATCTGTGTTGTGCACCTGTAGGGGACACCCTACTCACGACTATGATTATGATAATTTGAAAAGAAAGAGTAAATGTGCCATATCGGACGGAGCGAGAAAAGCAAGTATCAGAGAGTAAAAAAAACTCACCCTGACCAGGGTAGCTTGATATGAGAATAAGTTGATAGCATCATATGATATTTTGAAACTAGTTACCATGCAATCCATGTCATTACTGTATGATTTTTATGTGCATAGATAAAGTGCATTCATGTGACCTAAGGTAATTGATGTAGTTTATACAGATGAACATGACATGATAAGCAATATTGATGATAATTATGATTTATTGTTGAACCTACTGGGATTTAATTCTCACTATATTTCCATATTATGTTCAGAAGATTAAGTATGCAGATATTCTCTATGACTGGCTTTTAGCGTATGTTGGTTCAAGTTGACTAAGATCCCGGTGAAGGAGCAACCACCTGCAACCGTATCCCCAGAACTAGTCAATTGGGATGAATAAGATGTGTACATATATGTGTTTGATTTTTGTATGAATGTTTTTAATTAATGATGTATATTTGAACCTAAATTTGTATTAGTATTATTGCTATACTATAAACCTTAATTATGCTTGGTTAATTTAATCGAATGTTATCATGAGTTAAAAAAATGGAGTTGTTACATAATTGGAAAAATGGAGTTGTTAGACTTTGGTTCAAGGTGGCTTTAAGAAAGTTTGGTTAACTCTCTTCTTAACCCATTGCCTTTTATCCTTGTTCTTGAGGTGTTGCCCATTATCCTTAAATGATCTTCTTACCTCATTCCCCTTCTCTTTTTCCTCTGAAGAGAAGATGGGACTCTCATTAAGCTTACCTATTTAGCACAAGGCAAAGGATTCTCCACAAGGTATGACTCAAGTGCGTCAGTAGAACATGTAACATCCCTAATTTATTTTTATTTTATTAATAATGGTACATAAATATTTAATTAAGGAAATAAGAGAAGCATAAAAACTTACTAAGCAATTTTTGATAGATATCTAAAATAATACAAGTCTTAGAAATTCTTCACCTTATGTGTATGCATAGAGAATTTTTTCTAACATTAAGGGAATAGGAAAAAGAGAGAAAACCTAAGAGGAAAAATTATAAATAACACCTTAGAGAGGGGCGAAATTATTGGGTAAGGAAAATAAATTTTTGGAAGCAAGTAAAGGTCTTGAAATTTCAAGAAGATTGGATTATGAGAATTTTTCCTAATTCAAGAACTATAGTTCCTAAGTTTAACACCTCACTTCATACATTTGACCCTCTAACTATGGATGGCCCAAGTGAGAGACATGACATAGACTTGGACTAGGATTGAGTGGTTGGGCCAATAGCTCAAAACCCATGAAAGTGTAGACAAGCCTTCCACCTTGGTGGGAATTTCAGCCAAGGCATGAAAAATGGGCTAGAAGGAGCCCAAATTCAAGAGGAATGTAATAATATGCAATGATTACTCATCATGGAATGTACAATAGGCAAGATTTGGCAACTCTAACAAGTTAGGGAAATATTATTGCATGAATGCTCCATATGCAAGCATATTTGTCACATGGTTTTGAAGCAAAAACATCCCCACCCTACACATATGATTTCGGTTAAGCAAGGAGGAAAGGAATGGCTGAAAATTTTCCACCTTAAAATGAATTTCATAAGCCTTTGAGTGAGCCAAAAGAAAGGGGACATTAATCCCAAAACTTAAGAAGATCTTGCCATATGTCTTAATCCCATCTCACCATGAATTTCAAACAACTATGACCCATTTTGCTATGCATATTTTTGCCAAGAGGGAGGAAGAGCAGACTATGACGTTTCCTCCCCAAAGAAGTAACCCTATGGAGCTTAATGATGTCATTATGGAATGCCCCATAAGTAAGCAAGAGAACCATGATAATGAGGGTTGGACCACTTGAATTTTTTTAAGCAAAAACCACCCTTAGCACATGAGAATTTTGTCCAAGTGAGGGAGAGGGAAAAAATAAAAGCAAGGTAGAGGGAAGAAAGGAGAGAAAGAAAGGAAACAAGAGGAAGGAAGAAGAAGTCTAGAGGATTAAGTGTTGAAGGTAAGTTAGTTTAACCTCCACTTGAATCTATCTTTTGTCCTCATCCTTGGGATTTACAACTCAACCTCCTTCTCTTATTCAAGCTACTGGAAAAGAATAAGGGGGGAAGAATCTTGCCATTTCCTCTAAAAGGAAAACAAGAAAGGGAATTCAATATGTGAGTTCGGGAGATTTGTAGGTAGGTTTAACAATAAATTATTTCTAGAAGAACATTGTAATTTTGTAAAATGATTTGGGACTTTGATCCTAGGAATTTGATCATATTTGTAATAAATTGTTACTTTGATAATTGGTCATGCATGTTGCTATATCATGTTACATGTTGATTTTGCATGTGATGGATGTTTAAATGCTTAGGTTGGTATGGAAATGTTTGCATGGGTATGGCTATGGGTGGCAAAGTTTTAGGGATTTTGTGATGATGTTATGTATATTTAAATGTGGTAAACATTGATGGAAGATGGTTAGGTTGATAAAATAAGAATGGCCTTAAACAACTAGAAGAAGACCATAAGAAATTTCTGTTGAAAAACACCCTTAGTGGTGCATAATTTTATTATGTTTTTCCTTGAGAAGTGAATGATAGAATATGTTAAACTAAGTAAGAAATCTAATTAAAATGTTGAAATGGGCAACCTTATAGATAGGTGGACATTTGGAAGAAAATGGAAGATGACTTAATAAAAAAAGGAAATAGAACTTTAGGAAAGGATAGGCTAAGAAAGCTGGAATTTAGAGTAACTAGGAAAGGTTATGTTTTCAAATTTATGGGGAAAAATGTAAGGAAATAAAAGAAATGGTTAACCTAAAAAATGTAGATATATGTCTCATGGGCTTTTAGCCACTAGAATCACTCAATTTACAGTTCATATGAGGGAAATATAGTCCAATTAGTAAGTAGAGGTCAAAATCTACCAGAGAAAAAATAACAGTGAAATTAAGGGAGTAATAATACCAAGATTTATTAAGATTTTACTAAAAAGTTCAACATAAGAGTTTTATAGGCTCTAGAATCACTTAATTTAAAGTTTACATGAAGGCGATATGGACCAAACAGCAATGAGAGGCTTGGGCCCAAAAATCCAGAATGCAATTTGAGCCTTAATACTTAAAGAAGTAGTAATTTCTAATAAAAAGAGGTATTAAAAACCTTGAGAAAAATTAATAGAAAATAATGTATAAAGATTATAGGTAAAAGAGGTGATACAAAGGAATTTTATGAACAATAGCATATGTTAAAAATAATTTAAGTAGGAGGAAAGTGACTAAAGGCAAAAAATAAAGAAAATAAAGAGATAAAATAATTTTTTAAAAAGAAAAAGAATCTTATAAATGTAAATAATAAAGGGTTAGTGTATGCTCTATCCATTGACATCACATAAAATCTTTACCAACCTAAGTATATTATTATGGCATGATTATGTTTTGTAAAAAATAATTTTGAAATGATTATGCTTTGATGAGCAATTGCGGCATATGGGCATGATGGGCATATTTGTTATTGAAACCATATTTTGGCTATTGACGCGAAAAGAAAAGAAAAGAAACGAGCACAGTCACACAGCGGTCCATGTGGTGCACCAGTAGGGGACGCCCTACTCACGACTATGATTATGGTAATGAGAAAAGAATGTTGAGAAAAGAAAGAGAAAGTGTGACATATCGAACGGAGTGAGAAAAACTCGTACCGTAGAGTAGAAAATACTGACCCTGACCAGGGTAGATCAATATGAGAATGAGTTACTAGCCATTATATGATAAAACTGTGATTTTTTTTGACATGCCATGAGCTTTTAAATAGTTAATCTTGCCCTTGATATTTGTAATGATTATACATTCCCATGATATTTTGGAAATGAATACTCATTTCATAGATACTATTGCTATATGATTTTCATGTGCATAGATAAAGTGCATTCATGTGGCCTAATGAAATTTTATTGTATCTTATACAGCTGAATATAACACGATGACTGATATTATTGATAAATATGATTTATTGTTAAACCTACTAGGATTTAATTCTCACTATATTTCCATGTTATATTCAGATAATTTGATATGTAAAATTTTACCATGACTTTTTTTTTGCTGTACGATGGATCAAGTGAGTGTGACTGAGATTCTGGTAAATATGCCTTTACCCGCACCTATATACCTGGAATTGGTCAACATAGATGAATATGATGTAGATATATATATGTTTGACTTTTGTATACGTGCTTTTGACTAATGGTGTGTACAGTCACAAGTACACCTAAATTGATAGCTTACCTCTCAATTAACCTTTAGCCGTGGGAGTAAAGGTCGATTTTGCAGAGGCTGGAACTACCTTATGTGATTCTTGAAAGGGGGTTTGATAAGTGTAAATAAATGAAATAAAAAGAGAATATAAGTAATAAAAAAGAAAGTTATTAATACTAAAAACGTTGGTTTCGATTGATATCTACCGTCAAGAGACTGCATTGATCATTAACAACATAATCAATCTTAATTTGAATACCTATCATTAGGATTCTAACCCTATTTCTCCTTAACTGTAGTAATTGATAACAATCGTCTCAATTAAATCCTAATTAATAAGATATCCTTTAGCACATCGGTAAAGTCAAACCTATTAATCACGTTAAGAACTAGAGAAACTGATAGAGATAAACAAATATAAACACTTCGGCTATATCTTACTTAGTCAATTATTTATTATAGGTTTAATGATTTATAATCTAAAATCCTTAAGCCTATTTGCCTCATGAATCACAGTAATGAAAACTTTGTTTAAAACTTAATTCAGCAGTATATTAAGATAGATAATATACTAGTAGGCCTTCCTAGCAATCATATGAATAATTAGTGAAAAAAGAAGAGCAGATGAATAATCAATACTCAATTAAGATTAAACTAATAAAATCAAATCTAAATCTCATAATGCATAAAAATTTCTTGTGGTTTCAATCTGCCTTTACAACCAAAAAGTAAATTAGCCGTATAAAGTCATAAGAAAATCTAGAAAAGAATGGAAGAAGGTAATCAAGAGCTGGATTCATTCTTTGATGCTTATTTTCTCCCCTTTTATATATTGGCTTTTTCTTAATGAAGTAGAACTGTTTCTTGGTTAAAACGCGACCCACTAGGATTCAATAAGAGCGAAAAAGACATAAAAATCACGATTTCAATATTCTGGTGCGACGGCGGGTGCTATTGTGCACTACTCGAGCGTTGCGGCACGACAAAATAACCTGACGGGGTGCCCTTGATCCTGAGCTAGCTCCATAGTGCTTTGAAAGCTAGCACGAGGCACCGCGGCTCTTGGTCCTTGGGTGCGTTAGCACTCTGGCACTTGGGACCACTGTCGAGGTGCTTCGGGTCCTTAAAAACGCTGCGGCGGTCCAGATTTGTGATGATGCGGTGCCTAGAAACTTTTAGAATTTTCCAAAGTGCTAAACACCAAAGTTGTATTTATGTTTCTCTTTCCATATCCCTTAGAATCACCTCAATCGAAGTTCAAATTAGAGGGATATGCCTAAATTAGCGACGAAGGGTCGAAAATCAACATTTATCCATTCTTTTCTCTCTATTTTCCTATTGTTTTCCTCTTTATTCTTCCTAAAACAAAAAAATCAATTAATTCCTTTTTTTTTACTTAAATCAAATAAAAAGTAACTTAAAACATGCTAAAGACATGCTTTATTTATAGCATGTCAAATATTCCCACACTTACTCTTTTGTTTCTCCTCAAGCAAAATAATTCATATGAACAATATTCAATATAAGAGATGAGTGAAGGCTAACTAATGTGTTGTCTCATAGTGAAAATTGTATGCTCTTAAGGAAATTTTAAAAAAATTCATAATTATGTGCAATATTTAACTTAAATACAATTAATGATTGGTGCGCACTGTCGCAGGTGCACCCAAATTAATACCTTACCTCAAAACTAACCTGTAGTAGTGGGAGTAAGGGTCGATCCCACAGAGACTGGAATTACCTTATGTGATTAAAAAGGGGGGATTGATAATCGTAAATTAAGTAAAGTAAACAATAATGAAAATAATTAAGAGAAAGAGATTAATAATAAAGACGTTGGTTTCGGTTGGTATCCACCGTCAAGGGATTACACTGATCATCGACAATATAATCAATCTACAAATGAATATCTATCATTGGGGTTTTAACCCCGTTTCTCCTTAAGCCTAGCAAATTAATGACAATCGCACTAATTAAACCCTAATTAACAAGCCATATTTTAGCACATCGGTAAAACATAACTTGCTAACCGCATGAAGAACGAGAAAAACTGACAGAGCTAAACAAATATAAACACATCGGTTATATTTAATTTAGTTAATCATTCATCATAGGTTCAATGATTTATAATCCAAAACCCTCAAACCTATTTGCCTTACGAATCGCAGAATTAAAGACTTTGTTCAAAACACAATTCAGCGGTAGATTAAAACAGACGAAATACTAGTAGGCCTCCTAGCAAACATATGCATAATCATTAAGAACAAGAACAGATGAACAATCAATATTCAAAAAAAATTGAAATAATAACATCAGATCCACATCTCACAATGTATAAAAATCCCTTGAGGTTTCAACTCACCTCAACCAACTAAAGAGAATTAGCCACGCAGGGCCATAAGATAAACAAAAGAAGAATTGAAGAATGTAGATGAAGAATTCGGTGATGAATTGGATCCTTTCTCTGGTTGCTTTCCTCTCTTTTTATAGACTCCCCTCTCTAAATTGAAGTCAGAATGTGTTTTAGGTCAAATTCCCGTCCATTCCCTTCAATTTTGAGCGAAAACGACCTAAAATCGCGAAATCAGCAAGTCCCCTACGGCGCACGGGCGCCGCGGCGCTACGAAGATGAAGCCACGGGGCGCCGCGGCGCTCTTTGTCGAGAGAGCTAAGGCGCCATGGCGCCATGGGTTGAGCGCCGCGGCGCTATGTCCTGGGTAGCACAGCGCCGCGGCACTAAGTGTAGCGCCGCGGCGCTTCGGATTGTCTTACCGTGGCACCGCGGCGCTCCATTGTGAGCGCCGCGGTGCCCAGATTCTTTTGGATTTTGCCAAAGTGCCGAACATGAAAGTTGTAGCTCTATGTCTCTGCTTTCCATAGCCGCTGAAATCACCTTAATCAGAGTCCAAATGAGTGAGATATGCCTTAATTAATGAGACAAGATCAAAAATCAGCATTTTTCTATGATTTTCTCTCTATTTTCCTCTTTATTTCTTCTTTATTATTCCTAAAACACAAAACACAACACTTAGTTAATTCATACCTATTTTCTATTAAAATTAAATAAAAAGCAACTTAAAACATGTCAAAAACATGCTTATTTTATAGCATGTCAATGATTTATTTTTTAGAGCCTTTAGTGTGTGTGTGTGTGTTGTTGGGTCGTTCAATCATTTTTTTACCTAAATGAGTTTATACATCTCAAGAATTAGTGTATGGATCTCTATTTAGGACTTTTATAGGCTTATTTTTCATCCTACTTTCCACTAATTTAGGCTAAGACTACTTTTTAGGCTCAAAAGAGCTTTATTTAGCTTGTAATTTGGTTAGGTTACGGGGTAAGATAAAAGATATCGATTTAGGCTCAATCACCTAGCACCACATGATTAAGTCTAATTCTCTTGAGCTTTCTCAAGTTTGGGGGATTTTCCCCCCACACTCATTCCTTTTCTTTACTGAATTCAATCCCTTCTTTCCATAGTTCTCTATTTCTTTTCTTTCACCCATTGCCTAGACTTTCATCAGTATTTTTGGATTTTTTATTTCCATTTGATTTTCCTTTCTTTTTCCCTTGCTCCACCCTTTCACCATTTTATTAATGTAGCTCTCCAAACAAAGGTATAAATTATAAAATTTAGTTTTGGCTTTGTAGTGGGTATATAATAAAATGTTAATTAAGCTTAAATAGAGGTACTAAAGATATTTTATTGCTTGGGTCATGCTTGAAAGGCTCAATATTACTAAATAATGCCTAAATCATCTCTTAATTAATAGTAACAGCTTACAATTTTGCCTCTAGTAAAATTTAAATAAGTTCTAGAAATTGAATGAAATCATAAAATATTTTGAGCTATATAAAGTTTCTCTAAGTAAAAGACAAATTAAATACCCAAAGTTACTGTACAAAATAGTTTCAAGATTCTAAAAAAAGTGGGTAATAATAAATTGCAAAGAAATTAAAATTAAACATAACCATGACTTTCCTACGTCTCTCAAGATCTATTACCAATTTTAACATTTATATCATTGGCTATTGGTTCAGCTAATACAAACTCATAGTTTGAGATAAGTTCACATGCTTACCCTATTTAATAGTTGGAATAAAAGTGCATAGATCATAGAAATTTATTATAGCACATAACAAAGTAAATAGTGCACAAATATTTTATTTATATACAGTCATCTAGCTTAACCATAAAGTGACCCCCCACAATTAAGAATTTACATTGTCCCTAATGTAAAATTGAAAAGAATAAAATATGAGAGACAAGTAATAAAAGGAGGAGGGGCCAATGGAACTTCCCTAATTAATTATCACCATCCATCTCATCATGCTCAGGTGCAGGCATAAAGACTAGTTTATGAGGCATTAGGAATGCTATTAGAATGTTTAGGGGATGGGCTAGCTGGTTAAAACATGCATTGTTATCCTGTGTTATAGAGTACTAGTAGAGTGCTAATTCATTCATCGGGTGGCTGAGGCACTCAGTTTACTCCCATAAGTCTTCAATAGTATGCTAGAATGGTGGTGGAGCTGAACTACTGGCAAGTTCCTCTATAGCCATTGGCTGAATTCCTAACTCCTCCTCTCCTGATTCCTCATGCCCTTTTTATTTTTTGTATGTCTGTGTATGATATAAGTCTCATTAGTTAGATGAAAGCCTCAGTGGAGCCCCAATTAACTCTAGCATCCCTACATAGACCGGTGATTAAATTGGAGGCAAAGAGAGTGCTGCCCCGAGAATGGATATAGCTTAACATTTTTCTACGGATAATTTTGCCCACATCAATTGACTCATGTTCTAGCTAGGCATAAATCTTGCTACCACAAAATAATGTTAAGCTTTAGCCACTTTATTCATAACTGTCTTGGCAAAATACACCAGCTGCCCATTGTTATCCAATTTCCAAAATGTCCCTTGATGGCAAAGAGTACAAATAATATCCTCAAAATCAATATATGATTGAAGAAGTACAAAGTATTCATCATCTTCAATGTTAGGAAGAGAACATAACTCATTAATGGCATAAGAAGTAAACTTCACCAACTTACCCTTGATCTGTGCTTTATGGTGCTTATGCATAGTAGCATTAGAGTAAAACTCCTATACCACAGGGATAACCCCTGGTTCTGGGTTCCTGTAGAAAATCTCCTAATGCCTTTAGAGGATACTGTCTTTATGAAAAAGCCCAGTGGTGACAATAAAACTCCTTTTTTGGGATGATGGGTTTGTGAACCACCACTTTGATATGGTGCTGATATGCCTCTTCATTCATGAACGTTGTGCTATCAAATGCAGAAGGATCATCGGCTCTACTCTTCTTCTTTGAGAGGGACAACTTTGAAGTTTTAGGACCCATCTAACTTAGAAAGTTCACTGAGGCTCTATATCAAACAAATGGTGTGCATTCTTGAACTTTGGGAAAGAAGGGTGATGAATTCCTAAATTGAAGAATGGACATGCTTGGAAACCCTTGAAAACTTCAAAGATTCTCACCTAATTGATTGAAAAAGATGATTAATCTTGCAAAATAGGAAGTAAAATCACTTAATCTAGGTAAAGAAACGTAATTTAAGTTTAATGGAAGTGATATGAGGTAAATAATTGTGATTTGGGTTGAGTAGGAGTGAAAAGAGGTGTGGGATGGTGGAAAATGCATGAAAGGCTGCGAGCCTCTTATAGAGAATGCCATGGTGGTCTCTACTGGAATGCATAGACCGCGATGCTCGCCCTTGCTGGGTTTGGAGTGCTGAGATGCTCACCCCATCTGGGAATTGAATGACGCGGTGCTTTGCATCAGCAGTCAATTTTTTTAAAATAAAAGAAATAAAAATATGAAAAAGAAAAAGAAGAGATGTTTTTGAGTTGCCTCCCAACTAGTGCCTTTATTTAATATCGTTGGCTCGACATAAACTCATAGAATCAAGAAGCATCTTGAAGAGTTTTCCATTGTAGTTCCTCTTGCTAAAATCCTTCATAATATGGTTTAAGTCTGTGTCTGTTGACTTTGAACCTATTTTGATTATCCATGCTTTGTATTTTAACTACATCATGAGGAAATATATTAGTAACAATAAATGGTCCCTCCCATCTAAAACGAAACTTATCTAGAAACAATCAGAGCCTAGAATTATAGGGGATGACTTTCTTTCCTTTAGTAAACTCCTTGAGTGAAATCATATGATTATGCAGGAGTTTAGTTTTGGCCCTATAGATATTTCCATTTCCATACGGCTTGTTTCTAATTTCCTCCAATTCCTAAAGCTATAATTTCCTACATTCTTCACTTTCTTCCAAATTTATGTTAAACTTCTTTATAGCCCAATATGCTTTATGTTTCAACTCAACTGGAAGATGACAAGTTTTTCCAAATACTAACCTATATAGAGACATGCCAATTGGGGTCTTATAGGCTGTTCTGTATGCCCAGAAAGCATCATCTAATCTGAGACTCCAATCCCTACAGTTGGGATTTATTGTCTTACTAATGATATTTTTGATTTCTCTGTTGGATACCTTAGCTCGCCCATTAGTCTGAGGGTGGTATGTAGTTAAAAATTTATGAGTGACATTATATTTTTTTAATAAGGCTTCAATAGTCCTATTGCAAAAATGCATCCCCCTGTCATTTATCAATGCTCTTGGGATCCCAAATCTGGAGAAAATATGGGATTTAATGAAATTTGCAACCACTTTAGAATCATCAATCTTATTAGGTTTGGTTTCCACCCACTGAGACATAATCCATAGCCAGCAAAATATAATTATATCCAAATGATAAAGGAAAGGTCCCATGAAATCTGTAACGCCTCCAATTTACGTTACGTAAAATAAACATTTTTTTCTTACAATTATTATTATTTTCGCAATCAGATATTTTCCATAAAGATACATAATTCAATTCTTTATCATGGAAACATGTATACACAATATACAGTCCAAGTCTATAAACATCAAAGTACAACAGAAACGGGGATCCTGCCTGTAGCGTTCAGAGCACTCTAGAATACAAACACAGTATAATTCAAAGACCGTGAGTCTTGGAAGCAACGTAGACTCAACTAGAGAATATATCACATATCTGCCGAATCAGACTCTGATATTCTTATCTGAAAAATGTGGAAATATCGTGTAGTGAGTTTGACAACTCAGTGAGTAAATAATTCCTCCTATGACCTCTTAGGTCAGCATATGGATATACTTATATTTTAAAATGTCTCACATAATAAATACAGTTCAAAAGTACATTCATATGGGACCTGTATTTCAAATATTCTCAAATCATTCAGATATTCAAAACCAAATGTACCATGGTATGATCATTAAACAAATAAATCTTGTTATGCTCCACTGTATAAGCTATAGTAAAATATTATGATTTAGAGATAAAATCATCACTTTTAATGCACCTGCCTCACTCGGCAATATGGTCAATGCAATGAAAATATAACTCATTTGCAATACGCATAGTGACCTTAACCATAGTCACAATAAGTGATCAGGGAATGTGAGTACATCACCCTCCTGCCTCCCCACATTACCACTATCACCCGGTTGGAGCGGCCCTCCCCTGGCTCACTAAGGCTAATAGGGCGTCCCCTATTCGGTACCGTCACAAGCCATACAACTAGCCGATATTCATCAATACATATATATACATGTAAAATATCAAGCAACTTGCCATGAGCTTTACGCTTATCATATTTATCAAGCAACTCGCCATGAGCTTTATGCTTGTCATTCAATCTCATTTATAATATGACATGCATCATTTTCACAAGTATATAGCTTTACAAATCAATGCATCGTGCACATAATATTCACTATATAAAATAATGATAAATACATTTAGAACCACATATTCAATGAGTTCCAAAATCCATTTCTAAAACCATACTCTTCTTGAACAATGTGCCAGTTTATAAATATAACAGATATTTTAACACATTTAATAAACTTATACTAATATAAATAATTTATAAACAGAAACAATAATACATTTATAATTCAAGAAGAGCATGGGACAAGTCATAGAAAGAATTATCTACTCACATGGTAGGGCTCCTGATTGGATAGCCCTAAAATGTACTTTTCCAAGCTGAATTTGACCAATTAGACCTCAAAAATATGTCCGGAGGGTCCAAAGACTTAGAAAATGACTCTGGGAGCTTGGTCACTATTCACCGGCGAAAAATACTATTCATTCACCGGAAAATACTATTCACGACGAACAAAAAGTTGTCAGATAGCTGAAAAATTTCATATCCTAAGATTTATCTAACTCCCGAATCCATGTACGGTGTCAAAATTTCAATTAGAGGTATCTAAGTAAGAGTTTTAGAATTTACCTTTGTATGAGATTTTCTACTTCGGATCTACGGCGATTCAATAGTTGATTTGAAAAATTGATGGGTCAAAATCGTAGTATTCTTCGTCCTGAATCCAGTATCACCTTCAGTTTTGAGATTGAAAGTCAATAGGCACTCCAGATCTATAGAAAAAGTTGAAGGTTACTATTCACTCACTATTCATCCGTTTCAATTTTTTTTCCTCGAATTGCCTCCATCCTTGTTTTCGATTCTCCTTTCCCTTGATTTATTTTTTATTTATTTTTATAATAATAATTATTATTTAATAATTTAATAATTAAATAATAGGATTTTCTTTTAAATAAATTCATATAAATTCCGTTTTTCATCCTAAAATATCCTAAAAATTTCTAAAAATTTACATTCTCATAAACCTTTAGTTAAACTCTTAAATCATGATTTTTCTTTATAAAAATCATAATAAAACAAATATCAAAATAAATATCTTTATACATATTAAAAGAAATAATATTTCTAAAAATACAACAAAAAGTCATTAAATACCAATATAATTATTTCAAGCAAAACAATAATTATTTTAATTAAAAATAGACTTACTTTTAGTAGGACATAATCATTTTTAAACAAATAAAAATATACTTGTTTATAACAAAACATTATTATTTAAAACTAAAAATTATGGGATGTTACAAAATCAATACCCCAAACATAAAAAATTTCACAAAATAATACTAGCGTTTGTGGTATCTCATTTTTCCTGGATAAATTACGTATTTTCTGACAGTTTGTACATGACTTACAAAAAATGATATGAATCTTTGAATAGTGTATACCAGTAAAAACCACAACCTAACACTTTCTTTGATGTCTTTTTTCCCTAAAGTGTCCTCTACATGTATAAGAATGACAGAATGTTAGAATTTATTGAACTTCAGAGTTAGGAATACACCTTCTAATTTGATTTGAGTATTGCTTCCATATGTAGGAATCATCCCATATATAATATTTGGCATTACTTTTGATCCTATTTTTGGTTGCCTTAGTCAAAAAAAGGAGGTAACTTATTAGTAGCCAAATAATTTACGATATTAGAATACCTTGGCATATGAACTGAAATTGAAAATAAATTTTTATCTAGGAATGACTCTTCAATTTTTAGTTTCTCTTTCATGAATGTCAAGAGGCTTAGGTGATTTGCTACATTATTTTCAGACCCTTTCTGGTCTTTAATTTCTAAATCATATTTTGTAAGCAATAGGACCCATCTGATTATCCTGGTTTTAGCCTCTTTTTTAGCACCAAGTGTAACATCCCTAATTTCGTTTCTTTTATTGATAAAAGTACATAAAAATTTAATTAAGGAAATAAAATTTATTAGACAATATTTTAGATATCTAAGGAAATATAATCCTTAGAAATTCTTCACCTTATGTATATGCATAGAAAATGTTTCTAACATTAAGAGGACAAATAAAGAGGGAAAACCTAATAGGAAAGAAATTAGAAATAACATACTAAAGAGATGCAAAATTCTTGGATAAGGAAGATAAATTTTTAGAAACAAGTAAAGGTCTTAAAATTTCAAGAACATTGAATTAGGGTAATTTTTTCTAATTCAAGAACTAGAGTTACTAAGTTTAAAAACTTTACCCATACATTGGGCTTTTACCTATGGACACTTCATATAGAGTTTTTCCACTTCACATAAGTCTCTAGCAAGCCATTAGATAACCTAAGCAAGAAATAAAACATAGACTTGGACTAGGATATAGTAATTGAACCAATAGCCCAAAAATTATGAAAATGTGATCAAGCCCTCCAAGAAAGGTAGAATTTTATACAAAGCAAAGAAAATGGGTAGGAATAAGCCCATAATGGGTTGGAATAAGCCCAAATCCAAGAGAAAAAATAAAATAAAATAAATTAGGTGATGATATAATAATGTAATAATAAAAATTAGGTTACATGGCATTAAGACAAAAATTTAGCAAGTGGTGTGATTCTACATTCATCATTTTGGCAAGTGGCATGATAATACAAGGCTTTAGGACAAAAACATCTATATCCTACACTCATAATTCTAGCAAGTGGTATAATAATACATGGCATTAGAACAAAACATTCCTATCCCACACAAATAATATCAACCAAATAATGGAGATTCAATGGCTAGAAATTTGCCACCTAAAAAGGCAAACCTATCATACTTGTTTAAGACAAAAGAAAATGGAAAAGAATCCCTAAATCAAAGGGACCTTGTCCCTTATCTTCATAACATATCATCATAATTTTCAAAATACAATCTCCTTTTCCTATGCATATCTTGACTAAGGAAGAGGAAGACAAGAACATAAGTTGTTTGTTTTCCCAAAAATTAAACAAAGTGTATCCTAATTGTGATAAGGTAGACCCATGATCATGAAAGGTGAATTATTTGGTGGTCTATATAAGAAAACCCACCCTTACAACATTATAATTTCGTCCAAGTGAGGGAAAGGAAAAATAGAAGCAAGGTAGAGTGAGGAAAGGAGAGGAAGAAAGGAAGAAAGAGGAAGGAGAAGTCAAGGGGACTAAGTGCTCCAAGTAAGTTTAACAATATTTCTTTTGAAGAAAACTTTTGAAACTTATAATATTTATATGAGATTTTGATCTTAGAACTTTTATGATTGGTCATGATGTTGCTATATCATGTTACATATTGATCTTGCATGTGATGTATGTTTGAATACTTAGGTTCGTGTAGATAGTTCTGCATGGGTATGGCTATGGGTGGCAGAATTTTAAGTTTCGGTGTTTTTAATTTCTGGGAACAATATATAAGGAATTAAAATAAATGGTTAACATATGAATTATAGATATATGTGTCATGGATTTTTAACCACCAGAATCATTCAATTTAGAGTTCATATGAGGAAGATATGTTACGATTAGTAAACAATGGTCAGAAAATGGTTAATCAGGGAAGAATATGTTAGGATAGCTTCGGTGTTTTAAATTATGGGAAAATTTTATAAGGAATTAAAATAAATGGTTAACATATGAATTATAGATTTTTTTGTCACGGATGTTTAGCCACTGGAATCACTTAATTTGAAATTCTTATGTGGGAGATATAGTCAGATTAGTAAGTAAATGTTAGAACCTACCCGAGAAGAAATAATATTGACTTTAAGGGAGTAATAACACCACGATTTATTACTATTTTGCTGATATGATTAACATAAGAGTTTTATATAATTGTCTTAACTTTCCATAGACAACAAGATCACCTCCATCAGAGTTAAAATGAGGGAGTTATACTCTGATTGGTGAGCAAAGATCACAGAGCACGGTCAGACCGTGTTCTGGGTGCTTCAAGCACAGGTTAGTCGTGTTCCGAGCTGTTTTTGAGTACATTTGAAGTACTTTTAAAGCATGGTTGTGTCCTGGAACATGGCCAGACCGTGTTGGAAGCTGGTTAAGCCTATTTTCAACATTTTTCTACCCTAGATGAACCTCTTTAACTCTAGGGTAATAGTAGAAATCAAATTGGAGAACAATGCTCTATAAATTTGTAAGAACATGTGTTGGAAAATGATATAAATAATAAGAAAATTACTAAAGGCCAAGCATAAAGAGAAGGTTAGATATGATGAAAACCCGCATCAAGAAAATAAAGAAATAAAATTAATATTTAAAAAAAAAGACAAATCTTATAAATGAAAATAATAAATGACTAGTATATGCCATAGCCATTGCCATTGTATGAACTTCTTACCATCTTAAGTGTGAAATTCTGACATGGAAATATTTTATAAAGTGATATTTGAAATGGTTATGTTCATGGCATGATTACCAATGATTTTATGGTAATAGTTATATTTTGATGAACATACTTGTTATTGAAAGCATATTTTTGGCTATCATTGTGAAAAGAAAAAAAATGAGCACGGTCACATGGAAATCCGTGTGGTGCACCAGTAGGGGACGCCCTACCAACGGTTATGATTATGATTATGAAAAAACAAAGAAAGAGAAAGTGTGCCATGTCGGACGGAGCGAGAAAAGCTCGTACCGGAGAGTAGAGCATACTCACCCTGACCGGGGTAGCTTGGAATGAGAATAAGTTGTTGGTCATCATATGATATTTTAAAAATAGTTACTCCTGTCATACATATTATTACTTATGATTCTTATGTGCATGGATATAATGCATTCATGTGACCAAAGATATTTTCTGTAGTTTATACAGCTGAACATGATGTGATGAGCTATATTGATGATGATTTATTGTTGAACTTACTGGGATTTAATTCTCACTATATTTCCATATCATGTTCAGAAAATTAGTTATGTAGATTTTTCTATAGCTCTGGCTTTTAGTGCACGTTGGATCAAGTACTTTATGTTGGGCAGATCCCAGAAGCAAATAAAATGTTTGTGGTCGAGTTGGCTTAGATCCCGGTGAAGGTGCAACAACACGCACCTGTATCTCCGAAATTGGTCAACTAGAATAAATAAGATGTAGATTTTTATGTGTTTGATATGTTGTACGTATGGTTTGATTAATGACATGTATGTGAACTCTATATTGTATAAATTAAATAAATGTTATATTGAGTTAAGTTGTAACGAGGTAATAACTTCATGGTATTTTAAAAAAAAAATTTGATACTTAAATGGAGTTGTTACATAATTGGTATCAAAGCAGGTCGATCCTAGATGGCCAGTGGGTGGATGGTTATCTGAATCGATCTTGTAGTGTCTTAAGTATGTTGTGGTTGTGCTGTGTAGGGGATCAGTGATTCATATAGGTAAGAAATTACTAGTGTTTCCTATCTATAAGCTGAGGTGGTGTTATGACTGTTATTAAATATTTTTGAACTAACTATTGGGCTTGATCACCTCAATAGCAGCATAACTTTGTTTTTGCCATAGTAGGAAATGGCACCACCAAAGAGGAATCCAGCAACCAATGCAGAGGAAACCCTGCACAACCTGGCCACGGCAATTCGAGACCAAGTCATGACCACCAACCAAATTTTACAATATCTCCAGAATGCTAATAACCCAAATGGTGAGAATGGTGCTAACAACCGGATGGCTGGAAAAGATAATGGCATATCCGAGTTCCTAAGGACTAGACCACCTTGTTTCCAAGGTGGCTAAGACCGAAAGGTGGATTAGGGAATTAGAGAAAATCTTTGAAGTGATAGGCTCTACTGAAGAGCAACAAATTACTTTTGCTATATATATGTTAAAGGATGAAGCAGAATACTGGTGGTGTGGAGCTAGAGAACTTTTAGCTCATCAGGGAAGACAAATCACCTGGCAAGTGTTCAAGGACATTTTTTTTGAAAAGTACTTTCCAAGTACTGTACGGGCAGAGAAATAGATCGAATTTCTCTAACTCAAGCAAGGCAGCATGACCGTGGACCAGTATATCGCAAGGTTCGAGGAGTTGTCTAAGTTCTCCTCTTATCTGCGATATAATCCAGATGAAGCATAGAAGGCGGTTATGTTTGAAGCGAGACTAAACCCGGAGATAAAGAATGCTGTTATAGCTATGGAGATCAGGGAGTTTGTACCTCTGATAAATAAATGCAGACTCCTGGAAAAGAGTTTAAAGGCAGTGGATGACAAAAAGTAAAGGCGAAACCTATGGAAAAGGAAGAAAAATTTTCCCAACCTTGGAAAGAACGTCAGAAGAAGTGGATATGGAGCTGGTAAGAGGCCATTGATTGCGGGTCCTAGGCCTTTTCAACAAGACCTCGCCTCAGTCAAGTGCGCTAAGTGTGGACGCATGCATGGTAACCGGCCATGCTACATGGGACAAGATGTTTGCTTCAATTACGGACAGAAGGGACATTTTGCGAAAAACTGCCCACAGAATGTGGGGAAGCAGCCAGAATAGAGGCCTCAGGTGAAAGGAAGGGTTTTCACCCTGAGCGGCCAAGAGGCGGCCCAATCTTCTGAAATGATTCAAGGTACATGCTATATCTATAGATTTACTCTTATGGTGTTATTTGACTCTAGTGCTAGTCATTCATTTATATCGGAAGAATGTATTAGAAAGTTTCAGTTCCCTATTTCTGAAACTCCCTATGAGCTATCCATAGTAACCCCTACAGGAGAACGGGTATTAACTTCCTCTGTATGTAAGGACTGTCAAGTCACCATCCAGGAGAGAACTTTTTCTGTAGACCTCGTCTGTTTACCTTTAAGAGGTATTGAGGTCATTCTAGGGTTAGACTGGATGTCTAGAAATCGAGTCTTGTTCAATTGTTGTAACAAGACCGTTGAATTTCTACCTCCTACTCCGAAAGAGGAGGTCCAGTTATTGATGCTAAATGCCAATCAAGTTAATAGGGAGTTGAAGAATGGAGTACTTGGATACATTCTCTTGTATTTATCAAACTTAGAAGTCGAATCGAAGCTTGATGAAATCCCAATAGCCAATGAGTTTCCTGAAGTATTTCCATCAGATATTCCAGGCTTACCTCCCAAGAGAGCGATAGAGTTCTCTATTGATCTACTACCTGGGACAGGGCCTATCTCTATTGCACCATATCGAATGGCCTCGAAGGAACTACAAGAACTAAAGAAGCAGTTGGAGGAACTATTAGACAAGCAATTTGAAACAACCTTCTTGTTATGCTTATTATTATACAATATTGAGTTCACATACACATCATTAATCAAAATGTACATGAAACATATCAAACACATAGATATTTACATCTTGTTTATTTTGGTTGACCAATTCCGGAGATACAGGTGCGGGTGGTTTCACCTTCACCGGGATCTGAGCCAACTCGACCCTAAACATCTTATTTGATTCTGAGATCTACCCAACATAAAGTAACTCGATCCAATGTGCACTAAAAGCCAGAGCCATAGAAAAAGCTGCATAACTAATTTTCTGAACATGATATGGAAATATAGTGAGAATTAAATCCCAGTAAGTTCAATAATAAATCATCATCAATATAGCTCATCACATCATGTTCAACTGTATAAACTATAGAAAATATCTTTGGTCACATGAATGCATTATATATATGCACATAAGAATCATATAGTAATGATATGTATGAGAGGATTAACTATTTTCAGAATATCATAAGATGGCCATCAACTTATTCTCATTTCAAGCTACCCCGGTCAGGGTGAGTATCCTCTACTCTCCGATACGGGCTTTTCTCGCTCCGTCCGACATGGCCCACGTTCTCTTTCTTTTCTCATTAACATGATCATAACCATTGGTAGGGCATCCCCTACTGGTGCACCACACAGATTGCCATGTGACCGTGCTTATTTCTTTTCTTTTCACAATGATAGCCAAAAATATGCTTTCAATAACAAGTATGTTCATCAAAATATAACTATTACCATAAATCATTGTTAATTATGCCATGAACATAACCATTTCAAATATCACTTTATAAAATATTTTCATGTCAGAATTTCACACTTAAGATGGTAAGAAGTTCATACAATGGCAATGGCTTTGGCATATACTAGTCATTTTATTTTCATTTATAAGATTCGTCTTTTTTTTAAATATTAATTTCATCTCTTTATTTTCTTTATGCTTGGCCTTCAGTCAATTTCTTCTTATTTATATCATTTCTAACACATGTTATTACAAATTTATAGAGCATTTTTCTCCAATTTGATTTCTACTATTACCCTTTAGTTAAAAAGGTCCATCTAGGGTAGAAAAATGTTGACAATAGGCTTAACCAACTTCCAACACGGTCTGGCCCTATTCCAAGACACGACCATGCTTTAAAAATACTTCAAATGTACTCAAAAACAGCCTCGAACATGGCTAGCCCGTGCTTGAAGCACCCAGAACACGGCCTGGCCGTGCTCTGCGACCTTTGCTCACTAATCAGAGCATAACTATCTCATGTTAACTCCGATGGAGGTGATTGTGGTGTCTATGGAAAGCTAAGAAAATTATCTAAAACTATTATGTGAATCATATCAGCAAAATAGTAAAACATGTTGGTTATATTACTCCCTCAAAATATAGGTTATTTCTTCTCGGGTAGGTTCTGACCCCGACCTACTAATCTGTCCATATCTCCCTCATAAGAATTCCAAATTAAGTGATTCCAGTGGCTATAGATCCGTGACACATATATCTATAATTCATATGTTAACAATTTATTTTAATTCCCTATATAAGTGTCCCAGAAATTAAAACACCAAAACTATCCTAACATATTCTTCCCTGATTAACCATTTTCTGACCTTTGTTTACTAATCGGACCATATCTACCTTATATCAACTCTAAATTGAATGCTTCCAGTGGCTAAAAATCCATGACACACATATCTATAATTCATATGTTAACCATTTATTTTAATTCCTTATAGATTGTTCCCAGAAATTAAAACACCGAAGCTAAAAATTCTGCCACCCATAGCCATAACCATGCAGAACTATCTACACCAACCTATGTATTCAAACATACATCACATGCAAGATCAATATGTAACATGATATAGCAACATCCATGACCAATCCTTAAAGTTCTAAGATCAAAATCGCATATAAATATTATAAGTTTCAAAAGTTTTCTTCAAAAAGAAATATTGTTAAACTTACCTGGAGCACTTAATCCCTTAGACTTCTCCTTCCTCTTTCTTCCTCTCCTTTCCTCACTCTACCTTGCTTCTATTTTTCCTCTCCCTCACTTGGACGAAATTCTAAGGTTGTAAGGGTGGGTTTTCTTATATAGACCACCAAATAATTCACCTTTCATGATCATGGGTCTACCTTATCACAATTAGGATACACTGTTGAATTTTTGGAAAACAAACAACTTATGTTCTTGTCTTCCTCTTCCTTTGTCAAGATATGCATAGGAAAAGGAGATTTGTATTTTGAAATTTATGATAATATGTTCTTAAGATATGGGACAAGATCCCTTTGATTTAGGGATTCATTTCCTTTTTCTTTTGTCTTAATCAAGTATGATAGATTTGCCTTTTTAAGTGGCAAATTTCTAGCCCTTGAATCTCCATTATTTGGTTGATATTATTTGTGTGGGATAAGAATGTTTTGTCCTAATACCATGTATTATCATACCACTTGCTAAAATTATGAGTGTAGGATATAGATGTTTTTGTCCCAAAGCCTTGTATTATTATGCCACTTGTCAAAATGATGAATGTAGAATCACACCACTTGCTAAATTTTTGTCTTAATGCCATGTAACCTAATCTTTATTATTATTACATTATTATATCATCACCTAATTTATTTTATTTTATTTTTCCTCTTGGATTTGGGCTTATTCCTGCCCATTATGGGCTTATTCCTACCCATTTTCTTTGCTTTGGATAAAATTATACCTTTCTTGGAGGGCTTGGTCACATTTCATAATTTTTGGGCTATTGATCCAATTACTATATCCTAGTCCAAGTCTATGTTTTATTTCTTGCTTAGGTTATCCAATGGGCTTGCTAGAAACTTATGTGAAGTGGAAAAACTCTATATGAAGTGTCCATAGGTAAAAGCCCAATTTATGGGTGGAGATACTAAATTTAGTAACTTTTGCTCTTAAATTAAGAAAAATTACCCTAATCCGATCTTCTTGAAATTTTAAGACATTTACTTACTTCACAAAAATTTATCTTTCTTTACCTAAGAATTTCACCTTTCTTTAGCATGTTTATTTCTAATATTTCCTCTTAGGTTTTCTTTCTTTACCTATTCCATTAATATTAGACAATTTATATGCATATATGTAAGGTGGAGAATTTCTAAGGAAAATATCTAAAAATTACGGGATGTTACAAAATTCATTAGACCGAGTGTATCACCTTGGGGAGCTCCTGTATTGTTTGTTAAGAAGAAAGACGGGAGCTTGAGACTATGCATAGATTACAGACAGCTGAATAAGGTCACTATCAAAAACGAGTACCCTCTCCCTATGATAGATGACTTATTGGATCAATTGAAGGGTGCCTCCATCTTTTCTAAAATTGACTTGAGGTCAGGATATCATCAGATTAGGATTAAGAAGGAGGACATACCAAAAATTGCCTTCAGGACTAGGTATGGGCACTATGAATTTCTCGTAATGCCCTTCGGGTTGACGAATGCACCTGCAATTTTCATGGATTACATGAATCGCATTTTTCGACCCTACCTAGATCAATTTGTTGTAGTGTTCATTGATGACATCTTGATATACTCTAAGAGTGAGAAAGAACATGAACAACATCTCTGAATCATGATGCAAGTGCTGAAAGAGAAAAAGTTATATGCCAAATTGGAGAAGTGTGAATTTTGGCTGTCAGAGGTGAAGTTTCTCAGACATGTCATCTCTAATAGTGGGGTAGCCGTAGATCCTAGCAAGACGGAAGCAGTGATTCAGTGGGAGAGACCAAAAACGGTTATGGAAGTCAGAAGTTTCCTGGGTTTGGCAGGATACTACAGGAGGTTTATACAAAACTTCTCTCGTATAGCCTTGCCATTGACTAAATTGACCAGGAAGGGAAGTCCTTTCAAATGGACTGATCAATGTGAAGCTAGTTTTCAGGAGCTGAAGACAAGACTAACCACTCCTCCAATTTTAATTATTCCAGACTCCACAGGACATTTTGAAGTGTATAGTAATGCTTCAAAGAAAAGGCTAGGGTGTGTGCTAATGCAAGACAATAGAGTAGTTGCTTACGCCTCTAGACAACTAAGACCCCACGAAGGAAACTATCCAACCCATGATCTTGAATTGGCGGCGGTGGTGTTTGCTTTAAAGATTTGGCGACATTACTTATACGGAGCAATCTTTGAAGTATATTGCGATCACAAGAGTCTTAAATATCTCTTTGATCAAAAGGAGTTAACTATGAGACAACGAAGATAGGTAGAATTTCTCAATGAATACAAGTTTGAGATTAAGTATCATCCAGGAAAGGCGAATGTTGTAGCTGATGCCTTAAGTCGAAAATCTCTACACATGGGCCAGATGATGTTGTATGAGATGCAAATGCTAGAGGAGTTTCGGAATTCGAAGCTGGACACTACTTTTTCCTCAAAGAAGCTAACCATTAATGGTTTAAGTATAGGGTGTGACCTTAGAGCCTTGATCAAAGAGGCTCAAGCTCACGACCAATACTTATAGGATCATAAAGACCAAGGTAATTTTTCTGTCATGGAAGATGGAGCAATCATGTATCAGGGAAGGATTTGTGTCCCTCAAGAACGAGAGTTGAGGACTAAGATCCTGCAGGAAGCGCATGAGAGTAAATACACAGTCCATCCTGGATGCATTAAAATGTACCAGGATTTAAAAAGGATGTATTGGTGGCCAGGGATGAAAAAGGACATTGCCGAGTTTGTGGCGAAATGTCTCATTTGTCAAAAGGTGAAGGTGGAGCATCAAAAGTCAGCTAGATTTCTACAACCTCTTGAGATCCCTAAATGGAAATGGGATAGTATCTCAATGGACTTTGTTGTAGGTTTACCTAAGACTTCAGTGGGACATGACTCTATCTGGGTAATAGTTGACAGATTAACCAAATCTGCTCACTTTTTGCCCATAAAAATTAACTTTTCACTAGATAAATTGGCCCAATTGTACGTCCAGAAAATAGTTAGACTCCACGGAATTCCCTTAAATATTGTTTCTGATAAAGATTCGAGGTTCACGTCGAGGTTTTGGAAGGCGTTGCAGGAAGGTTTTGGTACTCAGTTGCGGTTCAGTACTGCCTACCATCCTCAGACTGACGGGCAGACAGAACGAACCATTCAAACCCTAGAAGATATGTTGAGGGCCTGTGTGATAGACCAAGGTAAAGGATGGGATAAGTACCTACCTTTAGTAGAGTTTGCTTATAATAATAGCTATCACTCTAGTATTAAGAATGCCCCCTATGAAGCTTTATACGGTAGAAAGTGCCGATCTCCACTATGTTGGTTCGAGGTAGGAGAAAAGAACTTGTTGGGTCCTGATCAAGTTCAACAAACCACTGAACAAATCAGGATGATACCAAACAAAATACTTACAGCTCAGAGTCGGCAAAAGAGTTACTACGATAAGAGACATAGACCTCTAGAGTTTGAGGAAGGAGACCATGTATTTCTGAAACTTTCCCCGACTACTGGAGTTGGTAGGTCTCTCAAAATAAGAAATCTAAGTCCGTGATTTTTGGGACCCTACCAAATTCTGAAGAAAGTAGGGACATCAGCATATCAAGTTGCTCTCCCACCTAATTTGTCCAACCTGCATAATGTTTTCCACGTATAACAGCTGCGAAAGTATCTTCCAGATTCATCACATGTAATACAGGATGAACCAATCCAAATAAAGGAGAACATGACATACCAGCTAGTACCTGCATCCATATTGGACACTGACGTGAAGCAACTGAGAAATAAAACCATTCCCCTAGTTAAGGTGTTATGGGAAGGTTTGACTCCGGAAGAAGCAACTTGGGAGCTGGAAGAAGTCATGACGAAGAAATATCTGCAATTGTTCTTATAAGGTAATTTCTGAAATTTTGACGACAAAATTTCTTTTAGGGGGAGAGAAATGTAACATCCCTAATTTCGTTTCTTTTATTGATAAAAGTACATAAAAAATTTAATTAAGGAAATAAAATTTATTAGACAATATTTTAGATATCTAAAGAAATATAATCCTTAGAAATTCTTCACCTTATGTATATGCATAGAAAATTTTCTAACATTAAGAGAACAAATAAAGAGGGAAAACCTAATAGGAAAGAAATTAGAAATAACATACTAAAGAGATGAAAAATTCTTGGATAAGGAAGATAAATTTTTAGAAACAAGTAAAGGTCTTAAAATTTCAGTAACATTGAATTAGGGTAATTTTTTCTAATTCAAGAACTAGAGTTACTAAGTTTAAAATCTTTACCCATACATTGGGCTTTTTCCTATGGACACTTCATATAGAGTTTTTCCACTTCACATAAGTTTCTAGCAAGCCATTAGATAACCTAAGCAAGAAATAAAACATAGACTTGGACTAGGATATAGTAATTGGACCAATAGCCCAAAAAGTATGAAAATGTGACCAAGCCCTCCAAGAAAGGTAGAATTTTATCCAAACCAAAGAAAATGGGTAGGGATAAGCCCATAATGGGTAGGAATAAGCCCAAATCCAAGAGGAAAAATAAAATAAAATAAATTAGGTGATGATATAATAATGTAATAATAAAGATTAGGTTACATGGCATTAAGACAAAAATTTAGCAAGTGGTGTGATTCTACATTCATCATTTTGGCAAGTGGCATGATAATACAAGGCTTTAGGACAAAAACATCTATATCCTACACTCATAATTTTAGCAAGTGGTATGATAATACATGGCATTAGGACAAAACATTCCTATCCCACACAAATAATATCAACCAAATAATGGAGATTCAATGGCTAGAAATTTGCCACCTAAAAAGGCAAACCTATCATACTTGTTTAAGAAAAAAGAAAATGGAAAAGAATCCCTAAATCAAAGGGACCTTGTCCCTTATCTTAAGAACATATCATCATAATTTTCAAAATACAAATCTCCTTTTCCTATGCATATCTTGACTAAGGAAGAGGAAGACAAGAACATAAATTGTTTGTTTTCCCAAAAATTCAACAAAGTGTATCCTAATTGTGATAAGGTAGACCCATGATCATGAAAGGTGAATTATTTGGTGGTCTATATAAGAAAACCCACCCTTAAAACATTATAATTTCGTCCAAGTGAGGGAGAGGAAAAATAGAAGCAAGGTAGAGTGAGGAAAGGAGAGGAAGAAAGGAAGAAAGAGGAAGGAGAAGTCAAGGGGACTAAGTGCTCCAGGTAAGTTTAACAATATTTCTTTTTGAAGAAAACTTTTGAAATTTATAATATTTATATGAGATTTTGATCTTAGAACTTTTATGATTGGTCATGATGTTGCTATATCATGTTACATATTGATCTTGCATGTGATGTATGTTTGAATACTTAGGTTGGTGTAGATAGTTCTACATGCGTATGGCTATGGGTGGCAGAATTTTAAGCTTCAGTGTTTTTAATTTCTGGGAACAATCTATAAGGAATTACAATAAATAGTTAACATATGAATTATAGATATGTGTGTCATGGATTTTTATCCACTGGAATCATTCAATTTAGAGTTCATATGAGGAAGATATGTTCCAATTAGTAAACAAAGGTCATAAAATGGTTTATCAGGGAAGAATATGGTAGGATAGCTTTGGTGTTTTAAATTCTGGGAAAATTCTTTAAGGAATTAAAATAAATGGTTAACATATGAATTATATATTTTTGTGCCATGGATGTTTAGCCACTAGAATCACTTAATTTGGAATTCTTATGTGGGAGATATAGTCAGATTAGTAAGTAAAGGTTAGAACCTACCCGAGAAGAAATAATATTTAATTTAAGGGAGTAATAACACCATGCATTGTTACTATTTTGCTGATATGATTAACATCAGAATTTTAGATAATTGTCTTAGCTTTCCATAGACACCAAGATCACTTCAATCGGAGTTAAAATGAGGGAGTTATACTCTAATTAGTGAACAAAGGTCACAGAGCACGGCCAGGCCGTGTTCTGGGTGCTTCAAGCACGGGCTAGCCGTGTTCGGGACTATTTTTGAGTACATTTGAAGTATTTTTAAAGCATGGCCATGTCCTGGAACATGGCCAGACCGTGTTGGAAGCTGGTTAAGCCTATTTTCAACATTTTTCTACCTTAGATGAACCTCTTTAACTCTAGGGTAATAGTAGAAATCAAATTGGAGAACAATGCTCTATAAATTTGTAAGAACATGTGTTGGAAATGATATAAATAAGAAGAAAATTACTAAAGGCCAAGCATAAAGAGAAGGTTAGATATGATGAAAACCTACATCAAGAAAATAAAGAAATAAAATTAATATTGAAAAAAGAAGACGAATCTTATAAATGAAAATAATTAATGACTAGTATATGCCATTGCCATTGCCATTGTATGAACTTCTTACCATCTTAAGTGTGAAATTCTGACATGGAAATATTTTATAAAGTGATATTTGAAATGGTTATGTTCATGGCATGATTACCAATGATTTTATGGTAATAGGTATATTTTGATGAACATACTTGTTATTGAAAGCATATTTTTGGCTATCATTGGGAAAAGAAAAGAAATGAGCACGGTCACATGGCAATCCGTGTGGTGCACCAGTAGGGGACGCCTTCCCAACGGTTATGATTATGATTATGAAAAAAAAAGAGAAAGTGTGACATGTCAGACGGAGCGAGAAAAGCCCGTACCAGAGAGTTGAGGATACTCACCCTGACCGGGGTAGCTTGAAATGAGAATAAGTTGTTGGTCATCATATGATATTCTAAAAATAGTTACTCCTGTCATACATATTATTACTGTATGATTCTCATGTGCATAGATATAATGCATTCATGTGACCAAAGATATTTTCTGTAGTTTATACAGCTGAACATGATGTGATGAGCTATATTGATGCTGATTTATTGTTGAACTTACTGGGATTTAATTCTCACTATATTTCCATATCATGTTCAGAAAATTAGTTATGCATATTTTTCTATAGCTCTGGCTTTTAGTGCACGTTGGATCGAGTACTTTATGTTAGGCAGATCCCAAAAGCAAATAAAATGTTTGTGGTCGAGTTGGCTTAGATCCCGATGAAGGTGTAACCACCTGCACCTGTATCTCTGGAATTGGTCAACTAGAATAAATAAGATGTAGATTTTTATGTGTTTGATATGTTGTATGTATGTTTTGATTAATGATATGTATGTGAACTCTGTATTGTATAAATTAAATAAATGTTATATTGAGTTAAGTTGTAACGAGGTAATAACTTCATGGTATTTTTTAAAAAAAAAATTGATACTTAAATGGAGTTGTTACACCAAGTATCTTAAAACTGCATGATTAGTAAAAACAATAATTTTAGTACATATTAAATATGATCTACATTTTTCTAATGCAAAGACAATAGCCAAGAGTTCTTTTTTAGTGGTTTTATAATTCTTCTGGGCATCATTCACTATAATGGAGGCATAATATATTACATGGGAAACCTTTCCAACTCTTTGGCTAAGTACTGATCCAACTGTATATTCACTAGCATCACACATAATTTCAAAAGGGAGGTTCTAGTCTGGTTCTTGGATGATTGGAGTTGAAATAAAAGACTCCTTCAATTTGTCAAAAGCTTCCCTGCATTCTTCATGAAATTCAAAAGGCACATCTTTTTGAAGTAATTTGCACATAGGTGCTGCTTTCTTGGAGAAGTCCTTTATAAATCTTCTACAAAAATCTGCATGGCCAAGAAAAGAACAAACTTTCCGCACACAAGTGGGATAAGTTAGAGTTTATATAATAACAATTTTTACTTTATCTACCTTTATTCCCCTTTGGGAGACAACATGGCCTAAAACTATACCTTGATCAACCATAAAATGACATTTTTCATTATTTAAAACAAGGTTAGTTACTTGACATCTTTTCAAAATTAATGAAAGGTTATGTAAACAATCATCAAATCATACATTGAGAAATCATCCATAAATACCTCAATAAATTTTTCATGGTAATATGAAAGTATGCTAACCATACACTTTTGAAAAGTAGTAGAGGCATTATAAAGCTCAAACAATATACACCTATATGCAAATGTCCTAAATGGACAAGTGAATGTTGTCTTTTCCTAGTCTTCAGAAGCAATTGCAATTTGAAAATAGCCTGAATAGCCATCAAGAAAATTGTAGTAAGATTTACCAGCTAACCTTTCAAGCACTTGATCAATAAACAATAAAGGAAAATGGTTTTTTCGAGTAACAAAATTTAATTTCTATAATCTATACAAAACCTCCACCCATTTTGAATTTGGGTGGGTACCAATTCCCTATTCTAATTTCTTATCACAGTTATTCATGTTTTCTTAGGAACCATTGCACTGGGCTAACCCAATGATTGTCTAAAATATGGTATATTACCCTAACCTCGAATAGTTTAAGAATTTCCTTCTTCACTACCTCCATCATAGGAGGATTGAGCCTTCTTTAGGGATGTTTAGATGGTTTAGCTCATTCCTCTATTAATATTATGTGCATACATGTGGAAGGACTTATTCCATTAAGATCAACTATAGTCATCCTATTGCAGTTTTGTGCTCTTTAAGAACTTGAATTAATTTCTCCCCTTTATTAGCTTCAAGCTTACTGAAGATAATAACAGGAAATATTTCTCCTTCCCCTAAAAATACATATTTAAGGTGATCAGGAAGTGGCTTCAATTCAGGAGTAGGAGCCTGCACAACAGAAGGTAAAAGAGTAGTATCAGAAATTGGTAATTCCATATAAGCAACCTTACTTGTTGGTGGCCTATCTAAAAAATCATTGAGTGTAGCCAATTCCTTCTTTGTTTCTACATCTATGTCCATATCACCATCATCTTCCTCTATGGATTTTCTTACAATAACCTCTAGTTTATCCTCTCCATTTAATTTAAACACTTCATGTGCCAAAGAATAAAAGACATCAATAGAATAAATAGGAGTATCATCACCTGGGTGTTTTATAGCTTCATACATATTAAATTTTATTACTTCACCATTAAACTCCATATTGAGTGTGCCATTGTAAACATTTATCCTAATTTTTAGAGGTTTTCAAAAATGGTCTCTCTAATAATATTGGAGAAGTAAAATCCCCATTTTCCATGTCAAGTACATAAAAATCTGTAAAGAAAACCAAATCATCTACCTGTACCAAGACATCCTTAATTACTCCCTTAGGATATGCATTGGACCTGTCTGCTAATTGAATTACGACATTAGTATAGTTCAATGGTCCCAATTTCAAGGAAGTATATATAGAATTTGGCATGACATTTATGAAAGCTCTCAAATCTAACATAGCCTTTTGAACATGAGTATCCCTAATTTTGCATGGAATAGTAACCATACATGGATCCTTACATTTAGTAGGGAGTTTTGTCTGTATCATGGAAGATACATTCTTACTCATCTGCACCTTTTCAAATCCCTTCAATTTTTCCTTCTTTTTTTAGTACATAGTTCTTTTAAGAACTTTACATACCTTGGCACTTGTTTGATAGCATCTAGAAGGGGAATATTAACTTCACACTTTCTAAAGGTTTCATACAAGTCAAAAGTTTTCTAATGTAGCCTATTTTCTTTAAGAGCTTCTAGAAAATAAGACACTACTTCATAATTTAAAGTAGATGGAGACTTACCTATAGATGTTTTATTCTCTTTAAATAATTTCTCATGTTCCTTATGAAAAGAGGGTGATAATGGACCTTCAATTTCCTCACCATTCCATAAAACAATTACACTAGCATTTCCTCTTGGATTATCACAGTTTAAGAAGGCAACTTACCTTAATTTTAAGCATCCAATTGACTAACTGTGGTTGCTAACTGACCCAATTCAGTTCTCAGGTTCTGAATGCTAACTCTTGTCTCTTGCTAGAATTAATAAAAGTTATGCATAAGAGTTTTAACAATATCTTCTAAGGAATTACTTACTTGGGGGTTGTGAGATGTATTATGTCTAGGATAATATACCTGTTGATTTTGCAAAAAGTTTTGCCTTATAGGCTTATTTTGTGCATTCCTAAATTTAAAGTTGGGATAATCCTTCCATCTAGGATTATATGTATTAGCATAAGGATCATACCTCTTTGGTTGGCCTAGAAAACCTCCAACAACATTATTTTGTTCTAAAGATTCCTCTTAAAGTGTAAGGCACATATCAGTTGGTTACCCTGATGCTAAACATATTTCACAGACTTTAACTTGCTGTGGTGTACCAATAGCCATTTAGAGCACAAGAGAGGTAAGTTCATATATTTGTTGCTAAAGAGAAGAAGTACTTACCTTTTAGGCATGTCTAACTGGAGGATCATGCCTAATGCCAAATTGTTGGGAGTTGACAGCAATATTTGATATTAGGACTCTGGTTGCTTTAGGAGTCTTGTTTACTAGTGCTCCTCCAGTAACTGTATATATTATACTTTTGTCTCCCTACAAAACAACTTCATAGAAATATTGGATTAGTAGCTGCTCATTAATTTGATGATATGGGCAGTTTGCACAAAGCTTTTTAAACATCTCCAAATATTCATAAAGTGTTTCTCCATGTAATTGCCTAATGCCGCATATTTCTTTACTAATATTAGTGGCTCTAGATACAAGAAAATAATGTTCTAGAAATATTTTCTTCATCTCATTCCATGTGGTGATAGTGCTAGATGGTAAATAATATAGCTAATCTTTGACTCAGTCTCTTAATGAAAAAAGAAAAGCCTTGAGTTTTATTTGTTCCTCAATTACTCAAAGGGCTTCATGCTGGTACATACCACACGAAATTCCTTCAAGTGTTTATGTAGGTCTTCACCTGTAAGACCATGTAAATTAGGTAAGAGATGAATTAATCCAGATTTAACTCAAAATTGACATTATCATCAAGACTAAGAAAAGTAATGCATAAAGGTTGCTGATGTAAATCTGGAGCTGCAAGCTCCTTCAAAGTGGGATGCCTAGCCTAAATTACTTCCTCTTTTTCTTGATCAATGTCCTATTGAAGTCCTCTCCTATTCCTGCATACAAATTTTCCAATATTTGGATTGAACTGTAAATCTCGAGAATTAGCAGATTGAGTCACAGGCATAAATCAAAATAAAAGTCACAAAAAGGTAATAGACGCAATCCTCAACAATAGTGGCAAAATTTGGTGCGTACTATCGTAGTTACACCCAAATTGATACCTTACCTCTCAACTAATCTATAGTCGTGGGAGTAAAGGTCGATCCCATAGAGGCTAGAATTACCTTGTGTGATTCTTGAAAAGGGGTTTGATAAGTGTAAGTAAACAAAGTAAAAATAGAATGCAAGTAATAAAAAGGAGAGTTATTAATAATAAAAGCATTGGTTTCATTTGATATCCACTATCAAGGAACTGCATTGATCATTGATGTTGTTGTTTTAATTAAAACTCGCAAGTGCATGAATCTATTATAGTATAGATTTAGTGGTGTATGAGCTCGATCCAATGAGGATTGCCAATTGAGAGAAAACTCTAATTTAGATCCAAAATAAATAATTCTAATCTAGTTCCAGATTGTTTGTTTATGATAAGAATATTAAATTAATATGCAATAAACTAATGTACTGAAATTAAATAAACATGCTAAGGTTAGGGAATCCACTCTTGGTATATCAAATAAAAATAAATTTAACTCTTTTATTACTCAATTAGAATCTTTACATGAATAAGGTTCAAATCGGGAGATATATTAATTTAAGCTCACCTTTTGTTTATACATGAATTATATTTACCTCATTTTTATTGTATTACTAATATCTAAATCATTCTTGTAAAATGGATTCAAATATATGTGTGTGCCATTGTTATATTGTCTACAATATATCAAGATTCACACTTCACAAGATTAAAAATACAAAGGTGCAAGAGATAACTTGTAAATAGATTCAAGCATAAATTGTGCCAATTATTATATTGTCTACAATAAATCAAGATTGATTTAAGCATTTATTGTGCCAAAGATTGTCTACAATATATCAAGATTCATACTTTACAAGTTTAAAGAAGAAAGCAAAAATAGAAAAGATAACTTGTAAATAGAGTTAAACATACATTGTGCCAATTATCATATTGTCTAGAATATATCAAAATTCACATTTTACAAGTGTAAAGAAAAATATAAAAATGAAAAAGGTAACTTGTAAATGGAGTCAAGCATATATTGTGCCAATTGTTGTATTGTCTACAATATATCAAAATTCACATTTTACAATATTAAAATATACAAAAAATGAGAAAGGTAGAAAGATAATTAACATAAATAAAATAAAATAAAATAAAATTAGTGGCAAAGCCAACCATTAAAAATAATGATAAGAAGTAGGTGGCAAACTCAACCATGAACAATAACAATAAGAAATAGGCGGCAAAACCATCAATTAAACAACAAGAAAAAGAAGTAGGTGGCACAGCCAGCCATTGAAACATAAAATAAGAAAATGAGGAGGTAAATACAACATCAAATATAAACATTAAATACTTACACAAGAGTTAAATAAATTATTATTTCTCTACCAAGAGTTTCACCCTTTCACCTTAGCATGATGATATCATAATAGAAAGTAAGGATAACAAAATATCTATAGAAAGAAGAACAATACAATAGCTCAAAACAAAGCTTTCCCAAGCTCTCTCTCCAACCCCCTAACTCACTCCTCAAGCCCTCTATTTATGTATACAATTAGGTGTGGTAGGTGTGATAATTGTCAAAATTTTTAGGTAGAAAGTTGTACAAAGTTGACAATTTGGATTCCATCATGTGCACCGAAATTGAACCTTGATTATCTTCTTGAAATCCGCAAAATTTAGTCAACATGGAAGTTATAGAAAATTTCATTATCTTTTCGTCAAGACAAATTGTGGACAAATTGGATACGTAATTTGTTAGTTATGATCAAAATACTAGAGCAAAGTCGGGCTGGACTACAACTGCAGACAGATTCTTTTCTAGTCCACTTTTGGCCCTTTTAATTCCGACTTTTCTGTCCACTTGAACATGAAAGTTGTACCCAATTGTGTCAACTACCCATCTACCAAAGTTTATAAATATTGGATATGTATTTTCTAAGATATAACCCATATACTATAGCAAGGTTGGGCTGGACTACAAATAGCAAACATATTCTCAACATTGAGTGTTTTGCCTTGAATCTTTATGTTTTAGTTCTTTTGGAAATATGGTCATAAATCAAGATTAAATTTTTTCATATATCCATTAGGATGCATCTCAGGAGTCAATATGATAATGCTCTTTACTTAGCTATCCTCAATGAATTTATTTTATCTGCTTGATTTATAGACATCATTTTCAAAGAACCACAATTTAGCTCTGATTCCTCCAATTGAGTCCTTTTCTATTCTTCTCTCCATCTGTAAAAGTAGACAAAATTAAAGACAAATAAGGGAGATATATGCTTAATTATGGAAAAAAGATAAGATAAAAATATTTATTTTATGAGTATAAAACTCACTCATCAATTGACAATTTATCAATCTTAATTTGAACACCTATCATTGGAATTCTAACCATGTTCTTCCTTAAGTCTAGTAATTGATAACAATCACCTCAATTAAAACCTAATTAATAAGATCTCCTTTAGCACATCGGTAAAGTTTAACCTATTGATCACATGAAGGGCTAGAGAAACTAATAAAGCTAAACAAATATAGAAACATCAGCTATATCCAACTTAGTAAATTATTCCTTATAGGTTTAATGCTTTATAATCTAAAATCCTTAAGCTTATTTGCCTCATGAATCACAGTAATAAAAAAAAATTCAAAACATAATTCAGCAGTAGATTAAGGCAGATAATATGCTAGTAGGCCTTCCTAGCAATCATATAAATAATCATTAAAAAGAGAAGAGTAGATAAATAATCAATACTCAATTAAGAATGAACTAATAAAATCAAATCTAAATCTCATAATGCATGAAGATGATGTGAGCATGGCTAGCAAATGGAAATGGAATACAAACATGCTTGAAGTCTTAAGTGGACTTATTATAAGAGCTCGGGCTAAAAGATTTAAATAAGCATTTAATGGTCTAATTCTAGAGGCCCAACAAGGAGATACTTGCATTACTGCAAAAGAATAGCCAAAATGGTTCCATGTCATTAAAACCCACTTAAATATGAGCCAAGACCAACCAATCTAAATATGAACCTAAAGTACAAGAAGATTCAAGACTAAAGATTGAATATAGGCCCAAAATCAATAAGTTATTTTATTGCCCAATGTAAGCTACGTTTTTCTTATTTATTTAATTTTAATTTTAGTTTGTTTGACTAGGAAATTTTTCTATTTTGTGATTTCCATGTCTGACTAGAAGAGTTTCCTATTTTTAATTTTCTTTGCTTTATAAGAGTTTCCTATTTTTAATTTTCCTTGCTGTGTAGGAGTTTACTATATAGTTTTTCTTGTTTGTTTGGGTAATTGGCCTATAAATAGGCATCTATGCTATTGGGAATATACAGATTATTATTAATAATATTGAGAGTGTTTTCTCTTTGGTTCTTCAAAGAACTTTTCTGAACTTATCAAGATTTTCTTGTGGCGTTCAAGCAAGAATTATCACTCACAATCTTCTTCCTCTTTCTTGAGTGTGGTGTCTACAATATTTTTTTTATACATTTGGTTCTTATCTCTTTATATATAATAGGTCAAGGTCATTTTTCTTTTCATTTATTTTGATATAAATCTAAAATAGAACACAATCCTTCTAATTGGATCACATATTGATTCCGAGTCTCACTACTCTTGTTCATTTGGTATCAGAGCTTAAGTTCTAAATCAGGTTTGATATATCCTATTTATTTGTTTTCTTATTATTATTCCATCTTGCTATCTTGTAATTTTTTTTCTTTGTTCTCTATTCTTCTTGTCTTCTAATTTTCATTTTATTTCTTATGTTCCTAGTTCAATAACATATCTAAAAAAAAGAAATTAAAAAAAAACAATTTAACCCATTATTGTTGAAATTCATGTTTTCCACCTAGATTTTGTAATCTGATCTTTAAAAAAAGTGATCCAGTAATTCTAATTGCATCAATTATTTTTTTCTTGCTTTGATCTTTTATTTCATTTGTTTTCCTTACTTTCGTTATTTTTCCTATCTCAAATGTTTCCTTTCCTCTAGTCATTGATTTCTTTCTATTCTAGTTGCTTGTTGTTGTGAATTTTCTAATTCAATTGTTGATCTTGGCTTGTTACATTGCTTTGTTCCTTTGGATATTATTAGTCGAGTTTGAATTGTTGCAAGAAGATTTTTGTTTGAGTTTCTTTGAGTTCAATAAAGAATTGAAAGAGGGGACTCAAAGAGGAAAAAGGCAAGAGAGTGTGAGCTTATAAGAGGGTAAAAACCAAATTTGAGTAAACACGAATGTGAGTGCCATTAATCTTGAGAGAAACACGTGAGTTAGTGTTGTGAGAATTTTTTTTAACATTATTTTGCAAGAAAATCATGTCACATAACAAAGACAAAAATACGTTCGATGCTGTGTCTAGAATGGTAGATCTGAAGTTTTTGATGGAAGGTTTAATGAGTGAGATGAGGAGATTGTTGAGAGTAGAGATAGAATAGGTTCATGAACATTTAGATCGGGTAGAAAATGCACATGTGGAGGAGTAACAAAACACTCCTAATATACATAGGAGGGGGAGAGTTCAATTGAGGGAGAGTATTGAATATGAAGAGTATTATAAAGATGGTTTTGATGAAGATGACAAGGATTTGAATATTGTTATTTGCAATTGTTAATCCTCCTTTCTCAATCACATAAGGTAATTCCAGTCTCTGTGGGATCGACCTTTACTTCTACCACTATAGGTTGGTTGAGAGGCAAGGTATCAATTTGGGTGTACCTGCAACAGTACACACCACCAGTCTAACCCTAGAATGACATTAATAAATCTTAAAGGTAGATAGATGAAGTCCACAAAAAAAATCTTCTCCAGGTTGGTGACCTAACAGTCTTTACATATAGAGGAAGTTAAGACCCTTTCTCTTGTAGTGGTTACTAGAGATAGCTCATAGGAGGTTTCAAAAATAGGACACTGAAACTTTTTAATATTTTTTTGATATAAATTAATGACTAGCACCAGAGTCAAAGAATACCATAAGAGCAAATCCATAGATGTAGCACATACCTTGAATCATTTCAAAGGATTGAGCTGCCTCTTGACCACTTAGGGTGAAAACCCATCCTTTTACCTGAGGCCTCTGTTCTGACTGCTTCCCCACATTCTGTGGGCATTTCTTCATAAAATAACTCTTATGTTTGCATTTGAAGCGGACATCTAGTCCCATGTAGCATGTACAGTTACCATACATACGTTTGCACTTAGTGCACTTGAATGTGGCGAGGTTATCTTAGAAAGGTCGAGAACCCATAGTCAATGGCCTCTTACCAACTCCATATCCTCTTTTCCTCATGTTTTTGCAAGGGTTGGAAAAATCTTTCTTCCTCTTCCACAAGTTTCACCTCTGCTTCTTGTCCTCCACTTCCCTTAAACTCTTCTCCAAAAGTTTAGATTTATTTATCAAGGGTACAAACTCCCTTATTTCCAAGGCTATCACCACATTCCTGATTTTTGGGTTTATTCCTGCTTCAAACTTGATAGCCTTCCATGCTTCATCAGGGTTAAACCTCAGGTAAGAGGAGAACTTAGATAACTCCTCGCACTTAGCTATGTATTGATTTATTGACATGTTACCCTATCCGAGTTGGAGAAATTCAATTTCTTTCTTAGCCCGCACAGTACTTGGAAAGTACTTGTCCAGGAAAATGTCCTTAAACACTTGCTAGGTGGTCTACTTTGTTTGGTGAGTTAGGAATTCTCTAACCCCTTGCCACCAACACTCAGCTTCATCCTTCAGCATATATGCAACAAAGATAATCTGCTGCTCATTAGTGTAGGCCATCACCTCAAAGATCTTCTCCAATTCCTTTATCTACCTTTCGGGTACTGTTGGGTCATATCCACCTTAGAAAGAAGGGGGTCTGGTTCTTAGGAACTCAAATAGGCCATTATCATTTCCAGCCATCCGGTTGTTTGCATTATTTTCTCCATTTAGGTTGTTATTGTTCTAGAGATGTTGTTGAATTTGATTAGTGGCTATGACTTGGTCTCGAATTGCTATAGCCAAGTTGTGTTGGGTTTCATCCGCATTGTTTGCTAGGTTCCTTCTCGATGGTTCTATATCCTACTGTAGAAAAAATAGAGTTATGCTGCTATTGAGTTAATCAAGCCCAATAGTTAGTTCAAAAATATTTATAGAAGTCATAACACCACCTCGGCATATAGATAGGAAACACTAGTAATTTCTTACCTATATGAAATCACGGATCCCCTACACAACATAACCACAAACATACTCAAGACACTATAAGATTAATTCAAATAACCATTCACCCACTGGCCATCTAGGATCGACCTGCTTTTATACCAATTATATAACAACTCCATTATATATATATATATATATATATATATATATATATATATATATATATGTATAGTTGTAAAGTCCTATGAAGTCATTACATATTTACTTCTAACCACTTAACTCATAATAACATTCAATTAATTTAACCAAGTATAATTAAAATTTAAGGTCTACTATTAATACTAAGACAATTCTGAGTTCACATTCACATCATTAATCAAAACATCCGTACAAAAATCAAACATATATATATATATATATATATATATATATATATATATATATATATGTACATCTTATTCATCCATATTGACCAACTCCAAAGATATAGGTGCAAGTGGTTGTACCTTCACCGAGATCTTAGCCAACTCGACCACAAACACCTTATTTATTACTGGGATCTACCCAAAATAAAGTAACTCGATCCAATCGTACACTAAAGGCCAGAGCCATATAGAAAATCTGCATATCTAGTTTTCTAAACATAATATAGAAATATAATGAGAATTAAATCCAAGTAAATTCAACAATAAATTACAATCATCATCATTATTGCTCATCATATCATGTTCATCTGTATAGGCTATAGTAAATGTCTTAGGTCACATGAATGCACTCTATCTATGCACATAAAAATTGTGTAGTAATGACATGTATGGCATGGATAACTATTTTCAGAATATCATATGATGGCTATCAACTTACTTTCATATCAAACTTCCACGGTCAGGGTAAGTACTTTCTACTCTTTGGTATGGACTTTTCTCGCTTCGTCAGATGTAACATCCCACTTTTTTTAATAAATGGAAAATAATTCTTAATGAATGGAAGGAAAGAAAATGAAATGGAAAATTGAAGAAATCTTAGTAAATTATAAAATAGGTAAATGGTAAAAAGGAAAACTAGAAGGGAAGAAATTGTAATTTTCTAATTCTTTAGGACTAGAACCAAACATCAAGAAATGAGCTAAAGATATACTTTTGGATGTAACTCCAAAGCCTATTAGTATCCTCCTAAGAGAAGATTAAAACATTTGGAGAATTGGAGGAAGCCAAATAAGGCCTTAGTCAAGGATCTAGTTGGAATGTAATGGAGTGGCAATCTTGTAATATGTAGGGAATTGAGTGGCAATGGATAAGAAGGAGCAAGCTTCTAGAAATTGGCTATTAAAATAAGGTTTTCCCTTGACTTGGAGAGGAAGTCTACCAAGGGGGAAATATCCAAGAGAGGCTACGACACAAGGAAGAAGAGAAAGAGAGAGGAACTGAGAGAAGAAAGGGAAGGAAGAGAAGAGAGAGAAAGGCAACAAGGATAAGTTTTGAGGTGAGTTTTCCATGTCCAAGCCTAAATCCACCCTTATCTTCATCTTAGATGCTTCAAGAACTGATTTCCTATTGTGAAAGTATAGGAATTTGTAGGGAAAGGAAGAGAGAGAAGTGATCAAAGACAAGGAAATACAAGAAGGGTTTTTGGAATATAAAGGATTTCTAGGTTATTGGTAGGTTTAACATTAATCTTTCCATGGAATTTCATATATTTTCAATGATCTATAATTGTTTCAAATATCCTATTGTGATTATTCATGATGTATATTTGTGATTAGGCATGTAGAGTGAAGGTTTGGATGCATATAACATACATGTTTTGTGCTAAAATTGGCTTGAAAAGGGTAAAAATTGACATTCTAAATGGTCGGTTCTGGTTGTTATGATTTATGTTGAATTTGAAAATATGTTTAATACATAAGTTGTAACCCTGTTTCGTATCTTTCTAATTCCTCTTGACTCACGTTAATCGGATTTGAAATGAAAGAGATATGCCCTAATGATTGAAGATAGGTTAGATCTATCCTGCTGAGTTACTATGCTATTTTTGAACACCTTTTCCACCTATTTTTCTTTGTAATTTGTCACAGTTGTAAACAAAAAAGTTTTAGATAATTATCTTAGCTTTCCATAGATACTAAAATCACCTTCATCATAGTTAAAATGAGGGAGTTAGGGTCTTTTTAATGAGAGAGGGTTGGGATGGACGAAAATCTGGAACGCAGGAAAACCTGAAGCATGATCGTGTTCCAGGACACGGCCAAGCCATGATTTGGGCTATTTTTTATTTTTATAGCTCGTTTGTCACATTCTTGAGCATAACTGTGTTGTGGGGCATGGCCAGGCCATGTTGGTAGCTATTTTTGCTATTTTTAGCTACAAATGGCATAAAATGAACCCCATTAACTAGAAGATAATTTGATAAACTAAATTGAAGAGGAATGTCCTATAATACTTGTGATATAAGACTGGTTTTCACTACTTTTTGTGATGATAACATTAATATACATTGTGTACTAAAGCATATTTGTTAAAGACGAAGATGATGATGTAATGCATATGCTATTGTATCAATGCATGCTAGTTAGATGATATGATGTATGCATTGTCACTTGATGGTAAGTGTATTAATACATATTTGTTAAATGATGATGTGATGATGATAATAAGTATGATAAAGATGATGTACTTTACTAATACATAATGATGTGTTTCCCGAAACCAAGAAACAAAGTGTTTGGCGAAAGCAAGGATCGTCTTAAAAATTTAATGGATGTTTGATCGCCACAAGTTTCCTCAATAAGATCAGATTCAGTTCTTTGCCCAAGAACTCAGAAAAGCTCTCACTTTAGGATAAAACTCAATTTTTATTAATCATGAAAATCTCTCCATTACATGAACATAAAGGACCCTTATATAGTCAAACAATCCTAAACTTAGTAGAAAACCCTAAAACTCCTAATTAGACTTTGAAAAGAATATGGCCCAAACAACACTAGTTATTTGGCTCAATTAAACTAATAAAAATTAGCCTATAATTAAAATAATATTTGGCGACAAAGAATAGGTCCAAAATAGTAATAATATCTAAAAAGAAAACATATAACATAAAAGCCTGAAATACATCTTTAGACATAGAGATTTGGGCTAGTTGTCTTCAAGATCCAACAAGCTCTATTTAATGTCATCCTCAAGGCTGCAAAGTGTGACCCACTTGATGTCTTGACTTGGCCTAATAACTTCCTCTTTAGCCAGCACATCCAAGATAAAGCCCAATAAAGCTTCTTTGGCCCGTCTTGTTTTGCTCCTAGTCATTGGACCGCCTATCCCTTGCAAAGGATCTTGGGAACGGTTTGGAATAGGTTTGACAGCACCTTGATCTCCATCATTCCCTCCCTCCTCGAAAGGATTCGTCCTCGAATCAAATGTATCACCAACATCAAATAAAGACAAGTTAGCAATATTGAATGTAGGACTAATATTGCCATACTCACTAGGTAAATCAATCTTGTAGGCATTGTCATTGATTCGCTCCAAGACTTAAAAAGGTCCATCTCCCCTAGGATGCAACTTAGACTTCCCTTGAGCTGGGAACTGTTCTTCGTGCATATGTACCCAAACCCAATCACCAGGTTTAAATACAATTTTAGTTCAGCTCTTGTTGGCTTACGTTGTATATTGTTTATTCTTCCTCTCAATTTTAGCTCGAACCTTAGCATGAAAATTCTTTACATATTTAGCCTTTTGCTTACCATCCAAGTTAACAAACTTATTAGTAGACGAAGGTAAAAGATCCAAAGATGTTAGAGGATTAAAGCCATAGACAATCTCAAAAGGACTATAAGCAGTAGTAGAATGCACAGATCTATTGTAAGCAAAATCAACATGTGGCAAAACTCTTTCCCAATGTTTCAAGTTTTTAAATATAATAGCACGTAAAAGTGTAGTAAGTGTCCTATCAACTACCTCAGTTTGCCGATCTGTTTGAGGGTGTGCAATAGTAAAAAATAGAAGTTTAGTCCCTAATCTTCCCCATAAAGTACATTAAAAATGGCTTAAGAACTTAACATCTCTATCACTTACTATTATTCTAGGGAACTCATGCAAACGCACTACTTCTTTAAAGAACTGATTAGTTATGTGTGTTGCATCATTTTTTTTAGCACATGCAATGAAATAGGCCATTTTGCTAAACCTATCAACAACTACAAAAGCACTATCTTTACCACTTTGAGACCTCAGTAACCCTATCACAAAATCTATAAAAATATCATGCCAGGGCTGTGTAGGTACAGGTAATGGAGTATAAAGACCATGTGGCATAACCTTAAACTTAGCTTGTTTATGAGCCACGCACTTAGCACAAAACGAAATGACATCATGTTTCATACAAAGCCAATAAAAATGTTCATGCAGAATTTCTAAAGTTTTAATCACTCCAAAATGTCCCATTAAACCTCCACCATGACTCTCCTTAATTAACAAGTCATGAATAGAAAACTTAGGTACACAAAGCTTATTCTTTTTAAACAAGTAACCTTCATGTATATAGAAACCATCAATAGCACACTTATCACAAGAATTTCAAGCAAATCCAAAATCAACATCATTAGCCTACAAGTCTCTAATATATTCAAAACCATGCAACTTAGCATGTAAGGATGTCAATAACGCATATCTTCTAGACAATGCATAAGCTACCACATTTTTCTTCCTTGTTTTAGACTTAATCACATAAGGAAATGTCTTAAAAAATTATAACCATTTAGCATGTCTCTTATGCAACTTACCTTGGGACTTCAAGAATTTCAAACTCTCATGATCTGAATGAATAATGAATTCTCTCGACCATAGATAATGATGTCAAGTTTATAAAGTCCTCATCAATGCATATAACTCCTAATCATAAGTAGGATATTTCAATGATGTGTGATGACTCTAAATTATTAGAATTCCTCTATGCTTTTCTGAGGATATTTATTATGCATTTTGATTTATTAACATTCATGCCCCCTAATATAATAGAATGTTTTGCCTCCCATGGATACAAGATCACCCATTCTATTTACTGTGACAATTCAGTATACATACGCAGCAATTAAGGCAGCAAACCAAGTGATGTTGGGTGATCTTGGTCCTTTTTAATATGATGCATATGAGGGGAAGCTGATTCTTTATGATATGGTGCAAGTGGCAGGGAGTTAAAGCTGTGCAGTAAGAGCGGCCACTACCCAGCAGGGGAAATGGAGTGCCCAGCTAACACAGCTGACTGCTGGAGGTACATGAATTGTCTCCACTATTGTAAGTAGAGAGAAAGATGCTGGCAGAGCTACTGGCAGAAAAGCAGGAAGAATTTCAGCAGACCATGCCACTTTAATGGGACCACAAAGCTTACCTATAAAAGAAATAAAAACAAAACACAAAACAAGTGGAGACACAAGTGGACAGACAGAAAAAAAACAGAAAGAGAAAGCCTAGAAATCCCTGACGGGAGTGGGCTGTGAGGATACACTCTAGCCTAGGATGGGCCAACCCTGCAAGGTGAAGCACTCGAACGAGGAAAAGGGCTACTGCTGAGGATTCCCTTCATCACTTTTTGTGTTTTCATTGTTTAGCAGGAAACTGCATTTCTTTTCCTATAGTTGTATTACTCTTCACTGCATACTGGTTATTCTAATGCTTATAATCAGTTTGGATATCAGGCTGGGCTAAATTTCCAGCTAGGGTTGTAGACGGTTTGCAGTGAACACATGCACATTTTAATTTATCAATGATTTTGCTGCAGCAATACTGTGTCATTCAACTGTGTTTGTATAACTTAACTTCTCTTGCTAACTGAATAGATAGAGGAAGGCCGAGGCTAACATTGACCTGGAAAGGTGGTGAAGGCTGGAAAAGAGTTGGATGTATGGGCATAACTAATATAGGAATATATGGTTGTCCCATTTGACCCAATATTTGGGACTTTAAATACAACTCTGGGGTTGGGATTGATGCAGGGATGTGTGTCCAAACCCCAAGAGTGCATAGAATGGTAGTTTGGAAAGATCCCATTCAAGAGAAGACTGGCATTGAAGCAATTGCTATAGCAATTTTTAGAGCAAAATGAGTGCAGAAGTTCATGGCAACCCTGAAGCAACCGTAGTTCACCTAATATCCTCTTCTTCATAACCTAGAGTCTCTCAACTTAATTGAAGTCTTGTTTAGTTTGTTTAATCTTAATTTCTCTTGAACATTAAATCTTGTGAACCAACAGAATTTTGCTACAGCATTTCACGAGGCAAACCATTCTATAGTAGTTTCTATTACACTCATCGTGGGACGATACTCACTCATCATTATATTACTTGGTCACGACACGTGCACTTGCGTTCTGACATATCATACATACTTTGCAACCGACAAGTTTTTGGCGTCGTTGCCAGGGAGTGTCAACTTGAAAATTGTTATTAAATATTTGACTGTGTGAAGGACTTTATCTGTTAGTCACTCTGGTGTCATTTTGGGCAGGTGAACGTAGTGCATGAGTAGGTCCGAAAGAGAGCTACTGCCTTTAGATCCAAAGATAGAAATAATGCTTCTTAGAAGAAGGAGAGGACTGTTAGGACCTCAGCAATAAGTAGAAATGGCCAACCAGAATGGAGAAGACAACATGGATGACAGAGATAGAGTCCTGAATGCTTATGTTCAACCAAACCTAAATGGGTTGAACCCAAGCATTGTAAGACAAGAAATTAAAGCTTTTCATTTCGAGCTCAAGCCAGTAATGTTTCAAATGTTGCAGACTGCAGGTTAATTCAATGGAATGCCTACAGAGGACCCTTACCTTCACCTGAGAGTATTCATAGGAGTCACTAATACTTTCAAAATGAATAGGGTGACATATGAAGTTCTCAGGTTGAAACTGTTCCCCTACTCATTAAGAGATCGAGCTAGAGCGTAGTTAAACTCTTTGCCACCCGATTCTATTGTTAACTGGAGTGATTTGGTAGAGAAGTTTATGTTAAAATACTTCCCACCTACCAAGAATGCAAGATTAAGGAATGATATCACGTCCTTCCGGCAACTAGATGGGGAATTGCTATATAACACTTAGGAAAGGTACAAAGAGTTGCTACGGAGATGTCCTCATCATGGAATCCCATACTACATTCAGATGGAGACCTTTTATAATGGCCTTAATGCTCAAACACGAACCATAGTGGATGCAGCAGCCAATGGGGCACTTCTGTCCAAAACATACAATAAGGCACATGAGCTGCTTGAAAGAATAGCTAGCAATAACTATCAATGGTCTATGGATAGAGTCTCAACTTGAAAGAAAACATTAGGTATGTATGAAGTGAGTGAAGTGACTTCTCTCACAGCCCAGCTAGCTTCATTAGTCAATGTCTTGAAAAACCAACAACTGATTCGCCCTCAAGCAGCTAATGCAGTCCAGGAGAATGGAGTATCTTGTGTTCTGTGCAAGGGGCCTCATCTATCCAAAAGCTATCCCTCAAATCCGAAGTTGGTATGCTATGTGGTCAACATGAATCGCAACAACAATCCCTATTCAAACACGTATAACCCGGGTTAGAGGCAGCATCCCAATTTTTCTTAGAGTAACTATGGTACTGGATAGGGAAACAACTCTGCCCCACAAAGACCACAGGCCTCCCCAGGATTTCAGCAGAAAAGACATCAGCCTAATGAAACTCTCACTTCATTTAAGTCACTACTGAAGGAATATATGGCAAGAAATGATGCTGTGATCCAGAGTCAAGCTGCATCATTAAGGAATCTGGAGATCCAAGTTGGGCAGCTTGCCAATGAGTTAAAAAGTAGCCCTCCAAGGATGCTTCCAAGTAATACTGAAGTCCCTAGGAGAGAAGGGAAAGGGCACTGCAAGGCTATAGCTCTTAGGAGTGGAAAAGAAGAAAGACAAGCATAGGCAGGTGGAAGAGGCAAGCAAAGAAGTAAGAATCTCTGGAGAAAAGTTTGCAGCTTTGCCACAGCACAATGCTGCATCTCTACCACAGTAAAATACTATAGCTTTGCCACAACAAAACGTGCAGCAGACCAAGCTACCTCCACTATTCCCTCAAAGATTCCATAAACAGCAGAATGACCATCAGTTCAGAAGATTCCTGGATGTCCTCAAGCAGCTACACATCAACATCCCCTTAGTGGAAGCATTAGAGCAAATGCCAAACTATGTAAAGTTTACGAAGGACATCTTGATCAAAAAGAGAAGATTTGAGGAATTTAAGACTGTTGCTCTCACACGAGAATGTAGTGCTGTGCTGCAGAATAAGTTGCCTCCCAAACTAAAGGATCGAGGTAGCTTCACCATACCTTGTTCCATTGGGAACCAGTATTTTGGCAAAGCCCTCTGTGACTTGGGAGCAAGCATCAACCTCATGCCAATGGCCATATTCAAGAAGCTAGGGATTGGAGAAGCAAGGCCTACCACGGTCTCACTACAATTGGCAGACAGATGCATTGCACATCTAGAAGGGAAAATCGAGGATGTCCTAGTTAAAGTGGACAAATTTATTTTCCCAATAAATTTTATAATACTGGACTATGAAGCTGATGTAGAGGTGCCAATTATTTTGGGTAGGCCATTCCTAGCAACTGGCCGAACCTTAACTAATGTCCAAAAAGGGGAACTAACCATGAAAGTACAGGATAAGCAGGTTACATTCAATGTATTCCAATCCATGAAATTTCCCAGTGAAGTAGAGGAATGTTCGGTTGTTTCTGTGATAAACACATTAGCATCAGCGCAGTTCAAAAAATGCTACAAGGGCCTATCACCAGTTTCATGGACAGATAACTTAGATTCAGAGGGGGAAAATAAGAAAGAATGTTCCTAGATTGAGGCCAGACATGGCACTGGGAAACTAGGGCTGATGAATGAGTCAGTAGACATGTCCTCACCTGAAGTAAAGCTGCCGAAAGCATCAGTAGAGGAACCAGCAATCTTGGAGTTAAAGTCATTACCATCACATCTCAAGTATGCATATTTAGGCGAAACAACCACTCTTCCTATGATCATTTTAGCACTCTTGACAGAAGAGCAAGAAGAGAAACTAGTCCTAACATTGAAAAGATTTAGAAAAGCTATTGGTTGGAACCTTGCTGATATTAAGGGTATCACTCCCTCATTTTGTATACATAAGATCTTTTTGGAGAGCAATGAAAAAAGGTCCATTGAACCCTAATGAAGGCTCAATCCAATAATGAAGGAGGTGGCAAAGAAAGAAACCATCAAGTTGTTAGATGCTGGGATCATTTACCCTATATCAGACAGTTCTTGGGTTAGTCCGGTCCAATGTGTTCCTAAGGAAGGGGGCATGACTGTGATGGAAAATGAAAACAATGAGCTCATCTCCACCAAGGTTGTAATTGGTTGGAGGATTTGGGACTACCGGACACTAAACAAAAGCACCAGGAAAAACCACTTCCCCCTGCCATTCATTGACCAAATGCTAGACAGACTTGCGAGAAGGGAATACTATTATTTTCTAGATGGGTATTTAGGCTACAATCAGATTGCTATAGCACTTGAAGACCAGCATAAGACCACATTCACATGTCCTTATGGCACCTTTGTATTTTGAAGGATTCCATTTGGGTTATGCAATGCTCCAGCAACTTTTTAGCGATGCATGATGGCAATTTTCATAGAAATGGCTGAGTAATTTGTGGAAATTTTCATGGATGACTTTTCAGTTTTCGGGGACTCCTTCGACTTATGTTTGGGAAACCTTGCTAAGGTCCTACAAAGGTACGAGGAAATAAACTTGGTGCTGAACAGGGAGAAGTATCAATTTATGGTGAAAGAGGGGATTGTGCTGGGACATAAAGTCTCTCAAGATGGACTAGAGGTTGACAAGGCGAAAGTAGAAATCATAGAGAAGCTACCTCCTCCTACCTCAGTCAAGGGCATTAGAAGCTTCCTTAGCCATGCAGGATTCTACATGAGGTTCATCAAGGACTTCTCTAAGGTTGCTAAACCTTTATGCAGTTTGTTAGAGAAGGACAAAATTTTTTGCTTTAATGAAAACTGCATGACAACATTCTGTGACCTCAAGAAGAAATTGAGTACAACACTAGTGATCGTGGCACCAGACTGAACTTCTCCATTTGAGCTAATGTGTGACACAAGCGAAGTAGCATTGGGAGCCGTCCTTGAGCAGCACAGGAATAAAGTTTTTCATTCTATATATTATGCAAGCAAAACGCTGCAAGGGCCCAGCTCAACTACACAATAACAGAGAAGGAGCTGATTGTAGTGGTATTTGCTTTTGAGAAATTCAGATCATATTTGGTAAGAGCAAAAGTAATTGTGCTTACAGACCATTCTGCCATCAAACACCTGGTTAAGAAGAAGGATTCTAAGCCTAGACTCATTCGATGGGTGCTCTTCCTCTAGGAATTCGATCTAAAGATCAGGGATAGAAAGGGAACTGAGAATCAGGTGGCAGACCATCTCTCCAGACTGGAACAGGACATCACAGAGGTAGAAGTAATTATTGAGAGATTCTCAGATGAACAACTCTTCCTTATGTCCCAAGCTGGTGTTCCATGGTATGCCGACTATGTAAACTACCTGGTGAGTGGCCTGCTCCCACTGAATTTAACGTCACATTAAAAGAAGTTTCTGCACGATGTGAATTCATATTACTGGGATGAACCATACCTCTTCAAGTAGTGTGCTGATCAGATGATAAGAAGATGCATTCCTAGCAAAGAAATGGAGCAAATCCTACATCAATGCCATGCTTCACCTTATAGAGGCCAATTTGGAGGAGTGAAGACTACAAACAAAGTACTACAAGTAGGGTTCTACTGGCCTGCTCTATCCAAGGACTCCTACTTCTTTGTGTTGCAATGCGACAGGTGCCAAAGAATAGGTAACATATCCAGAAGACATGAAATACCGTTGAACAACATTCTAAAAGTGGAATTGTTCGATGTATGGGGAATAGATTGCATGCGCCCATTCCCTTCAAGTTTTGGGAACCAATACATCCTAGTAGCTACTGACTACCTTTCAAAATGGGTAGAAGCAAGTGCGTCTCAAACTAACGAGGCAAAGGTGGTTGGTGCGTACTGTCGCAGGTACACCCAAATTGATCCCTTACCTCAAAACTAACCTGTAGTAGTGGGAGTAAGGGTCGATACCACAGAGACTGGTATTACCTTCTGTGATTAGAAAAAAGGGGGGATCGATAATCGTAAATTAAGTAAAGTAAACAATAATGAAAATAATTAAGAGAGTAATTAATGAGAAAGGCATTGGTTTCGGTTGATATCCACCGTCAAGGAATTACATTGATCATTGACAACATAATCAATCTGTAATTGAATATCTATCATTGGGTTTCTAACCCTGTTCCTCCTTAAGTCTAGTAAATTAATGACAATCGCACTAATTAAACCCTAATAAACAAGCAATCCTTTAGCACATCGGTAAATCATAGCTTACTAACCGCATGAAGAACTAGAGAAACTGACAGAACTAAACAAATATAAACACATCGGTTATATCTAATTTAGTTAATTATTCATCATAGGTTCAATGATTTATAATCCAAAATCCTCAAACCTATTTGCCTCATGAATCACAAAATTGAAGACTTTGTTCAAAACATAATTCAACGGTAGATTAAGACACACAATATACTAGTAGGTCTCCCTAGCAATCATATGAATAATCATTGAGAAGAAGAGCAGATGAATAATCAATACTCAATTCAAATTGAAATAGTAAAATCAAATCCACATCTCACAATGCATGAATATCCCTTGAGGTTTCAATCTACCTCAACCAACTAAAAAGAACTAGCCACGTAGGGCCATAAGAAAATCTAAAGAAGAATTGAAGAACTTGGATGAAGAATTGGATCCTCCTCTGCTTGTTTTCCTCCCCATTTTGTAGATTAACTCCTCCTAATTGATGTAGGAGTGTTTCTAGGTCAAATTTCGGCCTATCGAGCTTTAATTGGAGTTAAAAAACCGTAAAAATTGCGAACTTAGCCACCTGATGCGACGACGGGCACCGCGGTGCTACAGAAATGTGCTCTCAAGGCGTTGCAGCACCCGTGCAATGCCACAATAGGCTGGGTTGAACATGCTCGGGCACCGCGGAGCGCTAGGTTAAGTGCCGCGGCGCTCCGGATTTGCCTTCACGCGGCACTGGGGCGCTCTCTTGTGAGCGCCGCGGTGCCTGGAATATTTTGGATTTTGCCAACGTGCCGAACATGAAAGTTGTAGCTCTATGTCTCTTCTTTCTGTATCCACTAAAATCAACTTAATCGGAGTTCAAATAAGTGAGATATGTCTCAATTAGTGACAAAAGGTCAGAAATCAGCATTTTTCTATGATTTTCTGTCCATTTTCCTCTTCTTTTCTTCTTTATTATTCCTAAAACACAAAACACAAAACTCAATTAATTCATATCTATTTTCTACTAAAATTAAATAAAAAGCAACTTAAAACATGTCAAAAACATGCTCATTTTATAGCATGTCAAATACCCCCACACTTACTCTTTTACTTGTCCTCAAGCAAACGTTGATTCATGTAAACAGAATTCAATATATGAAATGAGTGAATGGCTTACCAATATGCTGCCTCATAGTGAAAATTATATGCTCTTGAAGAAATTTCAAAAAAATTTCATGACCATGTGCAAAATTTAATTCAAATACAATTTATGATTTTATTCTCTAAAATCCATAGTGTGTGTGTGTCTTTGAATAATTTAATTTTCTTTTACCTAAATGAGTTTATATATCTCAAGAATTATAGCATGGCTCTCTATTTAAGATTTTCATAGACTTATTTTTCATGCTACTCTCCACTAATGTAGGCTAAAACTACTTCTTAGGATTAAAAGGACTAAATTCAGCTTGTAATGTGGTTAGGCTATAGGGTGAGATATAAGATATAATTTAAAGCTCAATACCCCAACACCATATGATTAACTCTGATATATTTGAGCTACTTCTCAAGATTAGGGAATTTTTCCCCCACACTTATTTGCTTGCTTTTCTGCATTCTACTTTTCTTTGATTCTCTGTTTCTTCTTTTTCAATCACTAGATAGACTTTCATTAGTCTTTTGAGATTTTTTTTTTCTTTTGATTTTTCTTTTCTTTTGTCCTTGCTCCACCCTTCCACCCTTTTATTAATGTAGATCTACAAAACAAGTATTCAGAAATTAATCATGGAGTGAGTGAATTAGGTAGAAAAAATAAAGGTATTAATCACAAAATTTGGTCTTGGCTGTTTTGTGGGTATAGAATAAAATGTTAATTAAGCTCAAAATAGAGGTTCTAAGGATATTTACTTGTTTAGGTTAAGCTTGAAAGGCTCAATCTCATAAAAAAAATGCCTAAATCATCTCCTAATTGTTAGTATTAGCCTAGGATTTCCCCTCAAGTAGCATTTAAATAAGTTCTAGAAATTTAAATGAGATCATAAAATATTTTTGAGTTATATAATCTTTTTCTAAGTAAAAGACAAATTAAATATCCCAAATTACTGTGCAAAAAAAATTTTAGGATTTTAGAAAATAGGTAATCATAAATTGAAAAGAAATTAAAATTACACATAATTATGACTTTCCTACGTCTCTCAAGAGCTATAAGCAATTTAAACAGTTATATCATTGGTTATTGGTTCAGCTAACACAAACTCATATATTGAAATAAAGTTCACATGCTCACCCTGTTTAATAACTAGAATAAAAGTGCAAAGATCATAGAAGCTTATTGTAGTACACAGCAAAGTAAATAGTGCACAAATATTAGTTATTATACAGTCATCCAACTGAATCAGAAAGTGACCCCCCCACACTTAAGATTTTACATTGTCTTCAATGTAGAATAGAAAAGCATAAAATAAGAGAGGCAAGTAATAAAAAGAGGAGGGTCCAATGAAACTTCCCTGATTAGTGATCACCATCCATCTCATTATGCTCAGGCGCAGGCACAGGCTTAAAGGGTGGCTCAGGAGGTGCCGGGAATGCTATAGGAAGGTTCAGGGCATGGGCCAGCCGGCTGAAGCAAGCAGTGTTGTGCTGCGCTATGGAGTATTGGTAGAGAGCTAAGTCATTCATTTGATGAGTGAGGACCTCCGTTCGCTCCCATAGATCTTTAATAGTGTGTTGGGCTGGTGGTGGAGCTGAACTACTACCAGGTTCCTTTGTAATTATAGGCTGAATGCCTAACTCTTCTTCTGCTGCTTCCTCATGTCCCTTATATTTCTGAATGTCTGCATAGGAAATAGGTTTCATTGGTTGAATGAGAGCCTCAATAGAATCCCAGCTGACTCCAGCCTTCCCACATAGACCAGTGATTAAACTGGGGGCAAAGAGGGATCTGCTTCTATAACGAATGCAGCCAAGTATCTGTCTGTGGATGAGTTTTCCCACGTTAATGGAAAAACCTTTAAGTATAGCAAAAATTAGAATGGCTCATCCCTCCTGACCTGACTCATATTCAAACTAGGCATGAATCGTGCTGCTACGAAATAGTACCAAGCTTTAGCCACTTTATTCATGTCGGCCCTGGCAAAATACAGTGGCTGTCCATTGCTATCTAACTTCCAGGAAGCCCCTCTGAAGCAAAGAGTGGAGATAATCTCTTCAAAGTCGATGTCTGATTGGATAAAGGCAGAGTACTCATCATCTTCAATGTCAGGCAGAAAGTAGAATTCGTTGATAGCATGAGGATTAAAATTCACCATCTTGCCTCTAATATGTGCTTTGTGGTGTTCATGAACTGTAGCATTGGAGTAAAACTCCTGTACCACGGGAATGACTCCTGGTTCGGGGCTCTTGTAGAAAATCTCCCAGTGCCTGTGGTGGATATTGTCTCTATGAGGAAATCCAATAGTGACAATGAAACCCCTTTCAGGAATGATTGATTTATGAACCACCACCTTACTATGATGTTGATAGACTTCTTCACTCACAAATTTCGTGCTATCAAATGCTGGAGGGTCCTCCTCTCTGTTCTTCCTCTTTGATAAGCCTAATTTTGAAGTTTTTGGAGCCATGGCACTTGGCAAATTCACTGGGGCATTTTAACAAACACCTGGTGTGCGCTCTTGAAAAATTGGGAGAATGGATGGTAGATTCGTAGCTTGAAGTTCCAATGCAGTGAAAACTAGTAGCAATGAAGGATGGAGATTAAATTTAGCAGGTTAAACAAAGCAAATCGTACCCAATTCAGCTTGATTGGCAGCTGGAAAGTGCAAGATCAAAATTGCTTTTAGAACCCTAGAAAATTGCCATTTAATCCAACTTAAAAGCTGAAAGAATTGTGTAATCCTGCAAAATAAGAAGAAAAACCCCTCAATTCAATCAAATAAACGTAATGGGAGGTCAAAATAGTGGATTGGCTGCAAGAAATTGGGATTTGGGGTGAGGAATAGTGAAAAAATGCGGGTAGGAATGAAGAGGCCGCGGGTCTCTTATAGAGAGTGTCGCAACGCTCTCTACTGAAACGCAGGGCACCGCAGCGCCCTAAGTTAGCACCGCAGTGCTCGCCCAATCTGGGTTCGGAGCACTGCGGCTCTGTTCTAGAGCACTGCGGCGCTACCCGACCTGGGTTCAGAGCGCCGCGGCGCATGTGCGTCCGCAGTTCTGCAAATTTTTTTTTTTGAAAATAAAGAAAAATTAAACTATGAATAGAAAAATAAGAAGAAAAAGAATTGTTGTTGGGTTGCCTCCCAACCAGCACCTTTGTTTTACGTCGTTGGCTCGACATAAACTAAAAAAAATCAAGGAGGGTCTTGAAGAGTTGTCCATTATGATTCCTCTTGTTGAAATCCTTCATAGTAAGGTTTGAGCCTATGCCCCGGAGCCTAGAATTATAGAGGAGGACTTTCTGTCCTTTGGTAAACTCCTTGCGTGAAATCATACAATCGTGTATGAGTTTAGTTTTGGCCTTATAAATATTTTTGTTTTTGTAGGCCTCGTTTCTAATTTCCTCTAATTCCTAAAGTTGTAATTTCCTGCATTCTCCACTTTCTTCCACATTCATGTTAAATTTCTTTATAGCCCAAAATGCTTTATGTTCCAATTCAACTGGAAGATGACAAGTTTTTCCAAATACTAATCTGTATGGAGACATACCAATTGGAGTCTTATAGGCTGTTCTGTATGCCCATAGAGCATCATCTAATCTGAGACTCCAATCCCTGCGGTTGGGATTTATTGTCTTACTAATGATATTTTTGATTTCTCTGTTGGATACCCATTGGTTTGGGGGTGATATGCAGTTGACAATTTATGAGTGACATTATATTTCTTTAATAGGTCTTCAATAGTCCTATTTCAAAAATGTGTTCCCCTGTCACTTATCAAAGCTCTTAGAATCCCAAATCTTGAAAAAATATGGGATTTAATGAAATCTGCAACCACTTTAGAATTATCAGTCCTGGTGGGTTTAGCTTCCACCCACTTTGAGACATAATCCACAACCAGCAAAATATAATTATATCCATATGACAAAGGAAAAGGTCCCATGAAATCAATGCCCCAAACATCAAAAATTTCACAAAATAATACTGGTGTTTGAGGTATCTCATTTTTTCTAGATATATTACCTATTTTCTGACAGTTAGTACATGACTTACAAAAACGATATGAATCTTTGAATAGAGTAGGCCAGTAAAAACCGCAGTCCAACACTTTCTTTGTTGTCCTCTTTGCTCCAAAGTGTCCTCCACATGCATAAGAATGGCAAAAAGTTAGAATTGATAAAACTTCAGAATTAGGAATACACCTTCTTATAATTTGATCTGAGCATTGCTTCCAAAGGTAAGGATCATCCCATATGTAATATTTGGCATCACTCTTGATCCTATTTCTAGCTGCCCTAGTCAAAAGAGGAGGTAACTGATTAGTAGCCAAATAATTTACAATATTTGCATACCATGGCATATGAATTGAAATTGAGAATAAATTTTCATCTGGGAATGATTCTTCAATTTTCAATTTTTCTTCCACATGTATCAGGAGGGTGCTACTTTATTTTTAAACCCTTTCTTGTCTTTAATTTCTAAATCAAATTCTGTAAGCAGTAGCACCCATCTGATTATCCTAGGTTTAGCCTTCTTTTTCATCACCAAGTACCTCAAAGCTGCATGATCAGTAAAAACAATAATTTTAGTGCATATTAAATATGACCTAAATTTGTCTAATGCAAAGACTACAACCAAGAGTTCTTTTTCAGTGGTGGTATAGTTCTTCTGGGCATCATTCAATATTCTGGAGGCATAATATATCACATGGGATGTGTTTCCAATTCTTTGGCCAAGTACTGCTCCAACTGCATGATCATTAGCATCACACATAAGTTCAAAAGGGATGTTCCAGTCTGGTGCTTAGATGATTAGAGCTGAAATCAAAGACTCTTTCAATTTGTCAAAAGCTTCCCTGCATTCTTCATTAAATTCAAAACAGACATCTTTTTGAAGTAATTTGCACATAGGTGCTGCTTTCTTGGAAAAGTCTTTTATGAATCTTCTATAAAAACCTGCATGGCCAAGAAAAGAATGAACTTCCCGCACACAAGTAGGATAAGGTAGAGTTTGTATAATATCAATCTTTGCTTTATCTACCTCTATTCCTCTTTTTAAGACAACATGGCCTAAAAGTATACCTTGTTCAACCATAAAATGACACTTTTCATAATTTAAAACAAAGTTAGTTTCTTGACATCTTTTCAAAATTAGTGAAAGGTTATGCAAACAATCATCGAATGAATTCCCATAAACTGAAAAATCATCCATAAATACCTCAATGAATTTTTCAAGGTAAACTGAGAATATGCTAACCATACACCTTTGAAAAGTAGCAGGGGCATTACAAAGACCAAATGGCATGCGCCTATATGCGAATGTCCCAAATGGACAAGTGAAGGTTGTCTTTTCCTGGTCTTCAGGAGTAATTGCAATTTGGAAATAGCCTGAATAACTATCAAGAAAACAGTAGTAAGGTTTACCAGATAATCTTTCAAGCATTTGATCAACAAAAGGTAAAGGAAAATTATCTTTTCGGGTTACAGAATTTAATTTTCTATAATCTATACAAACCCTCCACCCATTTTGAATTCGGGTGGGTACCAATTCCTCCTTTTGATTTTTTATCACAGTTATTCCTATTTTCTTGGGAACTACTTGCACTGGGCTCACCCAATGACTGTCTGAAATAGGGTATATTACCCCAACCTCCAACAATTTAAGAATTTCTTTCTTCACCACATCCATCATAGGTGGATTTAGCCTTCTTTGGGGCTGTCTAGATGGTTTAGCTCCTTCTTCCATCAATATTCTGTGCATACATGTAGAAGGGCTTATTCCCTTAAGATCAGCTATGGTCCAACCTATTGCAATTTTGTGTTCTTTAAGAACTTGGATTAGTTTTGCTTCTTGATCATCTTCAAGCTTGTTGGAGATAATAACAGGAAGTGTTTCTCCCTCTCCCAAGAATATATATTTGAGGTGATTAGGGAGTGGCTTCAGTTCAGGAGTAGGAGCCTGCACAACAGAAAGTAGAAGAGAAGTATCAAAAATTGGTAATTCTATATAAGAAATATTACCTGTTGTTGGTTCTTTTGTAGAACCATTTAGTGCAGCCAGTTCTTCTTTTGTTTCTTCATCCAATTCTATCTTACCATCATCCTCTTCTATGGATTTGCTCACAATCACTTCCAATTTATCCTGTCCATCTAATTCAAATACATCATGTGCTAGGGAATCAAAGATCTCTATAAAATAAACAGGAGTATCATCACCTGGATGTTTCATGGCTTCATACATATTAAAATTTATTACTTCACCATCAAATTCCATAGTGAGTGTGCCATTGTGAACATCTATCTTGGTTTTTGAGGTTTTCAAAAATGGTCTCCCTAATAATATTGGGGATGTAAAATCCTCATTTTCCATGTCTAGTACATAAAAGTCTGCAGGGAAAACCAAATCATCTACCTGTACCAAAATATCCTCAATTACTCCCTTAGGGTATGCAATGGACCTGTCAGCTAATTGAATGATCACATTAGTATAGTTCAATGGTCCTAATTTCAAGGAAGCATATATAAACTATGGCATGACATTTATGGAGGCTCCTAAATCCAACATAGCTTTTTCAACATGAGTATCCTTAATTTTATATGGAATAGTAAACATACCTGGATCCTTGCATTTAGTGGGGAGTTTTGTTTGTATCATGGCAGATACGTTCTGACTCATTTGAACCTGTTCAAACCCCTTCAATTTTTGCTTTCTTTTTTGAGTGCATAATTCTTTCAAGAACTTTGCATATCTTGGTACCTGCTTAATAGCATCTAGGAGGGGAATATTAACTTCACATTTTCTAAAGATGTCGTACAATTCAGAAATTTTCTCATTTAGCCTATTCTCTTTAAGAGCTTCTGGAAAAGGAGGCATTACTTCATAATTTAAATTAGAAGGAGACTTACTTGTAGGTGCTTCATTCTCCTTAATTGATTTTTCAGTTTTCTTAAGAGAAGAGGGTACTGATGGGCTTTCAATTTCCTTACCATTCCTTAAAACAATTGCACTAGCATTTTCTCTAGGATTCACCACAGTTTGAGAATGTAACTTACCAGAGTTCTGAGCATCCAATCCACTCACTGTAGTTGCTAACTGACCTATTTAAGTTGTTAGATTCTGAATGCTAGCTCTTGTCTCTTACTGAAATTGATGAGAATTATGTACAAGAGTTTTCACAATATCTTCCAACGGATTACTTACTTGGTGATCCTGGGATGCATTCTGTCTAGGATAATAGGCTTGCTGATTTTGTTAAAAATTTTATCCTGCAGGCCTATTTTGTGCATTCCCATATCTGAAATTGGGATGATCCTTCCATTCAGGATTGTATGTATTAGCATATGGATCGTACATTTTTGGTTGGCCAAGAAAACCGCCTACAGCATTCGCTTGTTCTGTGGATTCCTCTTGAAGTGTAGGACACATGTTAGTTGGGTGCCCTGTGGCTGAGCATATTCCACATACTTTAACTTGCTGTAGTGTACCTGTAGCCATTTGGCGCACAAGAGAAGTAAGTTTAGATATTTGATTCTGAAGAGAAGTAGTACTTACCTCATGGGCATGCCTAATAGGAGGATCATGCCTAATGCCAAATTGTTGGGAATTGCCAGCCATATTTGATATCAGGACTCTGGCTACTTCAGGAGTCTTATCTACTAGTGCTCATCCACTAGCTGCATCTATCATGCTCCTATCTCCCTGCAAAAGACCTTCATAGAAATATTGGATTAGTAGCAGCTCACTAATCTGATGATGTGGGCAGCTTGCACAAAGCTTTTTAAACCTCTCCCAATATTCATAAAGTGTTTCCCCATGCAATTGCCTAATACCGCATATTTCTTTCCTGATAGTAGCAGCCCTAGATGCAGGAAAACAACGTTCTAAAAACATTCTTTTCATCTCATTCCAAGTAGTGATAGTACTAGAGGGAAAGTAATACAACCAATCTTTGGCTGAATCTCTTAACGAAAAAAGAAAAGCCCTGAATTTTATTTGTTCTTCAGTTACTCCAGGGGGCTTCATACTGGTACATACCACATCAAATTCCTTCAAATGTTTATGCGAGTCTTCTCTTGTAAGACCATGAAAATTAGGTAAGAGATGAATTAATCCAGATTTCAACTTAAAATTAACATTGTCATCAAGATTAGGAAAAGTAATGCATAAGGGTTGCTGATGCAAATCTGGAGCTACAAGCTCCTTCAGAGTGGGGTGCCTCGCCATGATTACTTCCTCCTTTTCTTGATTAATGTCCTCTTGAAGTTCTCTCCTGTGCCTGTATACAGATTTTCCAATATCTGGGTTGAACTCTAAATTTTGAGAATTAGAAGAATCAGTCACAGGCATAAATCAAAAGAAAATCACAAGACGCAGTCCCCGGCAACGATGTCAAAATTTGGTGCGTACTGTCGCAGGTACACCCAAATTGACACCTTACCTCAAAACTAACCTGCAGTAGTGGGAGTAAGGGTCGATCCTATAGAGACTGGTATTACCTTCTGTGATTAGAAAAAGTAGGGATTGATAATCGCAAATTATGTAAAGTAAACAATAATGAAAATAATTAAGAGAGTAATTAATGAGAAAGGCGTTGGTTTCGATTGATATCCACTGTCAAGGGATTACATTGATCATTGACAACATAATCAATCTGTAATTGAATATCTATCATTGGGTTTCTAACCCTGTTCCTCCTTAAGTCTAATAAATTAATGACAATTGTACTAATTAAACCCTAATAAACAAGCAATCCTTTAGCACATCGGTAAAGCATAGCTTACTAACTGCATGAAGAACTAGAGAAACTGACAGAGCTAAACAAATATAAACACATCGGTTATATCTAATTTAGTTAATTATTCATCATAGGTTCAATGATTTATAATCCAAAATCCTCAAACATATTTGCCTCATGAATCACAGAATTGAAGACTTTGTTCAAAACATAATTCAGCGGTAGATTAAGACACACAATATACTAGTAGGTCTCCCTAGCAATCATATGAATAATCATTGAGAAGAAGAGCAGATGAATAATCAATACTCAATTCAAATTGAAATAGTAAAATCAAATCCACATCTCACAATGCATGAATATCCCTTGAGGTTTCAATCTACCTCAACCAACTAAAAAGAACTAGCCACGCAGGGCCATAAGAAAATCTAAAGAAGAATTGAAGAACTTGGATGAAGAATTGGATTCTCCTCTACTTGTTTTCCTCCCCTTTTTATAGATTAACACCTCTTAATTGATGTAAGAGTGTTTCTAGGTCAAATTTTGGCCTTTCGGGCTTCAATTGGAGTGAAAAAACCTTAAAAATCGCGAACTCAGCGACCTAATGCGATGGCAGACGCCGCGGTGCTATGAAAAATGTACTCTCGGGGCACCGCGGTAGGCTGGGTTGACGATGCTCGGGCGGCGCGGCACGCTGGGTTGAGCGCCACGGCGCTCCCACCTGGGTATCTCCGCGTCGCGGTGTGCCAGATTTGCCTTCACACGACACCGCAGTGCTTTCTTGTGAGTGCTATGGTGCCTAGAATCTTCTAGATTTTTCTGAAGTTCCAACGATGAAAGTTGTAGCTCTATGTCTTTTCTTTCTGCAGCCGCTAAAATCACCTTAATCAGAGTTCAAATAAGTGAGATATGCCTCAATTAGTGACAAAAGGTCAGAAATCAGTATTTTTCTATGATTTTTTCTCTATTTTCCTCTTCTTTTCTTCTTTTTTATTCCTAAAACACAAAACACAAAACTCAATTAATTCATATCTATTTTCTACTAAAATTAAATAAAAAGTAACTTAAAACATGTAAAAAAAATGCTTATTTTATAGCATGTCAGTGATAACCAGATTTCTAAAGAAGAACGTTTTTACAAGGTTTAGAACCCCAGAGCCATCATCAACGATGGAGGATCCCACTTCTGCAACAGGCAATTCGGAGCATTACTGGCCAAATATGGAGTAAGGCACAAGGTGGCAACACCATATCATCCACAAACCAGTGGGCAGGCTAAAATCTCCAATAGAGAAATCAAGAGGATACTGGAGAAAACGGTTGGCCCAACTAGGAAGGATTGCTCCTCAAGGCTGGATGATGCATTGTAGGCTTATAAAACAGCCTATAAAACACTGCTGGGGATGTCACCATACAAGTTGATGTTTGGTAAGGCTTGTCACATGCGTGTAGAGCTAGAGTATAAGGCATATTGGGCAGTGAAGGAGTTAAATCTGAATTTAGGAGCTACGGGTGAGAAGAGGATGCTGTAGCTAAATGAGCTGGATGAATTCTGTGGTCAGGCTTATGAGAATGCCAAGCTATACAAGGAGAAAGCAAAGCAATGGCATGACAGGAAGATATAACTGAGGGACTTTGAAGTAGGACAGAGAGTGCTACTGTACAACTCCAGGCTAACTTTGTTCCCTGGAAAATTAAAATCTCGTTGGTCTAGCCCCTTCCGCATCAGCAAAGTCATCCCTTTTGGAACTGTTGAACTAGAAGAAGAAAAGAAAGGGAGGACATTCAGGGTTAACGGACAACGGATCAAGCGCTACCTGGGAGGTGATGTGGATCACCAGCACAACTCACTCCAATTGCAAGAGGGATGAACAAGGAAGAAGTTAGGCTGTTGAGTCTGAAATAAGCGCTTATGGGAGGTAACCCATGTTTAATTCATTTTTGTTTTATTTTACAATTGTTAGGTAGCTTAAATTGTGACTCTAATGTCATTTGTGTTCATCTCGCAGGACGGGGAAGACATCAGTCTGAAGGTCAGTTTTTTTGCCTTGCCACAGCAAAAGCGTGTGAAAGTTAGTCTTTACTTTGCTATAGCAAAAGCATGTGAAAGCCAGCTTTTGTCACAAGACTTGCTCCAGTAAAATCATAGGAAAGCCAGCTTTTACCAAAGGAATTGATGTAGCAACAACGCTCAGCCCTGAAGTAAGGAGTCTTCCCTTGATAAAGAAATAGAGCTAGATGAAGAAAGGAGAACGCATATGCTGGGTTGTAGAAATGCATGAAGTGGCACCCAAAGGCTTAAGCCAAAAAAAGAAGTTATTAAAAAAATAGGGGTGGGAAAACCTTGATAATCCCATAAATCACGTCCACACCCCCTCATTTCACCCAACCTAGTCTAGTGTACCCAATAGCCTTTACAATTCTCTCTCAACCCCTTCGCATCCCAAGTGCTCTATTGTACTCTCATACCCTTCACATCCCGAAACCCCCTTGCACGAAAGAAAACCCGCATCTCTCAGAATCTCCACAAGCCAACAATGCCGAGGGTCAAGACCATAGCACGGAAGGCAAAAAAAATGCAGAAGTTTACCTCTGAAGAAAATAAGAGGCGACACGACGAAGAAACTGTTTAGAGGACCTTCTATACCAAAAGAGGGTTCACCTTCACAGCGCTTGAAGATATGGGTATGCCACTGTATGTGGCAGTAGTGGTGAAGCAACGAGGATGGGAAACCTTCGCCAATCACCCCAAGCCTGCCCTTGTCCCTCTAGTAAAGGAGTTCTATGCCAACTTCCTACAAAATGCTAAGGAATGGGTCAGAGTCAGGGAAACCCAGGTGTTATTCTACCAAGCCATTAACAACAAAGCCTACAAATTGCCTAATGAGGACAATGACTATGAAGATCTTTTAGAGGCTCTGCAAGACCACAACTGGCAAGCAATGCTGGCCTGGGTATGCATCCTAGGAACCTCTTGGGACAGATCTTCCCAGGGTGATGCCACCATAAATCGAGTTTCCCTGGTGCCTGTAGCAAAAGTATGGTATCATTTTCTAAAGACTCGCCTTTTGTCCTTCATTCATGGGCAAACGGTGAGCAGAGATAGGCTGGCTATGGTCGATGCAATTATTTCGGGCAGGCCTATTAACGTAGGCAAGGTCATTAACGAGAAAATCAGAGTGTGCACTAGCTGATAAAAAGGAAGTCTACTCTTCCCTTCCCTCATCACCTTGCTGTGCCAGGATAGCAAGTTGCCCATCTCAATAGATGAGGAGACACTCAGGGGGCAGCCCCATCAGCACCCTCACCATAGCTCAAATTGTCCAAGAAAAAGGTGAACCAGATCCACTAGCTGCCACATAATCCCTACCACACTCTGAAGGGTAGGCTGCCTCTACCTCTGCACCTCATCCAGCTTATAAGACCCTACACTTTTTGCTACAGCAGCAAACCACCATCTTATAGTAGCAAGCTCTGTTCCTCAAACGCTAGCATATCTTCTGGCAATACCAACAGAAGAGAGATAATCCCCTCTAGCAAATGCTCAAGCAAAACTTCAAGTAATTCTTCCCCATTCCAGACTTCCCCTCAGACCTACTACACTACACAACTGGAGAAGAACAACAGGCCCCAAAGCCTCAGTCTGAAGAGGGCCAGGAGTCCCAAGACTCGTCCACAGCCATGAGCAGTAGCCATGCCCACCAAGGACTCATGAGGAAGACGAGTCCTCAGAGGATGATGAGCCACTTATAAAGAGGGCAGCAACCATGCAGAAAGGGAAGGCCAAACTCCAGAGCCCACAAAGATCAACCTAACGAAGGAGTGGGCTCTGTAGCGCCTCAAAGTCTTAAGGGGGTCAATTCCACTAGGGTGCTGCAGCATCCCTGTAAGCACCCTCAGGAAGTCCCTTTACCTTTTATTTCCTTTATGCTGTTTTATTATTTTCAATCTGCTTTGCATGCTGCTATTCCTGTTTTATTATTTTTCCTTTTTATGGGTTTTGAAATATAATTAATAGTGGGGACACTGTTCCTCTTTAAGTTTGGGGGGTGGAATTAATGTTTGCTCTGGTGTTTGCTTTGGTGTTTGCTTTAGAGGTTGTTTTGATGTTTGGTTGTTAATGTTTGCTCTGGTGTTTGCTGTGGCATTTGTTGTGCTTGACTGAATGAGTATGTTTTAATTTATGCTAGTTCTAGTATGAGTTCTTGTTTGATGGTGTTTGAATGTGGGTTTACGTATGATGTGTAGTTAGTTTTAGAAATTAAGGAGCTCTTACAATTACTTTTTGTTTTATATAAAATAAAATAAAAGGAGAAGAGAGATAAGTCTATCATGTGTATTTCATGACCTGTTGTTAGTTTTAGGAAACTCCATAAGGAAGATCTGAAACTTCACTGATAGTGAAAATAGGAACTCTGCATGTCAACCCCACACAACTAGAAACTCCCTCTAATGAACACGGGACTATGGTTAGTCTTAGCAAGAGAAATTTGGTGTTGTTTTAGGAATTGGACCTAAGTTTTTAGAGTTAATGTTGAGAGTCTCCTGTTGAATTACAAAAAGAGGCATGGGCTATTGTCAGAAAGGCTTAAGTTTGGGCGAAAGAGAAGAAAAAGAGAGAAAGGTTGCCACTCCAATGCCTCTGTTACTCCTTAGTAACCAGGGGTATGCATGAGTCCCATGTGTACTTTTACGTAAAATAGGGACATAAAGGTATGAGTAGGATTCTGCTTAAGGGTGATAATACTGAGTAACCGGGTGCCTTCATCTCATATGTTGCCATTCGCGTCAAAAGGCACTAATGACCTTTGCTATAAAAAAAGAAGAAAAAAAAAATATATATATATACACACACACACACACACACAAAAGAATCAAAAATCAAAAAGCAGTGAGCTACCCTATCTTATTTACCTTGGCTGTGCCTATGAAGTACGTCAACTTGTCCGGATTAAGGAGACTCGATATATTAGCATGGGAATTATAGGACTTTGACTGATCTTGACCCAAGTGGCTCTTGGAAAACTATCCATATCACACACACAATTTCGAAGAAGGTTCTGGTTGAGGTTGGGGAAAAAGGAAGAAGGCATGTGGTATTCCCTATATGGAAACAACTTTGAGAGTTGAGGGCTAGCAGCAGGACCACATGGAACTATATAGGGTAGAGGGGCTGGACCTTAATAGAAGAGGTGTAGTAGATAGAGTAAATTGCTTAAGGACAAACAAACCTATAAGTTTGGGGGGAATTAATGACTCTAATTCATTAGAGTTTCTCTATACTTTTCTGAGGATATTTACTACGTATTTTGATTTATTAGCATTCATGACCCCTGATTTAATAGAATGTTTTGCCTCCCATGGATACAAGATCACCCATTCTATTTGCTGTGACAATTCAGTATACATGCGCAACAATTAAGGCAGCAAACCGAGTGATGTTGGGTGATCTTGGTCCTTTTTAATATGATGCATATGAGGGGAGGCTATTTCTTTATGATATGGTGCAGGTGGTAGGGAGTCAGAGTTATGCAGCAGGAACGGCCACTACCCAGTAGGGGAAAGGGAGCGCCCAGCTGACACAGCAGACTGCTGGAGGTACAGGAACTGTCTCCACTATTGGAAGTGGAGAGAAAGCTGCTGGCAGAGGTGCTGGTTGAAAAGCAGGAAGAATTTCAGCAGATCAGGCCACTTTAATAGGACCACAGGGCTTGCCTATAAGAGAAAGAAAAACAGAACACAGAACAAGAGAAGAGGCAAAGGGATAGACAGAAAAATAGAAAGGTGAAGCTCAGAAATCCCTGACGGGAGTGGGCTGTGAGTATACACTCTAGCCTAAGACAGGCCAACCCTACATGGTGAAGCACTCGAACGAGGAAGAGGGCTGCTGCTGAAGATTCCCTTCATCACTTTTTGTCTTTTCATTGTTTAGCAGGAAACTACATTTCTTTTCCTATAGTTGTGTTACTCTTCACTGCATACTGGTTATTCTAATGCTTGTAATCAGTTTGGATATGAGGCTAGGCTAAATTTCTAGCTAGGGTTATAGATGGGTTGTAGTGAACACATGCACATTTTAATTTATCAATGATTTTGCTGTAGCAATGCTGTGTCATTCAACTGTGTTTGTATATCTTAACTTCTCTTGCTAACTAAAATTACATAGAGGAAGGCTGAGGCTAACATTGACCTGGAAAGGTGGTGAAGGCTAGAAAAGAGTTGGATGTATGGGCATAACTAATATAGGAATATATGGTTGTCCCATTTGACCCGATAGTGGGGACTTCAAATACATCTCTGGGGTTGGGATTGATGCAGGGATGTGTGTCCAAACCCCAAGAGTGCATAGAATGGTAGTCTGGAAAGACCCTATTCAAGAGAAGACTGGGCACTGAAGCAATTGCTATAGCAATTTCTAGAGCAAAATGAGTGCAGAAGTTTATGGAAACCCTGAAGCAACCCTAGTTCACCTAATATCCTCTTCTTCATAACCTAGAGTCTCTCAACTTAATTTAAGTCTTGTTTAGTTTGTTTAATCTTAATTTCTCCTGAACATTAAATCTTGTGAACCAACAAAATTTTGCTACAGCATTGCACGAGTCAAAGCATTCTATAGTAGTTTCTAGTACACTCCTCGTACGACAATACTCACTCATCATTATATTACTTGGTCACTACACGTGCACTTGTGTTCTAACATTGCATACATACTTTGCAACCAACACTGTGAATTCATATATCAAAGACACAACCATACTAGGCAAAGAAAGGTTATGAGGGTTAGTAAAATAAATATCCTTGTATATAAGCAGAAGGAGTTTTGGATTACATACCATAGCACTCTTCACCTCACTTTTTAATGTAAAAGCACTCACTGTTTTATTTTTCTCTTTCTCTAACTCACAATTCTCTTTCTTTTTTTGCTAACATATCTCAACCTCTCTCTATTTTCTCTCACTCTCAATTTTGACCTTACTCTCTTTCTTCTTTTGCTCACATATTTGGTGTATTAATGAAATGTTATCAGCAGTAAGTGAGTAGCGGTGGGGGGGAATGACTCACCTTATTATGTTTTGTGCTATGTGAGTAGGGGGAATGGCTCCCATTGATGTGCTGTTGTGCTATGTGAGCAACCGGGGGGGAATGGCTCACATTGCAGTGCTTTGGGGTAATTGAGCAGCAGGGATAAATCGCTCACATTACCTTAAGGAAAGGAGATAAGAGATGAATATCAACAATAAGTGAGTAGTGGGGGGAATGGCTCACCTTACTATGATTTGTGCTATGTGAGCAGTATTTCTTTGGAATATATATAAATAATATAAACAATAAAACACGTAAGTGGACGTATCGCTACCAAGTAATATAATGATGAGTGAGTATCATCCCATGAGGAATTGTTACTAAAATTACTTATAGATGATTGACCCGCGAATGCAGTAACAAAAATATCGATAGTAAAGAAAAGTTGAATTCAAGCACAAAATAAGATAGAACAAAATAAGGAACTTTGAAAGGATATTTGTGATACGTGAGGTGAACAGAAGAAAATCAGATAATAATGACAACTAGGGTTGCTTCAGGGTTGACATGAATTCTTACACTCATTTTACTCTGACTTCGCTGCAGTAAATGATCCAATAACCAGTTTTATATTTTGAATGATTTATTTCCAGAACTACCACTTCTTGCTAGAATTGAGGTTAGATTCATACATTCCTATATAAATCCAACCCAAAGAACTACACTTGATACTCTAAAACTATTGGGTCATAAGGGACAACTATATATTCCTATATTAGTTGTGCATTGGCTTTTTACCAACCCATAACATTCAACTTAGTCTGACTTCCATTTACCCTTCTAGGTGAAATGTCAGTATTAATATTCTACTATTGAGGGTCATTCAATAGAAGAAATTAAGAAATGCAAAGATCAGTTTGAATGTCAAAAGCATTGCTAAAATAGAGTCATTCATCTACTAAAAGTATGCTAAAAGTTTACATCAACCCATCTACAAACCTAGCTAAAGGCTTAGCCCAGCATCATATCCAAGTTAATTACAACTAAAACATCAGAACAACCGTAATGCAAGGAGGAAAATGCAATAGAAACAAAAGCAGCAAAAATAATAGAAGCACGAAAGGAAAGACGAGTTCTATGGCAGAATCCTCTCTCTCCCACGTCTAGTGACTCCTTTGTCTAGCTAAGCCATAGTGTCTACCACCCTTGCTTGATGGGTTCCCAATGGAACAGTATCCCCATCTTCTGTACATTCCCGATAGGAATTAGGGGCTGCTCTGGGTGTCTCTCTTTTTTCTCTACATCCCTTGTGTGTATCTCTTTGCATCTACCTATTATGTTCTCCTTCCAACCTTTTATAGGCTAGGATTGTGGTCCCGGTGGTGTGGATCCTTTTTGGCTTTTTCCCTTTTTTGGCCTGCACTTCTGCTAGCGCCTTTTCCTCCACCTTTAGTAGTGGAGACAACTTCTGTTATGTGGCAGCCGAGTATGCATCTCCTTTCACGCTGGGTAGTGGGAGCAGCACCTATTGCAGTAGTGAAGTGCTCAACCCACCTACATCGTACCATAAAGCATCAGCTCCTAAGCATGCACCCAATATCATCCAACTTAAGACATGCCCAGCATAATTCAATTTGTAGTCCATTTGTCCTAAGATGCACGTAAGATTGCTGTAGCATCCTTTGTTCTGCAATGCACACTGAATTTTACAATCAAGCATGAAGGGTGTTCTCATATTCAGGAGATTTAAACACAATATCAAATCAATGGGAATTAATACTAAATCAGTCAACATGCAAAGTAATAAGCATGAGAAAAGAATACAATAACTCTACTAGATTAGAGCTAACAAGGAGCGGAGAGGAATGGTTCACATTGTAGTGTTTTGTAGGTAATTGAGCAGTGAGGGGAATAACTCATATTACCATGTTGTTGTGCTATATGAGTAGCGGGGGGAATGACTCACATTACAGTGTTGTCGGATATGTGAGTAACGGGGGGAGTGGCTCACATCATCCAATTATTGAGATAGAGAAGTTGATGAGTAAGTGGCTACTATACATGCTGATTGGTTATCTTGTATATATGTATCAAATATGTTTTCATCATACTGCCTGTAAGTAACAGACACATGCTTCCAATAAATAATATCATTTTCTGTAGTTTATATAGCTAGACATAACACTGGTGATTATGTATTATATGACATTTTGATGTTGAACATATTGAGACTTTGTTCTCATTAATGTTTGGTGTTATGTTCAAATAAAAGTAGTTGAAGGATTGACAACTCTTCCTGATGCTGTTTGGAGACCTTTATGTAGTAATGGTTATGGTGATCCCGATGCCAGCACCACCTCCTCCACCCTCTATACCCTAGGGGTGGTGTGCTGTATAGGGACTTATATTAAGTTAATGTAACTATGTGACTCAATGTTACTCTTGTATGAACACTAATCAATGATGTAGTCTTTTAGTGTGACGGTTATGAAACCTATGTTGTTTATATACATGCGTATTATTTGATGTTGAATTGGGATAGTTGCTTCCATAATAATCTTAAGAGGAAAGAAACTGGTCATTACATCCGACATAGCACACTTTCTCTTTCCTTTTTCATTCACATAATCATAGTCAAGAGTAGGGCATCCCCTACTGGTGCACCACACAAATCACTATGTGACCGTGCTTGTATTCTTTTTTCTTTTTTTTTCACATTAATAGCCAAAAATATGATTTCAATAACAAGTATGTTCATTATATTCACATGCTATAATTGATCATCAAAGTATAATCATTACCAAAAATCATTGGTAAAATAAAATCATATCATGAACATAATCATTTTCAAATATCAATTTATAAAATATTTCCATATCAAAGTTACAAACTTAAGATGGTAAGGAGTTTATACAATGGCAAAGGTTAGGGCATACACTAGTCAGTTATTATTTTTATGTATAAGATTCTTTTTCTTTCTCAAATATTATTTTCAACTATCACTAATCAGAGCATAACTCCCACATTTTAACTCCGATTGAGGTAATCTTGGTGTCTATTTAAAGCTAAGACAATCCTATAAAATTCTTATGTTAAATATTTTAGTGAAATTGTAAAGAATCTTGGTGTTATTACTCCCTCAAATTCAATGTAATTTCTTTCCAGGTAGGTTCTGACCTCTACTTACTAATCTGACCATATCTCCCTCCTAAGGACTCTAAATTGGATGATTTCAGTGGCTAAAAATTTGTGAGACATATATCTATATTTTTAAGCTAACCCTTTCTTTTAATTTTCTACATATTTTTCCCAAAAATTTAAACATCAGAGCTTACCAAATAGATTCTTCCCTGGTTAACTAATTTTTGACCACTGGTTACTAATAAGATCATATATCCCTCATTTGAACTCCAAATTGGGTAATTCTAGTGGCAACAAATCTGTGAGACATATATTTACATTTTTCATGTTATCCATTTCTTTTAATTCCTAATAAATTCGTCCCAAAATTTCAAAAACAGAAGCTTCCCTGGTTATTCCGAAATCAAATTTTGTAACCAAATCCTTCCTAATGTTTTAGTTCATCCTTTTATTACGTTCTCTTCCATTTTCTTCCTAATTTACATCTAACCATAAGACTACTCATTTCAACATTTTAATTAGATTCGTTACACTTAATTTAACGTATTCAATCATCTACTTCTCAAGAAAATAGAAATCAAATCATGTATTATTAAAGGTGTTTATCCATAGAAATTTCTCATAGTCTTCTTCTTAGTGTTTAAGGCCATACACATTTTATCAATGTAATTATATTTCATCAATTTTTCACCACATTCAAATATAAATAATAGTAGCATAAAAGTCCTAAAATTTTGCCATGCATAACCATACTTATGCAGAACTTTTCATACTGACCAAAGTATTTGAAACATCCATGCAAGATCAACATATAACATGATATAGCAATATCTATGGCCAATCATCAAAGTAACTAATAATGTAAATTTCATCAAAGTTCTACGATCAATATCCCATATAAATATTACAAATTTCAAAACTTTTCTTCAAAAAAAGATATTGTTAAGCTAACGTAAAGATATCCCTAGCTCACTTAGTGAATTCTTTTTCTTGTTTCCTTTTGAAGGAAGTGGCAAGATTCCTTCCTTCTATTAGCTTTTCTAGTAGCTTGAATAAGAGAAGGAGGGTTAGTTTTAAACCCCAAGGATGAAGAGAAAACATAGATTCAAGTGGAGATTAAGCTAACTTGTCTTAAGTACTTAGTCCTTTAAACTTCTCATTCTTCTTCCTTCCTTTCTTCTCCACTCTTTCTCTCATTTCCTCACTCAACCTTACTTCTTTTTTCCCTCTCCCTCACTTGGACGAAATTCTAATGTTATAAGAGTGGTTTTTCCTAAAATAAATTATCTAGTGGTCCACCTCTCATAATCATAGGTCCACCTTATCACAATTAGGATGCACTTGGTTTCCTTTTTAGGGAAGACAAATCATGTTCTTGTCTTCCTCTCCCTTAGTCAAGATATGCATAGCAAAAGGAGGATTTTTTATTTCAAAATTATGATAAAATGTTCTCAAGACAATGGGCACGATCCCATCAATTTAGGGATTCATTTCCTTTTTCTTTTGTCTCACTCAAGTATGATAGATTTGCCTTTCTAAGTGACAAATTTCCAGCCCTTGGCTAAAATTATTTGTGTAGGATAAGGATTATTACCTACTATTTCATCACATGGCTTGATGAAATTATTAGTGTAAGATATATATGTTGTGTCCTAATGCCATGTGACCTAATCTTGATTATTATTACACTACTATTTCATCACATTGTTTTTATTTTTTTCCTCTTGGATTTGGGCTCATTCTTGCCAATTTCCTTTGCTTTGGCTGAAATTCTACCTCTCATGGAAGACTTGGTTACATTTTCATGATTTTTGGGCTATCAGTCTAACTTTTATATCCTAGTCCAAGTTTATATTATATCTCTTGCTTGGGCTATCCAATTGGCTCGCTAGAAACTTATGTGAAGTGGAAAAGCTTTATGAAGTGTCCATAAGTGAAGGCCCAATGTATGGATGGAGAAGTTAAACTTAGGAATTCTAACTCTTGAATTAGGAAAAATTACCATAATCCAATATTCTTGAAATTGTAAGACCTTTACTTACTTTCAAAAATTTATCTTCCTTACCCAAGAATTTCGCCTCTCTTTAGGATGTTATTTCTAATTTTTGCTATTAGGTTTTCTCTCTTTACATATTCCCTTAATTTTAGAAACATTTTCTATGCATACACATAAGGTGAAGAATTTCTAAGGCTTATATTTTCTTAGATATCTAACAATTGTTTAATAATTTTTATTTCCTTAATTAAATATTTATGTACCTTTATTAATAAAAGAAACAAAATTAGGGATTATTTAACTTGAGGACAAGCAAAATGTTGAGTGTAGGGGCATTTGATGTGTTCATAATTAAGCATGATTTTAATACCTTTAAACTTAATTTTTGTTTGATTTAAGTAAAATATGATTAGGAATTAGCTTAGTTTTTTTGCGTTGTAGGAAAAAAGCAAGAAGAAAATAGGAGAAATGTAGTGATTCCAGATCTTTAGGTAATCATTAGACTATATCTCCCACATATGACCTCTAATAAAAGTGATTCAAGTGGCTAGAAAACTCTAAGATAATAATGTAAAACTTTTATGTTGAGAACTTTGTCAAATTTGGGAGATTTTAAAGTGTTACAGAGCTTGAAATTCAAAATCGCAATGCAGCAGGATGAATCCTGACCTTTGGTAACTAACTTGCTATATCTCCCACATTTAATCTTCGGTTAAGGTGATTCCAAAGGGTAGGAAATTATAAGAGACAAAGCTACAACTTTCATGTTGATTACTTTTGTAAATTCTAGAAACATCATAGCATTGTGGTGCCCATAAGTGAGCACTGTGACATTACGAAGCTGGCTAGTCAATGGTGTCTGTGCCTCCACGGCGCTCACCGTTGTAGCACCATTTTTAATGCAAATTTTAGGGTTTTTCGATCCCAATTGAAGTCCAAAATCCCACGAACAACCCTAGAAGCAATATTACTTCATTTAGCACTCTCTAATCTATAAATAAGAGGGAAAGCAAGCATCAAATCATCTAATCCATCCAAGGATTCAAATGATCAATTTTTCAATTTTCTTCTTCTTCTTCTTCTTCTCTAGGTTTTCTTATGGCCCTACTTGGCTAGTTTCCTTTTTATTGGTTGAGAAAGATTGAAAACTTAAGGGATCTTCATGAATTTTGAGATTTAGATTTGATTTTATTAGTTCAATCTTAATTGAGTATAGATTATTCATCTATTTTTCTCTTTCCAATGATTATTCATATAATTTCTAGGAAGGCATACTAGTATATTATCTGTCATAGTCTACTACTGAATTATGTTTTGAACAAAGTTTTTATTACTGTGATTCATGAGGCAAATAAACTTAAGGATTTTGGATTATAAATCATTAAACCTATGATAAATAATTAACTAAATTAGATATAGCTAATGTGTCTATATTTGTTTAACTCTATCAGTTTCTCTAGTTCTTCATGAGATTAATAAGTTATGCTTTACCGATGTGCTAAATGATTGCTTGTTAATTAGAGTTTAATTGGGGCAATTGTCATCAATTACTAGACTTAAGGAGGAACATGGTTAGAATCCCAATGATAGATATTCAAATTAAGATTGATTATATTGTTAATGATCAATACGATCCCTTGACGATGGATATCAACTGAAACCAATGCCTTTATTATTAATAACTCTCTTTTTAATTTCTTGCATTCTGTTTTTTACTTTGTTTTACTTTTATTCATCAAACTCCTTTTCAAGAATCACACAAGGTAATTCTAGTCTCTATAGGATCGACCCTTACTCCCATGACTACAAGTAGTTGAGAGGTAAGTTATTAATTTGGCTGTACCTACGACAATATGCATCAATGCCCCTGTTACGAATGGTTGGCCTTTTCTGTATTTTATACAACTGGACATAACATTGTTATAAATATTCATTTTGTGATGTATAGAATATTAAACCTATTGGGACTTTTGTTCTCAATATTTGATGTGGTGTTATGTTCAAATAAAAATGGTTAAGATGATGACAATCTTCTTATCCTTGATCTTAGAGGTACAATGGGTAGACATACCTTACCTTGGCCAATTATCTATTATACAAAATATTATAGTGGTAAACTTCTTTAAGATTTTACTACAGGTGCCTCCTCCTCTACCCCTTGTGCCCAACGAGTTATATGCTGCATATAGTTTGATGTTATAATTATTATAGATATGTGATCCGATGTATGTTTAAAGGAGCAACTGGGTACCCTCCTACTTTTTTTATAACAGGCAGTACCCAGGGTTACCCTCGTAAATACATTAACCCCTGATGCAACAAACTAGTTTAGTATTAAATACATTAACCCCTAATGTAACACACTAGTTTAGTATTAATAAAATATGCCTTATCTTTGATACAAATGTATTATTTGATGCTCCTTTATATCAAGATTTCACTATTAATCCTAAATATAATGAACCAAACCCTAAAGAAAGGGCTCTAACATTAATATTGGATTATTACTTAAGCATACATAGAGCAAAGGCCAAGTATTTATACATTTGAAGTCTTTGTAAAATTCACTACAAGAAATTTAATTTTTCGTGACGATTTTTCAATGGCGACTTTTAAAATTGTCACTAAAAGCTACATTTAGTGGCGATATTTAGGGTCGCCACTGAAAGTTATGCTTTTAGTGGCAACATAAGCATGTCGCCACAAAAAAGCACACTTTTAGTGGCGACTTTAATAATGTCGCCACGAAAGATGGGGTAAAAAGAGATTTAAAATTTTTTTTTTGGGCAAAAGGTGCACTTTCCGTGGAGACATTTGACATCGCCACTAAATCCTGGTTTCCGTGGCGACTATTTGTCGCCATCGAAAAGGTTTTAGTGACGACATGTGACATCGCCACGGGATCTTGGTTTCAGTGGCGCCTATTTGTCGCCACTGAAAATAAACTTTCAGTGGCGACATGTGAAGTCGCCACTAAATCTTGTCTTCAGTGGCGACTATTTATCGCCACTGAAAGGTTTTAGTGGCGATTTAAATAAAATCGCCACTGAAAGGTAAAATTATTTTTTTAGAAAAAAATTATCTTTAATTTATTTTTAATATATGCATAAAATTTAAAGTTTTTATATAAATTATATAAAAATTTATATTTTTTAAAAGATTGTTTTGTTGAGAGTGTTAAAAAAAATTTTGATTAATATAGAGAAAAATTTAATATAATTATATATTTATTTCAACCATATAAATTCTTATTTATACTAAGTAAGAAAATATGTGAAATGCACATTGCTGTGACGTTCTATCTTTTTTTTGTTATTTTAATTTATTTTAATAATAAAGGGTCTGTTTCAATTTTACTTAATCATAAAAAAAATTTAAAATTTAAAACTTTAAAGTTAAAAGATCATTTTTTATTTTAATCTATTAAAAAATTATTTTGAATTAAAATTTTTTGAAGTTGTATTTTTAAACATATTACTTAAAAAATTATTTTTCTTGTATAAATAATTGTGCATTAACTATATTAATAGAAATTGAATAAATTTTTGTAACTAATTAAAATGAAATTTTAACTAAACTTTAGCTTTGCTTTAATTATAAAAAAAATTGTTAAATATTTATAAATAAAATAAATTTGAAGATATTTTTACAATTAATTAATTAATTCTTACGAGATTAAATTGATAAAGATTAAGTTTAAAAAATAAAATTGAATATATATATATATATATATTTAAAATATGCAAAACCTATATTCTGATTCTCCATTCATATATTTTAAGAATAGATTTTCTTCTTCTTTTTAAATAATTACAAAAATTTAAAATGGTTCATGTATTAAATACAAGATATCAATTGTCATGAAAAGATGACATTTTTTTCTTATAATATTTTATTAAAAATTCTAATATATGATGGCACTAGCACAGCCTTAATAGGAACTGTTGTTGGTTATTCTAAAATTTCAACTATGATTTTCTAATTTTTGTGTGTGTCAAAAATGACTATATAAAACTCAAAGTCATAGTATAGAATGCAAACTAACTTTATATCCTACGACGGTGAGGTGGATATTTGATAATTGCGCCCAAACTAACTTTTTCTCCACTAAAGTACTATAATAAGTAACTATAACTTTATTTATGTATATATATTACCCTATTATTATGTAACAATTAAAAATCTCGTTCTATATATTAAATAAAAAATTTGAGGGTCCGAAGATCTGTCATTCCTCCACATTTAGCCCAAAAAATGAATTAATATTGCGTATAAATGTATAAATACATGAAGATACAACATATAAAAAATGTAAAGAAGGAATATAATGTGTTATGTATATAAATTTTTTGTCTATAATTTTCGAAACATTATTTAAATTATTGGTAGAGATGGAATCTAATGACAAAATATTTCGTTTATAAATTTTTCATCTCTAATTTTCAAAATAATATTTAAATTATTGTCAGAGACAGAATTTATAGAAGAACAAATTTTATATCTAAATTTTATATCTTTAATTCTATTATACTTTTAGAAATAATATTTAAATTATTATTAGAGAAAAAATTTAAAAATAAACTTTTCATCTCTAATTATATCTCAACTTTTTAAAATAATAATTAAATTATTGTTAGCGACAAAATTTAACAACAAAAAATTTTGTCGTTAAATTTTTTTCCCCAATTTTGTTTCTATTTTTTGAAAGATTATTCAAATTATTCTTAGAGATGAAAAAATTGTATCCCTAAATTTGTCATCTTTAATTCCGTCTCCATTCTTTAAAACATAAATTAAATATCATTAAAGAGAGAATTTGGGTCTGGTTTAATTTGTAAAAAGAAGTTGATAGAATGAGAATTTAGATTCTATTCTATCGATTTATTGTGTTTTGTTAATAAATTTGACTGCACACTTGATTCCTACGAAATACGGATTTTCTCTTATATAAGAGATGACTTTGCCTTTAAAAATTGATTAAGAGTGAAAAAGTGCAATGAAATAAAAAACAAAAAGAGTAAAGTACCCTTCACTATCTATCATTCATATATCCAATTAGTGATGTATTTGTATTTTATTGATTATTGATAAACTATTTTATAATTAAAGGAATATATATTTTAATATTTTAATTATTAATTAGTTTTAAATTTTTTAAGTCAACCAAAAAATGTAATAAAATAAATTTTGTCACCACGACTTTGCAAGCTCTAATTCTCAATTCAGTTCATCCTTTTTATTTTGTTAGCAAAATAGGCCATTGACACAAAACGTCATATTAGTAAAATAGGCATAACTGCTTTAGTTTGGTGAAATTACACTACTAGAAAAAAATGATTTAGAGACGGAATAATTTTCGTCTCTAACTGTAATAACCGTAAAATTTAACCAAAAATTCCAATTAAAGGGAATGTAGAATAAAAAAGAGAATTTTGACAATAGAAATAAGAACCAGTGAAAATATGTATATTTATTACATGGATTAAAGAATTACAAAAGAAATATGAGAATTTATATTTTTGGCGCGCTATTAGTAAAAATATTATTATTTATGTAGAAATAATTATGATTTGTTAAAAGTAAGTTGACTTTTAAGTAAAAGAAGTATTGTATTGTTTAAAATAATTATATCGGCCTCTATTGAATTTTTATGGTATTTTTAGAAATATTCTTTCTTTTAATATGAATAAAGAAATTTGTTTTAATATGATTTTTATCAAGAAAAATCATGATTTAAGAGTTTAACTAAAGGTTTAGGAGAAAGGAAATTTTTAGAAATTTTTGGGATATTTTATGATGAAAAATGGAATTTATATGAATTTTCATAAAAGAAAATCTTATTATTAATTATTTAATAATTATTATAATATTTAAAAAAAAAAAGAGTAGCCGTATGTTAAATTGAAACCGGGCAACGAAATATCAAAAAGAAAAAAAAACGGAAAGATGCATAGTAATGAATAGTGAGTGAATAGTGATCTCAAAATTTATCTTTCGATTTGGAGTGCTTCAGGGCTTCCAATACCAAAACTAAAAGTGTTATTGGATTCACGACGAAGAGCACTTCAGTTTTGACCGATCAGTTTTTCAAATCAACCGTTGAATCGCCGTAGATCTGAAGTAGAAAATATCGGTAAGAGGTAAGTTCTGAAAAACCTTACTTAGAGACCTCAAATTAGAAATCTGACACCGTAGATAGGTTTAGAAGCTTGATAAACATTAGAATATGTATTTTTTTCGGTCATTTGGTAACTTTTTATGTGGCGGTGAATAGTAATTTCTGGCATGAATAGTGCGGATGAATAGTGATTCCGGCGATGAATAGTGGCGGTGAATAGTATTTTCGACAGTGAACAGTACCCCGAGCTCATTTAAGGTTTTTGGACCCTCCGGACACGTTTTTGAAGCTTATTTGGTCAAATTCATACTAGAAAAGTGCATTTTAGGGCTGTCCAATCTGGAGCCCTACCTTGTGAGTAGATATTTCTTTCTATAGCTTATTACATGCTCTTCTTGAATTTAAGATGAATTATTGATTATGATTACATGTGATTTATACTTTTATATGTATCTAAAATGGATTAAAGTATCTGGAATTGATTTCTATCGGAAATATAGTTCAAGAAGAGTATGGTTCTGAAAATGAGATTTTTAAACTCATTGAATACGTGATTTTAAATATATTTCTTACCACATGGTAAATGAAATTTATTGTATACGATGCATTGGTTTATAAAGATATATGATTGCCTTGGAAAAAGGGCATATATATATGATAAACCCTGAATGGAAAATTTTTAATAGATGAATTTTGAAATGCATTGAACATGTGATTTTTACACGTATTTTTTTTATTATATGGCAAATAAAATATATTATGCACATGATATTGATCTATACAGTGATATGTTTGCCTCGGATATGGGCATGTATATGTGATTCCCTGATTGGGAAGTTTTGGACAGAGAAATATACTGAGACTGAAAGTCTGTTTTATATTGAAAAGTTTATACTGAATTATATGGTATATGTGCATATGGTATTTGTGGAGGAATCCTATTGGAATCACTGTCTGCTAACAGCAGGAAATGTTAGCCCTGGTGCACCTTGATACCTCAGCTAGCAGGGGTGGTGCTAGCCTCGTGTGTCGGCTAACACACGGGAGTTATTGTTATCGGGGAGAGCGGGATGCCTCCTATTATTGTTATCGGGGAGAGCGGGATGCCTCCTATTATTGTTATCGGGGAGAGCATGATGCCTCCTATTATTGATATGTGATTTACCCTCCCTTGCTGTGTGCTTGGGATTATTTATTGTATTGGTTCTAATATGGAAACCTCCTAAAACATGTAAAATCTTTTATTGCATCAAAGTATTTGTTTATTATCGTATTGTATTGTATTGTATTTGGATTTTGAATATTGGGTTATATTGTTAAATAAGGATATTTGAAATACGGGTTCCATATGGATGTACTTCTGAATTGTACTTTCTATATGATAAAGTTTGAAGGATAAGTCATCCATATGCTGACCTAAGAGGTTATAGAAGGTCTTATCCGCTCACTGAGTTGTAAAACTCACTACACGTTGTGGAAATATTTTTCAGATAAGGAGACAGAGTCTGGTCCTGCGGATAGGTGATCTTACCCTCTGGGTGAGCCTACATTGCTTTCAAGGCTCACATTATTTGTACTGTATTGTATTTGTATTCTAGAGTGTGTTTTGAATGTCACAGGCAGGATCCTTGCTTCTACTGTTACTCTGGTGTTTATAGACATAAACTGTATATTGTATATGTGTATGGGAACTTATATGTATTGGTTTATATGATAAAGAATGGCATTATGTACATTTATGGAAAATATATGTGTATGGTATATGGATTTCACGTGCCCTAAAATTAGGGTCGTGACACTAACAGAGACGGAAATAGAGATAGATTTTAAAATTTAGTGATGGACGAGGAATTTTGAAAAATATAGACGGAATTTAGAGACAAAAAACTCATGTTTTTATATTTTCCGTCTCTACTTACTTTTAAAGACGGAATTAGAGACTGAATTATTTCTGTCTCTACATATCCATCTCTATTTTTGTGAACAATTTTTAAAAAATTATTAGAGGTGTATTTAGAGACGAAATTTTTTCATATTTAATTATCCGTCTCTAATTTTAAAAATAATATATTTAGAGATAAAAAATCAAATTTAAAAAAATTTGTCACTACTTTTCAAAATAATAAGACGTAAAAATTGAGTATCTAAATTTTTCATCTTTAAATTTATATCTAATTTTTGAAATAATATTTAAATTATTTTTTGAGATAGAATTTAGAGATAAAATTTTTGACTCTTTAAATTTTTATGTATAACTTTAAAATTTAGGGATGGAATAATTTAATTATTATTTTTTGTTTTTTATTCGCTTCCCTCCAAAATTTTCATCGTCTCCCTCCAAAATAAAAAATGACTCAGTGTTGTGAATTGAGAAGTGATAACCCCGCACATATCCCTTTAAAATTTTCACTCCCGCGAACGATAACCCCTCCCCCAAAATTTCCCTCCCCAAAAATCAGCACCAGTCTTTTATTTTCATACTACCATCACCTAAGCACAACACTGGCAAGAAGCTGCAACGGTACACGATGGGTACAATAGTGAAGGCCCTGCAACGAAACACCATGGCTACAACAAGAAAGTAGCTGTGAACTGAGGTTCACCATCGACGCACCTTCGGATGAGAAAGCATTCGCCGTCAGCCTACCTACAGATTCCTCAGTCGTGAGCTTTCCTTGGGTATTGGTATGTAAAGCATTTTTGGGGGATTTAAGGTTTGATTCTCTAAAAACAACATTCTATGGTTGGGTGATGGTCTTCTAGGACAATACATTCGTAATGGATCCAACATATATTTTTTTTAGATGGTTTTCATTTTGAGCAAAAGTCTTCAACTAGGGTGGAGTTGCGAAAATCTATACTAGTTTTCCCAATAATGTCGTGGTTGCCATTGTTCTCTGATCCATTCTTTAGGTGAGAGGAAACCTTCTCTTTTAAAATGAATGGCAGAGAAAGAGAAGGAATGAACAAAATTGGTTTTCATAAGTTTATGGCATTAAATTCAATGGTGGAATGTAGGCTCTTTTTTTTCTTTTGCTGATTTGCTGCTGGTGGGCAACATTTGGATTTAATAAGGATTTTGTTCTTCCTATTGCAAGTCATATGGATATATTAGAAAGTTACTGGTTATAGAAAAAAGGGGGGAAAAAGGAAAATCACCTGGATATGTAGTTAAAGTGATGTTTAAATTTGGAGTTTTGGATCTAAGTTGCTGTGATGTGGTATATTGCATATTTAAGAAAGCAGTCTCAGGTTCTTGTGCTTACAATACTTCCTGAAATTTGTTTAGAACATGTTCAGTTTGAATTGATTCTTTCTGCAGTTTTTATTTTCCCCTATTATTCTGCTTATTCCACCAGATGCTTTGTCACAGGCAGAGCCTCGATTCTTATGGAACAATTATATGCTCGAAGTGCTCATCGATAACAATGTGGGCTTGTGGTAAATTTTAGTCTACGTTTTCATTTTCTTCAGTTCTTATGCATTTTTATATTACATTACTAACTAGTAATATATGTTATTATGGGGATGCAGCTTGACCCATTCTTACTACCTGAACGGAACTTGGATGTGGACAAGAGGAGCTGATTCTGATAGATATGTCGCTAATTTTGTGGAAACTGAGCACATTATGCAATTAAATGGGCACACAGCTTCGTTTGTTCAGGTAATGCTTCTATTATGATGTATCAACCGTATGATGAACTTGCATTGCAAGATAGTAGTTCATATAATTTGATTGGTTCACATTTCAGTTTTATCTATATTACTATATAAAGGAAAATCTTGGTTCTGATTCCACTTTCTCTAAACTGTTGTAGTAACTTAACTTCTTTGTAGCTATTCTATCTCTTTTATTCACCGTCCTTTGTTCTTTCTCGCACAAACTCTACCAATTCATGGCCAAAGTTTCAATTATCACATAGTATATATGTGGACCTATATATGATCGTTAATGCTTTCACTTTGTTATTTGCTAAAGCTTCAGAAATATGATTCTTGTCATGTGATTGTCATGTTCTTTTCCCTATAATTCATGTTCTATGATGTGGTATATTGTACACTTTGTTATATATATATTGTCATGTTGTTTTCAAAGTTTGGTAATTGATATACACGTAGGGAAAGTAGGCATAGGCTTTTCATTTTTTTTTCACCAATAAAAAAGAAGTCCCAGAGCAGCTATGGAGTAGCAAAGAGAATGGATTATTAGAGGCAGTCGTTGTTCTTATTTCCAAAATGCCTTGCTTGTGTCCTGAATCTACTGCTGAAAAATTAGGCACATTTTAATATTATAGGCTTGGGAGAAATGGAAGGAATAAATCACTAAGCTGGATTGCATTGTATTCTGGTTTCAGTGTGATAATCATCAAACCCGAGAAGACTTGAAAAACATGCTTCAAACAATGTTGGGTAACATTGAGAGTCTCTGCATGACAACATGTCAGTGGATAGAGTTGTACATTTCCTATTTTCTATACATCAGACTATTTACAATGGTAACTTTGATCTACTTGTTTAACTATCTAATCTTATATTTATTGTTGTCACTAGTTAATTGATGCTCTTCCTGTATTTTTTTCCATAAGATGGACCTCTATTTAATCGTTTTCTCCTTTTGCAACCAGGGTATGGAAAGCATGTACAGTTTAGCTCAGAAATGCATCCAGTTGAAACTAGTATCCAGTTCCCATAGGTTGACAGGACCTATGATTAGAATTCTTGAAGAGAATACTGAGGTGAGGAATGTGTAATTCATTATTTCCCTAAACGTCTGGGCCAAACTGCTGCTTTTTTTTTCTTTCATTATGCACTTATTCAATTTATACCTCACTTTCCTCATTTTAAACTTCAATGAAATTTTTGAAATGGTTCAAGCTCTCTTCCAGAGAACAGTAGTTGACTATGCTAACCATTTTTAGGGGTTTTTTGTGGGTAAGGGTGAGCAGCGTTTCTCTTTGGCCTGGGGGAAGGTACATGTTCACTTGTTCCATTCTTCTGAACTTTTAGAAAATACTTTTGTGTGTGATATCTGCCAAAATGAGAAAGTGGAGCGAAAATTGAATTCTTAGTGTTTTTCTTTGAAAGGTGGAGGGATACCTAGAGGACCATGTAATAAATATTTAAAAATTACTCAAACATCGAGTATTGAATTCAATATTAAAAAAAAATCTGAAATAACCAATAAATTTCTTGTTTTCATTTTTCAGAGTGAAACTAAAAGCATCTAAATTCATTGATAATTTAGCTTTCTTTCCTCTTTTACTTTTATGGTAATTACCTAGATAACTATTTTTGACCCAACATCACCTGTGGTAGGGTATAGTTTGTATACATGCTTAGATTCTTGATATTTTTATTTTTATTTTGTATGCCAAATGCTACTATTTTATTAATTGAGGTACCCAAATAAATCTTAACAAATTTTGATTGTAATGCAATAGATATACAAATTTTTTAAAATTTTTAACAAACTATTCTATAAAGAGTAATCATTTTATCCATATTGACAATAAAAATTGTATTTCCTACAAAAATGTAGAATTTCAATTACAATTTAAATTTTATTTGCAATAATGGCCTCTTTATATCTTATGAGTAATTGATTTTGCATTGATATACATTTTTTTATGTTGAATTAATAGGACACCTTTTCTGAAAGATTCTAATCTTTGTGTACGTGTAGGATGGGGATGCTGATGGTGGCTTCATATCTATTGCCAAGTATGATCAAGAATACGGCAAGAAAAACCTAAATATACATTGGTCTTAGTCAAAGTCACAAATTTGTATTGGATTTAGTCTTTTATTTTATTTTCACGAAACTTGCATGTATTGCGTGTCTATTGTCAAATTGTATTTAAAGTATGTTTAATCTTGTTCTTATCTATACTACAACCAAATTCTTGGCAAGTATGATAATTTTCTTCTCGTGTTCTATATGTAATTCACACCGTATCTATACTCATTTTATTTTGTATAAAAGAATTTATTTTTATATATATGACGATTATGCTTGATTTTGGTAATATATATATATTAAAGAAAAATATTTTATTAATTTTTAAGTTTTTTTTGTTACATATTATTAGATTTTTATTATAAAATATAGTTTAAATATAAAATTAAATAAAAAAATATAAATAATTTTATAATATCAATTGCACAAATTTTAATAAAAAAAGTTTAAATAAAGGTTTTAGTGGCGACCTTTTTTTGTCGCCACTGAAATTGGGATTTCGTATTAACATGTGAAAAAAATATTTTTAGTGGCAACAAATGTAAGGTCGCCACTAAAAAGTCTTTAGTGGCGACCTTTTTCAGTCGTCACAGAAACCTCTTTAGTG